>CM060925.1:167819950-169069950 GCA_030737875.1 Allium sativum
GTTTCTAAGTGAAGCTAAGTGGGATAAATCTTTAGGGTGACTGGTGTGATGCAGTATAGTGTTCATCCTTTAGTATTTAGGAACGCCTATAACCTTGCCTTTAGCGATTGTCTATGTCCTTAATCTGCTCTTTCATAGACATTTCCTTGTTTTCCAGCTTATGCCTTAGTCCAGTTATTTTGATAATAGTATTGTAGAATTATCATGCTCGCCAGACTTTATGTCTGACCCCCTCTTTTCCATCTTCTTTTTCCTTCAGGTCCTCAGGTTGGGCCAAGTTCTAGTGGAGTCTAGTTGGATCGCTTATCTCTTGGAAAGCTTGGACTGCAGAAGTAAAGTCCAGCTTGTTATCTTTCTTTTTAATGGCTATTTATTGTAATGGGATTATGTATTTTTTTTTGTGGAGACGGATGTTGTACTTGGTTTTATGATGTAACAGACATATTTAATTTCCGCTGCAATAAAATGAAGTTTTAGATTTCCAAGTGCTATTTATTATCTGTCTTGTTGTAATTTCTCTGTTCTATATTCACTTATGACCTCCATGGAAGTTAATGCATTCCCTTTGTGAGTGACATTAATGGACGTGGGGTGTTACATAAAGTTTTCCAATTTAATATATATATATATATATATTAAATTGGAATTGAATGGAATTCGATTTAATAATAATCGAGATGAGATTTTGTAAAAGAAGACCGTTACTATATATGGAATTTAAAAGGCTTTGCCGTTATTCCATTTATATTATTGGTCTGATACAAAAATTTATATCGATTATATATTGATTTGATTTTTGTGAAAATTCCATATTTTATGGAAGATAATTTTGGGTTTATCGTGGACCGTGCTTTAAATGACATTGGTTCTTTGACCCAGTTAAAGATAAGATTTATTTCTTAGATTTGAATAATCATAAAGTAAGGATTTTGGATATTGAAACCAAATTGGGGTTTTAATGAATCTTTAAAAGGGGGATTAAAGAATAAATTATCTTTGGTAAAATTAATAGGGACCTTTTTCCCAATAATGTGAATACTTGTTAAAAGAATATTCTGAATTGGAATGTAGCATATGATGTGTTTTATAGCAATTGATTTTTATTATAAAATTCACGAGTTATTTGGAAAGACCGGGTTTAACCATTCTGAATAATTGTTACGACGATTAAAAGTCGAAGATGAAGACAGGTTGAAGACCGGCGATCTTCACATCGAATGGATGAGGACTACTGATGCCTTTGATTGGAGTTGCTACCTTGAGAAGGTTCTAGTGGTAGTTTTTCGGACGTATCGTTGATCATTCAGATATGCGAGGTATAAGGTGCATCCGGTTTCGTTCAGACCCAAAACGAACTTGTAAACGGATTTATGTCTGACGTTGTATTCCTTTATACTGTATTCGTTGATCGCTGCTAAATATATATCTATTGGTGGCGGGGAATTTATTCTCTTGCATAACACCCTTCTCTAAGACGTACGAGCTTAGAGGTTATGTATTGGCAAAAATCAATGGTATGGTATGGATTGACAATGTGACATGCCAAGATGCAAATGATCAAGGCTTTTGTTGAAAAGCAGAGTCTTATGGTTGATGATCAAAGCACAACTTTAAATAGAATAGCTTTGTGTATTGCGTTACTTCGCGAGCCTCACACCCCGGTATGAATCAGAAACGGGAGTAAGGACTGCAGGGAGGATATACGTTTCTTTCTAGCTAGAAGTGGTGTCATGGTTTTTACAAGGCCTGACATTTTTACTTATGTGGATGATGGAATGAGGTGTCTCAGTTATTTGAGTCCCTAGTGGCTCTATTTACGCCCCATAGGGCGGGGAAACGTATTGTTTAGGCATTACCAATCTACTAACATATTTGTGGATCGGCCCTGAAGATCCAGGTGCGGCTGCAACTGTATCCTGAGGCACGGGCTAGAGTGTCTCGAATTCGGTAAGGACTATCTTTTGCCTTGGTTCATGATGGAAATCCAACTTCCAATACGACCCATGCGGTTTTTATTGTATAACTAGTACGGCGACATAGTATATGGTAGCTATGTCGTCTGTGATTGATATTATGATTGAAATGTTTTTAAAACATATATACACTAATAATAATATCAAATTTGTTTTATCGTATCAAGCATTTTTGACCATTATAAGGTAAATCTCTATCCTCCGGTTTGCGTTGCATTGTGTGATGGGACTTGAGTCTTATAATGGTTTCATTTTTATAAAAAGCATCGCATTGTTTAATGATTTACTTTATTTATGCACCGGCAATCCAATGGAGTAAACCCGTTCCACATTAGCGGCGTGGTCCAGTGATTAGCCTTACTATTATTAGATAGTTTAAATAAGATTTCTCACACCAGTCCCATGACTGACCTGTAGTTTGTTCCACTTGTAAACTCGGGTGCCCTCTTTTCCATACGGGAAGTCGAGTAGCTTCTTTAGAAGATATTCATTTCTTAAGCAGGATTCTGGATCGAAGCTTACAGCTGTGTCCAGAGCATTGATAGCCTTCCATTGTATTAGTTTATTTATTCCGCTGCATTGTATAAAAATTATTGCAATTTAATCTTCCGCTGTATTATTATATACGCTGTACTCTGATATTCTGTACTCTGATGTAACATTATTATGATGTTCATAAAAGTCTGTTGTTATTTGTTCTAGTGTGTTGTATGCCAGTTAACGTATGCGGGTTTTGAATGATTTTTATCGATCTAGCGATCGATTAAGGTCGGGCAAAATGCGTATCGTTACAGCAGTTCTCGGAGCTGTTCGGGGATTTGATTCGTTGGTTAGTCACATGGTTTATAGTAGAGATAAGGTATATGTTTTACAAAATTTGAATATACATAGAATAATTTGTTTATTTATTTTAGTTGATTAGTTTAATTAATAATCGTTAAATAAAATCGAATAATCATAAGTGCAAGATAAATCGATTTGAGCAGATTCGTAGATGAGGCTATATGGAAATTTAAATGGATATTCGGCAATAAAATCATGGTGAGTAAACTCACTCTCTGGATTCATTTATAATTTATTATAAACGAATAATTATTTAATATAATGTTATATGTTATTTGTTGTTTGTTGGTTGTTTGGATGCAGTGAAATATTATTGTGGCTATTATATATATATATATATATATATATATATATATATTAATTATATTTAGGCTTGGTGGTTGTCGCTATTATATATATATATATATATGTGTATGTATATACATAGGATATTTCCTATAGTACCATTAGCGGAGGACCCTATACGCCCTACAATATATATAGTGGATGGCGTTTATACCACGATATCCTGCCTTGAAGTAGGATTGGTGTTATTTATGTTGACTAACATTTATAGATGTAGGGAAACATGTTGGAAGAATCCAACTGGATTCCTTAAAATTTATTTATTGTTGTTTACATATTTATATATGTGTGATGGGTTGAATTGAATTGACGGTATGTGTATTTGGATGTTTGAATATCATCGGCCCTAGGTACTGATATTTTAAAAATACCATAAAACGTTTTTTTAGATTTAAAAAGGAATATTTATTTTCTGAAATAAAAATTGAATTTCGAATGAGTTAGAAAATATTAACTTCTTTTCAGTAATAAAAAAAAGTAATTGAACTTATAAACGATGTTTATAAATGGAAAGAAAATAAACTATCATTTGATAATACTAATTTTTAAATTCAAGTATGAATTTGTAAAGGGAAATAAATTTTCCTAATGCGGAATTAGATTTCAAATGGAATTTGAAATAGAATCTTGTTTTAATATTTAAAACAAGAAGTGAAATTTATAAACGACATCATAAATAGAAGAGAGAGATTATCATTGGATAATTTATAAATTTAAATTCAAGTATGAATTTAAAAAATAGAATTGGGTATCATTTTCAAAAGGAAACGATGAAATTATTTCTGATGTCCGGAATGAAAATTGAATTGAAACAAATCCATCAGATTTATTATTAGAATTCGACTTTGTTGAATTTATAAATGCAAATTATTTCTAGAAAGGAAATTATAATTATATTCAGTAGACATTATATTTAGAATTATAAATCCTAAGAAACTAATACTTCAATATTAAAATATGAAATAAATTCGATGCTTACATATATATATATATATTATATATATAAGTTATAATAAAATAAAATGGGAATCAAGTTTCGAATGGAATTTAAATTGGATGTTTGTTTTAAGATATGAAATAAGGAAGTTAATTTATAAACAACATTTATAAATGTGATAAAGTAATTTTCATCAGATAATTTGGAAATAGATTTTTCCAAAGTAAATATGGTTTATAAAACCACATTTTTAACGGACTAGAAGGTAAGATTTTATCGAGTTTTTGTACTAAAAGCTTTTATCTATCTCAAGATAAGAATGTTGTCGATCAAGGTCTGAGAGGTAATTAAAATACCCCAACTTGAACGACTTCACTATTATCAAGGGTTGATATTATTTTACAGCGGTAAAGAATGTTTTATTTACAAACGAATTTGAATTTAATATCGAACTTGAGTTGTGAATAAAGTTACAACTGAGTATTTGAATTTTGAATGAATTAACCGACGATTTTGTATATTGGAGTTTTTAATTTTGATTTGGAAAATTAGTTAAATTTATATTAAATTATCAAGAAATAGAGATGAAATTATTCAAATAACGGTAACACCCCACACTTTTCTATGCCTAAATTTCGACAAAAATTGAAACTTGAACAAATCCAAGCATGGAGCATGTAAATCTAGTACCTTCCAATAAATGAGCACGAGTATAATTAGAGTATGAAAATATCACTAACAACGGAAACATAATAGGATAAACTAGTATTAACTCGAGTAACTACCTTTTTAAAGCAAGTCACTTTGCCAATACCGAGCATGTGCGAGAACGAGAACCGAAAGCCAAACTTAAACATCTGTTGTTGGAGAATGGAATGTTGATGCTATTTTGATGACAAAAGCCTTTTTTCAATTTGAAGCGACCCGAACTTCCCCGGTCTCCGTAGAGAAGAGAAAGAACGAATTACTTTGAGGACAAGACGAATCAGAACGCAGACAGAAGAACATTTCATTGTATACTACAACAATTCCATCAGATTACAAGAATATACAGAGTATGAATCAATATAACACATTATAAAATATAAGAGATTATAATACATTACATAGAAGCGGAAAATAATACAATACACAACTAGAAGTAATACACTGTTACAGAGCTTTCCGAGTATCGTTCCAGCTGTAAATCAGGATCCTGTGAATATAAATCTGCAAAACCAAAACTACTAGCTGCCCGTGTCAAAATAAGGGAACCAAAGTTTAGGTTAAAACAATAAACTCCGGTCAGTCATGTGACTGGTGTGAGAACTAAAACAATTATTAATCTTTATTTTAAAGTTAGGTAAATCAAGGGACCTCGCCGTATAACACGGAACGGGTTTCCTCCCAAGAATACCAGTGCATATAACAACAACACAATGCTAAATAAAGAACAATGAAGCTATTATAAGACCCAGGTCCCATAACACAATGCAACGCAAGCCGGATGTGACGGCCCGCCCCGCACCAACCGACATTTACTCCAAAGGTGCGCTGTACACATGTCCGGTTAGCACGGAACGGGTCGCCAGAAGGAAAAGGAAGAAGGAAATGAACATACAAAGAACCTGTAGAATGTCTCACAGCGCATAGAACAAAATATAATAATAACATACTTGACATAAAACAGGAGAGACAGTGCATAAGCTGAAAATCAGAACTAAACATCATAGCAACGGAAATCCAAAATACAGCTTATTACAACTTTCAAACTGTCTCAAAGCAAAAGTAAGGTAAATGAGGTACACTACTAATGCCCAAGTAGTGACCACAAACGACACAGGGAGAATGTGTATATATATATCATACGTGGAAGCCTCCTGCCCGTCTCCGAATCAGCTACTCGCGCATCACCAGCTAACCTGTCTCTAGTCTGCTCGTGTGAGCACCCAGAGTAATAAGAGGAGACATAAAACTCTGGGTCAGACATAAAGCCTGGTATGAGCGATAAGCATCTAAAGTGAACATTGACAGGTAGACTAAAACATACCTGAACCTGGACCTGCAACAAAAGAGTTAGCACTAAATACTGTACAACACTCTAAGGTATCATATCAATCAATATAAAGATACGGAGGTGGGGGAGGTGTGCATGTCATAATGATAGCAAACAATCAAACATAGCATCCATCCTCACATCTCTCACTCAGTGCGTAAAGCATACGATATTCACCACTTCAATCACCCAACATACCTTGCTACGATCACTTTGCCCCATGAAGTCATAAATGGCTTCATTGCACTGATAACGTAGCCACTAATCATTTGCTATGTCCACTTTGCCCCATGGAGTCACAAGAACCCCACTGCACTGGCTCATAGCCTTACTAATCCTTACTATGTCCACTTGCCCCATGGAGTTATTCACCCCATCTGCGCTAACTTATAGTCTTACTAATCCTTACTATGTCCACTTGCCCCATGGAGTTATTCACCCCATCTGTGCTGGCTCATAGTCTTGCTACGCATCACCTTGCCCCTCAGGTCATAATGACCCTACTGCACTGATAACGTACTCTTGCTACCATCACTTTGCCCCTCAGGTCATAATGACCCTACTGCACTGATAAGTAGCCCATCATTCTTAGTGGTGAATCGAAGTTATGAACGTCGACAACTCCTTAGCACACGTCCCGCAGCAAAGTCCAATCATGAAGTGAACTCATTGGTTCCCAACTGGTTCCGGGATCCTGAGCTCTAACTCCCATATGGACTACCTTTGCATCTCGGGTTATTGGTCATCACCATCGAATCGGATCGGATCAGCCTTCACATTCTTCATCGGATCGGATCGGCCTTAGGCATTCGGATCGGGTCGCGCCTCCTGCATCGGATCGGGTCGTGATCCTCAAGGTGATCGGATCGCCCTCCTCCATGGTCTCGTGAATCCAGTCTCCATCGGATCGGGTCTCCCCCTTCTGGTCGGATCGTGAACTCCCTGCGGATCGCGTTCCAACGGGTCGGATCGTGCTACATGGATCGGGTCGTGACTTCCCATCAGTTCGTGAGGCTGGTCGATTCGTGGAAGGACGAGGCGGATCGCATAACAACTCCTCATATCGGATCGTGATCATCTGGTTCGGATCGGGGTGCGAAGCGCGAGTGCGGATCGTGGACATGACATGCGATCCGATCCCTGCATACTTCCTGCAGCTGTTCCAGCGAGTTGTTTACGCCTCTCGACGGCGTTTTCGACCATTCCAACTATTCTAACCAGTCACAAAGCATTTCATACAGTCATAGCAACATACATAATCAACCACAACCATCAAAACATCAATATGATAAGTAGAAATGGATCAAACATACCCAAAATCCCATATTTTCCCTTTAAGCATGTTTAGGTGAAACTAACGATAGGACTAACAAAACTTAACCAAATTAACCCAAATTCATATCAGAGGTCTAAAACATCATTCCGAATTTTATAAACATTTTTCCAGAATTTTATCATGTTTAAATTCGCTAATTAACACTAATCACCCCTAATTAGCCATAATTAGTGCAAAACTATGCAAATCACTCACCTTAGCCACAAAATAAACTAAGATCCGAAATAAATCTCTGATTTGATGTGAATCTCTATGCTAAACAGCAGCCCCAATGTTGATTTGGTGAAGATCTTCCTTGATTAGGAGTTGCTAAGCCAAATCCTTGACCAAAAGATGATTTGGAGGTGATTTAGAGGTTGGAGGCCATTTTTAGGGTTCCTTGGTGATAAGTGGAGGCTAGAAAACTGGAATGGTATGATTCTCCATCTCATTTCAGCCCTCCCATAACCCTAATCCCGAAATGGGTTATGGGCCTACTCGCTAATCACCCGATTTGGCCCGGTTAAGCAGTTTTTCACCCTCCAAACCTTGTTTCAGCCATATCTCCCAAACGGTAAGTCCGTTTGGCCATTATGACCACTCTACGGAAAGAGAAACTATCAAACGAATCAAATGGAAGTGGTTTCAGGTAAAACTTCCTTTCCAATCAAAAGTTATGGCCAAAACAGTACCAACTAGGGGCAAAATGGTCATTCAAAAATCAACAAAAATCATGAACATGGGAAATGACTCGCATGGATGTTTCCCAAAGTTACATGACCATACAACTTCACACGGGAAAGAAATAAATATTCTACAATCCTATGATGTGTAGAATACGGGTCGTTACACCGGAGGATAGGGTTTTTACCTTATAATAGCCAAGAATGCTTGATACGCTAAATTTCATCTTTAATTATTACTATAAGTGTATAGTGTCAAAACAATTTCAATCATAAGTATCAATCATAGACGGCATAAGCGCCCCATCCCACTATGTCGCCATATATAGGATTACAACTAAAATCGAAACGTCACGTATTGGAAGTTGGATTTCCATCTGTGAACCGAGGCAAAAGATAGTCCTCTACCGATTCGAGACGCTCTAGCCCGTGTCTCAGGAACAGCCGCAACTGCCCCTTGGATCGTCAGGGCCGGTCCACCGATGTGGATTATTATGCCTGAACACTATGTTTCCCCGCCCTTTGGGGCGTCAATGAGTCAACGAATGACTCCAACGGCTTCACATAGTCACCGATATATCTGAGGCGCCTCGCAACAGCAACTACCACATAAGTCAAACTCGTCAGGGCATGTAAAACCACTGACGCCACTTCTAACTAGAAGGAAACGCATTCCCTCCCTGATGTCCTCTCCCGTTTCTGGTTCACAACCGGGGTGTGAGGCTCGCGAATCAATGTTATACAAAGCAATGCCACACAGACCGTGCGTTGATCATCAATCACAAGACTTTGCTTTTCAATAGAAGCCTTGATCAATTGCCACTTAGGCATGCCACACAGGCAATTCACTCCATGCGATGGATATCCATCAATATATAACCCCTGAGCTCGTACGTCTCAGAGAATGGCGTTCAGCAAGAGAATAAATTCTCCGCCGCCAAACAGATATATATTTAATATAACTCAATCACACAGACATAAATCCAATGTCAGACACACAGTCCATTTACAAGTTCGTTCTGGGTCTGAACGAAACCGGAGGCACCTTGTACCTCACATATCCATCGATCTCCAAGTACGTCTGGACGACCACTAACTGATTCCCTCCTCTTGGGTGTACGGCCCAATCAAGATCATCAGTAATCACCCAAACAACGTGAAGACCTCCGGTCTTCGACCACCATCTTCATCCTCGACACCACGTCGAATCAGTTATTCAGAATGGGATAAACGCGGTCTTTCTGAATAACTCGCGTATATAATAAACAAGTGTTACATAAACACAACATACGCCTCATTCCAATTCATCAGTCACTAACCATAAATTAGCAAGAGAATAATTCCCCAAATATTAACCCCGAAGGCCGAAACCAACATCAGATCAATATCCAAGAAACCATCCAACTTAGCTAACCTACAGTTAGTTTCTAAATTTCACATTCTTAGGGAAAGGTTCCCATTAATTTTATTAAAGATAAATTCTTTTAAAATTATTCTTTAATCTTCCTTTGAATATCAAATCAAGCTAGTCGGAATTAGCGAACCACACCGAAGTAATCATTTATTTTATATTTCCCAATCCCAACCTATTCATCCCATGAAGTAAAACTGGTAATACTTCAAATCTAACACCACGATGTTATCGGTAAATTCAATTACCATTTCATGTTCAAATTTAATTAAAGATTTAACTATCGCCTGGAGCAAAACTGGTGATACTCCATTCTCGATCTTTTCAATCTAATTAAAGATTCATTAAAACTCCACTTAGTTTTAATCTTTAACTGGGTTAAAGAATCAGTGTCATTTAAAACACGGTTCACGATAAACCCCAAAATCACATCACATTTCAATCAGTCCCTAACCGTAAAATAGCAAGTGAGCAATTCCCTAAGTATTAACCCCGAAGGCCGAAACCAACATCAAATCAATACCCAAGAAACCATTCAACTTAACTAATCTCCAGTTAGTTTCTGATTTCCTTAACTCCTTTGGGTCTAAGAATAGTATTATTGAAGATACTGTTCACAACAACCGCAAATCACATTCCATTAATTATCGGGTTAAAGAACAAGTGTTATTTAAAACACTGTTCATGATAAACCCGAAAATCAATACCAATTCAATTCCAATTAAATATTATTTAATTGGTACACTTCATTAAATCTAAACAAAAAGATTTAATATTTTTCTCAATTGGGGTTATGAACAGTGTTAATGAAGACACCAGTCACGACAAACCCAAATTCCATTCGATATTAAATACAAGGCTCTGAATAGAAAATATATCGGCTTATATTCAATATCAAATTTTACGACCAACAAATATCGTATTGGAAATAACGATATCTATATATCTTTCAAATTTCCATAACACTATCTGTATAATCACGAAATCCTACATCGAAATATTCCAAAGACAATTTCGATTCAAATCCATTCCAATTCAATTATTGGAAATTCTGGTTACTTTTAAAACCCTTTTCAAATTCAATTTATTTATTTAAAAATAAATAGAATTATAATTCTAGTTCAAAACTAGTTCATTTTGATAAAAATCTATTTTTATCTTTTCAAATATGAAGTTTTTCATCCGAATTCTTCCCAAATAATTTCTTATGATTTTACACAAATTATTACTATTTTTAATAATTTTATCAAGGCCCGTACAGTCGATTTCCATCAACGGCCATCGAACTGCACTTACAGCGACCTTTTCCAAATTTGATTTGGACATAATTCCAAATCCAACCGTTAGATTTCTAATTTCTCACATTCGTTAGAAAGCTCTTTTCGATACGAACCCAACGGTTCTGGTGTTAGGAGAATCCGACGGTCGGATCTCCCGCAATGTCCATTCGAAGTCAATGGTCGAAATTCGCGAACTACCGCAGCGCGGCGCGTTCTATTCAGGCCATTATATATATATATAATATATTTCGTCGATTTCCTTTCAAAACGTATTTTATAAATTGTTTAAATTCGTTTCCAAAACGATTTCAACTTCATATTCAATTTCAAATCAAAATTGAATATTCCAATATAAATTCGTTTTAAATTCCTTTCAAATCTATTTCAATTCAAATCCATTTCAATTCAAATCGATTTCAATTCAAATCAATTTCATTTCAATTTCAATACATTTTAAATTCAATTCAAAACGATTTCAATTCTATTTCAATCTGATTCGAATTTCAATTCTTTTCAATTTAATTCGAATTTCAATTCTTTTCAATTTAATTCGAATTTCAAATCATTTCAGAATATCAGATTTTGAAATCACTTTCGATATTCATTATAAAATGAATAAAACCGATATAAATATCGTTCACGTCAAAATGGCGTCAATCTAATCAACATGGCTTCTATATATTTCTATTTTCAAATATTCTATTTCAAATATTTCTATTCAAATATTTCTTTTCCAAATATTCTATTTCAAATATTTCTATTCAAATATTTCTATTCAAATATTTCTATTCAAATATTCTATTTCAAAACTGGAATGAGACCCAATCAATTACCATAGATTTTATTTCTATGGATTTCCATACAACGCATGTAAATATCAACAATGACAAATAATCAACCATCATCCAAAGTGCATTCTACACTGTATAAGCATCAAATATAAATATTTAATGCTCATAACAGTCTGTCCATCAATTGATCGACATACAACTAATTATTGGGATTAGTGTATGTCATATATCATCCCAATACTCGTGTGGGGTTTTCAAACAATCAAACACAGATTTTATTTATGCAGTTGGGCGATGTGTAAAATTTATCGTCCCAATCAATATCAGTCAAATGTGTGTATATAAACAAATCGTTCGATTTGTTTATATTAATTTATTTCATTTCATATACACGTTAAAAATTCTATTTTTAACTATAAAATATTTTTAACTATATAAATATTTTATTTCATTTCACATCACATTACACAATCAACTACACATAAAAATCAAACAAACAAGCATACAAGCCGTCCATGGTCTATGGACGACGGGTGTTGGGTGCTACTAAACACCGTCTGCATCCTAGTATATATTTTTAACTAGAAATTTAAATTAAAAGGTGAGGAGTTCTCACCGACTAGCTAAACCAAATGCCACGACTCTTCTTATGTAGAAATCTTCGTTGTGCCCGCCCTTTGTCAATTTCATTGTCCGTAGCCACTACATATATAAAAATCACATTTTTATATTCTCTAGTATATAAAAATTCTATTTTCATATCGAAGTTTATATTTTTGAAAACCATGTCTTTTCTCTTCTTCAAAATCAAATCTTTTTTTGAAGCTAAAAATCTTATTTTTACATGCTTCTTTATACATTATTCCTATAAATGAAAATCGAATCTTTATTTCAATCAAAGATCTAAACTTTATATAAGAAAAATCTTAACTTTATATATACTAAAAATCTTATTTTTCTTTCAAGTATATAAAAATCAAATTTTTCTATGCCATACATATAGATAAACTCCAATTTTTATACCCTATACATATATGTGGAAATCGCATTTTATACCATAAGCATATATGTAAAAATCCTCTTTTTAAACTGACGATAATTAATATAATATATATAAAAATACCGAATTTCAAAACGATGCATTCAAATTTAAATTAATTAAAAACTCACCTTTGTTTCTTGAGGAAAAAAAATCAATATTTGTTGGAGGAGGTTCCACCGTGGCCTAAGGGGATGGCGTCGGGATGTTGGGAGGTTGGGGAAGACGCAGACAATTGGTGGTAGGGCAATCGCGGCTGTAGGCGGCGCTACAGCCTCAGGGGGCGCGCTAGGGTTTTTTTTAAATCAATTTAGGGGTTTCGGGCTGAGCGGCTTCGCGAGTTCAGGGGGAGAGGGCGGAGGAGGCGCGGATGAAGGTGGATGGGTCTAGGTTGCGGTAGCGGAAGGGTTGGAGCGGTGGGCGGCATGTCGTGGTCGATGGCGACGAGAGCCTGGGAGCGACGGCCTTTGTTCCCCTTTTTTTATTTACTGATCGTTGACTAAGAATAAAGGAGAGAGGGAGAGGTATAAATATATATATATTTAATTTTATTTTAATTCCCAAAAGTAACTTTTTCATTCGAATTCAAAATCGAACCTACCGACTGTCGTCCCCAGCTAATTACCCCATTCTGAACACAATGGGATGTGTATCGTAAGCAAGTTCGGCAGTTTCGATCAGTTTTCATCAAAATCAAAATATAACTCTATATATTGAATTTGAACGAACATTTCAATTTACTAGGGCCACATACGAACTCTAAAAATTCCCGAAAAATATTTTCTAGCTTCGTATTGACGATACGGTCCTAACAAAACTAATTTCATCGAATTCTGAGACTGTTTGAAAAATGGTCACTTTTTTGTCGATCCAAACTGATTGAAACTGACAAAACACGTTTAGCTTCGCCACGCTCACATATTGGTTCGAAAAATTATGAAATTTGAAACCTAGCAATAATTTGAAATCACGGATCCAACAAAAGTGGTTTCGTCAAAAACCGAGGTCGTTTGCAAAATTTCCATTTTTAAGGGCCGAAATTCCATAGCGACTATTCTGAAATTTCAACTGGACACATCTTTTGATTCCCGCTATGAAATTCTAATTTTTCGGATTCATTGGAAAGATATTCTCAAATAGATTCAAATATATTTGGTTTCGCTAAAATCCGGTTTATTTTGAATCCTGTACATTCATTTAAAATTTGAAATCGAATTATCAAACTACCGTGCCATTTTTAATTCCTTTTATATATATATATAAATAAATATTTATATTCTAACGACGAGCTGTATAAATATATACGTTCTAATTCCATTCAAACTAATTTTTTCGTCGTTATTATTTAAAATAATTCATTTAAAATAATCAAAATTCACTAAAATTGCCAAAATAAAAAATTTAAATTGGCTCAGATTTCCGGGTTATTACAATCTCCCCTACTTAAAACTTTTCGTCCCTGAAAAGGAACGAAGCCGAAAGTTGTTTTACAAACCAACTCAAGTTCCAGTATTTTCATTATGGCTTAAGTTCTTCAACTTTTCAGTTTTTAAGAACTTTTCAAATTTTTCAAAAATTTGGCTAACACCCTGAAATTTCACTATAACCTCCCCTGCACCGGGGACTTCGGGATATTTCATATAGCCTCCCATGGCCTTCTTCAATCCAAAAGAAAAAGAAAAACCCAAGCGGCTAGCCAATCGGCTCATAAAATCATCATCATCCAAACAAAACAGTAAATTATGGTAAACATGTACCTATTTATCGGGCAAACAATTTTATTCTTCTGCTCTAGCCTCCTTGCTATGACCTGTTCAATGTGAGTACATGTATATGCATGCAAATGCGACTAATTTTCAATACAATTCACTTTTTGGTTAATTTGGCTAAATGGTTCAAATTTTAATTAATCCACCAATAATCAAACAACACAATCATCAATCAATTAGTTGATTAGCTTTTCAAATTCATATCTTTGATATATAGTCCAAAAATCAGATTTTTGATGCCAAATCACAACAATAAGCCCTATCTAGTTTTGGTTCTCACACCAGTCAATAGGAAATATATAAATATCACACCTTCGAAACTCGAATACCAATTCTGATGATGTTCGAACTATCATCAGAATCATCTCCGGGCGCCTAGAGTGTGACTCTATATCTATCCAGTATATTAAACCTTCGAATACACGTGGATCAGACGTATACGCAAAATCTATATATACTGAATTGCCTAAATTCAATACAAGAAAATATTCAAATACGTTGAATAGTTGAATTAAATTTTCAAAACAAAAATTGTTTTTCACTTTTATTTTAAAAACATCACTCTTCACACTCGTTCTAGGATACTACTGATCTCATCTCTAACGAGTCATTCTCGTTGGATATTACTAATCCAAGCTCCGATGAATTCTTTCATATGGTTCTAATGTGCCTTGTTCTTGAGCTTTGTAAACCAAAGCTCTGATACCAAATGAAGCGACCCGAACTTCCCCGGTCTCCAAAGAGAAGAGAAAGAACGAATTACTTTGAGGACAAGATGAATCAGAACGCAGACAGAAGAACATTTCATTGTATATTACAACAATTCCATCAGATTACAAGAATATACAGAGTATGAATCAATATTACACATTATAAAATATCAGAGATTATAATACATTACATAGCAGCGGAAAATAATACAATACACAACTGTAAGTAATACACATATACAGAGCTTTCCGAGTATCATTCCAGCTGTAAATCAGGATCCTGTGAATATAAATCTGCAAAACCAAAACTACTAGCTGCCCATGTCAAAATAAGGGCACCCAGAGTTTAGGTTAAAACCATAAACACCAGGTCAGTCATGTGACTGGTGTGAGAACTAAAACAGTTATTAATCTTTATTTTAAAGTTAGGTAAATCAAGGGACCATGCCGTATAACACGGAACGTGTTTCTTCCCAAGAATACTAGTGCATAAAACAACAGCGCAATGCTAAATAAAGAACAATGAAGCTATTATAAGACCCAGGTCCCATCACACAATGCAACGCAAGCCGGAGGATAGGGTTTTTACCTTATAATAGCCAAGAATGCTTGATACGCTAAATTTCATCTTTTATTATTACTATAAGTGTATAGTGTCAAAACAATTTCAATCATAAGTATCAATCATAGACGGCATAAGAGCCCCATCCCACTATGTCGCCATATATAGGATCACAACTAAAATCGAAACGTCGTGTATTGGAAGTTGGATTTCCATCTGTGAACCGAGGCAAAAGATAGTCCTCTATCGATCCGAGACGCTCTAGCCCGTGTCTCAGGAACAGCCGCAACTGCCCCTTAGATCATCAGGGCCGGTCCACCGATGTGGATTATTATGCCTGAACACTATGTTTCCCCGCCCTTTGGGGCGTCAATGAGTCAACGAATGAATCCATCGGCTTCACATAGTCACCGATATATCTGAGGCGCCTCGCAACAGCAACAACCACATAAGTCAAACTCGTCAGGGCGTGTAAAACCATTGACGCCACTTCTATCTAGAAGGAAACGCATGCCCTCCCTGATGTCCTCTCCCGTTCTGGTTCACAACCGGGGTGTGAGGCTCGCGAATCAACGTTATACAAGGCTATGCAACACAGGCCGTGCTTTGATCATCAACCACAAGACTTTGCTTTTCAACAGAAGCCTTGATCAATTGCCACTTAGGCATGCCACACAGGCAATTCACTCCATGCGATGGACATCCATCAATATATAACCCCTAAGCTCATACGTCTCAGAGAAGGGCGTTCAGCAAGAGAATAAATTCTCCGCCGCCAAACAGATATATATTTAATAGAACTCAATCACACAGACTGAAATCCAATGTCAGACACACAGTCCATTTACAAGTTCGTTCTGGGTCTGAACGAAACCGGAGGCACCTTGTACCTCGCATATCCATCGATCTCCAAGTATATCTGGAAGACCACTAACTGATTCCCTCCTCTTGGGTGTACGGCCCAATCAAGATCATCAGTAATCACCCAAACGACGTGAAAACCTCCGGTCTTCGACCGCCGTCTTCATCCTTGACACCACGTCGAATCAGTTATTCAGAATGGGATAAACGCGGTCTTTCTGAATAACTCGCGTATATAATAAACAAGTGTTACAAAAACACAACATACGCCTCATTCCAATTCATCAGTCACTAACCGTAAATTAGCAAGAGAATAATTCCCCAAATATTAACCCCGAAGGCCGAAACCAACATCAGATCAATATCCAAGAAACCATCCAACTTAGCTAACCTACAGTTAGTTTCTAAATTTCACATTCTTAGGGAAAGGTTCCCATTAATTTTATCAAAGATAAATTCTTTTAAAATTATTCTTTAATCTTCCTTTGAATATCAAATCAAGCTAGTCGGGATTAGCGAACACACCGAAGTAATCATTTATTTTATATTTCCCAATCCCAACCTATTCATCCCATGAAGTAAAACTGGTAAAACTTCATATCTAACACCACGGTGTTATCGGTAAATTCAATTACCATTTCACGTTCAAATTTAATTAAAGATTTAACTATCGCCTGGAGCAAAACTGGTGATACTCCATTCTCGATCTTTTCAATCTAATTAAAGATTCATTAAAACTTCACTTAGTTTTAATCTTTAACTGGGTTAAAGAATCAGTGTCATTTAAAACACGGTTCGGGATAAACCCCAAAACCACATCACAATTTAATCAGTCCCTAACCGTAAAATAGCAAGTGAGCAATTCCCTAAGTATTAACCCCAAAGGCCGAAACCAACATCTGATCAATACCCAAGAAACCATTCAACTAACTAATCTCCAGTTAGTTTCTGATTTCCTTAACTCCTTTGGGTCTAACAACAGTATTATTGAAGATACCGTTCACAACAACCCCAAATCACATTCTATTAATTATTGGGTTAAAGAACAAGTGTTATTTAAAACACTATTCACGATAAATCCAAAAATCAATACCAATTCAATTCTAATTAAATATTATTTAATTGGTACACTTCATTAAATCTAAACAAAAAGATTTAATCTTTTTCTAAATTGGGGTTAAGAACAGTGTTAATGAAGACACCATTCACGACAAACCCAAATCCCATTTGATATTAAATACAAGGCTCTGAATAGAAAATATATCGGCTTATATTCAATATCAAATTCTACGACCAACAAATATCGTATTGGAAATAACGATATCTATATATCTTTCAAATTTCCATAACGCTATCTGTATAATCGTGAAATCCAACATCGAAATATTCCAAAGACAATTTTGATTCAAATCCATTCCAATTCAATTATTGGAAATTCTGGTTACTTTTAAAACCCTTTTCAAATTCAATTTATTTATTTAAAAATAAATAGAATTATAATTCTAGTTCAAAACTAGTTCATTTTGATAAATATCTATTTTTATCTTTTCAAATATGGAGTTTTTCATCACAATTCTTCCCAAATCATTTCTTATGATTTTACACAAATTATTACTATTTTTAATAATTTTATCAAGGCCCGTACAGTCGATTTCCATCAACGACCATCGAACTGCACTTACAGCGACCTTTTCCAAATTTGATTTGGACATAATTCCAAATCCAACCGTTAGATTTCTAATTTCTCAAATTGTTAGAAAGCTCTTTTCGATACGAACCCAACGGTTCTGGTTTTAGGAGAATCCGACATTCGGATCTCCTGCAATGTCCATTCGAAGTCAATGGTCGAAATTCGTGAACTGCCGCAGCGCGGCGCGTTCTATTCCGGCCATTATATATATAATATATATATTATATATATTTCATCGATTTCCTCTCAAAACATATTTTATAAATCGTTTAAATTCGTTTTCAAAACGATTTCAACTTCATATTCAATTTTAAATCAAAATTGAATATTCCAATATAAATTCGTTTTAAATTCCTTTCAAATCTAGTTCAATTCAAATCCATTTCAATTCAAATCAGTTTCAATTCAAATCAATTTCAGTTCAATTTCAATACGTTTTAAATTCAATTCAAAACGATTTCAATTCTATTTCAATCTAATTCGAATTTCAATTCTTTTCAATTTAATTCGAATTTCAATTCTTTTCAATTTAATTCGAATTTCAATTCATTTCAAAATATCAGATTTTGAAATCACTTTTGATATTCATTATAAAATGAATAAAACCGATATAAATATCGTTCACGTCAAAATGGCGTCAATCTAATCAACACGACTTTTATATATTTCTATTTTCAAATATTCTATTTCAAATATTTCTATTCAAATATTTATTTTCCAAATATTCTATTTTAAATATTTCTATTCAAACATTTCAATTCAAATATTTCTATTCAAATATTCTATTTCAAAACTGGAATGAGACCCAATCAATTACCATAGATTTTATTTCTATGGATTTCCATACAACGCATGTATATATCAACAATGACAAATAATCAACCATCATCCAAAGTGCATTCTACACTGTATAAGCATCAAATATAAATATTTAACGGTCATAACAGTTTGTCCATCAATCGATCGACATACAACTAATTATTGGGATTAGTGTATGTCATATATCATCCCAATACCCATGTGGGGTTTTCAAACAATCAAACACAGATTTTATTTGTGCAGTTGGGCGATGTGTAGAATTTATCGTCCCAACCAATATCAGTCAAATGTGTGTATATAAACAAATCATTCTATTTGTTTATATTAATTTATTTCATTTCATATACACGTTAAAAATTCTATTTTTAACTATAAAATATTTTTGACTATATAAATATTTTATTTCATTTCACATCACATTACACAATCAACTACACATCAAAATCAAACAAACAAGCATACAAGCCGTCCATGGTCTGTGGACGACGGGTGTCGGGTGCTACTAAACACCGTCTGCATCCTAGTATATATTTTTAACTAGAAATTTAAATTAAAAGGTGAGGAGTTCTCACCGACTAGCTAAACCAAACGCCACGACTCTTCTTATGTAGAAATCTTCATCATGCCCGCCCTTTGTCAATTTCATTGTCCGTAGCCCCTACATATATAAAAATCACATTTTTATATTATCTAGTATATAAAAATTCTATTTTCATATCGAAGTTTATATTTTTGAAAACCATATCTTTTCTCTTCTTCAAAATCAAATCTTTTTCTGAAGCTAAAAAACTTATTTTTACATGCTTCTTTATACATTATTCCTATAAATGAAAATCGAATCTTTATTTCAATCAAAGATCTAAACATTATATAAGAAAAATCTTAACTTTATATATACTACTATCCTATTTTTCTTTCAAGTATATAAAAATCAAATTTTTATATGCCATACATATAGATAAAATCCAATTTTTATACCCTATACATATATATGGAAATCGCATTTTATACCATAAGCGTATATGTAAAAATCCTCTTTTTAAACCGACGATAATTAATATAATATATATAAAAAAACTGAATTTCAAAACGATGCATTCAAATTTAAATTAATTAAAAACTCACCTTTGTTTCTTGAGGAAAAAAAATCAATTTTTGTTGGAGGAGGTTCCACCGTGGCCTAAGGGGATGGCGTTGGGATGTTGGGAGGTCGAGGAAGACGCGAACAGTTGGTGGTAGGGCAATCGCGGCTGCAGGCGGCGCGCTTGTTTTTTTTTAAATCAATTTAGGGGTTTCGGGCTGCAGCTTCGCGAGTTCAAGGGGGAGTGGGTGGAGGAGGTGCGGATGAAGGTGGATGGGTCTAGGCTGCGGCAGCGGAAGGGTTGGAGCGGCGGGCGGCACTCGTGGTCGATGGCGACGAGATCCTGGGAGCGACGGCCTTTCTTCCCCTTTTTTTAATTTACTGAGCGTTGACTAAGAATAAAGGAGATAGGGAGAGGTATAAATATATATATATATTTAATTTTATTTTAATTCCCAAAAGTAACTTTTTCATTCGAATTCAAAATCGAACCCACCGACTGTCGTCCCTAGCTAATTACCTCCATTCCGAATACAATGGGATATGTATCGTAAGCCAGTTCGGCTGTTTCGATTAGTTTTCGTCAAAATCAAAATATAACTCTATATATTGAATTTGAACGCACATTTCAATTTACTGGGGCCACATACGGACTCTAAAAATTCCCAAAAAATATTTTCTAGCTTCGTATTGACGATACGGTCCTAACAAAACTAGTTTCATCAAATTCTGAGATCGTTTGAAAAATGGTCACTTTCTGGTCGATCCAAACTGATTGAAACTGACAAAACACGTTTAGCTTCTCCACGCTCACATATTGGTTCGAAAAATTATGAAATTTGAAATCTAGCAATAATTTGACATTATGGATCCAACAAAAGTGGTTTCGTCAAAAACCGAGGTCGTTTGCAAAATTTCCATTTTTAAGGGCCGAAATTCCATAGCGACTATTCTGAAATTTCAACTGGACATATCTTTTGATTCCCGCTATGAAATTCTAATTTTTCGGATTCGTTGGAAAGATATTCTAAAATAGATTCAAATATTTTTGGTTTCGCTAAAATCCGGTTTATTATGAATCCTGTACATTCATTTAAAATTTGAAATCGAACTACCGCGCCATTTTCAATTCCTTTTATATATATAAATAAATATTTATATTCTAACGACGAGCTATATAAATATATACATTCTAATTCCATTCAAACTAAATTTTTCGTTGTTATTATTTAAAATAATTCATTTTAAATAATTAAAATTCACTAAAATTGCCAAAATAAATTTTTTAAATTGGCTCAGATTTCCGGGTTATTACACAATCATTATTGATTATAAAATATATACTAACACTTTTATCCAGAACATATATATATATATATATGTGTATATGCAGAATTTATATGCAGGTAATAGGATATTGAAGACTGTACACTTAAGAGTTTCAAAAGGTTTCAAGAGTTAAGAGATTCAAGATTTCAAAGGAGAATCAAAACACATAAGTATAAAGATATCGAGAGTCCAAGATTATCAGGGTAATAGAGTTTAGAAATTATGTAAAACTTTGAATAACACTCAAACTCTGTTTTCAAATTTTCTCTTTTCAAATTTTCTCTTTTCAAAATTGATTTCTAATTATTTTCAAATTAATTCAAACTTCTATCAAAATGATTTTTAATCATCCAAGGATTTCAAACTTATGATTTCAAATATATATTTCCTAGTTTATATGTGTTCTTATTTTTGTAATTTTATTAAATCATATATATATATATATATTTACTAAGTTTATATTTAATTATAATTTCAAATATTCTTATTTAAACACTAAGTTTTCATATAATCTTATTGTTTATATAGTTTATAAATATCTCTTTATAAATTCCTATATATATGTTTAGAATTATATTATATATAGTTTTTATATCATTTATATATAATGTTTTTAATCATATGTTTAAATAATATTTTCTTATGTTTTTATACTTGAAAAATAATGTTTTAACAACTAGTTTTATGTCAGGAATTTCCAGAATAAATATATTGATTTAAAAACTTTAAAAATGATTTAAAACTCAAAAATATAGTGTATATGTTGACATACATTTTTGCATATGTTGACATATAACTGTCATAATTTTAAATTTCAAAGGAGGTGTCTTTTCATATTTGAAACGCTTCAGAAACATTGCAACCATTCAAATCTTATAAATAGGAGTTAATTTCGAATTTTTTGTCACTTCTTCTTCTCCTTCTTCACCCTTTTTCATACCAGCATTAATACTTATCATTTCCTTGATTTCTACACTTACACTTTTCTGATTTCTACTCAAATTATATAAAACTTCATCGCTTGTCAATCTCTATCTACTACTCTCTGAATTAAAGTGCTACTGAAGAGTTCTAGGGCTGTTGTAATCATTTGGGAATTGTTTGGGAAAGGATGTGTACCTTGTAGTCCTGAAATCAAGGAAAGGGAGCGGTGTTAACCTTGTATCCGTGAAATCAAGGGTGGTGGAAGCGGTGTTAACCTTGTAGCCGTGAAATCAAGGGTAGTGGAACTAGTGTTAACCTTGTAGCCATGAAATCAAGGGTGTTGTAATTGGATTCTGAAATTAATAAAACTCAATCTAGCGTTGCGTGGGACTAGACGTAGGAGTAGTCCGAACTAGTATAAATCCGGTGTTTCTTTCCTTTTTTTTATTTTTATATTTATCAGTTTCTGTGTCTGTGTTTGATTATGTGTTTGTGATCATCTCTGGTTTGTGTGATTCATATAGTAGATCATTTAAATTTAAGATTTTCATAAATTCTTCATAAACACTATTCACCCCCTCTAGTGTTTGTTTTGCCTTAAGATCCGCAATCCTTAATAATTGGTATCAGAGAATAGGTTTTCAAAAATTTTGTAATCTGATTTTTGGAAATAGTAAATGGCAAGTTTTGAATTGATTTATAACACTAGTCTTAATTCATGAATTGCATTAGTATTAGATGTGCTTGCATTTTATTCTGTTGAAAAATCAAGTTATCATAATCTAATTTTTTTTTTTGAAAAGTTTTATTGGCAATTTTTTTGAAAAGATATGTCATAGAATCATCATGTCTTTATTATTTAAAATTACAATTAGTTATTTTGAAAAGTCACTAGATTCTTAAAAAAGTTGTGTTATTTTGCAAGGAAAAAGAAGTTATTACTATTGGTCAAAGGACACCAAGTGTAATAACCCGGAAATTCTGAGCCGATTTAAAATTTTATTTTCGCAATTTTAGTGAATTTTGAATATTTAAAATGAATTATTTTAAATAATAACGACGAGAAATTTATTTTGAATAGAACTAGAACGTATATATTTATATTTGAATCATTGTTAGAATATAAATATTTTATTTTAATTTTAAAAGGAATTGAAAATGGGGCGGTAGTTTGAAAATTCGATTTCAAATTTCAAATGAATGTACAGGATTCAAAATAAACCAAATTTTAGCAAAACCAAAAATATTAGAATCTAATTGAGAATATCTTTCCAACGAATCCGAAAAATCGAAATTTCATAGCGGGAATAAAAAGTTATCATAGCGGGAATAAAAAGTTACGTCCAGTTGAAAATTAAGAATAGTCGCTATGGAATTCTGGCCCTTAAAAATGGAAATTTTGCAAACGATCTCGGTTTTCGACGGAACCACTTTTGTTGGATCCGTGATGTCAGGTTATTGCTAGATTCCAAAATTCGTAATTTTTCGAATCAATATGTGAGCGTGGCAAAGGGAAACGCGTTTGACCAGTTTTAGTTGATTTTAATCGACCGGAAAATGACCATTTTTCAAACGGTCTCAGAATTTGACGAAATTAGTTTTGTTAGGACCGTATCGTCAATACGAAGCTAGAAATTATTTTCTGGAATTTTCGGTGTCAGCATGTGACCCCGGTAATTTGAAATGTACGTTCAAATTGAATATATATAGATTTATGTTTTAATTTGAATGAAAGCTGATCGTAACAAGCGAATTAGGTTACGAAATATATCTCATTATGTTCGGAAAGGGGGTATTACGATAGGGACGACAGTCGGTGGGCTCAATTTTGAGTTCAAAATTTTAATTAACCTTATAGAGAATTAAAATATAATTAAATATAATATATATATTAGTAAATATCAGTCAAACCTTCACTATTTCCCTCCTCAGTCAAAATTAAAAAAGAATGAGCCCCCCCTTTTTACAGCCCATCGCCCCTTCCTGGCGTTGCGCCACCGTCGGTGCGAGCACCCCCCTTCTTCCCCGATCCTCATCCCTCTCCCCTCTCTCCTCCCTTTTCCCCCACTTTCTAAAGAAAATCACGTGCCTTCCCCTTCAGCAACCACTGCCTCCACCCTCCCTGACCTTGCCGCCAACCCGCCACCACATCTAACGCTCCTAACACCCTGCGCATCCCCAGCCACCTCCTGCGAGCGCTAATAGCCCTCCCCCACGCCTGAATTCAACTGTGAGCTTTTTTTTAGTTCTTTTTTTAATTCATTTTATCTTATTTTCTTTTATTTAATTTATCTTTGAAAGCTTTGATTTCAAACATAAAAAGATTAGCTTTTTGTTTAAAAAGAAAGGTCGGATTTTTATATGTGATATTAGCAAAGAAAGATTTGATTTTTATATGCGATATTAGCAAAGAAAGATTTGATTTTTATATGATATTAGCAAAGAAAGGTTGGATTTTTAATGAAGTAAAGATTTGATTTTTAGCGAAGTAAAAATATAATTTTTATTAGAAGAAGAGCGGTATAAAAATATAATTTTTATCTATATAGTAGCGGTGTAAAAAATGAATGGTTATCTATATAGTAGCGGTATAAAAATGTGATGTTTATCCATATAGAGTGATTATAAAAATGTGATTTTTATGTGCATAGCAACAAAATAAAAATGTGATTTTTATATATGTAGTGGCTACGGACAATGAAATTGACAAAAGGCGAGCACAATGAAGATTTCTGCATAAGAAGAGTCGTGGTGTTTGATTTAGCTAGTCGGTGAGAACTCCTCACTTTAAATTTTCTTTCCTGGTTAAAATATATACTAGGATGCAGACGGTGCTTAGCAGCACCCGACACCCGTCGTCCACAGACCATGGATGGTTGTATGTTGAATGTTCGTTGTGGTGAAAATTGATTGTGTGATGTGAAATGAAATAAAATATTTATATAGTTAAAAATATTTTATCGTTAAAAATATAATTTTTAATGGGTATGTGAATAAATAAATATTTATAAACAAATTGAACGATTTGTTTATATACACTGATTTAACTGATATTGATTGGGATAATAAATTTTACACATCACCCAACTGCACAAATAAAAATCTGTGTTTGTTGATTTGAAACCCCACACGGGTATTGGGATAAAATATGACATACACTAATCCCAATAATTAGTGGTATGTCGATCGTTAGATTGACAGACTGTATGAGCATTAATTAGTTACATTTAATGCTTATGCAGTTGTGTAGTGCACTTTGGATGATGGTTGATTATTTGTCAGTGCTATTATATACATGTGTTGTATGGAATCCATATAATCAACATTATATGGTAATTGATTGGGCCTCATTCCAATTGGGAAAGTAAAGAACATTATAAAATATATATTCATGTGTTGAATAGAATAAAGAATATTCATGTGTTGAATAAAATATATGTTCATGTGTTGAATAGAATATATATTCATGTGTTGAATAAAATATAGATTCATGTGTTGAGTAAAATATTTTAACAATAAATTTTACATCTTTATCATATATGAAATTAGAAACTAACTGGAAACTAGATAAGATGAGTGGTTTCCTGGGTATTGATCTGATGTTGGTTTCGGCCTTCGGGGTTAATATTTAGGGAATCGTTCTCTTACTAATTTACGGTTGGAGTCTGATTAAAAATTAAACGATAGAAATCATAATTTTATAAATAATAAAAATAGTCATGTGTTGACGATGCTCATGTGTTGAGAATATTCATGTGTTGAAAGAAAAATAGATTCATGTGTTGAATAGAATAGATATTCATTTGTTGAATAGAATAAAGAAGTTATTGAAATATATAAAGCTGTGTTGATTAGAGATGCGTTATTTTGACGCGAACGATATTTATATCGATTATATTCGTTTTTAAAATGAATATAGAAAAGGAAGTGATTTCAAAATATAACGTTTTGAAAATATTATCATTTGTATATCGATGATGTGGTTCAATTTTGATTCAAAATTGAATATAAAGTTGAAACCATTTCGAAAATGAATTTAAAACGATTTAGATAAAATACATTTTGAGTTGAAATCGACGAAATATATATTATATATATTATATATATTAAATGGCCGGAATAAAACGCGCCGCACCGCTGCAGTACGCGAATTTTGACCATTGACTTCGAATGGACGTTACGGGAGATCCGACTGTCGAATTCTCCTAAAACTGGAACCGTTGGGTTCGTATCGAAAAGAGCTTTCTAACGAATATTACAGATTTGAAATCTAATGGTTGGATTTGGAATTATGTCCAAATCAAATTTAGAAAAGGTCGTTGTAAGTGCAGTTCGATGGCCGTTGATGGAAATCGACTGTACGAGCCTTGATAAAATTATTAAAAATATCAATAATTTGTGTAAAATCATAACAAATGATTTGTGGAGAATTGGGATGAAAATTTCCAAATTTGAAAAGAAAAAAATTGATTTTTATCGAAATGAACTAGTTTTGAACTAGATTTGAAGTAGTTTTAAAAATAATATGAATTTCCAATATGTGAACTGGAATGGATTTGAATCGAAATTATCTTCGGAATATTTTGATGTTGGATTTCGTGATTATATAGATATGGTTGTGGAAATTTGAAAGATATATTTATATCGTTATTTCCAATACGACATTTGTTGATCGTAGAATTTGATATTGAATATAAGGCGATATATTTTCTATTCAGAGCCTTGTATTTAGTATCAAATGGAATTTTGGGTTCATAGTGAATGGCGTCTTCATTAACACTGTTCTTAAGCCCAGCTGAGAAAAAGATTAAATCTTTCCATTTAGATTTAGTGAAATTGTCCAATTAAATAATGTTTAGTTGGAATTGAATTTGAATTGATTTTTTGGGGTTTATCATGAGCGGTGTTTTGAATAACACCTGTTCTTTAACCCGATTAACAATAAAAGGTGAATTTGGGTTTATCGTGAACCGTGTTTTAGATGACGTTGGTTCTTTAACCCAGTTAAAGACAAAATATTGATTTTTGGGAAGATTAAAACTACGTGGAGTTTTGATGAATCTTTAATTAGATTGAAATGTGAATTGATAATTTAAATTATCAAATCTGAAAAGTGATCGAGAATGGAGTACCACCAGTTTTGCTCCAAGCGATAATGAAATCTTTAATTGGATTTGAACGTGAAATGGTAATTAATTTTACCGATAGCACCATGGTGTTAGATATGGAGTATTACCAGTTTTTCTCTATGGGATGAGTAGGTTGGGATTGGAAAATAAAATAAATAATTACTTCAGTTTGGTTCGCTAATCCCGACTAGTTTGGAAAACCTTAACACGGTTTGAAATGATATCCAAAGGAAGATTAAAGAATAAATTCAAAAGAATTTATCTTTGATAAAATTAATGGGAACCTTTCCCTAAGAATGTGAAAATTTGAATAAAAGAATATTCTGAATTGGAATGAGGCGTATGTTGTGTTTGTGTAACACTTGTTTATTATATACGCGGGTTATTCGAAAAGGCCGGGTTTATACCCATTCTCAATAACCGATTCGACGATAAGTCGAAGGTGAAGATGGTGGTTGAAGACCGGAAGTCTTCACATCGTTTGGATGATTATTGATGATCTTGATTGAGCTATACACCCAAGAGGAGGGAATCAGTTGGTGATCGTCCAGACGTACTTGGATATCGATGGATATGAGAGGAAAGTGCCTCCGGTTTCGTTCAGACCCAGTGCGAACTTGTAAATGGACTGTGTGTCTGACATTGGATTTTATTCTGTGTTGATTGATCTCTATTAAATATACATCTGTTTGGTGGCGGAGAATTTATTCTCTTGCTTAACGCCTTTCTCTGAGACGTACGAGCTCAGAGGTTGTATATCGATGGACATCAGTCGCATGGAGTGAATTGCCTGTGTGGCATGCCTAAGTGGCAAATGATCAAGGCTTCTGTTGAAAAGCAAAGTCTTGTGGTTGATCATCAAAGCACGACCTGTTTGGCGCAGCTTTGTGTATGGCTTTAATTCGCGAGCATCACACCTCAGTATGAGTCAAAAACGGGATAAGGACCCAAGGAGTGCACGATGTTTCTTTCTAGCTAGTGGTGGTGTTAGTGCTTAAACTGGTTGACATTTATATACTTTTCACCTGTGTGGTTGTTGGAATGCAAGGCGCCTCGAATATATGGTCGATAACTGGCACTATGTGAGCCGACGTACAGACCATTATATAGGTCCTATAGGACCGGGAAACGTGTTTTCAGGAATTGCCAATCCTCAAAAGTAAGAGAGGACCGGCCTTGGAGGTTCCAAGGGATCGCTGTGTGTGGTCCTGAGACATTTGCTAGAGTGTCTCGAACGAAGAGGAGCTTGCCCCTTGCCTCGACTCATGACGGAAATCCAATTTCCAATACGTGATATTGCGGTTTTATTTGTAGAGCCTAGTATGGCGACATGATATATGGTACCCATGCCATCTATGATTGATATTTATGATTGAAATTGTTTTGAAACTATACACTTATAGTAATATCAAAATGATTTGTTTTAAACGTACCAAGCATGTTTGGCTATTATAAGGGAAAACCCTATCCTTCGGCTTGCGTTGCATTGTGTAATGGGACCTGGGTCTTATAATAGCTTCATTTTTCTTTATTTAGCATTGCGCTGTTTGTTTTATGCACTGGTATTCTTGGGAGGAAACCCGTTCCGTGTTATACGGCGTGGTCCCTTGATTTATGTAACTTTAAAAATAAAGATTAATAACTGTTTTAGTTCTCACACCAGTCACATAGCTGACCTGGAGTTTATTGTTTTAACCTAAACTCTGGATGCCCCTATTTTCCACATGGGCAGCTAGTAGCTTTGGTTTTGCAGATTTATATTCACAGGGTCCTGATTTACAACTGGAACGATGCTTGGAAAGCTCTGTGTCCGTTTTATTACTTTCAGTGGTGTTTTGTATTGTTTTTCCGTTGCTATGTAATTTAAATCTCTGATATTTGTCAAACGTGTAATATTTATTCATACTCTGTATATTCTTGTATTCTGATGGAATTGTTGTAATAAACAATGAAATGTTCTTCTGTTTGTGTTCCGATATGTGTTGTTCTCAAAGCAATTCGTGCTTTCCTTACCAGGGAAGTCACGGGTTACTACATTTGTTATCAGAGCTTTGGTTTACAGAGCTCGAGAACAAGACATGTTAGAACCAAACGAAAGAATTCATCATAAATTGGATTAGAAATATCCAATTAGAATAACTCGTTAGAGATGGGATCAGTAGTATCCTAGAACGAGTGTGAAGAGTATATTTTTCAAATGAAAACAATATTGTTTTGAAAACTTAAAACCAGTTTATACGTATTTGAATATTTTATTTGTATAGATTTGGAAAATCGAGTATATAAAGATTTTTCATATACGCGTCATGAACGTGTATTCGAAGTTTTAATACATTGGATAAATATAGAATCACACTCTAGTCGCCCGAGGACAATTCCGATGATGATTGCAACATCATCAGTATTTGTGTTCGAGTTTCGAAAGTGAGATTTCTATTTATTTCCATTGACTGGTGTGAGAACCAAAACTTACATAGGATTATTTGTTGTGATTCGGCATCAAAAATATGATTTTTGACTATGTATTAAAGTTATGTGTTTGAAATTCTAATCCACTAATTGATTGATGGTTGTGTTGTTTTATTATTGGTTTGATAATTTTGAACCATTTAGCCTAATGTAACCGAATATTGAACTGTACCGGAAAATGATTACAAACGCATGCATGTACATATATATGTGTGAACAGGTCATAGCAAGGAGGCTAAAGCAGAAGAATAAAATTGTTTGCCCGACAAATAGGTACATGTTTACAAATTTATTGGGTTTGGATGATTTTATGAGCCGATTGGCTAGCTGCTTGGCTGTTTCTTTTTCTTTTTGGATTGATGAGGGTCATGGGAGGCTATTTGAAATATCTCGAAGTCCCCGGTGCATGGGAGGTTATGGCGAAATTTTTCGGAAATTTAGGGTGTTAGCCAAATTTTTGAAAAATTTGAAAAGTTCTTAGAAACTGAAAAGTTGAAGAACGTAAGCCGTAATGAAAATAATGGAAGTTGAGTTAGTTTGTTAAACAACTTTCAGCTTCGTTCCTTTTCGGGGACGAAAAGTTTTAAGTGGGGTAGATTGTAATAACCCGGAAGTTCTAAGCCGATTAAAAATTTTTATTTTGGCAATTTTAGTGAATTTTGAATATTTAAAATGAATCATTTTAAATAATAACGACGAGAAATTTATTTTGAATAGAACTATAACATATATATTTATATTTGAATCGTCGTTAGAATATAAATATTTTATTTTAATTATAAATGGAATTGAAAATGGCGCGGTAGTATGAAAATTCAATTTCAAATTTCAAATGAATGTACAGGATTCAAAATAAACCGGATTTTAGCGAAACCAAAAATATTAGAATCTAATTGAGAATATCTTTCCAACGAATCCGAAAAATCGAAATTTCATAGCGGGAATAAAAAGTTACGTCCAGTTGAAAATTCAGAATAGTCGCTATGGAATTCTGGCACTTAAAAATTGAAATTTTGCAAACGACCTCGGTTTTCGACGGAACCACTTTTGTTGGATCTGTGATGTCAGGTTATTGCTAGATTCCAAAATTCATAATTTTTCGAATCAATATGTGAGCGTGGCAAAGGGAAACGCGTTTGACCAGTTTTAGTTGATTTTAATCGACTGGAAAATGGCCATTTTTCAAACGGTCTCAGAATTTGATGAAATTAGTTTTGTTAGGACCGTATCGTCAATACGAAGCTAGAAATATTTTTTTGGGATTTTCGGTGTCAGCATGTGACCCCGATAATTTGAAATGTACGTTCAAATTGAATATATATAGATTTATGTTTTAATTTGAACGAAAGCTGATTGTAACAAACGAATTGGGTTACGAAACAGATCTCACTGTGTTTGGAATGGGGGTATTACGATAGGGACGACAGTTGGTGGGCTCAATTTTGAGTTCGAATTTTTAAAGTAACCTTATAGAGAATCAAAATATAATTAAATATAATATATATAAGTAAATATCGGTCAAACCCTCACTATTTCCCTCCTCAATCAAAATTAAAAAAGAACGAGCCGCCCCCCTTCTTACAGCCCGTCGCCCCTTCCTGGCGTTGCGCCACGACGCCCCCCCTCCTTCCCCGATCCTCATCCCTCTCCCCTCTCTCCTCCCTTTTCCCCCTCTTTCTACAGAAAATCGCGTGCCTCCCCCTTCAGCAACCACCGCCGCCACCCTCCCTGACCTCGTCGCCGACCCGCCACCACATTTGACGCTCCTAACCCTCTACGCACTCCCAGCCACCTCCCGCGAGCGCTGACAGCCCTCCCCACGCCTGAATTCAACTGTGAGCTTCTTTTTTTTAAGTTCTTTTTTTGCTTCATTTTATCTTATTTTCTTTTATTTAATTTATCTATGAAAACTTTGATTTCATACGTAAAAAGATTAGCTTTTTGTTTAAAAAGAAAGGTCGGATTTTTTTATGTGATATTAGCAAAGAAAGATTTGATTTTTATATGTGATATTAGCAAAGAAAGATTTGATTTTTATATGTGATATTAGCAAAGAAAGATTTGATTTTTATATGCGATATTAGCAAAGAAAGGTTGGATTTTTAATGAAGTAAAGATTTGATTTTTGGCGAAGTAAAAATATAATCTTTATTAGAAGAAGAGCGATATAAAAATATAATTTTTATCTATATAGTAGCGGTGTAAAAATAGAATTTTTATCTATATAGTAGCGGTGTAAAAATATAATTTTTATCTATATAGTTGCGGTGTAAAAATAGAATTTTTATCTATATTGTAGCGGTGTAAAAATAGAATTTTTATCTATATAGTAGCGGTGTAAAAATAGAATTTTTATCTATATAGTAGAGATGTAAAAATAGAATTTTTTATCTATATAGTAGCAGTGTAAAAATAGAATTTTTATCTATATAGTAGCGGTGTAAAAATAGAATTTTTATCTATATAGTAGCGGTGTAAAAATAGAATTTTTATCTATATAGTAGAGGTGTAAAAATAGAATTTTTTATCTATATAGTAGCGGTGTAAAAATAGAATTTTTATCTATATAGTAGCGGTATAAAAATAGAATTTATATCTATATAGTAGCGGTATAAAATGTGATTTTTATATATGTAGTGGCTACGGACAATGAATTGACAAATGGCGAGCACAAAGAATATTTCTACATAAGAAGAGTCGTGGTGTTTGGTTTAGCTAGTCGGTGAGAACTCCTCACTTTAAATTTTCTTTTCTAGTTAAAATATATACTAGGATGCAGACGGTGCTTAGCAGCATCCGACACCCGTCGTCCACAAACCATGGATGGCTTGTATGTTGGTTGGTCGTTGTGGTGAAAATTGATTGTGTGATGTGAAATGAAATAAAATATTTATATAGTTAAAAATATTTTATCGTTAATAATATAATTTTTAACGGGTATGTGAATAAATAAATATTTATAAACAAATCGAATGATTTGTTTATATACACTGATTTGACTGATATTGATTAGGACGATAAATTTTACACATCGCCCAACTGCACAAATAAAAATCTGTATTTGTTGATTTGAAACCCCACACGGGTATTGGGATAATATATGACATGCACTAATCCCAATAATTAGTGGTATGTCGATCGTTTGATTGACAGACTGTATGAGCGTTAGTTAGTTATATTTAATGCTTATGCAGTTGTGTAGTGCACTTTGGATGATGGTTGATTATTTGTTAGTACTATTATATACATGTGTTGTATGGAATCCATATAATTAACATTATATGGTAATTGATTGGGCCTCATTCCAATTGGGAAAATAAAGAACATTATAAAATATTTATTCATGTGTTGAATAGAATAAAGAATATTCATGTGTTGAATAAAATATATGTTCATGTGTTGAATAGAATATATATTCATGTGTTGAATAAAATATAGATTCATGTGTTGAAAATATTCATGTGTTGAGTAAAATATTTTAACAATAAAATTTACATCTTTATCATATATGAAATTAGAAACTAACTGGATACTAGATAAGATGAGTGGTTTCCTGGGTATTGATCCGATGTTGGTTTCGGCCTTCGGGTTTAATATTTAGGGAATCATTCTCTTACTAATTTAGGTTGGAGTCTAATTAAAAATTAAACGATAGAAATCATAATTTTATAAAATATATTAAATAATAAAAATAGTCATGTGTTGACGATGCTCATGTGTTGAGAATATTCATGTGTTGAAAGAAATATAGATTCATGTGTTGAATAGAATAGATATTCATTTGTTAAATAAAATAACGAAGTTATTGAAATATATAAAGCCGTGTTGATTAGAGATGCGCTATTTTGACGCGAACGATATTTATATCGATTATATTCGTTTTTAAAATGAATATAGAAAAGGAAGTGATTTCAAAATATAACGTTTTGAAAATATTATCATTTGTATACCGATGATGTGGAATATTCAATTTTGATTCGAAATTGAATATGAAGTTGAAATCATTTCGAAACGAATTTAAAACGATTTAAATAAAATGCATTTTGAATTGAAATCGATGAAATATATATATAATATATATATTATATATATTAAATGGCCTGAATAGAACACGCCGTGCCGCGGCAATTCACGAATTTCGACCATTGACTTCGAATGGACGTTACGGGAGATCCGACCGTCGGATTCTCCTAAACTCAGAACCGGTGGGTTCGTATCGAAAAGAGCTTTCTAAATATTAGAGATTTGAAATCTAACGGTTGGATTTGGAATTATGTCCAAATCAAATTTGGAAAAGGTCGCTGTAAGTGCAGTTTGATGGCCGTTGATGGAAATCGACTGTACGGCCTTGATAAAATTATTAAAAATATCAATAATTTGTGTAAAATCATAACAAATGATTTGTGAAGAATTGGGATGAAAATTTCCAAATTTGAAAAGATAAAAATAGATTTTTATCGAAATGAACTAGTTTTGAACTAGATTTGAAGTGGTTTTAAAAATAATCAGAATTTCCAATACGTGAACTGGAATGGATTTGAACCAAAATTATCTTCGGAATATTTTGATGTTGGATTTCGTGATTATATAGATATGGTTGTGGAAATTTGAAAGATATATTTATATCATTAGTTCCAATACGATATTTGTTGATCGTAGAATTTGATATTGAATATAAGCCGATATATTTTCTATTCAGAGCCTTGTATTTAATATCAAATGGGATTTTGGGTTCGTAGTGAATGGTGTCTTCATTAACACTGTTCTTAAGCCCAGTTGAGAAAAAGAGTAAATCTTTCTATTTAGATTTAGTGAAATTGTGCAATTAAATAATATTTAATTGGAATTGAATTGATTTTTGGGGTTTGTCGTGAGCGGTGTTTTGAATAACACCTGTTCTTTAACCCGATTAACAATAGAAGGTGAATTTGGGTTTATCGTGAACCGTGTATTAGATGACTTTGGTTCTTTAACCCAGTTAAAGACAGGATTTTGATTTTTGGGAAGATTAAAACTAATTGGAGTTTTAATGAATCTTTAATTAGATTGAAATGTGAATTGATAATTTAAATTATCAAATCTGAAAAGTGATCGAGAATGGAGTACCACCAGTTTTGCTCCAAGCGATAATGAAATCTTTAATTATATTTGAATGTGAAATGGTAATTAATTTTACCGATAGCACCGTGGTGTTAGATATGGAGTATTACCAGTTTTGCTCTATTTGATGAATAGGTTGGGATTGGAAAATAAAATATATAATTACTTCGGTGTGGTTCGCTAATCCCGACTAGTTTGGAAAACCTTAACATGGTTTGAAATGATATCCAAAGGAAGATTAAAGAATAAATTCAAAAGAATTTATCTTTGATAAAATTAATGGGAATCTTTCCCTAAGAATGTGAAAAATTGAATAAAAGAATATTCTGAATTGGAATGAGGCGTATGTTGTATTTGTGTAACACTTGTTTATTATATACGCGGGTTATTCGGAAAGGCCGGGTTTATACCCATTCTGAATAACTGATTCGAAGATAAGTCGAAGATGAAGACGGTGGTTGAAGATCGGAAGTCTTCACATCGTTTGTATGATTGTTGATGATCTTGATTGGGCTGTATACCCAAGAGGAGGGAATCAGTTGGTGATCGTCCAGACGTACTTGGAGATCGATGGATGTGCGAGGAAAGTGCCTCCGGTTTCGTTCAGACCCAGAACGAACTTGTAAATGGACTGTGTCTGACATTGGATTTTATTCTGTGTTGATTGATCTCTATTTATTATACATCTATTTGGCGGTGGAGAACTTATTCTCTTGCTTAACGCCCTTCTCTGAGACGTACGAGCTCAGAGGTTGTATATCGATGGACATCAGTCGCATGGAGTGAATTGCCTGTGTGGCATGCCTAAGTGGCAAATGATCAAGTCTTCTGTTGAAAAGCAAAGTCTTGTGGTTGATGATCAAAGCACAGCCTGTGTGGCGCAGCTTTGTGTATGGTGTTAATTCGCGGGCGTCACACCTCGGTATGAGTCAAAAATGGGATAAGGACCCAAGGAGTGCACGACGTTTCTTTCTAGCTAGTGGTGGTGTCAGTGCTTAAACTGGCTGACATTTATATACTTTTCACCTGTGTGGTTGTTGGAATGCGAGGCGCCTCGAATATATGGTCGATAACTGGCACTATGTGAGCCGACGTACGGACCATTATATAGGTCCTATAGGACCGGGAAACATGTGTTCAGGATTTGCCAATCCTCAAAAGTAAGAGAGGATCGACCTTGGAGGTTCCAATGGATCGCAGTGTGTGGTCCTGATACATTTTCCCTTGCCTCGACTCATGACGGAAATCCAATTTCCAATACGTGATATTGCGGTTTTATTTGTAGAGCCTAGTATGGCGACATGATATATGGTACCCATGCCGTCTATGATTGATATTTATGATTGAAATTGTTTTGAAACTATACATTTATAGTAATATCAAAATGATTTGTTTTAAACGTACCAAGCATGTTTGGCTATTATAAGGGAAAACCCTATCGTTCGTCTTGCGTTGCATTGTGTGATGGGACCTGGGTCTTATAATAGCTTCATTTTTCTTTATTTAGCATTGCGCTATTTGTTTTATGCACTGGTATTCTTGGGAGGAAACCCGTTCCGTGTTATACGGCGTGGTCCCTTGATTTACCTAACTTTAAAAATAAAGATTAATAACTGTTTTAGTTCTCACACCAGTCACATGACTGACCTGGAGTTTACTGTTTTAACCTAAACTCTGGGTGCCCCTATTTTCCACACGGGCAGCTAGTAGCTTTGGTTTTGCAGATTTATATTCACAGGGTCCTGATTTACAACTGGAACGATGCTCGGAAAGCTCTGTATCCGTGTGTTACTTTCAGTTGTGTTATTTATTGTTTTTCCGCTGCTATGTAATTTAAATTTCTGATATTTGTCAAACGTGTAATATTTATTCATACTCTGTATATTCTTGTATTCTGATGGAATTGTTGTAATAAACAATGAAATGTTCTTCTGTTTGTGTTCTGATGTGTGTTGTTCTCAAAGCAATCCGTGCTTTCCTTACCGGGGAAGTCACGGGTTACTACATCAAGATGTTCATTCGTCAACCAAGAAGAAAAAGAAGAAAGACAAGAAGTGTTCATTTATCTATCAAGAAGAAAAACGAGAATATTGGCAATCTACAATGAAATGGGTACCTGATCTACAAAACTATTTTTCTTCTTTAATGTGATTCAATACTGTGATTCAGTGGAGATACCACCACATTCGAATCATGCACGAACTTCCATAGAAATGACACATGGAAAACATTATGCACACTCGATATCTTCTTGGGTAACTCCAATATATATGCGAGCTTTCCAATTCACTCGACTATCGGAAACGGTCCAACGAACCTTGGAGCTAACTTTCCATTACTTTCAAACCAAACAACAAGTTTCAACGGCGAAATCTTCACGAATACCATATCGCCAACGTCGAATACCAAATCCTTACGACGCTTCTAGCATAACTCTTATGATGATCTTGGGCTGCTTTCATTTGTTTCCGAACGATCTCGATTCAATATGATGTCTCCCTGATCATCTCTGGCCCAAATATCAACTTATCTCTCGTCTCTAACCAACATGCTGGAGAATTGCACGGTCCACCATACAACGCCCCATATGGTGCCATCCCGATGCTCGATTGGTAGCTATTGTTATATGCAAACCCAACAAGATATAGATGGCCTTCCACGAGCCTCTAAAGTCTAACACACAAGCTCTCAGGAGATCTTCCAAAATTCGGTTAACCCTTTCGGGTTTGACCATCAGTTTGGGGATGATAAGCCGTACTAAAACAAAACTTGGTTCCCAAAGCTTCTTGCGAACTCTCCCAAAATTCGCTTGTGAACAATGGATCTCAATCACTCTCTATGGTCTTTGCGATACCATGGAATAGAACTGTCCATTTTATATAAAGCTCAGCCAACTTTGATGTTGTCCTAGTTGACTTGACATGAGTAAACATTGCACTTTTGGTCAAGCGATCCACGATGACCCAAATTCCTTCTTTTCTTTCCCTGGTCCTAGGTTGTCCATCTATAAATTCCATTGATATCTGCTCCCACTTCCACGTAGAAACTTCCAATGGCTGAAGCAATCCACTCGACTTCTTTTATTCAGCTTTCACTAACTAACAATTCATACACTTGGAAATGAACTTTCCAATATCCCTTTTCATCCCTTCCCAGTAGTAAGATCGCTTCATGTCCTGATACAACTTATTACCACCGGGATGAATCATCAACTTCGAGTGCTGACATTCCCTCATAACCTCATCTCTTAATCCGTTGATATCAGGAACAACAATTCGTCCTTGCTTTCGAAGCCAACCTTCTCGATCGACCTCAAACTCATTATCCTCTTGTTCCAGCTTTTGGAAAAACTCGACAAGCTTTGCATCTCGCTTCTGTCTTTCACCAATCCTAATGTAACAACCCGTATTTTTATAACATATTAAAACAAGAAATCAAGGCAGAATTAAATTTTAAAATCAGAGTCAGGGGAAATGGATTACGCCATTGCGTTCATCTCGAAATTTTACATGAAATAGAGTCCGAGTTTTCGAAAATCGGAGTCCGGATGAAGAAGTTATGACCTGTACAAGTTTCAGCAGTTTTCAGGCAGGACTGGACCAGGGGGTCGACCTACCCCCCCCCCCCCCCCCCCAGGTCGACCATAGGCTCGACCTACCCCCCAGGTCGACCATAGTGTCGACCTCCCCCCTTACAGGTCGACTGGTCGGCCTGTTTTGACCCAGAACTCATTTTTGAAGCCTGAGACGTGTTTTGACGGTCCGGATTGATTCTAGGGTTAATCTAAGGGCCTAAACTAGTTGCTACACCTATAAAAACACCCTTAGACCTAACCTAATTCATATCAAATCATTCTTACACCATTATGCTGCTGAACTCCCTCTTGAACCATGGCCGCCGCCTCCAAATCAAAGTACAAGCATTCAAACTCAAATCAATTCGAAGAACAAAGCTTCAACAATAGTTCAAACAATAAATCAACACTACTACAACGTTCTATGACAATTTCAGTTCTTAATTCGTTAGCCATGCCCTGTAAGTTCTAGTTATTTTCAGATTAAAATATTTAAATATAATATGGGCATGTGATGAAGTGAAATTGGATTTAAGTATGTTTATCGATCTATTTCTGTTGCTTCTTGGATCATGAGTTTTGAGACTTGTCTATCTTTATTCCCATGTCTAGTTTATGATCTATTCAGCCTGTTGTAAATCAATTTTCTTGATTCATTACCAAGTTGTAATCTTCATGCCTGTGATGATGTTTTTCTCTCTGATCTTATTTTTATGCAAAATTCTACCTTCCCCTATTTACTTTCTTTTGATGAACCTAGGTCAATTTCGGACCTAGGCCTAAACTACGATATGCGTGCGATGGTATATGGGGGAAATATTGGAAGTTGATGGGCTTTTATTGTAAACAGTTCTATTTAATAAATGATTTGAAGTACTTCTACTTTACTTTCCGCTGTTTTATATATGTCTGTCTTGTAATATTTCTGTTCCAGTACCCATAATGCTCCATTGAAATTAAGGCATTCCCTTTGTGAGTGACCTTAACGGATGTGGGGTGTTACATTTGGTATCAGAGCAGAAGGTTACCAGACTGGGCAAAAGCTTTTAAAAACCTTCTGAAATTATTTTCAAAACATTTACAAAGAAGCTTTTTTCTAAAGAAAAGTTTTGTTTTACGAAAGGCATATTCCCCAAAGCCATATGCACTATCTTTTGATTCTCTCCTTGAGTCTCTTCTCTCTTTCTTTTTCACCATAGTTTGTAGGCATGCGACACATGTCAAAGGGCAAAGTAGTGTCCAACCTCCATCTGTAGCCGCAGTAGTTTTACTTGTGACTAATCTTATCTCAAGCTTTATAGGGTTGTCGTGCGATGGAAGTAGCTTTCGAGAAACTTTTCAACAAGCTATACAAGGATAGTAGGAACGAGGATAAAGAACACAAGTCTAAGGATGAGAAACTTGTTGATATGGCTTAATCCACGAAGAGGAAAAAGGTGAAAGGAAAGAGGCCAAGTGGAAGAATAATAAAAACCCATGACAAGAGAGAATATCTTTAGTATGGTAAAAAGGGGCATGTAATTAAGTATTATAGGACAAGGACAAGGGCAAAGTACAAGATCGTCGAGAGGGCAATTGTATGCTCTCACTACTAGCATACCTAAGAGAGGTGGTAACGTTTTTGTTAAAAGTTTAGCTTTTCTTTTCTATCATACCATGGGAACTTTCTTTTTGGTACATCGCATCCTTTTAATTCTGCTTCGATAGTTGAGTCTCTGCACCTTAGTACTAGCGTAGTAGAGGATCCCATTTTTTGTCTCAAATCCTGTTGGGGAATCGGCTCATTTATTCATGACTTGTTTGGATTTGAGAATGTCTATGCTAGGTGTTGAGTTTAGAAGTAATGCTTACGTTTTTGGGCTATGGGTTGTTTCTAAGGATGGAGTGGTTATCCAGAAATGATACCATTCTTGAGTATGAAAAGAGGGTAGTTAGACTCTTGACTTACCTCGGTAATACCCTCGAAGTCCAGTGTAACCCTTAGGGTTCTGCCATGCTTAGTTACCTAGAATCTCTTGATACATCTATTGATCCCGAGTAGTGTTCGCCACTAAGGTGGATGGTTCATTTCGCTTATGCATGAGTTATAGGAAATCACCTTAATAAGTACATTTGGCAACATGGTTGACATCTGTTTATTTGCAAGAGATAATCCTTCTGCGTGGAATACCCTATAAACGAGATCCAGGATTCACTAGTGAATTTTGGAGAGCTTGCATGAAACCATGAGTACGCAGTTATGTTTGAGCCGAGTATACTAGAAGGAGGATAAGGGAAAATGGGACGAGAGACAACCGTGAAATGAGTTCCAACTCATATTTTGGAAACAAGAATTAAGAAATTACGAAGTTAAAGACAGACAAAGCACAATGGAGTTAAGCTCAAGGAAATGCGACTTAGAAGATTGAAGACTAGATATGCACATCATATCTATTTTTAAGAGTATATCTTTGATCCCTCTTTTCCTGTAGGGCTTATTTGCATGTTATCTTTCAAGTATATCCCGTCGGTCCTATTCTCAATCCCATTTCTGTTAGAAACCCCATAGGGAGCATGACTCGTCTGTTAGTAATACATTTTGGGGCTTGAGTGTGTTCGTTGGGTTGACTAAACTCTTTGGGTTTTATAGGATACGGGTTGGTTTTAGGAAGGAATTTCTTGTGACCTAAAAGGAGTTTATCATGCTTGGTTTCCTAGAATCATATATATTGTTTTTGGGCTGGTGTTTAGGGTACAAAGTTTTTCTTTACTTGCTTCTATCATTCGGTTATACCTTGAGGTAGGAACTAATGGATGTAAACATGTGTTTGAGACATGTTATGGTTGATGGTTGCAAGTGGTTGCAAGTGGTTGCTAGTTGTTGCTCGTGGATGCATGAACACACATTAGGCACTAGATCGGCTCAGACACATTTCCATATTGCATATGCATGAGTGTTTATACTTGTTTATGGATGAAATTGGATGTGTTATCATATGGATGATGCATATGAATGGATGTTTGTGCACAAATATAGTGTTTATGTGACTAGGACTATTTGCATACATGTTGGACTCATGGCAGTAAAACATATTTTGCATTAAGAAGATCAATCAGGCCTGATCATTTGCATTAGATAAGGAACATATACACACACTTTCTGCATATGTTCATATAGCATTAGAAATATCTTAAGGACAATGGATGCCTATGATTGATGATTAAGTAGATGAATGATTGGATGGTAGGACACATTCTTCTTAACTTGAAGATTTCGGCGACGAAATCCTTTAAGGAGGGGAGAATGTAACAACCCGTATTTTTATAACATATTAAAATAATAAATAAAGGCAGAATTAAATTTTAAAATCAGAATCAAGGGAAATGGGTTACGCCATTGCGTTCGTCTCGAAATTTTACATGAAATAGAGTCCGAGTTTTCGAAAATCGGAGTCCGAATGAAGGAGTTATGGCCTGTACAAGTTTCAGCAGTTTTCAGGCAGGTTTGGACCAGGGGGTCGACCATAGGGTCGACCTACCCCCCCCCAGGTCGACCATAGGGTCGACCTACCCCCCAGGTCGACCATAGTGTCGACCTCCCCCCCCCTACAGGTCAACCTGGTCGGCCTGTTTTGACCCAGAACTCATTTTTGAAGCCTGAGACGTGTTTTGACGGTCCGGATTGATTCTAGGGTTAATCTAAGGGCCTAAACTAGTTGCTACACCTATAAAAACACCCTTAGACCTAACCTAATTCATATCAAATCATTCTTACACTATTATGTTGCTGAACTCCCTCTTGAACCATGGCCGCCGCCTCCAAATCAAAGTACAAGCGTTCAAACTCAAATCAATTCGAAAAACAAAGTTTCAACAATGGTTCAAACAATAAATCAACACTACTACAACGTTCTATGACAATTTCAGTTCTTAATTCGTTAGCCATGCCCTGTAAGTTCTAGTTATTTTTAGATTAAAATATTTAAATATAATATGGGCATGTGATGAAGTGAAATTGGATTTTAGTATGTTTATCGATCTATTTCTGTTGCTTCTTGGATCTTGAGTTTTGAGACTTGTCTATCTTTATTCCCATGTCTAGTTTACGATCTATTCAGCCTGTTGTAAATCAGTTTTCTTGATTCATTACCAAGTTGTAATCTTCATGCCCGTGATGATGTTTTTCTCTCTGATCTTATTTTTATGCAAAATTCTACCTTCCCCTATTTATTTTCTTCTAATGAACCTAGGTCAATTTCGGACCTAGGCCTAAACTACGATATGCGTGCGATGGTATACGGGGGAAATATTGGAAGTTGATGGGCTTTTATTGTAAACAATTCTATTTAATAAATGATTTGAAGTACTTCTACTTTACTTTCCGCTGTTTTATATATGTATGTCTTGTAATATTTCTGTTCCAGTACCCATAATGCTCCATTGAAATTAAGGCATTCCCTTTGTGAGTGACCTTAACGGATGTGGGGTGTTACACCTTTCGATAACAGTAGGTCTTATCAACAAGTTTGCCAACATTTCAGGTTCCAACTAAAATCAAACCCCGCCAAAAACTCGAGGCTCTTCCATTCCAAAAACATTGCTCCCAATCCTGCATGTCTTCGACTCAATGCGTCTGCAACTGCATTACCTTTTCCTGGTGTATAGGCTATACCAAAATCATATGATGCCAGAAACTTAAACCACCGCTGCTGCCGAAAATTCAAATCGATCTCGGAGAAAAGATACCTCAATGACTTTCGATCCGTAAACAGCTCGAATCGAACTCCCAATAGGTAGTCTCCACATCTTCAGAGCAAACACGATTGCTGCCAACTCCAAATTATGAGTTGGATAATTCCTTTCGTGCTGCTTCAGCTGTCGACTCGCGTAGGCTACATCCTTATCCTTCTGCATTAGCACTACTCAAGGTCCAATACCACATGCATCATTGCATAACTCCATTTCTTCATTCCCACTTGGAATTGTCAAAACAGGAGCATTCATCACTCTCTCTTTCATGATTTCGAAAGCTTGCTCACACTTTGCATCCCATATGTACACTTGATTCTTCTTCGTCAATCCTGTTAATGGTGCAATAATCTTGGAGTAATCCTTGATAAATCGTCGGTAATAACCTGCTAATCCAAGGAAACTTCTCATGTCCGTTGCATTCTTAGGTCTATCCCAGTTCTGGATTGCTTCCACCTTAGCGGGGTCAACCGCTATTCCATTTCCAGAAACTACGTAGCCTAAGAATATCACTTCACTCTTCCAGAAGTGACACTTCGAAAACATAGCCTTCAACTGATGATTCCGCAAGATTTCCAAAACAACTCAGAAGTGTGTCTTATGTTCTTTTTTGTTTTGGGAATAAACCAGAATATCATCCACGAACACAAGCACGAACTTGTTCAACTGTCTCTGAAAACTCTATTCATAAGATCCACAAAATATGCTGGTGCGTTAGTCAACCCGAATGGCATCACCACGGATGTTGTCCTAAAAGCAGTCTTTGACACACTATCCTTTGCCACTCTTAACTGGTGAAATTCCATTGCCAAATCCATCTGAGGAAACACTTTGGCTTCGTGAAGCTGATCGAACAAGTCATTTATCCTCGGTAATGTACACTTGTTCTTCTTGGTCACCTTGTTCAACTTACAGTATTCCACACACAATCTCAAAGATCCATCAGCCTTGATTGCAAACACAACTGGTGCATCCCATTCGGATATACTCTTCCGAATGAATCCTTTTCCCAAAAGGTCACGAACTTGCACTTGTAACTCTCGTTATTCCTTAGGCACTATACGCCTAGGTGGCATAACAATAGGTCTAGCACCCTCGACCGAATTGATCCTTAACTCGATCTCACGATGCGGCGGCAACCCTTTGACCTTATTAAAGATATACTTAAACTCATTTGTGATCTGCACTGATGACAAGTCTTCCTGTGGAATCATAAGCGAATATATATAACTTACGAAGACCCCATCTTCACGCTTACATCTAATCAACACCTTTCGCCTTTCCACATCCCGACTCTCACCTCTAGCTTTTCACAATTCACTCTTGCCGCATACCTGTTGAGCCAATCCATGCCTAAGATGATCCTAAACCTAGCGAAGTTCAACACAAAGCAATCACACACAAAGGAGCAACCACGACTCCACAACACAAGACCACGACAAAGCATACAAAGGCTAGACGAACCCCCAACTGGATTAGTCATGATTAATGGTCTATCACTATCTCGGGTTCCAAAACCCAAGCGGCACACAAGCTCATTACAGATGAAAGAATGCGATGCTCCAGTATCAAACAACACACGAACTGAAACACCTTTAACTGAAAGAGTACCTTGAATGATGACACCTTTTCCCTTTTCCTCTGCAGTAAGAGCTCTTGAAGAAGACGACACAACTTCCAAAGCATAAGGCTTCACAACCTGCTTTCCCTTAGTTGATTCCGGACAATCCTTCTTTTCATTCCTAGACTTTCCACACTTGAAGCGTTTCTTCTTAGCTTTGGGATTCTTGCACTCATTAGAGAAATGACCCTTCTGTTGGAAGTTATAGCAAACCACCTCACTCTTCGGCTTCTTCTTGTCTTCCTTTCCCTTTTGCTGTTGCTGCTTCCTTTACTTATTGTTATTACCACCCCGCTGTGGTTTCAAAACTTCCATGGCAGCAGCGGCAATATTTGCTTCTTTAGGGAACAAGCTTTCATGTCGAACGATTTTCTCCACTATCTTCTCATATGGATCATCAAGATGATCCACCAATGGTCTCCCTATGTGTAATGACCCGCATTCGCAGAGGGTATTATAATTAATTTATTTAATTATATAAATAGTGATATAGTGAATTTAATGGTCGTGGAAGAATATAATGATGAATATTTAATTAAAATAATAAATTAAATAATATATTTAATTCTGAAATAATCAGAATTGGCCGAAATGACGATATGGTGTGAACCAGATCATCTGTGATATTTAATTCAACTTGGAATTGAATTTGAATAACGAATATATTCAATCGTCGATAGTTGAACGTATAATTTATAATATAATTATAAACGAGCTCGAAATGGCACTGTAGTTCATAAATTGGCGATTTGAACTTCAACTGAATGTACAGGATTCGTTTTAAGCCGGATTTCTGTGAAACAAGAAACGTGTGGAGCTGGTGGAGTATATCTTTCTAGTGGAAGAGAAAAATCAGGATTTCGTCGTGTAGATTTTGATTCACGTCCAAATCAAATTTCAGAAAAGTCGTTGTGGAATTCCTTTGTAATTTATAAAGGAATTATTTATATTTTAAAAAGGAATTTCAATATAAATCGAATATCGGGTTAACCCAGAAGTGAATATCAAGTTAGAAATTCATATAGGAATATTCTAGAGCTGTATGGTATTCCACTGTGAATATATACGATAATAATAAATTAATTAATATTTAATTTAATTATATTTAAATATATTTATATATTTAAATGGGTCATTCAGAGCTTTAAAAATAGCCGGTTTTGCAAACGACCTCAGAATTCGACGAAACTAATTTTGTTGGATCCGCAATGTTAAATTATTGTTAGAGGTCAAGTTCCGTGATTTTTAGAGTCACTGTGTGGTCGTATGGATTTTTAGAGTGAGAAACAGTTAGTATTTTGACAGTTAAAAATACGCTGTGTGAGCATACGAAGTCGGAATTCGACGAAACCAGTTTCGTTGGGACCGTAATGTCAAGCTGTAGCCGCTTGTCCAGTTTCATGATTTTTAGGTAGCGTGTGTGAGCACAAGGATTTTTAGAAGACAAATTAACGATGGAGAATATACCGGGAATATTCCTTCTACAAAAATATCTAGATATTTGTCTCCACTATAAATACACCACCTTTAAACCTTATAACCTAATTTACAATCTCTTCCTTTAGTCAAAAGAAAAAACCCGCCGTCACATTTCTACCAGTAATTAAGTCGATCTTCATAAATTCATGAAAATTCAAATATAATTCTATAAATTCCCATACATATATAAATCGAATCAGTGGATGATGAGCTTCAATCCTATACTACTTTGGATCTGTGCGATTCAGTTTTGGGGCGAAGTCGAAATTACTGTATAAGCTAGGGCTGGAGTTCGTCGTCGACACGGAGGGTATTGGGTCATCTCAGCGTCGTCGGTGGGTTGCTGGAGAGAAGGCGCAGCCGGGGTGTCGGAATAAGAAACTCCGGTGGTCTCTGGTCAAAACCGATATCTGAATACTACGGTCGAGAGCAGCAGGTCACCACTTCCAGAGGAGCATCGAGCGGAAGGAGAGGGGGACCATCGGGTGCAGATTTTGATGGCAAATGCAGTGCTGGTGGTTGCGGCATAAATTGATGGCCAGAGGAGGAGAACATGTTGGTCAACGTGAGGGTCAACAGTGGAGTTTGGGTTTGGGAAATTTTCTGGAGTTCGGTTCTAATTTGAGGAAGAAGAATTTGGGATTAGAAAGAAAAGGGGTGGGTCTAACCGTAATGGGCCAAATGGGTGGGTAAAAGCCCAATTCAAATTTAGAGTTTTAGTTTTTATTTAGTTTAAATATTTTATAACTGGTTCATAGCATATCTAATCGATACGGCATCGAAATCAGACGAAACAAGATCAGCTGGGATCGCATGGACGGACACTACACGATGACACTGACTGGAAGTCCATCCGAGCTCGTTACAATTTATAGTGAAATAAATTGTCCAATCTGAATCAATGACAATTATCGTTATTAACGATGATCGTCCAATGTGAGTAAATCTCACTAACTCTGAATAGTTTATAATTTCATGTTGTATTTTTAGAACTGTTAAATGTTGGTTGATTGACTGTGTGTTGACTGTTTGATTGAACTGCTAGTCAGTTAGTTAAATTTCTATATTGATTCTGTTTAACAGAATATATCGTATTGAAATGAAAGTGATGTTATATTATATTGTTTAACATCTGTGGATGCAGGGAACAGGTTGGAGGAATCCAACTGGATTCCTCAACAGTTATTTTACTGTTTTTCATATATTGTGATATAAGATGTGTTATATAATCTATTATGGATTATGTGTGTTAGAATGATGTTGATCATTGTTGTTCGATATTTTAAATATCATAAAAGACCCTGGGATGTATAAAGAATTATTTCAATGTATATTGAAATAAAGGGATTTTATAAAATCAACAGATTTTATGAAAGGAAATATTTCGAAAGTAAATAAAAGGGAAATGTTTTTAAAACAAATAGAGTTTTATAAAAGGGAAATCATTTGTAAAGTGAAGAACTGTTACTAAAAGTAAATCTTTATCAATGAATAGTTTAATCGAGTTAAAAGGAGTTAATCGATGTTAGTTTAATCGAAAGGAGTTAATCGATGTTAATCAAATCAAAAGGAGTTAATCGATGTTAGTTTAATCGATTAGAGTTAAAGCAAATGAGTTAATCGAATATAGTTATTCGAATAGAAGCAAATGAGTTAATCGAATACAGTTTATTCGAATAGAAGCAAAGGAGTTAATCGAATATGTTTATTCGAATAGAAGCAAAGGAGCTAATCGAATATAGTTATTCGAATAGAAGCAAATGAGTTAATCGAATATAGTTATTCGAATAGAAGCAAAGGAGTTAATCGAATATAGTTATTCGAATAGAAGCAAATGAGTTAATCGAATATTGTTTATTCGAATAGAAAGTAAAATGAGTTAATCGAATATAGTTAATTTGAATAGAAAGTAAAATGAGTTAATCAAATATAGCTTATTCGGATAGAAAGTAAAAGGAGTTAATCGAATATAGTTTATTTGAATAGAAGCAAATGAGTTAATCGAATATAGTTTATTCGAAGAAAGTAAAAGGAGTTATCGAATATAGTTTATTCGAAAGGAGTTAAGTGAAATGAGTGAATCAATAGTGTTAGTCAAATAGAGTTAATTCAATAGTGTTAGTCCAATAGAGTTAATTGATAAGGGTTAATCGAATAGAGTTAAGTGAAAAGAGTAAATCGAATATAGCTATTCGAAGGAGGGTTAAGTAAGGAAGTTAAAAAGGAATATAAAGTGAACTTTGCCTATTTCAAAGTTAGAAATGTTGTTCAGTTAAGGTCTGAGAGGTAGTTCTACCCCAACTTGATTGGCTTCATTTTTAACTAAGGAATAGTTTAGGTTCGGCAGTAAAGGAAATGGTTTGAGTTGGCATCGCGATGGTTTGTTTGAACATCTGTCTAAGTCCAATGAAGAAGCTTTGGAAATGTTTTCCAAATGAGAAACCAGAAATGTTTTCTAATAATGAAAACAAGAAATGGAAATGTTTTCCATTGTTAATAACGTATATTTTCCAAATTTAGAAAATAAGAAATATTGAATATAAGGAAACAGGAGATAAGTAAATTAATGAAATAAAGAGATAAATGTTGAATGATGTTTGATCGATATAAATTTCCATTTGGAAATAATATCGTTGTTTGCACACCTGTTTTTCTTCGATAGTTAAATCACAGACTATCGAAGTTTTGAGCATTTTAACGTTGTTAATATGGAGAGACTGGTTGGATTATTATCCAAAGAACCACTCTGTATTGGCATAAGCGTTGCGAATCATATATGCCAAAGGAAATTGAAGACGGAGTTATGCAAGGGCTATCCTGTTTACAGAATAGTGCCTTCGGTTCATCCTGCTCCTGGATGACTTGTATGGACGGATGTCTGACAGAGTATTTCCAGGCGATCACGTATATTGATTTCTCCAACCGTACCAAGAGTGGAAGCGGAGAAGGGAACTTCTTTTAGCTAACAAATAATGTATGGTTGAGGATGTCAATCGGTGATTTGATGGATTTGACGATGTGGCATTCGAAGTGAATCTGATGTGATGATGAAGCATAACTTCAAGCCTCATCAACCGGTAAATGACAGAAATCGGGCAGGCAGCATGGCTAAGTCGGTCGCACCGAAGTATGGTGTATAATCACCTGATCTAGAGTTTCATTTACTTCTAGAATCTATTGTTGATGCTGTCCCATTCAGGAAACGGTTGCTGATCCCAACCGTTGGTGATATACATTCGATACACTCAAGCTAAATGAGTGATCGGTCATGTGTGGTCCGGTTGCAAGATGTTCTTGTTGAACCCAGTGTATTCCTCTCTAGAGGTACACTAGCGAAAGGTGGTTCCATACCTTGTCATAGTTGGAAATCCATTACCCAATACGTGCTTGCGGTTTTGATTGTATACTATATATGAAGAACGTGAGATGAAAGCGTTTCTGCTAGATGATTATTATATTGTGTTGATAGACATTATTATAATATCAAAAAGGTTTTGATATAAAGATATTTGGATTCTCATAAGGGAAATACCCGTTCCGTTATGCGGTGTGGTCTTATGAGATATCGATTACCTGCTTGAACTATTTTAAACTGTTTTACTCACACCAGTCCCATGACTGACCCGGAGTTTATTTTGTTGTTTTCCCTAAACTCTTGGGTGCCTAAATTTGTACGGGTAGTCAAGTAGTCGGGATTTACAAATATACTGGAAGAGCTAGGAGCAGGAGGCTTCAGGATCATATAGCTATAGTTATTTCCGCTGTGTTGTAAGTGCTGTACTTTGATAATGATATGTATATTCAAGTACATATTTGTATTTCAAAGTTATGTTATGAAATATATTTATTCGTTCCGCTGTCACTCTGATGTTGTGTTCTTCTTCTTCTTCTTCTATTCTAATTTTCTATCTTATCTTTCCTCACCCTCTAATTTCTTTCACTAATGACTGGTATTTTTCGATGTTTGGTTAGTCATCATTGAGTTTATGGCGATAACCAAAGTCATCAAAATCCCGGGTCATTACAGTTGGTATCAGAGCTTAAGTTAAGTGAATTACCTTGGCTCTGTGGCGTGACTCAGTAGAGATAGGGTTAGTAATACCGTAAATTGAGTTGAGTGTATATATACGAGTGAACGTATTTGTAGATGATATAAAAATAATTTTATATTGTGGTGATTTATTGGTTGAGTAGTTTATGGGTTCTGGTCGATCAGTTTGATCCACTGTATCGGTAGGAGTTTATAAACACTCGAATACGATGAACCGTCATGGTATGTTCTGAATAGAGGGTAAACGAAATAATTTTTACCCAAATTATATTTGATATAAAGGATTTATATTGGTTGTTATTATAATCGAGTAAGATTATAAGTAAAATGGTTATGTAAATAACCAATCAGAATTCATATAAGTGAAATACGTGAAATCGGATAAGTTAAATCTGAAATTTAAACCAGAAATTGAATTAAGATTTTGGAAAATTGGATAAGTGTTTGTAAGTGGATTTGGATTAAAAATAAGGAAAATTTAAGATCTTGGGAGATTTTAAATTGTTTTACAAGCAGTGTGAATTATATTTTGAAATGAATTTCAAAGTGGAAATGTTTAGAAATGGTTTTATAGTATTGAACTCACTTCGATCGCTAGAATATAGATTCTGATGATGACAGCTGCATCATCGGTATTCATTTTCGAGTTGTAAGTGACGAATTACTACCAGAGATACTGTTTTGAATTTGTTTTGGGAAAGACAAGTTGTGTTGAATTTCAAAATGGGATTTATAATATAGAATTTGAATATAGAATTCAAATGGAATTTAAACTATAGAGTTTGAATATATAGAATTTGAATAATAGAAGTGATATAAAATTTGAATAGAAATTAAATAGAATTAACTAAGTCGAAGAGGAATTAGTTAACCGAGTTTTGAATTTGAAGTTGAACTTTGAAAGGTGAATTGGATTTGTAAATGGATATTCGAAATCGAATATAGAACTTAAATTTGAAATTTGGATTCAAATTAGTTAATAAGCAAGTTAAAATATATTTGAACGTGTCATGTTCAAATATAAAAGTGAAATAGACTAAAGAGTTAATTAACAAATTAATCAATGAATTGAGTTAAAACGATCAGGTATAGTTAAAATAGATTGGGCAGGTAAATATACGTGAGATAGGTATGGATAAGGTATGAAGTTATATAAATAGAATGCTCGACGAAAAGGTATGTATTTAATTCATATATGAGATTTTATGCGCCGCATCGGCTAGCCGTTTGGCTTTTTCTTTTGGATTGGTGAGGGCCATGGGAGGCTATTTGAAATATCCCGATGCTCCTAGTACAAAGGAGGTTATGGCGAATTTTTCCGGGAATTTAAGGAGTTAGTATATTTTTAAGATAATTTGATAGTTAGAAATCAACGTATCGATATATATATATAAGTCGATAAGGAAACGAACTTAGAAATAGAATAGTAAAATTCAAAAAGGAAGACTAAGAATAAAATCTAGTAAGAATAGAAAGAGGAAGCGTATACGTGTTTAAAAGTGAATAAGAATTGTATGGTATTGATTATTCGAGTAAGTAGTCATATCCGTTTTGACGTTATAAATGTTATTCAGTCAAGGTCTGAGAGGTAGTTATACCCCAACTTGATTGATTTCATTGTTAACAAATAAATAGTAAGATTTCAGGCTCGAAGATCAATGTTTAATAAGAGTTAGTTGAATATAGTATTTGGGTTGTCGTAACGATGTTTTACATAACTTCCGTTTTAACCCAAATAAGTGTAAGCTTGGAAATATAATAAAGAATATTTCCTAAGTATAGAAATAAACGAGATCGGAAAAGAGATAAGTAATTGGAATATTTTCCAATTATAAATAGCATATATTTTCTAAAAGTTTAGAAAATAAAGGAAGGCGATATTCGGAAATGTTTTCCAAATAACATAAAAGGCCAATATGGTTATTGAAAATATTTGGTTAACAAATATTGATAAAGAAATAGAGAAGTGATTTAACTAATGGAATATTAATTAAGGGCTCAGTGACATGTTCAAAAGGAAAATTTGATTTTTGAAAAGAGTAAACTGTTTGAAAACTCCCAGGGAAAGACTGTTTGAATTAAAAACAAATTTAAACATAAATTTGTGAAAGAAAATTTGAATTAAAATAAAGCCAGTAAAGTGGTAACTGGGATTGAATTAGAATGATATCAAGACAAATTGGATTGTGAGATTCGAATTTGAAGAGTAATGTGATAATCAAGTTAAGTGTTGGGAAATCGAGAAGAAACTCGAGTTGAAATAATATTTGGCTTGGATATAAGCGAATGGCTGGATTTGTGGATAAAAGCAGATTGGAATTTGATTGAGATGACCCTTGCATCCGATGAATTGATAACAAGTGGAAATGATATAATGATATGCCGACAAAAGGTACAAGTTTATATTTCTATTGGATATGAGATTTATGAGCCGAATTGGCAAGCCGCTTGGCTGTTTGATTTTCTTTTGGGTTGGAGATGGCCTAGAGAGGCGAGTTGGGGTTTGACCTATTGACCAGTACAAAGGAGGCGCTGACGAAATTTTTCGAAAAGTGAAGGAGTTAGAAAATTTTCAGGATTTTTGAAAATTTTCGATATTAAGAATGAATAAATAATTTAATTGAAATAAAATTGGTTCAGTTGAAACTGAAGTTAAAAAGTGAACAAATATGTTCTAACCAGTCGATAGGGTCGTCCTCTACCTTTTAGCAATTTCGAGGACCAAATTATTTTAAGTGGGAAAGATTGTAATGACCCGCATTCGCAGAGGGTATTATAATTAATTTATTTAATTATATAAATAGTGATATAGTGAATTTAATGGTCGTGGAAGAATATAATGATGAATATTTAATTAAAATAATAAATTAAATAATATATTTAATTCTGAAATAATCAGAACTGGCTGAAATGACAATATTGTGTGAACCAGATCATCTGTGATATTTAATTCAGCTTGGAATTGAATTTGAATAATGAATATATTCAATCGTCGACAATTGAACGTATAATTTATAATATAATTATAAACGAGCTTGATATGGCGCTACAGTTCGTAAATTGGCGATTCGAACTTCAACTGAATGTACAGGATTCGTTATAAGCCGGATTTCTGTGAAACAAGAAACGTGTGGAGCTGGTGGAGTATATCTTTCTAGTGGAAGAGAAAAATCGGGATTTCGTCGTGTAGATTTTGATTCACGTCCAAATCAAATTTCAGAAAAGTCGTTGTGGAATTCCTTTGTAATTTATAAAGGAATTATTTATATTTTAAAAAGGAATTTCAATATAAATCGAATATCGAGTTGACCCAGAAGTGAATATCAAGTTAGAAATTCATATAGGAATATTCTAGAGCTGTATGGTATTCCACTGTGAATATATACGATAATATTAAATTAATTAATATTTAATTTAATTATATTTATATATTTAAATGGGTCATTCAGAGCTTTAATAATAGCCGGTTTTGCAAACGACCTCAGAATTCGACGAAACTAATTTTGTTGGATCCGCAATGTTAAATTATTGTTAGAGGTCAAGTTCCGTGATTTTTAGAGTCACTGTGTGGTCGTACGGATTTTTAGAGTGAGAAACAGTCAGTATTTTAATAGTTAAAAATACGCTGTGTGAGCATACGAAGTCGGAATTCGACGAAACCAGTTTCGTTGGGACCGTAAGGTCAAGCTGTAGCCGCTTGTCCAGTTTCGTGATTTTTAGGTAGCGTGTGTGAGCACACGGATTTTTAGAAGACGAATTAATGATGGAGAATATACCGGGAATATTCCTTCTACAAAATATCTAGATATTTGTCTCCACTATAAATACACCACCTTTAAACCTTATAACCTAATTTACAATCTCTTCCTTTAGTCAAAAGCAAAAACCCGCCGTCACATTTCTACCAGTAATTAAGTCGATCTTCGTAAATTCATGAAAATTCAAATATAATTCTATAAATTCCAATACATATATAAATCAAATCAGTGGATGATGAGCTTCAATCCTATAATACTTTGGATCTGTGTGATTCAGTTTTGGGGCGAAGTCGAAATTATAGTATAAGCTAGGGCTGGAGTTCGTCATCGACACGGAGGGTATTGGGTCATCTCAGCGTCGTCGGTGGGTTGCTGGCGAGAAGGCGCAGCCGGGGTGTCGGAATAAGAAACTCCGGTGGTCTCTGGTCAAAACCGATATCTGAATACTACGGTCGAGAGCAGCAGGTCACCACTTCTAGAGGAGCATCGAGCGGAAGGAGAGGGGGACCATCGGGTGCGGATTTTTATGGCAAATGCAGTGCTGGTGGTTGCGGCATAAATTGATGGCCAGAGGAGGAGAACAGGTCGGTCAACGTGAGGGTCAACGGTGGAGTTTGGGTTTGGGAAATTTTCTGGAGTTCGGTTCGAATTTGAGGAAGAAGGATTTGGGATTAGAAAGAAAAGGGGAGGGTCTAACCGTAATGGGCCAAATGGGTGGGTAAAAGCCAAATTCAAATTTAGAGTTTTATTTTTTATTTAGTTTAAATATTTTATAACTGGTTTATAGCATATCCAATCCATACGGTATCGAAATCAGACGAAACAAGATCCGTTGGGATCGCATGGACGGACACTACACGATGACACTGACTGGAAGTCCATCTGAGCTCGTTACAATTTATAGTGAAATAAATTGTCCAATCTGAATCAACGACAATTATCGTTATTAACGATGATCATCCAATGTGAGTAAATCTCACTAACTCTGAACAGTTTATAATTTCATGTTGTATTTTTAGAACTGTTAAATGTTGGTTGATTGACTGTGTGTTGACTGTTTGATCGAAATGCTAGTCAGTTAGTTAAATTTCTATGTTGATTCTGTTTAACAGAATATATCATATTGAAATGAAAGAGATGTTATATTATATTATTTAACATCTGTGGATGCAGGGAACAGGTTGGAGGAATCCGACTAGATTCCTTAACAGTTATTTTACTATTTTTCATATATTATGATATATGATGTGTTATATAATCTGTTATGGATTATGTGTGTTAGAATGATGTTGATCATTGTTATTCGATATTTTAAATATCATAAAAGACCCTGGGATGTATAAAGAATTATTTCAATGTATATTGAAATAAAGGGATTTTATAAAATCAACAGATTTTATGAAAGGAAATATTTCGAAAGTAAATAAAAGGGAAAAATGTTTTTAAAACAAATAGAGTTTTATAAAAGGGAAATCATTTGTAAAGTGAAGAACTGTTACTAAAAGTAAATCTTTATCAATGAATAGTTTAATCGAGTTAAAAGGAGTTAATCGATGTTAGTTTAATCGAAAGGAGTTAATCGATGTTAGTTAAATCAAAAGGAGTTAATCGATGTTAGTTTAATCGATTAGAGTTAAAGCAAATGAGTTAATCGAATATAGTTATTCGAATAGAATCAAATGAGTTAATCGAATATAGTTTATTCGAATAGAAGCAAAGGAGTTAATCGAATATAGTTATTCGAATAGAAGCAAATGAGTTAATCGAATATAGTTATTCGAATAGAAGCAAAGGAGTTAATCGAATATAGTTATTCGAATAGAAGCAAATGAGTTAATCGAATATTGTTTATTCGAATAGAAAGTAAAATGAGTTAATCGAATATAGTTTATTCGAATAGAAAGTAAAATGAGTTGATCGAATATAGTTTATTCAAATAGAAAGTAAAAGGAGTTAATCGAATATAGTTTATTCGAATAGAAGCAAATGAGTTAATCGAATATAGTTTATTCGAAGAAAGTAAAAGTAGTTATCGAATATAGTTTATTCGAAAGGAGTTAAGTGAAATGAGTAAATCAATAGCGTTAGTCAAATAGAGTTAATTCAATAGTGTTAGTCCAATAGAGTTAATTGATAAGGGTTAATCGAATAGAGTTAAGTGAAAAGAGTAAATCGAATATAGCTATTCGAAGGAGGGTTAAGTAAGGAAGTTAGTAAAAGGAATATAAAGTGAACTTTTCCTAGTTCAAAGTTAGAAATGTTGTTCAGTTAAGGTCTGAGAGGTAGTTCTACCCCAACTTGATTGGCTTCGTTTTTAACTAAGGAATAGTTAAGGTTCGGCAGTAAAGGAAATGGTTTGAGTTGGCATCGCGATGGTTTGTTTTAACATCTGTCTAAGTCCAATGAAGAAGCTTTGGAAATGTTTTCCAAATAAGAAACCAGAAATGTTTTCTAATAAAGAAAACAAGAAATGGAAATGTTTTCCATTGTTAATAACGTATATTTTCCAAATTTAGAAAATAAGAAATATTGAATATAGGGAAACAGGAGATAAGTAAATTAATGAAATAAAGAGATAAATGTTGAATGATGTTTGATCGATATAAATTTCCATTTGGAAATAATATCGTTGTTTGCACACCTGTTTTTCTTCGATAGTTAAATCACAAACTATCGAAGTGTTGACCATTTTAACGTTGTTAATATGGAGAGACCGGTTGGATTATTATCCAAAGAACCACTCTGTATTGGCATATGCGTTGCGAATCATATATGCCAAAGAAAATTGAAGACGGAGTTATGCAAGGGCTATCCTGTTTACATAATAGTGCCTTCGGTTCATCCTATTCTTGGATGACTAGTATGGACGGATGTCTGACAGAGAATTTTCAGACGATCACGTATATTGATTTCTCCAACCGTACCAAGAGTGGAAGCGGAGAAGGGAACTTCTTTTAGCTAACACATAATGTATGGTTGAGGACGTCAATCGGTGATTTGATGGATTTGACGTTTTGGCATTCGAAGTGAATCTGATGTGATGATGAAGCATAACTTCAAGCCTCATCAACCGGTAAATGACATAAATCGGGCAGGCAGCATGGCTAGGTCGGTCGCACCGAAGTAGGGTGTATAATCACCTGATCTAGAGTTTCATTTACTTCTAAAATCTATTGTTGATGTTGTCCCATTCAAGAAACGGTTGCTGATCCCAACCGTTGGTGATATAAATTCGATACACTCAAGCGAAATGAGTGATCGGTCATGTGTGACCGGGTTGCAAGATGTTCTTGTTGAACCCAGTGTATTCCTCTCTAGAGGTACACTAGCGAAAGGTGGTTCCATACCTTGTCATAGTTGGAAATCCATTACCCAATACGTGCTTGCGGTTTTGATTGTATACTATATATGTAGAACGTGAGATGAAAGCGTTTCTGCTAGATGATTATTATATTGTGTTGATAGACATTATTATAATATCAAAAAGGTTTTGATATAAAGATATTTGGATTCTCATAAGGGAAAAACCCGTTCCGTTATACGGCGTGGTCTTATGAGATATCGATTACCTGCTTGAACTGTTTTAAACTGTTTTACTCACACCAGTCCCATGACTGACCCGGAGTTTATTTTGTTGTTTTCCCTAAACTCTTGGGTGCCTAAATTTGTACGGCCAGTCAAGTAGTCGGGATTTACAGATATACTGGAAGAGCTAGGAGCAGTAGGCTTCAGGATCATATAGCTATAGTTATTTCCGCTGTGTTGTAAGTGCTGTACTTTGATAATGATATGTATATTCAAGTACATATTTGTATTTCAAAGTTATGTTATGAATTATATTTATTCGTTCCGCTGTGAGATTCGTGTTACTCTGATGTTGTGTTCTTCTTCTTCTTCTATTCTAATTTTCTATCTTATCTTTCCTCACCCTCTAATTTCTTTCACTAATGACTGGTATTTTTCGATGTTTGGTTAGTCATCATTGAGTTTATGGCGATAACCAAAGTCATCAAAATCCCGGGTCATTACACTATGTAGGTGTCCAAACCCATAACAAACTTCTCATTCTTCTAATAAAGAGTGTCAATATACGAATGAGCATACTTCAACAAGGCCTCAAAATCAGAAATATAATCAAGCACTGGCCGACCATTCTGTCTCAGCTCCACAAATTTCATGAATAGAACAGACTACTGAGCAGTGGAGATAAACTTTATCTCAAACTTAACTTGGAACTGCTCCAAGTTATCTCTTCTTCCATAGCTTAAGCATAACAGAATTCCACCACTCCATGGCCCTGCCCTGCAGCTGCCTTGATGCAAGCTTTCTCTCGGTTGCATTATCTATGCCCAAATCTCTAAAAATGCGAATACACGCATCTAATCACCTTTGAACCTCTTCGGTCGACTCCATTCCTTTGAATGGTTTCCCCCCTAAAGATGTGAAGTCTTTACACAACTTCACAAAATCCACAACCCTAGGCACATGCACAACTACATCTACTGTGGCTGCCACTGGAGAGGGTACCCTTTTCATAAATGCCTCAATCATGGCTTCAAACATGGTTGGGTAATCTGATGTACCGCCATTTCCCCCTCCAGGTATAGCCTCCTCCCTAGCAGTATGTCTTGAAGTTCGTCAACTCATTCTAAATTTACAATATAGAATGATTAGCCACTTACAAGAAAAATTGCTAATGGAGTTCAAACGCTGATATACTATATAGTATTATATAGTATACATCCATCAAAATCTAGAAATATTTCTCTCATATGTAATTACTTCTTCGAACTTCAGCTAAAATCGATTACCCATAGCTCTGATACCAAATGTGATGACTGCCCATAACTCCTGCACTTAAGAAGTGAAATAATGCACTGAAAGATGTGCCAAGCAGCTATGAACGATCATCAAGGCATGAAGCATAAGAGGAACCTGTCGTAGAACTCACAATGCAAGGATAAAATATAATAGAACACATACAACAGGCAGAAATAATGGAGCATCATATAACAAACTTTTGAAACTTTCACAACATCCTGAAAGATTATTTGTACATAATAGGAAACATCAAAGTCTGTACATGAAGCCTCACTACACCACTCATAGTGCAACAACAAGTAGAGGAAATCGAAATACTATATAGTAATAAAACCGGTGCGTAAGCCTCCAACTCGCCACCAAACAACATCATCGTCCTCACCAAGGTATCACCTGCCACCTGCTACTCAGTCTGCCCATCCACAACCGGATGAACAACCCAAGGTAATAAGACAAAACATGAAACCCTGAGTCAAATAACAGTCTTAGTGAGCGATAAAACAGCTATCTAACATCATCAACAAAGTATATGAGAATAGGTAGATTTACCAACCACTACCCAATACCAGAGAAGAACCTAAACCTACCTTCCCCACACTTGACAGTGATAGCCTTTACAATCCATCAACCCTGAAACAACAATTCAACCATGGCAACTAGACGTAACCAAATAATGTCAAACAACTATCATTCAGTAACAAGCATAGCAACTTGTTATATCTCACGTAAGCCATCCAGATCGAGCTCAATATCACTCAAGCACAAGCCCCAAAGGCCTAAACCAATATCAGACAAGCACCTGAGAAACAGTTCCTTCGACTTCAGTCAATCTATGTGAGATGGTGTAAACAAACAACCAAACATCCAAGACCTGGCTATCACTTCCCTTTGTTACTTCGAAACCATCGTTAGTCATATGACGACCAACATTCCCATATGTCAAGGCTAATGGTAATCCCAATTCTAGCAAAAACTCCATACTCCATACAACCAAACGTATGTTTGTCCAACCTTGAAAACTAGGCCCTTCACGACTTCCTAAGGTACCCGACCGACAACCTTCCAGTCTTTTGGGTGCCCCCGTTGTACCCATGCTTCAATTCCTCTAGAACCTACGACCACGATAATCTCTCAGCCTTCGATATCTCTAAACATCAAACCTGATGACCACTCATAGCTCAAGAAACCTTTTCGAGCAACCATTATCCATCAACTCACAACCTTTGGCTTATCTTCACATTCGTTGCATTACGACGGTCAATGTAACGACCCACATTCTACGCATTAGGGGATCATAGAATATTTATTTCTTTCTCATGCGAAGTCGTATAGCCATGTAACTTTGGGAGACGACTGTTGGGGTCATTTTCCATGTTCATGATTTTGGCCTATTTTTAAATGACCGTTTTGCCCCTATCTGGTCTTGTTTTGGCCATAAATTTTGATTGGTAAGAAGTTTTGACTTGAAATCACTTTCATTAGATCCGAATGATGGTTTACCTTTCCGTAGAGTGGTCACATTAGCCAAACGGACTCACCGTTTGGGAGATATGGCTAAAACAAGGTTTAGAAGGTGAAAAACAGCTTAATCAGGCCTAATTAAGATGATTAGCAAGAGGGCCCATAACCCATTTCGAGATTAGGGTTATGGGAGGGCTGAGATGAGTTAGGAAATCAGTTTTTATTTCATTTCTTTGCTGCCACTTACAACCTTTGAACCCTAGTAATGGCCTCCACTTGCTAAAACACCCCAAAATCACCTTCTAATCGCAAATTAAGCCAAATCTACATCAAATCAAAGCGGATTAGCACAAAAGTCGAGGTAGAGCTGCTAGAGTGTATTGGAATCCGAACCATTTTGTCCATAAGTTTCAGATCTGAGTTTAATTGTGGCTAAGGTGAGTGATTAGCATTGTTTTTACGCTAACTACAGTTAATTAAGGTGACTAGTGCTAATTAACGAAATTATACATGTTAAAAATCTAGAAAATGTTTAGAAATTGTAAAGACCCGAAAATTCCTGCTCTTTGAATCAACCATAAACCACACAAGTCTGATCCAAAAGTTGGAAATCTCCGAATACTTTAACTTTGGGAATACAATACATTAGAACAACAACACCAGACTTTTATAAACATCATAATAATGTTACATCAGATTACAGAATATCAGAGTACATTGATAAATAAAATACATCAGAAGACTTATTACAATAAATTAAAACAATACACAGCAGAAGACTTTCTATGCTCTGGACACAGCTTTAAGCTTCGATCCAGGATCCTGCTAAAGAGATAAATATCTGCAAAACAAGTTACTCGACTGCCATGTGGAAAATATGGGCACCCGAGTTTGCCAATGAAACAAACTACAGGTCAGTCATGGGACTGGTATGAGAAATCTAACTTAACTAATCTAATAATAAGGCTAATCACAGGACCACGCCGCTAACGTGGAACGGGTTTACTCCATTGGATTGCCAGTGCATAAAATAAAGTAAATCGTTAAACAATGCAATGCTCTTTAGAAAAATGAAACCATTATAAGACTCAAGTCCCATCACACAATGCAACGCAAACCGGAGGATAGAGTTTTACCTTATAATGGTCAAAAGATGCTTTATACGATAAAAATGGATTTAATATTAGTGTGTATATATATGGGTATATATATTTCAAAAAACATTTCAATCATAATGTATCAATCATAAACGGCATAGTACCCCATCCTACTATATCGCCATACTAGTTCTACAATCAAAACCGCAAGGTCGTATTGGAAATTGGGTTTCCGTCAGGAAATCGAGGCTAGGGATCGTCCTCTCTGATTCGAGACACTCTAGCAAATGCCTCAGGATCCCCCGCAGTGAACCCTTGGATCTTCAGGGCCGGTCCACACCTGTCGAAAGTGGATTGGCAATTCCCGAACACACGCTTCCCGGTCCTTTTGGACCTCAATATGGCTACTAACAACCTATAAATCCGAGGTACCTCAATCCATCATCCACATAAGTAAAATGCCAGCCAGTTTAAGCACTGACACTACTCCTAGCTAGAAAGAAACGTGTGCACTCCCTGCAGTCCTAATCCCGTTTTTGACTCATACCGGGGTGTGAGGCTCACGAAGTCACGCTATACACAAAGCTACGCCTAAAAAAGCTCTGTTTTGATCATCACACAAGGCCCTGCTTTTCAACAAAAGCCTTGATCCATGCATCTTGGCATGCCACATTATCAATCCATACCATACTATTGATTCCTACAAATATATAACCTCTAAGCTCGTACGTCTCAGAGAAGGGTATTGAACACCAAACAGATATATATTTAGCAGAGATCAATGAATATCGTATAAAGGAATACAACGTCAGTCATACGATCCATTTACAAGTCCGTTCTGGGTCTGAACGAAACCGAAGTCACCTTATTCCGCCCCCCATATGTCCAATACGGAGGTGAGGTGCTCGCATATCCGGCAATGAACAAGTACGGCCGAACGGCTACCACTGAAGCCCCTTCAAGGTAGCTACTCCCATCATGGGTCTCAGTAGCGACACATCCATTCGATGTGAAGATCGTTGGTCTTGAATCACCGTCTTCAACTCTTTGACTTAGATCGTCGTATAATCATTTGAAATGAGATTGAACTCAGACTTTTCAAATGATCCACGTATATATATTGTTTAAAACCATTTCATATCGTTAATAGTATTTAATAAAGATTTATCGCTATTTTTATATATATAAAAATAGCTCAATCTAATTCAACGATGCTTCGGGTCGATCGGCGGCCCTGGCGTTGTTTTCAATCAAATTTGATTTACACATTTCTCGAAATCTAACCGTTGGATTTTAACAAAATTTATGTCGTCGGAAAGATCTTCCCAAAGCGGACCTAACTGTTGCAGTTTTGGGAAAATCCGACGGTCGGATCTTACGGTATAATCGTTTAAAGTTACGATTGTCGAAACGCGAACTGCCGCGCGCGATTCGTTTAACTTTAATATATATATATATATATATATATATATAATTCCTTTAGCGATTTCAACTATTAAAATCCATTCTTTTTATCGCATCTAAAATGACGATAAAAATGCCACTTTTACTTCTACTCTTTTTATTGTCCCTAGAACGACAATAAAAATTCTTCTTTTAATTCTAAGCTTTTTATTTACATCTAAATTGTAAATAAAAATGTAATTTTAAATCTAATCTTTTTATCTACATCTAAAAATGTAAATAAAAGTGTCACTTTAATTCTATTATTTTTATTTACATCTAAAGTGCTTATAAAAATGTAATCTTTGATTCTAATCTTTTTATTGTCTCTATTTTGACAAAAATTTGACATTAAATTCTATCTTCTTGATTACATCTAAAATGTAAATTAAAATGTCGCTTTTATTTCTTGGTTTTTATTTACATCTAAAGTGTAAATAAAAATGTACTTTTTAAATTCATGTTTTTATTTACATCTAAAATGTAAATAAAAATATACTTTTTATATCCATGTTTTTATTTGCAACTAAATTGCAAATAGAAATGTAATTTTTTTTCTAACAAAAATGTAGTTTTTGTTTTTAACTCTTTTCGACTAACAAAAATGTCTATTTTGGTTTAACTCTTTTTTTTTTACTAACAACAATGTAAATTTCGTCTCATTCTATTTGAATGATAAAAATAGATGTTTTTATCATTCTTTTACATTTAGTTTTCAATTAACATAACACCTTTATTTCCCTACTTTTTTCTTATGTACTCTAGTGATAAATAAAAGTACATTTTATTTGTTTATCTTTTTATGTGTTCTAATAACAAAAGAATATTTTTTTATGTTCACAATTTCCTATGCATTCTATCATCACATGAAAGAATAATTTCTATGTAAACACTTTTCTATGTTTTCTATTATCACATAAAAGAATAATTTATATGTAAACATTTCTAACCTTTCATATAACATAAAAAGGATATTTTATGTTAAACCAATTCTAACATTTTCAACAAAACAAATAAAAGGATAACTTTGTTTTTGTTGACAATTCTATTTCAACAAAAACGTATAAAAGTAATATATTTGTTTTGTTGTCAATTCTAACACAACAAACAAATAAAAAGTGATATTTTTGTCAACTCCACATTTTATAACTAAAATGTTATTTTTATTCGCCTTAACATTTTATAACTAAAATGTTGTTTTAATCCATTAACGTTTTATACCTAAAATGTTATTTCTCTTCATCTTAACATTTTATAGCTAAAATGTTATTCTTATCCACTTTAAAATTTTATAACTAAAATGTTATTCTTATATAAATCTTAACATTTTTCCATGAATTCTAATGACATATAAAAGTATCTTTTATATGTTTACATTTCCTATGCATTCCATATAACAAATAAGAGAATATTTATTTGTTTACAATTTACTATGTTTCTAATAACAAATAAAGGAATATTTTATCTGTTAACTATTCACTATGATTTCTAATAACAAATAAAAATGATATTTTATTTGTTGACAATTTCTAATTACAAAAATGGTATAATTTATCAATTCAAATTAAACATACATGACATTAATAATTTACCAATTCTAATCAAACATACAAGACAATTATAATTAGTCAATTCTAATCGAACATACAAGACAATTATAATTAGCCAATTCTAATCGAACATACAAGACAATTATAATTAGCCAATTCTAATTGAACATACAAGACAATTATAATTAGTCAATTCTAATGTAGACGGTGTAGACAGTGTTTTTATTCTAAATCATCATTTTATAACCAAATGATATTTTTAATCTAACTTATCATTTCCTAACAAAAATGATAATTTTAATCTTGACATAACATTTCTAATATATGTGATAATCTTATACTAACATAATATTTCTAACAAATGTGATATTTTTCATTAACATAACTTTTCTAACCAAAATGGTATTTTAATTCACATAACATATTTTCTAACAAAATGGTATTTTAATTCACATGTCATATTTTCCAATAAAATGGCATATATATTCTAACATTTCTAATTCTGCCCAAATGACATTTTACTATGTCAATTCTAATGCAAATAAAAAGAACATTTCTAAATTAACATAACATCTTCTAATATAACATGATCAGACAAGTGATACTGTTATGTTAATATAACATGATCTAACCAAGTGCTATTTTTACTCTAACACAATATGATCTAACAGATTGATAATTAGATTCTAACATAATAGCATTTTTATATATATTTTTATTTTCATAAATACAATAAAAATATGATATTTTTTTGTAAATAAATCCTGGATCTATAAAATTTAATCCAATCATTTCAAATGCCAATGCAAACAACCAAACCCAGTACAATCGTACACTGAATTGAACAACAGAGGAATCATAACACAATTATAATTAATTTATTTTAATTATTTTAAAAGGAATAGAGTTCTCACACTGCTATTTGTCTGAATTTCCAGTGTACTCAGTTTCAGATCTGGTCTGTTCCATCGTCTAGATCTCCTCTTCACGATTTCAACGGATCCGGGTTTGCTGAATTCTGACATCGTTTGACGAAGTTACGCTAGTTTAAATATTAACGACATTAATAAACTTAATAATATTATTAAATAAATTCATTAAGTTGTTAATTACTTAACTCTTCTTCATCGTTCTTATCAGTGCACTGGAACCCATTTGAACGCCTTCCAAACCTCACCTGCGCACCGCTCCACGCCACACCAGACCGCGATCAGCCATCACCAAACCGAGCGTCGGAACGCCTCTCACCTCCGGTCGAAGCCATGGTCAACTCGGCTACCCTCTTTGCCTGATCGAACCCGAACCCGCAATGTTTCAGCCCAAAAATCGAGCGTTACTCTCCACTAAACATGATCAAGGCCGCATCAAATTGAAGAACTAAGAAACCTGTTTGATTTTCGTATATGATTCATGATGTAATTTGATTTGGATTGAGAGTAATTAGGGATTTAATTTGGGATGAATTTGGCCATTGGTTTCAATAAGCAGCGGCTGTTCATAGTGGATTAGGGTTTGGTACGGTATACGTATTTATATAGTATACGTATTTTTATATATTATTCATCTAATTCTATTTAATTCAATAAATACCCTTAAGCCCATACGAACTCCAAACGAGACCCAACGAGTGTCGCCCCTAGCTAATAACCCCCGTCCCGGACACAATGGAATATGTTTTGTAACCCAATTCGACTGTTACGATATGTTTTTCTATAATTTAAAATATAAATCAATATATATTAAATTCAAACGTACATTTTAAATTACCGGGGCCACATACGGACTCTAAAAATTACAGAAAAGTTATTTTTGGCTTTGTTTTGACGATACGGTCCTAACAAAACTAGTTTCGTCGAATTCTGAGACTGTCTGAAAAATGGCTATTTTCTGGTCGATCAAATTTGACTGAAACTGACAAAACACATTTCTCTTTGCCACGCTCATATATTAATTCGAAAAATTCTGAAAAATTAAACTTAACAATAATTCAACATTCTGGTTCCAACAAAAGTAGTTTCGTTGAAAACAGAGGTCGTTTGCAAAATGACTATTATTAAGGCCAATATATCATATTAAAATATATATAAATTCTATAGCGACTTTTCTCAATTTTAAACTGGACATAACTTTCTATTAAAAAGTGAAATTTTAATTTCTTACATCCGTTAGAAAGATATGATTAAACAGATTTAAATATTTTTGGTTTTACTGAAATCCGATTTATTTTGAATCATGTACATTCAGTTAAAGTTTAAAATCAAATTTCAAACTGCAGCGCTATTTTAAACTCCTTTTATAATTAAATTAAATTTATTCGTTTTATCTTCAATTAAAATAAATTTTGGTCATTATTATTTAAAATAAATAATTTTAAATATTAAAAATCCATTAAAATTTCTAAAATAAAATTTTAAATTGGTCCCAAAATTTCGGGTTGTTACAGAAATTCTTAAATATTATTTTAGGCCTTTGTTAGAAAATTTGGTTAATTCGGACATGTTTTGCTAATCATATCATTAGTTATGCTTAAACATGAGTATGGGGAAAACATGGGTTTTGGGTATGTTTGATCCGTTTTAACATATCAAATTGTTGTTTTGCTGTTTGTGGATGATTATACATGTTGCTATGACTGTATGGTATGCTTTGTGATTGATTAGAAAAGATAGAATGGTCGAAAACGCCATCGTGTGGCGTAAAATAGCGCTGGAAAAGTTGCAGGAATTGAGCAAAGATCGGACCGGATCGGAGCCCCTTGACTCACTCGTGGAATATGTATCACGAACCGCATTTGAAGGCTCCAAACCAATCTGCTTGTGGGACACCCGAACCATTTATGTCTGAAGCTCTTCAACCCGATCTGCTCGAACTTGGAGACCACGACCCGGAGCTATCATGAACCACCTCCTCCGATCCGATGCACCACGAGCTGACGCCTGGAGGAACCACGAACCAATGGAAGGACACGACCCGGACCGAGGTACTATCTCCAACCCCGAACCTGTACCACGAGCCCAACCCGAACCGATGGGGTCATCCCGACCCGACCCATATGGAGCAACCCTGTGACGGCAAGGAATCTCGCTCGGTCCGAACCAGTCGCTAAACCGATCCAGGCCGTTCGAAACGCCCTATCGTTTGAGAACACGACAAATCAGAAAACATACAGAAGAACATTTCATTGTATATTACAACAATGCATCAGATTACAAGAATATACAGAGTATAAATGAATATTACACAAAAATATCAGAGATTTAAATTACATTTAAATATATAGCAGCGGAAAATAATACAATACACAACTAGAAAGAGATATACGGATACAAAGCTTTCCGGATATCGTTCCAGCTGTAAACCAGGATCCTGTGAATATAAATCTGCAAAACCGAAACTACTAGCTGCCCGTGTCAAAATAGGGGCACCCAGAGTTTAGGTTAAAACAATAAACTCCAGGTCAGTCATGTGACTGGTGTGAGAACTAAAACAGTTATTAATCTTTATTTTAAATCATTAGGTAAATCAAGGGACCACGCCGTATAACACGGAACGGGTTTCCTCCCAAGAATACCAGTGCATAAAACAAACAGCGCAATGCTAAATAAAGAAAAATGAAGCTGTTATAAGACCCAGGTCCTATCACACAATGCAACGCAAGCCGGGGGATAGGGTTTTCCCTTATAACAGCCAAAGAATGCTTGATACGTTTAAAACAAATCATTTGATACTATAATAAGTGTACAGTGTATAAAACAACTTCAAATCATAAGTATCAATCATAGGCGGCATGGGTACCATATATCATGTCGCCATATATAGGTTTACAAATAAAACCGCAAATGTCACGTATTTGGAAATTGGATTTCCGTCTATGAACCGAGGCAAAAGATAGTCCTCAACCGATTCGAGACTGCCTAGCCCGAGTCTCAGGATCAGAACGCATCGACCCTTGGATCGTCAGGGCCGGTCCACACGGAGTGGATTAAACTTAAATCCTGAACACTGCGTTTCGCCGCCCTTTGGGGCGTAAGCGAGCCAACGAATGACTCCATCGGACCCGGATCGTCCGATCTAACCGAGGCGCCTCGCAACAGCAACAACCACATAAGTCAAACTCGTCAGGGCGTGTAAAACCACTGACGCCACTTCTAGCTAGGAGGAAACGCAGGCCCTCCCTGAGGTCCGTCTCCCGTTTTTAGTTCATACCTGGTGTGAAACACGCGAGGTAAACGTTACACAAAGCTACGCCACAAAGGCCGTGCTTTGATCATCACCACAAGACTTTGCTTTTCAACAGAAGCCTTGATCATTTGCATCTTAGCATGCCACACAGGCAAACCATTCTATGCAACCGATATCAGTCACATAGAATGAAATCCGATGTCAGACACACAGTCCATTTACAAGTCCGTTCTGGGTCTGAACGAAACCGGAGGCACCTAGTACCCCGCATATCCATCGATCTCCAAGTACGTCTGGACGATCACTAACTGTTTCCATCTTCTTGGGTGTACAGCCCAATCAAGATCATCAGTAATTACCCAAACGACGTGAAAACCTCCGGTCTTCGACCATCGTCTTCATCTTCGACTTATCGTCGTATCAGTTATTCAGAATGGGATAAACCCGGTCTTTCCGAATAACTCGCGTATATTTTAAATAAGTGTTACACAAACACAACATACGCCTCATTCCAATTCATTAGTCACTAACCGTAAATTAATCAAGAGAATAATTCCCCAAATATTAACCCCGAAGGCCGAAACCAACATCAGATCAATATTCAGAAAACCATTCTGCTTGGCTAACCGACAGTTAGTTTCTAAATTTCACATTCATAGGGAAAGGTTCCCATTAATTTTATCCAAGATAAATTTCTTGAATTTATTCTTTAATCTATTTTTGAATATCAATTCAAACTAGTCGGGATTAACGAACCTTACCGAAGTAAACATTTGTTTTAATTTCCCAATCCCAACCTATTCATCCCATGAAGTAAAACTGGTAATACTTCATATCTAACACCACAGTGTTATCGGTAAATTCAATTACCATTTCACGTTCAAGTCTAATTAAAGATTTATCTATCGCCTGGAGCAAAACTGGTGATACTCCATTTTCGATCATTTCAATCTAATTAAAGATTCATTAAAACTCCACTTAGTTTTAATCTTCGACTGGGTTAAAGAATCAGTGTCATTTAAAACACGGTTCACGATAAACCCAAAATCACATTCATTAATTATCGGGTTAAAGAACGAGTGTTGTTTAAAAACACTGTTCACGATAAACCCAAAAATCAATATCAATTCAATTCCAATTAAATATTATTTAATTGGTACCCTTCATTAAATCTAAATAAAAAGATTTAATCTTTTCTCAACAGGGTTCAAGAACAGTGTTAATGAAGACACCATTCACGACAAACCCAAATCACATTTGATATTCAATATAAGGCTCTGAATAGAAAATATATCGGCTTACATTCAATATCAAATTCTACGATTAACAAATGTCGTATTGGAAATAACGATATAAGTATATATCTTTCAAATTTCCATATCAACATCCGTATAATCACGAATTCCAACATCGAAATATTCCGAAGACAATTTCGATTCAATTCCACTCCAATGCAATCATTGGATAGTCTGGTTATTTTTAAAACCATTTCAAATTCAATTTATTTATTTAAAAATAAATAGAATTATAATTCTAGTTCAAAACTAGTTCATTTCGATAAAAATCTATTTTTATCTTTTCAAATATGGAGTTTTTCATCCCAATTCTTTCTAAATCATTTCTTATGATTTTACACAAATTATTACTATTTTTAATAATTTTATCAAGGCCCGTACAGTCGATTTCCACCAATGGCCATCGAACTGCACGTATAGCGACCTTTTTCCAATTTGATTTGGACATAATTCCAAATCCAACCGTTAGATTTCTAATTTATCACATTCGTTAGAAAGCTCTTTTCGATACGAACCCAACGGTTCCGGTTTTAGGAGAATCCGACGGTCGGATCTCCCGTAATGTCCGTTTGAAATAAATGGTCGAAATTCACGAACTGCCGCGGCGCGGCGCGTTCTATTCAGGCCATTATATTATATATATAATATATATAATATATACTTCGTCGATTTCTATTTAAAACGAATTATATAAATAGTTTTGAAATCGTTTTCAAAAGCAATTTCAACTTTCTTTTCAATTCAAATCAAAATTGAATTCTTCTTTATAAATTCGTTTTAAAATTCATTTCTATTCAATTCATATTTCAATTCAATTTGAATTCATTTTCAATTCGCTTTCAATTCAATTTGAATTCGTTTTCAATTCAATTCATTTCGAAATCGTTTTCAATTCAATTCATTTCGAAATCGTTTTCAATTCAATTCATTTCGAAATCGTTTTCAATTCAATTCATTTCGAAATCGTTTTCAATTCAATTCATTTCGAAATCGTTTTCAATTCAATTCATTTCGAAATCGTTTTCAATTCAATTCATTTGAATAAAATCGATATAAATATCGTTCACGTCAAAATGGCGTCAATCTAATCAACACGGCTTCATAAATTTCTATTTTTCAAATATTCTATTTCAAATATTTCTTTTTCAAAATAGTTGTTATTATCAAAATATTTCGTTCAACACATGACCAATCTCAATGAATGAGTACTGTCAACACATGAACTTTTATTTTATAATATTCTTTATTTTTCAAATTGGAATGAGGCCCAATCAATTACCATATAAAGTTAATTATACGGATTTTTCATACAACACATGTATATAATAGCATGGAAAAATAATCAACCATCAACCAAAGTGCACTACACTGTATAAGCATCAAATATAGATATCCAACGCTTAAAACAGCCTGTCAATCAACCGATCGACATATTCAATCAATCAGGATGAGTGAACTTCAAATTTCATCCCAACACCCGTGTGGGGTTTCAAACAATCAAACACAGATTTTATTTGTGCAGTTGGGCGATGTGTGAAATTTATCGACCCAATCAATGTCCTTCAAATAGGTGTACATAAACAAACCGTCGGGTTTGTAAATGAATATTTATTTATTCACATTCACGTTAAAAATTATATTTTTAACGATAAAACATTTTATTTCAACATATGAATTTCAATTCAGTTCATTCTTTAAATAAAATGATAATTTTATTTTTCTAACATATTTTAGAAAATTTCGGCGGCATAACGGCACGATACTAGAAACGGGACGAGGCCTAGCCTTATCCTCGGTCTAGTGAAGGCCCACGCCATTCACACATAAATCAAATCAATTCGTTATGCAAACCACAAAATTTGGAGTAATAGTCTAACCTAGCCTTACTCCTTCGCCTTATAACGGCGCACGTCTAATCCTAACCAATTTATCGATTCGATTTTTCACACCACAAACCACATTCAAACCAATATCGCAATCAATAACCAAACAGCCAAACAAACAAGTCCATGGTCTGTGGACGATTGTGTCGGGTGCTACTAAACACCGTCTGCATCCTAGTATATATATAACTAGAAAATAAATTTGAAAGGTGAGAAATTCTCACTTATAGCTATCCTAGCTCCACGGCACTTCATTGATAGAAATCTTCCTTGCTATCGCATCTTCGTCATCTTCGTTGCCCGAATTCTCTACATATGTAAAAATCGAATTTTTATTTCGAAGTTCGATATGTAAAAATCATATTTTTATTTTTAAACTAAATCAGTTTTTATACTTTTCTTTTAAAATTCAGTTTTAACTTCCTTAAAATTTCAGTTTTGATTTCCTTTTAAAATTCAGTTTTATAACTTCTTAAAAAAAATCTAAAATCAGTTTTAAATTCTTTTTAAATCAGTTTTAATTTCTTTTTTTATAAAATCAGTTTTAATTTCTTTTTTATAAAATCAGTTTTTAACTTTTAAAAAACCAAATCAGTTTTTAGCTTTTTTAAAAATTCAGTTTTTAGCTTTTTAAAAAATTCAGTTTTTAGCTTTTAAAAAATTCAGTTTTTAGCTTTAAAAAAATTCAGTTTTTAGCTCTTAAAAAAAACAGTTTTTAGCTTTTAAAAAATTCAGTTTTTAGCTTTTTAAAAAATTCAGTTTTTAGCTCTTAAAAAAACAGTTTTTAGCTTTTAAAAAATTCAGTTTTTAGCTTTTAAAAAAAAAACAGTTTTACATTCTTTTTTAAAAATCGATTTTAAAACCTAAAAAAAAACCCACGGTATTTAAACTAAAAAAAACATTCTTTTCTTATGTAAATAAAATCAGTATTAAAACAAAAATAAAATAAATAAATAAAATAAAAGAAAACTTACTGAGGGGGGGGGGGGTTCGCAGATCGACGGAGGTGGCTTCTGGCTTCGAGGCGGCGGCTCGCGCTTTGATTCGACGGGGGGGGGGGGGGGGGGCGCGATGGCTTCGAGGAGGACGGTAGGAGGGGATTAGGGCACTGGGGGGGGTTGCGATCGAGAGGGGGGGGAGGGAGAGCTCGAGATCGCCAGTGGCGATGGGACGCCAGGGCAACGGGAGCTTTCTCTTTTTTTTTCTTTTTTCCTGCTGGAATGATTTTGAACGTGGGGGGGCCAGAGGGAAATAAGGGGAGGGAGAGAGAATATTTTTTTTTTTTTGTTAAAAGTTGACTTTTACTACCGAACTCGAAACGAGGCCCACCGCCTGTCGCCCATAGCGTTTCACCCCCATTCTGAACACAATGGGATATGTATCGCAAGCTGATTTGATCATTACAATTGGTTTCCGTTGAAATTTACAATTTAAATCCTTATATTGAATTTTAAACGTACATTTCAAATTACCGAGGTCACATACTAACTAGAAAAATTCCAGAAAAATATTTTCTAGCTTCGTATTGACGATACGGTCCTAACAAAACTAGTTTCGTCGAATTCTGAGATCGTTAGAAAAATGGCCATTCTCCAGTCGATTAAAATCAACTGAAACTGGTCAAACGCGTTTTCCTTTGCCACGCTCACATATTGATTCGAAAAATTATGAAATTTGGAATCTAGCAATAACTTAACACCACAGACCCAACAAAACTGGTTTCGTCGAAATCCGAGGTCGTTTGCAAAATTGCTATTTTTAAGGGCCTTATATATATAAAAATATATATAAATTCCACAGCGACTATTTCTAATTTTAAACTGGACATATCTTATCATTTCTAAGATGAAATCTCAGTTTGTTAACTTCGTTACAAAGATATAGTTATACAGATTCAAATATTTCTTGTTTCGTTCAATTCTGACTTATATTGAATTCTGTATATTCATTTGAAATTAGAAATCGAATTTTCGAACTACCGCGCCATTTTCAATTCCTTTTATATTTATATATAACTATTATATATTCTAACGACGACGTATATAATATATACGTTCTAATTCTATTCAAAATAAATTTCACGTCGATATTATTTAAAATAATTCATTTTAAATAATCAAAATTCGCTAAAATTGCCAAAATAAAAATTTTAAACTGGCCCAGATTTTTCGGGTTGTTACAAACCCGATCCGAAGCAGGTGATAACGAACTGAACACGGATGGCCGAACCGAACCGTTGATGACTAAAGGACCGAACCGATCCGGAGGAAATAAAAACCCGAGATGCAAAGGTAGTCCAAATGGGAAGTAGAACTCAGGATCCATTTGGGAACAAATGAGTTAACTTCATGAGTTGGGCTTTGCTGCAAGACGTGTGCTAAGGAGTTGTCGACGTCCATAGCTTTGATTCACCACCGAGAAACGATTGTTAGGCTACGGATCAGTGCAGTGGGGTAGTTATTACTCCATGGGCAGAGTGATCGTAGCATGGCTATGAGCCAGTGCAATGGAGTCATTATGTGTAATAACCCGGAAATCGGGGCCAGTTTAAATTTTTTATTTTGGAAATTTTAGCGAATTTTGATTATTTAAAATGAATTATTTTAAATAATATCGACGAGAAATTTATTTTGAATATAATTCGAACGAATATATTTATATAGATCGTCGATAGAATATAAATATTTATTTATATATATATATAAAAGGAATTGAAAATGGCGCGGTAGTTCGATAATTCGATTTCAAACTTCAATTGAATGTACCGGGTGCAAAATAAACGGATTTTAGTGAAACCAAAAATAATGGAATCTAATTGTGACTGTCTTTCCAACGAATCCGAAAAATCGAAATTTCATAACGGGAATCAAAAGATATGGCCAGTTGAAAATTCTGAATAGTCGCTATGGAATTCAGGCCCTTAAAAATGGAGATTTTGCAAATGACCTCGGATTTCGACGAAACCACTTTTGTTGGGTCCGTGATGTAAAGTTATTGCTAGATTTCAAATTTCGTAATTTTTCGAATCAATATGTGAGCGTGGCAAAGGAAAACGCGTTTGACCAGTTTTAGTTGATTTTAATCGACTGGAAAATGGCCATTTTTCAAACGGTCTCAGAATTCGACGAAATTAGTTTTGTTAGGACCATATCGTCGATACGAAGCTAGAAAATATTTTTTTGGGAAATTTTCTAGTTAGTATGTGACCCCAGTAAATTGAAATGTGCGTTCAAATTCAATATATAGAGTTATATATTGATTTTGATGAAAACTGATCGAAACAGCCGAACTGGCTTACGATACATATCCCATTGTGTTCGGAATGGGGGTAATACACTAAGGGCGACAGTCGTTGGGTCTCGTTTCGAGGTCAAATAAAAAGTCAACCTTTTGGATAATTTAAATAATTAAATAAATATAATATAATAACCCCCACACCCTTTTTTCTCTCTCTCTCCCTTTCATTACAGATCGAACCCGTTAGGTCAAATAATAAATAAATAAATGAATAAAAACGCTGCTCGAGATCGATGGAATCCTCCTCCGCCAGCGCAACGTTGACCGCGACCCCCTCCCTCCCTCTGGCGATCGACCGACGCTTCCCCCAAGCCCCCTCTTCTCCCCCACCTCGCACGTTTCAGCCCCATCCTCGAAACCCCCTTTTCTTGCAAAAGAACCGCCCCCTCCGATGCAAACCCGCCTTGAAACCCTAGCCTAGAGCAGCCGCCGCCCCTGAAGCTCCACCCTCCGACCAACTGAAGGCCGCCACCCGACGTGAAACCCCCTTCTCCTCCTTATTCCATTGTAAGTTTTTAATTTTAATTATATAGTTATTTATTTTTATTTAGTTACAGTAATTAGTTTTAAAGGGAAAGATTTGTTTTTCAGTTTTTATATGTTTGAAAACTGAATTTTTATAAAATAAAAAGTTTATATTTTTATTAGGAGGAAGCTTATATTTTTAAAGTATTAAAGAAGCGATTTTTATATAATAGAAATATTAAAGATATGATTTTTCTATAATAGAGATAATAAAAATATAATTTTTATATGATAGAAAGGTTCAAAATATAATTTTTATTCAAGTAGTAAGTTAGAAATATAGTTTTTATATATGTAAGAATATAAAAATTCGATTTTTATTTGAATAGCGAAGTAAAAATTTGATTTTTATATATTGAATAGCGAAGTAAAAATTCGATTTTTATATATTGATTAGGGAAGTAAAAATTCGATTTTTATATATTGAATAGCGAAGTAAAAATTCGATTTTTATAGAATAGGGAAGTAAAAATTCGATTTTTATATGTTGAATAGCGAAGTAAAAATTCGATTTTTATATATTGAATAGCGAAGTAAAAATTCGATTTTTATATATTGAATAGCAAAGTAAAAATTCGACCTTTATATATTGAATAGCGAAGTAAAAATTCGATTTTTATATATTGAATAGCGAAGTAAAAATTCGATTTTTATATATTGTATAGCGAAGTAAAAATTCGATTTTTATATATTGAATAGTGAAGTAAAAATGTGATTTTTATATATGTAGAGAATACGGGCAGTGAAAATTGACAAAAGGGCGAGAACGGCGAAGATTTCTACATAAGAAGAGTTGTGGCGTTGGATTAGCTATTCTGTGAGAACTTCTCACCTTTTAGTTTTATTTTTCTAGTTGAAATATATACTAGGATGCAGACGGTGTTTAGTAGCACCCGACACCCGTCGTCCACAGACCATGGACGGTTTGTATGCTTGTTTGTTTGATTTTGATGTGTAGTTGATTGTGTGATGTGAAATGAAATAAAATATTTATATAGTTAAAAATATTTTATAGTTAAAAATAGAATTTTTAACGTATATACGAAAGGAAATAAAAATAAAAAAATCGGACGATTCGTTTATATACACACATTTGACTGATATTGATTGGGACAATAAATTTTACACATCACCCAACTGCACAAATAAAATCTGTGTTTGATTGTTTGAAACCCCACACGGGTATTGGGATGATATTTTACGTACACTAATCCCGATTGTTTAGTTGTATGTCGATCGATTGATTGACAGACTGTTATAAGCGTTGAATATTTATATTTGATGCTTATACAGTGTAGAATGCACTTTGGATGATGATTGATTATTCATTGTTGTTATTGTATACATGTGTTGTAGAAAATCCATATAATTAACATTATATGGTAATTGATTGGGCCTCATTCCAGTTTTGAAAAAGAAATATTTGAAAAAGAAATATTTGAAATAGAAGTATTTGAAAAAGAAATATTTGAAAAAGAAATATTTGAAATAGAATATTTGAAAATAGAAATATATGAAGGCGTGTTGATTAGATTGACGCCATTTTGACGCGAACGAGATTTATATCGATTTTATTCATCTTTCAATGAATATTGAAAAGAATTGAAATTTGAATTATATTGAAAAGAATTGAAATTCGAATCAGATTGAATTGAATTGAATATAAAACGAATTCGAATTGAATTGAATGTAAAACGAATTCGAATTGAATTGAATGTAAAATGAATTCGAATTGAATTGAATATAAAACGAATTCGAATTGAATTGAATATAAAACGGATTCGAATTGAATTGAATTGAATTGAAAAGGAAATGAATTCGAATCGAATTAAAATCGATTTGAATTTGAAATGAAGTTGAAATCGTTTCGAAAACGAATTTAAAACGATTTATAAAATATGTTTTAAAAGGAAATCGACGAAGTATATATTATATATATAATATAATGGCCTGAATAGAATGCGCCGCGCTGCGGCAGTTCGCAAATTTCGACCATTGACTTCGAACGGATATTACGGGAGATCCGACCGTCGGATTCTCCTGAAACCAGAACCGTTGGGTTCGTATCGAAAAGAGCTTTCTAACGAATATTAGAAATTTGAAATTTAACGGTTGGATTTGGAATTATGTCCAAATCAAATTTGGAAAAGGTCGCTGTAAGTGCAGTTCGATGGCCGTTGATGGAAATCGACTGTACGGGCCTTGATAAAATTATTAAAAATATCGATAATTTGTGTGAAATAATAAGAAATGATTTGTGAAGATTTGGGATGAAAAACTCCATATTTGAAAAGATAAAAATAGATTTTTATCGGAATGAACTAGTTTTGAACTAGAATTATAATTCTATTTATTTTTAAATAAATAAATTGGATTTGAAATGGTTTTGAAAATAACCAGAATTTACAATAATTATATTGGAATGGATTTGAATCGAAATTGTCTTCGGAATATTTCGATGTTGGATTTCGTGATGAGACTGATATTGTTATGGGAATTTGAAAGATATATATATAAATATATATATATCGTTATTTCCAATACGATATTTGTAGGTCGTAGAAGTTGATATTGAATATAAGCCGGTGTATTTTCTTTTCAGAGCCTTGTATTTAATGTCAAATGTGATTTGGGTTTGTCGTGCATGGTGTCTTCATTAACACTGTTCTTGGACCCAGTTGAGAAAAAGATTAAATCTTTTTATTTAGATTTAATGAAGTGTACCAATTAAATAATATTTAATTGGAATTGAATTAGTATTGATTTTTGGGTTTATGGTGAACAGTGTTTTATATAACACTTGTTCTTTAACCCGATGATTAATGAAAAGTGATTTTGGGTTGTCGTGAACGGTATCTTCAATAATACTGTTCTTAGACCCAAAAGAGTTAAGAAAATTCAGAAACTAACTGGAGATTAGTTGAGTTGAATGGTTTCTGGGATATTGATCTGATGTTGGTTTCGGCCTTCGGGGTTAATACTTAGGGAACTGCTCACTTGCTAACTCACGGTTAGGGACTGAATGAAATGTGATTTTGGGTTTATCGTGAACCGTGTTTTAAATGACACTGATTCTTTCACCCAGTCACAGATTAAAACTAAGTGGAGTTTTAATGAATCTTTAATTAGATTGAAATAATCGAGAATGGAGTATCACCAGTTTTGCTCCAGGCGATAGTTAAATCTTTAATTAGATTTGAACGTGAAATGGTAATTGAATTTACCGATAACACTGTGGTGTTAGATATGAAGTATTACCAGTTTTACTTCATGGGATGAATAGGTTGGGATTGGGAAATTAAAACAAATGATTACTTCGGTAAAGTTCGTTAATCCCGACTAGTTGAATCGAAATTCAAAAGAAGATTAAAGAATAAATTCAAGGAATTTATCTTTGATAAAATTAATGGGAACCTTTCCCTAAGAATGTGAAATTTAGAAACTAGCTGTAGGTTGGCTAAGTAGAGTGATTTCCTGGGTATTGATCTGATGTTGGTTTCGGCCTTCGGGGTTAATATTTGGGGGATTATTCTCTTGATTAATTTACGGTTAGTGATTGATGAATTGGAATGAGGCGTATGTTGTGTTTGTGTAACACTTGTTTATAATATACGCGAGTTATTCGGAAAGACCGAGTTTATCCCATTCTGAATAACTGATACGACGATAAGACGAAGATGAAGAGGGTGGTCGAAGACCGGAGGTCTTCACATCGTTTGGGTGATTACTTATGATCTTGATTGGGATGTACACACGAGAACATGGAAACAGTTAGTGATCGTCCAGACGTACTTGGAGATCGATGGATATGCGGGGTACTAGGTGCCTCCGGTTTCGTTCAGACCCAGAACGGACTTGTAAATGGACTGTGTGTCTGACATTGGATTTTTAGGCTGTGTGATTGATTTCTATTAAATATATATCTGTTTGGCGGTAGAGAATTTATTCTCTTGCTTAATGTCCTTCTCTAAGACGTACGAGCTCAGGGGTTATATACTGATGGATGTCAAACGCATAGAGTGAATTGCCTGTGTGGCATGCCTAAGTGGCAAATGATCAAGGCTTCTGTTGAAAAGCAAAGTCTTGTGGTTGATGATCAAAGCACCGCCTGTGTGGCATAGCTTTGTGTAACGTGAATTCGCGAGCCTCACACCCCGGTTGTGAACCAGAAATGGGAGAGGACCTCAGGGAGGGCATGCGTTTCCTTCTAGCTAGGGTGGTGTCAGTGACCTACCAGCCCTGACATTTATATACTTTTCACCTGTGTGGTTGTTGCTGTTGCGAGGCGCCTCGGTTTGATCGGACGATCCGGGTCCGATGGAGCCTTTCATTGGCTCATTTACGCCCCAAAGGGCGGGGAAACGCAGTGTTCAGGAATTTTAATCCACATCGGTGGACCGGCCCTGACGATCCAAGGGTCACTCGAGCTCTGATCCTGAGACATGGGCTAGATTGTCTCGAATCGGTGAGGACTATCTTTTGCCTCGGTTCATAGACGGAAATCCAATTTCCAAATACATGACATTTGCGGTTTTATTTGTTGAGCCTAGTATGGCGACATAGTGGGATGGGGCGCTTATGCCGTCTATGATTGATACTTATGATTTGAAGTTGTTTTATACACTATGCACTTATAATAGTATCAAATGATTTGTTTTAAACGTATCAAGCATTCTTGGCTATTATAAGGTAAAAACCCTATCCTCCGGCTTGCGATTGCATTGTGTGATGGGAACTGGGTCTTATAATAGCTTCATTGTTCTTTATTTAGCATTGCGTTGTTGTTTTATGCACTGGTATTCTTGGGAGGAAACCCGTTCCGTGTTATACGGCGTGGTCCCTTGATTTACCTAACTTTAAAAATAAAGATTAATAACTGTTTTAGTTCTCACACCAGTCCCATGACTGACTTGGAGTTTATTGTTTTAACCTAAACTCTGGGTGCCCTTATTTTGACACGGGCAGCTAGTAGTTTTGGTTTTGCAGATTTATATTCACAGGATCCTGGTTTACAGCTGGAACGATATCCGGAAAGCTTTGTATCCGTATATCTCTTCTAGTTGTGTATTGTATTATTTTCCGCTGCTATGTATTTAAATGTAATTTAAATCTCTGATATTTCTGTGTAATATTGATTCATACTCTGTATATTCTTGTAATCTGATGGAAATGTTGTAATATACAATGAAATGTTCTCCCGTCTGCGTTCTGTTGTGGCTTGTCCTCGAACTATCTGCTCTTTCCTTCACGGGGAAGTTACGGGTTTTTACAGTTGGTATCAGAGCTTTGGTTTACAAAGCTCAGAGAACAAGACACATTAGAACTATACGAAAGAATTCATCAGATATTGGATTAGTAATATCCAATTAGAATGACTCGTTAGAGATAGGATCAGTAGTATCCTAGAACGAGTTTGAAGAGTATATTTTTAAAATTGAAAACAAGTTTTGTTTTGAAAATTTAAATCACTTATTCGTATTTGATCATTTATTATATATTGATTTGGACAATCCAATATATAAAGATTTTGCATATATGTCTTGCAAACGTGTATTCGAAGTTTTAATGTATTGGATAGTTATAGAATCATACTCTAGTGCCCGGGAATAATTCTAGTGACGGGGCACCATCGCTAGTATTTATTTTCGAGCAACGAAAGTGAGATTTCTATAAATTTCCAATTGACTGGTGTGAGAACCGAAACTAGATAGGGCTTATTGTTGTGATTTGGCATCAAAAATGTGATTTTTGACTATATATCAAAGTTATGAATTTCAAAAGCTAATCAACTAATTGATTGATGGTTGTGTTGTTTGATTATTGTTTGTTAATTGAAATTTTGAACCATATAGCCTAATTGAATCGAATAGTGAATTTTATTGAATTTGGTCGCATTTGCTTGCATATACTTGTACTTACATTGAACAGATCATAGCAAAGAGGCTAGAGCAGAAGAATAAAATTGTTTGCCCGACAAATAGGTACAGGTTTACTATAATTTACTGTTTTGTCTGGGTGATGATGATTTTATGAGCCGATTGGCTAGCCGCTTGGCTAGCCGCTTGGCTTTTTCTTTTTGAGATCAGAAGGCCTGTATGGCAATTTCGGGATTTTCCCATGCTCCCAGTGCAGGGGAGGTTATGGCGAAATTTTTCGAAATTTTAGGGTGTTAGCCAAATTTTTGAATTTTTTTGAAAAGTTCTTAGAAACTGAAAAGTTGAAGAACTTAAGCCATAATGAAAACAATGAAAGTTGAGATGGTATTTAAAACAACTTTCGGCTTTGTTCCTTTTCGGGGACGAAATGTTTTAAGTGGGGGAGATTGTAATAACCCGGAAATCGGGGCCAGTTTAAAATTTTTATTTTGGCAATTTTAGCGAATTTTGATTATTTAAAATGAATTATTTTAAATAATATCGATGAGAAATTTATTTTGAATATAATTCGAATGAATATATTTATATAGATCATCGATAGAATATAAATATTTATTTATATATATAAAAGGAATTGAAAATGGCGCGGTAGTTCCATAATTCGATTTCAAACTTCAATTGAATGTACCGGGTGCAAAATAAACCGGATTTTAGTAAAACCAAAAATAATGGAATCTAATTGTGACTATCTTTCCAACGAATCCGAAAAATCGAAATTTCATAACGGGAATCAAAAGATATGGCCAGTTGAAAATTCTGAATAGTCGCTATGGAATTCAGGCCCTTAAAAATGGAGATTTTGCAAACGACCTCGGATTTCGACGAAACCACTTTTGTTGGGTCCGTGATGTAAAGTTATTGCTAGATTTCAAATTTCGTAATTTTTTGAATCAATATGTGAGCGTGGCAAAGGAAAACGCGTTTGACCAGTTTTAGTTGATTTTAATCGACTGGAAAATGGCCATTTTTCAAACGGTCTCAGAATCCGACGAAATTAGTTTTGTTAGGACCATATCGTCGATACGAAGCTAGAAAATATTTTTTTGGGAAATTTTCTAGTTAGTATGTGACCCCAGTAAATTGAAATGTGCGTTCAAATTCAATATATAGAGTTATATGTTGATTTTGACGAAAACTGATCGAAACAGCCGAACTGGCTTACGATACATATCCCATTGCGTTCGGAATGGGGGTAATACGCTAAGGGCGACAGTCGTTGGGTCTCGATTCGAGGTCAAATAAAAAGTCAACCTTTTGGATAATTTAAATAATTAAATAAATATAATATAATAACCCCCACACCCTTTTTTCTCTCTCTCTCCCTTTCATTACAGATCGAACCTGTTAGGTCAAATAAATAAAAAACGCTGCTCGAGATCGACGGAATCCTCCTCCGCAAGCGCAGCGTTGACCGCGACCCCCTCCCTCCCTCTGGCGATCGGCCGACGCTTCCCCCAAGCCCCCTCTTCTCCCCCACCTCGCACGTTTCAGCCCCATCCTCGAAACCCCCCCTTTCTTCCAAAAGAACCACCCCCTCCGATGCAAACCCGCCTTGAAACCCTAGCCCAGAGCAGACGCCGCCCCTGAAGCTCCACCCTCCGACCAACTGAAGGCCGCCACCCGACGTGAAACCCCCTTCTCCTCCTTATTCCATTGTAAGTTTTTAATTTTAATTATATAGTTATTTATTTTTATTTAGTTACAGTAATTAGTTTTAAAGGGAAAGATTTGTTTTTCAGTTTTTATATGTTTGAAAACTGAATTTTTATAAAATAAAAAGTTTATATTTTTATTAGGAGGAAGCTTATATTTTTAAAGTATTAAAGAAGTGATTTTTATATAATAGAAATATTAAAGATATGATTTTTCTATAATAGAGATAATAAAAATATAATTTTTATATGATAGAAAGGTTTAAAATATAATTTTTATTCAAGTAGTAAGTTAGAAATATAGTTTTTATATACGTAAGAATATAAAAATTCGATTTTTATATATTGAATAGCGAAGTAAAAATTCGATTTTTATATATTGAATAGCGAAGTAAAAATTCGATTTTTATATATTGAATAGCGAAGTAAAAATTTGATTTTTATATATTGAATAGCGAAGTAAAAATTCGATTTTTATATATTGAATAGCGAAGTAAAAATGTGATTTTTATATATGTAGAGAATACGGGCAGTGAAAATTGACAAAAGGGCGAGAACGGCGAAGATTTCTACATAAGAAGAGTTGTGGCGTTGGATTAGCTATTCTGTGAGAACTTCTCACCTTTTAATTTTATTTTTCTAGTTGAAATATATACTAGGATGCAGACGGTGTTTAGTAGCACCCGACACCCGTCGTCTACAGACCATGGACGACTTGTATGCTTGTTTGTTTGATTTTGATGTGTAGTTGATTGTGTGATGTGATGTGAAATGGAATAAAATATTTATATAGTTAAAATATTTTATAGTTAAAAATAGAATTTTTAACGTATATATGAAAGGAAATAAAAATAAACAAATCGGACGATTCGTTTATATACACACATTTGACTGATATTGATTGGAACGATAAATTTTACACATCGCCCAACTGCACAAATAAAATCTATGTTTGATTGTTTGAAACCCCACACGGGTATTGGGATGATATTTGACGTACACTAATCCCGATTGTTTAGTTGTATGTCGATCGATTGACAGACTGTTATAAGCGTTGAATATTTATATTTGATGCTTATACAGTGTAGAATGCACTTTGGATGATGATTGATTATTCATCATTGTTATTGTATACATGTGTTGTAGAAAATCCATATAATTAACATTATATGGTAATTGATTGGGCCTCATTCCAGTTTTGAAAAAGAAATATTTGAAAAAGAAATATTTGAAATAGAATATTTGAAAATAGAAATATATGAAGCCGTGTTGATTAGATTGACGCCATTTTGACGCGAACGAGATTTATATCGATTTTATTCATCTTTCAATGAATATTGAAAAGAATTGAAATTCGAATTATATTGAAAAGAATTGAAATTCAAATCAGATTGAATTGAATTGAATATAAAATGAATTCTAATTGAATTGAATGTAAAACGAATTCGAATTGAATTGAATGTAAAACGAATTCGAATTGAATTGAATATAAAACGAATTCGAATTGAATTGAATATAAAACGGATTCGAATTGAATTGAATTGAATTGAAAAGGAAATGAATTCGAATCGAATTAAAATCGATTTGAATTTGAAATGAAGTTGAAATCGTTTCGAAAACGAATTTAAAACGATTTATAAAATACGTTTTAAAAGGAAATCGACAAATTATATATTATATATAATATAATGGCCTGAATAGAACGCGCCGCGCCGCGGCAGTTCGCGAATTTCAACCATTGACTTCGAACGGATATTACGGGAGATCCGACCGTCGGATTCTCCTGAAACCGGAACCGTTGGGTTCGTACCGAAAAGAGCTTTCTAACGAATATTAGAAATTTGAAATCTAACGGTTGGATTTGGAATTATGTCCAAATCAAATTTGGAAAAGGTCGCTGTAAGTGCAGTTCGATGGCCGTTGATGGAAATCGACTGTACGGGCCTTGATAAAATTATTAAAAATATCGATAATTTGTGTAAAATCATAAGAAATGATTTGTGAAGATTTAGGATGAAAAACTCCATATTTGAAAAGATAAAAATAGATTTTTATCGAAATGAACTAGTTTTGAACTAGAATTATAATTCTATTTATTTTTAAATAAATAAATTGGATTTGAAATGGTTTTGAAAATAACCAGAATTTCCAATAATTATATTGGAATGGATTTGAATCGAAATTGTCTTCGGAATATTTCGATGTTGGATTTCGTGATGATACAGATATTGTTATGGGAATTTGAAAGATATATATATATCGTTATTTCCAATACGATATTTGTTGGTCGTAGAAGTTGATATTGAATATAAGCCGGTGTATTTTCTATTCAGAGCCTTGTATTTAATGTCAAATGTGATTTGGGTTTGTCGTGAATGGTGTCTTCATTAACACTGTTCTTGGACCCAGTTGAGAAAAAGATTAAATCTTTTTATTTAGATTTAATGAAGTGTACCAATTAAATAATATTTAATTGGAATTGAATTAGTATTGATTTTTGGGTTTATGGTGAACAGTGTTTTATATAACACTTGTTCTTTAACCCGATGATTAATGAAATGTGATTTTGGGTTGTCGTGAACGGTATCTTCAATAATACTGTTCTTAGACCGAAAGGAGTTAAGAAAATTTAGAAACTAACTGGAGATTAGTTGAGTTGAATGGTTTCTGGGATATTGATCTGATGTTGGTTTCGGCCTTCGAGGTTAATACTTAGGGAACTGCTCACTTGCTAACTCACGGTTAGGGACTGAATGAAATGTGATTTTGGGTTTATCGTGAACCGTGTTTTAAATGACACTGATTCTTTCACCCAGTCACAGATTAAAACTAAGTGGAGTTTTAATGAATCTTTAATTAGATTGAAATAATCGAGAATGGAGTATCACCAGTTTTGCTCCAGGCGATAGTTAAATCTTTAATTAGATTTGAACGTGAAATGGTAATTGAATTTACCGATAACACTTTGGTGTTAGATATGAAGTATTACCAGTTTTACTTCATGGGATGAATAGGTTGGGACTGGGAAATTAAAACAAATGATTACTTCGGCAAGGTTCGTTAATCCCGACTAGTTGAATCGAAATTCAAAAGAAGGTTAAAGAATAAATTCAAGGAATTTATCTTTGATAAAATTAATGGGAACCTTTCCCTAAGAATGTGAAATTTAGAAACTAGCTATAGGTTGGCTAAGTAGAGTGATTTCCTGGGTATTGATCTGATGTTGGTTTCGGCCTTCGGGGTTAATATTTGGGGGATTATTCTCTTGATTAATTTACGGTTAGTGACTGATGAATTGGAATGAGGCGTATGTTGTGTTTGTGTAACACTTGTTTATAATATACGCGAGTTATTCGGAAAGACCGGGTTTATCCCATTCTGAATAACTGATACGACGATAAGTCGAAGATGAAGACGGTGGTCGAAGACCGGAGGTCTTCACATCGTTTGGGTGATTACTGATGATCTTGATTGGGATGTACACCCGAGAAGATGGAAACAGTTAGTGATCGTCCAGACGTACTTGGAGATCGATGGATATGCGGGGTACTAGGTGGCTCCGGTTTTGTTCAGACCCAGAACGGACTTGTAAATGGACTGTGTGTCTGACATTGGATTTTTAGTCTGTGTGATTTATTTCTATTAAATATATATCTGTTTGGCGGCAGAGAATTTATTCTCTTTCTTAACGTCCTTCTCTGAGACGTACGAGCTCAGGGGTTATATACTGATGGATATCAAACGCATAGAGTGAATTGCCTGTGTGGCATGCCTAAGTGGCAAATGATCAGGGCTTCTGTTGAAAAGCAAAGTCTTGTGGTTGATGATCAAATCACCGCCTGTGTGGCATAACTTTGTGTAACGTGAATTCGCGAGCCTCACACCCCGGTTGTGAACCAGAAACGGGAGAGGACCTCAGGGAGGGCATGCGTTTCCTTCTAGCTAGGGTGGTGTCAGTGACCTACCAGCCCTGACATTTATATACTTTTCACCTGTGTGGTTGTTGCTGTTGCGAGGCGCCTCGGTTAGATCGGACGATCCGGGTCCGATGGAGCCATTCGTTGGCTCATTTACGCCCCAAAGGGAGGGGAAACGCAGTGTTCAGGAATTTTATTCCACATCGGTGGACCGGCCCTGACGATCCAAGGGTCACTCGAGCTCTGATCCTGAGACATGGGCTAGATTGTCTCGAATCGGTGAGGACTATCTTTTGCCTCGGTTCATAGACGGAAATCCAATTTTCAAATACGTGACATTTGCGGTTTTATTTGTAGAGCCTAGTATGGCGACATAGTGGGATGGGGCGCTTATGCCGTCTATGATTGATACTTATGATTTGAAGTTGTTTTATACACTATGCACTTATAATAGTATCAAATGATTTGTTTTAAACGTATCAAGCATTCTTGGCTATTATAAGGTAAAAACCCTATCCTCCGGCTTGCGATTGCATTGTGTGATGGGAACTGGGTCTTATAATAGCTTCATTGTTCTTTATTTAGCATTGCGTTGTTGTTTTATGCACTGGTATTCTTGGGAGGAAACCCGTTCCGTGTTATACGGCGTGGTCCCTTGATTTACCTAACTTTAAAAATAAAGATTAATAACTGTTTTAGTTCTCACACCAGTCCCATGACTGACTTGGAGTTTATTGTTTTAACCTAAACTCTGAGTGCCCTTATTTTGACACGGGCAGCTAGTAGTTTTGGTTTTGCAGATTTATATTCACAGGATCCTGGTTTACAGCTGGAACGATATCCGGAAAGCTTTGTATCCGTATATCTCTTCTAGTTGTGTATTGTATTATTTTCCGCTGCTATCTATTTAAATGTAATTTAAATCTCTGATATTTCTATGTAATATTGATTCATACTCTGTATATTCTTGTAATCTGATGGAATTGTTGTAATATACAATGAAATGTTCTCCCGTCTGCGTTCTATTGTGGCTTGTCCTCGAACTATCCGCTCTTTCCTTCACGGGGAAGTTACGGGTTTTTACATTATGACTTCATGGGGCAGAGTGGACATAGCAAGGACTAGTGGCTATGGATTAGTGCAGTGGAGTCGCCATGAATCCATGGGGAAGAGTAATCATAGCAAGGATATGGGTGATCAAAGCGGTGGATATCATATGCTTTACGCACTGAGTGAGAGATGTGAGAATGGTTGCTATGCTTGATTGTTCGACATCACTATGACATGCACACCCCCTGTAATAACCCGAAAATATGGGCCAATTTAAAATTTTTATTTTGGCAATTTTAGCTAATTTCGATTATTTAAAATGGATTATTTTAAATAATAACGACGAGAAATTTATTTTGAATAGAATTCGAACGTATATTTTTTTTTGAATCGTCGTTAGAATATAAATATTATTTATAATAATAAAAGGAATTGAAAATGGCGCGGGAGTTCGATAATTCGATTTCAGAATTCAAATGAATGTACAGGATTCAAAATAAACCGGATTTTAGTGAAACCAAAAATATTAGATTCTATTTGTGAATATCTTTCCAATGAATCCCAAAGATTGGAGTTTCATAGCGGGAATCAAAAGATATGTCCAGTTGAAAATTCAGAATAGGCGCTATGGAATTCTGGCCCTTAAAAATGAAAAATTTTCAAACGACCTCGGATTTCGACGAAACCACTTTTGTTGGATCCGTGATGTCAAGTTATTGCTAGGTTTCAATTTTCGTAATTTTTCGATTCAATATGTGAGCGTGGCAAAGGAAAACGCGTTTGACCAGTTTCAGTTGATTTTAATCGACTGGAAAATGGCCATTTTTCCAACGGTCTCAGAATTTGACGATATTAGTTTTGTTAGGACCGTATCGTCGATACGAAGCTAGAAAATATTTTTCTGGAATTTTTCGAGTTAGTATGTGGCCCCAGTAAATTGAAATGCGCGTTCAAATTCAATATATAGAGTTATATTTTGATTTTGATGGAAACCGATCGAAACGATCGAATCAGCTTACGATACATATCCCATTGTGTTCGGAATGGGCGTAATTAGCTATGGATGACAGGCGGCGGGTCTCGTTTCGAGGTCAAAATAAAAAGTCAACTTTTTGAAATTAAAAAATATTAAATATAAAAATATATAAACTTATACACTTACCCCCCTATTTCTTCCTTCCACGATCAGATTAAAAATAAAAAAAATAAAAATAAAGGAGAAGGGGGGTACGCGATTCACGCCGCCGCCCCCCCGATCGTTCGCCGCCGCCGCCAGGAGGCGCAGCGCCCCCCTAACCTCCCTCCTCCGCTTCTTCTCCTTCCCCTGGCCTTCTTCTCCAATCGCGCAACCGCGAAACCCTCTCCCCTCTACTGCAATGCACCACCGCGCCACCACCCTGAAACCCTAGGCCCCGCGCCGCCACAACCTCAAGCCCCACCTCCTCAGCGACGCAGCGCGCCCTATCCTCCTCCGAACGGTGAAAAGTGAGCTTCCCCTTTTTCTGTTTCAATTTAAATTCAGTTTTTTTTTATTTCAATATGTTGTTTAAATTTCGGTTTTAAACATCTATAGCGCGTTGATTAAAAACTGATTTTTATTTGATTTAAAAACTGATTTACATTATATAAAAATCGAATTTTTATATATGTAGAAGAAGGATAAAAATCAAACTTTTATATATGTAGGAGAAGAATTAAAATTGAATTTTTTTAAAAAGTAGTTATTAAAAATATGATTTTTATATTATAGAAAGATAAAAAATATGTTTTTTATATTTTTAGAAGAATAAAAATATGATTTTATATATTGTAGAGTAATAAAGATGTGATCTTTATAGTAGTAGCAATGTAAAGATATGATTTTTATAGTATAGAAAGTTTAGAAATACGATTTTTATTTTTATATAGATAGTAAAAATGTAATCTTTATATTTGAAAAGGCGAAATCTTTATATTTGAAAAGGCGAAATCTTTATATATTGAATAGCGAAGTAAAAATTCGATTTTTATATGTGTAGTAAGATAAAAATTCAATCTGTATATAAGAGGTAGAAATATAAAATTATAATTTTTATATAAGAAGAAGCGTTGTAAAAATATATAAAGTAGAAATAAAAATATGATTTTTATTTATTGAAATGAAATGATAAAAATATAATTTTTATTATAAACAGCGGGACAAGGACTGCATAGGAATTTCAAAGGAATCCAGAAGGTTCAGCAGTTCAAAAGCAAAGCACGGCGGAGTGGAACTCTCTGTGAGAACTCCTCACCTTTTATTTAATTTTCTAGTTAAAATATATACTAGGATGCAGACGGTGTTTAGTAGCACCCGACACCCGTCGTCCACAGACCATGGACGGCTTGTTTGTTTGATTTTGATGTGTAGTTGATTGTGTGATGTGATGTGAAATGAAAATAAAATATTTATATAGTTAAAATATCTTATAGTTGAAAATAGAATTTTTAACGTGTATATGAAATGAAATAAAAATAAAAATAAACAAATCGGACGATTTGTTTATATACACACATTTGACTGATATTGATTGGGACGATAAATTTTACACATCGCCCAACTGCACAAATAAAATCTGTGTTTGATTGTTTGAAACCCCACACGGGTATTGGGATGATATATGACATACACTAATCCCAATAATAAGTTGTATGTCGATCGATTGATTGACAGACTGTTATGAGCGTTGAATATTTATATTGGATGCTTATACAGTGTAGAGTGCACTTTGGATGATGGTTGATTATTTGTCATGTGATGTATATATGTGTTGTATGTAAATCCATAGAAATAAAATCTATGGTAATTGATTGGGCCTCATTCCAGATTAGAAATAGAATATTTGAAATAGAATATTTGAAAGTAGAGATATTTGAAAAAGGAATATTTGAAATAGAATATTTGAAAGTAGAAATATTTGAAAGCCGTGTTGATTAGATTGACGCCATTTTGACGTGAACGATATTTATATAGATTTTATTCATTTTATAATGAATATCGAAAGTGATTTCAAAATCTGATATTTTGAAAAGAATTGAAATTTGAATTAAATTGAATAGAAATGAATTCGAATTGAAATTGAATAGAAATGAATTCGAACTGAAATTGAATAGAAATGAATTCGAATTGAAATTGAATTGAATTGAAAATGAACTGTAATTGAATTAAAAATCGATTTGAATTGATATCAATTTGAAATGAATTTAAAACGAATTTATAAGGAAAAATTCAATTTTGATTTGAATTTGAAAAGAAGTTGAAATCGTTTTGAAAACGAATTTAAAACGATTTATAAAATACGTTTTAAAAAGGGAATCGACGAAATATATAATATATATATATATATATATATTATTTATATATAATGGCCTGAATAGAACGCGTCGCGCCGCGACAGTTCGCGAATTTCGACCATTGACTTCGAATGGATAATGCGGGAGATCCGACCGTCGGATTCTCCTAAAACCGGAACCGTTGGGTTCGTATCAAAAAGAGTTTTCTAGCGAATATTAAAAATTAGAAATCTAACGGTTGGATTTGGAATTATGTCCAAATCAAATTTGGAAAAGGTCGCCGTAAGTGCAGTTCGATGGCCGTTGATGGAAATCAACTGTACGGGCCTTGATAAAATTATTAAAAATAGTAATAATTTGTGTAAAATCATAAGAAATGATTTGTGAAGAATTGGGATGAAAAACTCCATATTTGAAAAGATTAAAATATATTTTTATCGAAATGAACTAGTTTTGAACTAGAATTATAATTCTATTTATTTTTAAATAAATAAATTGAATTTGAAAATGGTTTTGAAAATAACCAGAATTTCCAATAATTATATTGGAATGGATTTGAATCGAAATTGTCTTCGGAATATTTCGATGTTGGATCTCGTGATGATACATATATTATTATGGGAATTTGAAAGATATATATTAATATCGTTATTTCCAATACGATATTTGTTGGTCGTAGAATTTGATATTGAATATAAGCCGATATATTTTCTATTTAGAGCCTTGTATTTAATATCAAATGTGATTTGGGTTTGTCGTGAATGGTGTCTTCATTAACATTGTTCTTAGGCCCAGTTGAGAAAAAGATTAAATCTTTTTATTTAGATTTAATGAAGTGTACCAATTAAATAATATTTAATTGGAATTGAATTCGAATTGATTCTTGGGTTTATCGTGAACGGTGTTTTATATAACACTCGTTCTTTAACCCGATAATTAATAGAATGTGATTTTGAGTCGTCGTGAACGGTATCTTCAATAATACTGTTCTTAGACCCAAAGGAGTTAAGGAAATCAGAAACTAACTGGAGATTAGTTAAGTTGAATGGTTTATGGGGTATTGATCTAATGTTGGTTTCGGCCTTCGGGGTTAATACTTAGGGAATTGCTCACTTGCTAATTTATGGTTAGGGACTGATTGAAATGTGATGTGATTTTGGGTTTATCGTGAACCGTGTTTTAAATGACATATCTTTAACCCAGTTACAGATTAAAACTAAGTGGAGTTTTAATGAATCTTTAATTAGATTGAAAAGATCGAGAATGGAGTATCACCAGTTTTGCTCCAGGCGATAGTTAAATCTTTAATTATATTTGAACGTGACATGGTAATTGAATTTACCGATAACACCGTTGTGTTAGATAAGAAGTATTACTAGTTTTACTTCATGGGATGAATAGGTTGGGATTGGGAAAATTAAAACTAATGATTACTTCGGTAAGGTTCGTTAATCCCGACTAGTTTGAAGTGATATTCGAAGGAAGATTAAAGAATAAATTTAAAAGAATTTATCTTTGATAAAATTAATAGGAACCTTTCCCTAAGAATGTGAAATTTAGAAACTAACTGTAGGTTAGCTAAGTAGAACGGTTTCATGGGTATTGATCTGATGTTGGTTTCGGCCTTCGGGGTTAATATTTGGGGAATTATTCTCTTGTTAATTTACGGTTAGTGACTGATGAATTGAAATGAGGCGTATGTTGTGTTTGTGTAACACTTGTTTATTATATACGCGAGTTATTCAGAAAGACCAGGTTCATCCCATTCTGAATAACTGATTCGACGTGGTGTCGAAGATGAAGACGGTGGTTGAAGACCGGAGGTCTTCACGTCGTTTGGATAATTACTGATGATCTTGATTGGGCCGTACACCCAAGAGGAGGGAATCAGTTAGTGTTCGTCCAGACGTACTTGGAGATCGATGGATATGCGGGGTACTAGGTGCCTCCAGTTTCGTTCAGACCTAGAACGGACTTGTAAATGGACTGTGTGTCTGACATCGGATTTCATTCTGTGTGACTGATATCGGTTGCATAGAGTGGTTTGCCTGTGTGGCATGCTAAGATGCAAATGATCAAGGCTTCTGTTGAAAAGCAAAGTCTTGTGGTTGATGTTCAAAGCACGACCTTTGTGGCGTAGCTTTGTGCAGCGTGAATTCGCGAGCCTCACACCCCGGTAATGAACCAAAAACGGGAGAGGACTTCAGAGAGGACATGCGTTTCTTTCTAGCTAGAAGTGGCGTCAGTGGTTTTACACGCCCTGACGAGTTTGACTTATATGGGTGTTGCTGTTGCGAGGCGCCTCGGGTTTATCGGTGACTTTGTGAAGCCGATGGAGTCATTCGTTGGCTCATTTGTGCCCCATAGGGCGGGGAAACACAGTGTTCAGGCATTTTAATCCACATCGGTGGACCAACCCTGACGATCCAGGGCCCACCTGAGTCTGGGTCCTGGGACATGGTAGGCTAGATTGTCTCGAAACAGTGAGGACGATCCCTGGCCTCGGTTCACAGACGGAAATCCAATTTCCAAATACGTGACTTTGCGGTTTTGATTGTAGAGCCTAGTATGGCGACATGATATATGGTACCCATGCCGTCTAGGATTGATACATTTATATTTGAAGTTGTTTTGACACTATACACCTATTATAGTATCAAATGATTTGTTTTAAACGTATCAAGCATGTTTTGGCTATTATAAGGGAAAACCCTATCCTCTGGTTTGTGTTGCATTATGTGATGGGACCTGGGTCTTATAATAGCTTCATTGTTCTTTATTTAGCATTGCGCTGTTTGTTTTATGCACTGGTATTCTTGGGAGGAAACTCGTTCCGTGTTATACGGCGTGGTCCCTTGATTTACCTAACTTTAAAAATAAAGATTAATAACTGTTTTAGTTCTCACACAAGTCCCATGACTGACCTGGAGTTTATTGTTTTAACCTAAACTCTAGGTGCCCTTATTTTGACACGGGCAGCTAGTAGTTTTGGTTTTGCAGATTTATATTCACAGGATCCTGATTTACAGCTGGAACGATACTCGAAAAGCTTTGTATCCGCGTATTACTTCTAGTTGTGTATTGTATTATTTTCCGCTGCAATGTATTTAAATGTAATTTAAATCTCCAATATTTCTGTGTAATATTTATTCATACTCTATATATTCTTGTATTCTGATGGAGTTGTTGTAATATACAATGAAATGTTCTTCCGTCTGCGTTCTTCTGTGTGTTGTTCTCGAAGTATCCGCTCTTTCCTTGCCGGGGAAGTTACGGGTCCTTACAATTGGTATCAAAGCTTTGGTTTACAAAGCTCAGAGAACAAGACACATTAGAACCATACGAAAGAATTCATCACATATTGGATTAGTAATATCCAATGGGAATGACTCGTTAGAGATGGGATCAGTAGTATCCTAGAACGAGTGTGAAGAGTATATTTTTAAAATGAAAACAAATTTTGTTTTGAAATTTAAATCACTTATTCGTATTTGATTATTTATTTTATATTGAATTGGGACAATCCAATATATAATTTTTTTGCATATATGTCTTGCAAACGTGTAATCGAAGTTTTAATGTACTGGATAGTTATAGAATCACACTCTAGTTGCCTTGGGATAATTCTGGTGGCGGGGCACCATCGCCAGTATTTATTTTCGAGTTTCGAAAGTGAGATTTATATATATTTCCAATTGACTGGTGTGAGAACCGAAACTAGATAGGGCTTATTGTTACGATTTGGCATCAAAAATCTGATTTTTGACTATGTGTAACACCCCACCTCCACTAGGGTCACTCGCAAATGAATGCACTTGCTTTAGAGGGGTATTATTGGTAAACATGTACAGAAATATTACAAGATAGAACATATATATAAAACAGCGAAAGTAAAACAAATTTCATTACCTTATAAAATAAGGTCTAAAGCCTTTTACATCAGAAAACATCAAAACCTATCTTGCAATAATAAAGAAGCATAAAACCTTTTCATAAATTATTCCCCAAATAAAACAGTAAGGTAGCCATAGCCAAGAAAAGTCCAAGCCATGCATGATGACTTTCAAGCAGAGGAAGTCCGAACTAAACAACAGCATTTCCTCCCTGAAAACCTGGGGGGGGGGAACGGAAGACAAAGAGGCGAAAGAAAACGGGGTCAGTCATAAAGACTGGTAAGTCATATCTACTTCCAGTATAAAAACAGGTAAAGGTAACATGACATGCATAAACTGAAAGTAAACATAAGGATGACGACAAGATAGATAAGCTAAACCAAGATAACTGGATGAACTACTGTAGCAAGATAAACTAAGGTATCATGATAAACTATGGTGTCAAGAATCAAGGTATCACATCGTCAGGTTTCTATCAAGTATACTATCACCAGGTATCTATCATGTATAACATCCCACAGTATCTATCATGTATATTTGCTCTGCACCTCTCGTACTAGTATCCCAACCCGCGTCATGTGTTAACTATGAATGTCCCTTGCCCAATGTCATGTAATGGTCCATGTCATCCTAATATATAGCATATGTAGGTCTTCACAACTCGTATGTTTCTTTCCATGTATAAGTTCAGTCCTTTGCCGTAGGCCGTACGGGCTTTCCCATGTAAATCTATACCACCTCAACGTAGTACCATTTTATCCTTGAAGTTGTTTTGGACTGCTACCCTTGATCTAGTTATGTTTTCTTACCATGAACTATCGCGTGTTCCCTTAGGATTTATGCCACCTAGGACCACTAGGGATTATGCTACCTAATGAACGTTCCTGTGTCTCGGTTTGGGTTCAGGCCACCTAGGGCCACTAGGGATTATGCCACCCGTCAACCGCGCCCTTTATCCCACGTATGTATCGTGAATTGTTTTCCATGTCTAAACGCACATGTATCTCAATGTGCCATCCGAGTTCCGTGCCAGGGCAAATCAAGAAATACGGAACTCGGTCGGGAGCTTTAAGTCGTCTGCTAATGCAGATATCAAGGTCTGTTTTTGTATCCGTGGCTATGGTCCCACGTGACCCCTCCCTCAACTACTGAAAGGCAATCCAAGAAAAATCATGTATGAGAACTACATCCCGGCCCCACTATAGCCCTACTTTCCTATGGGCCAACCTCACCCATGACTCGATAGCAAGAACATGGTCTGTTGGGAGTTCTCTGCCTTTCCATTCGCGCACGATTGACTAAAGATGGTAGGTAGTCGACGACGTGCTATCCAGGGGAAAAGCAAGTATCGACGACTCCACGCTAATCCACTCTAGTCTTTAGGTCGCTCGCATAGCAACCAAGGCATACCCTTGGCTCTTCTATCGCAGACCTTAACCTCTGTGAGGCCGGGTTTCATGGACCGCCTGCCGCCTCACAGAGGGATACCAACAGTACCCTCACGTACCCCGAAGCTACCGCTTCGTCACCCAGTTCGCTGGAGCTTTTTATCCAAGTCAGATAAGTTGCTCCTCCTCGTATACTAAGCGATGACCTACCGTATCTGGTTACTCATCTCTTTATGAACTAGTCCCATGTCCTTAGCTAAGAATTATTACTTAGTTACCCTTAACTAAGATTTACCACTTAGCTCCTCTTTCCGCTATCCTTGTTAACTACGATTTCCAACCTAGTCCCCTGAGCTAGGGTTTTGTCAAATGGGTTAAGTGTTGTTATCCAAGTTCATGACTTAACCCGCCTACGAATCATATCAAGATTGGCTAAGTACTCAAGTTCAACGCTTAGCCCTACAAGTTGGTTAAGTGTACCAAGAAGCTCATGACTTAAACCTATCAAGTCAAATTGGTTAAGTATTTATTTGTCTTAACCCTATCAGATTATCATGTTAGATTGATTAAGCATAGATTATCTTAATCCCATCAGATTATCGAGTCGGATTGGTTCAGTATGGGTTAGCTTAACCCCATCCACTAATCGTATTACAATGGTTAAGCCTAATTTTAAAAGGTCTTGTGACTTAACCCTATCAGGTCCACCTATTAGATTGGTTAAGTATAGGTTACTTAACCTCATCAAATCATCATGTATAATTGGTTAAGTATAAGTTACTTAACCCCATTAAATTACCGTGTTAAGTTGGTTAAGTATTGGTTACTTAACCTCATTGAATTACCAAGTTTAGATTGGTTAAGTGTTTAACTTAACCCCATCGAATTACCATGTTTAGATTAGTTAAGTGAAGGTTACTTAACCCCATCTAATTACCGTGTTTTAGATTAGTTAAGTCTAAGTTACTTAACCCCATCTAATTACCGTGTTAGATTAGTTAAGTATGGATTACTTAACCTCATCGAATTTACCGTGTTTAGATTAGTTAAGTGTGGATTACTTAACCCCATCTAATTACCAAGTCGGATTAGTTAAGCGTAAATTACTTAACCCCATCCCCTAATTGTCTAGTATGGTTAAGTGTCATTAAGAAATCAAGCCCGGTCCCACTTAACCTACCCATACGTGTCATATCGGTTAAGTGCCATTAGTCAAATTTACTTAACCTTATCATGTGGCATTAGTTTAATTAATGCACTCTCAACCTCTCACATTAGACCTTGTTGTGGTTACTAGTTAAGCCGGGCGGGTCCGGGTAGTTTTACACCACAACTTAGTCTAACCTCGGGTCTTAAGCGCGACATGACCAACTTCTCACATTGGATCCTATTGTTTGTAGCCACTAGTTAAGCCGGGCGGGTCCGGGTAGATTTATGCTACAAACTCAACCCAACCTCGAGTTGGCCACTTTCATGTTTGGTCTAGTGTCTTTTTACACTTACAACCCACCCATGTCTAGTTCAAGTTCCATGTTTTCCCACGTGTCATGACCATATTTAAATGTATCATGAATGTCATGTTCTCATGTAAGCCCTATGTCAAGTTTTTCATGTCATACCCACGTTATTCCTAAGCTACCCAAACGTATTTCCAACCCAAGTGGAAGCGAGTCACATAGTAGGGAATTATGCCAACATATTGGCCACAAACATGCATAGTATCATAAGGGAATTTGGCCACAAACATGCATAGTTTCACAAGGGGATTTGGCCATAAACATGCATAGTATCATAAGTGAATTTGGCCACAAACATGCATGATACATAAGGGGTTTGGGTTCATTTACATGCATAAGCCCCAAAGTCAAATCTTTGCCAATGTTTCACAAGTCAAATGGTTCCCCAAGGTTCATGCTAGCATTCCATAGATAAAGATTCAAACTTGCAAGGTAAACTAGGTTAATCATAACATGAATAGCATGATCTAGTCACTAAGCATAGCCAAAAGTCATAGGTTCAAGCAAAAGAGGCATGACAAGGTTCATATAGGCTAGCATACTTAGTTTAATCTCGTTTTATTCCATGTCATCATTAAGACTACCGTTTAGATCTAGAAGTAGCTAGAACTTACATAGCGAGGCTTAGGAAAAGGATCATGCATCATCTTGACGAAGAAAGGTGGCTCCTTTGTCGAAGAATCGTCATGGAATTTGCGTAGCAATGTTGATCCCTCCTCGATTTGGTGTAGAAATCTTGCACCTTTTGATTTGAACCCGATTTGAATGCATAAGCCCTTGGAGTTGGAGATGGAGGCCATGATCACTTGGCATTTGGGCAGCACTTCGTGGCATGAGTGATTTGTGAGGGTTTAGGGTAGGCTTAGCAGTCTTTTTATAGAGTTTAGGAGCATTTTAGGCCATAGGATTAACCCTAGATCGAATCCAAGCCATCCAAAATCGTCACAAGCCTCCAAAACCGAGCCAACATGACAAGCAGGTGCACCAGGTCGGGGTTCTACAGGGGGGGGGTCGACACAGGGGTCGACACCCATGTCGATCCCCTGGGGAGGGGTCGACATCCATGTCGACATGGGTGTCGACCCTGAGTGTCTGGTGGGAATTTTTCCCGCCCCTCTTTTTGGGCTGAATTTCAAATCTGTTTTCGGATTTGAATTTTCGTGAAACTTCGTTGGGCCTTAACTGGGTCATACGGACTCCGATTTACGAAATTTCAGACTCTATTTCGCGTATTTTTCCGAGACGAACGCAATGGCACAACCCGTTTATCCTGATTCAGATTTTATAATTTAATTCTTCCTTGATTCTTGTCTTAACACGTTGTTTAAAATTCGGGTTGTTACATTCTCCCCTCCTTTAAGGATTTCGTCCCCGAAATCTCCAAGTTAGGAAGAACGTATCCTACCATCCATCATCCATCTACTCAAAACATCATCCACAAGCAACCATGGTCCTTAAAAGGCTTCTAATGCTTTATGAACACATGCAAGAAAGTGTGTGTATATGTTCCTTAGCTAATGCTAATGATCAGGCCTGAATGATCTTCTAATGCAAAATATGTTTAGTGCCATGAATCCAACATGTATGCAAATAGTCCTAGCCATATAAATTCTATATGTGTGCACAACCATTCATTCATGTGCAACATCCGCATGATAACACATTCCATTTCATCCATAAACAGGTATAAATACTCGTGCGTATGCAATATGAAATGTGAGTGCGTCGATCTAGTATCTAATGTGTATTCGCGCATCCACGAGAAACCACTTGCAACCATTTGCAACCATATCAATCATAACATGTTTCAAACACATGTTTACATCCATAGGATTCTACCTAAGGTTCTCACGATAGGATCGAGGAGATAAACAAGGTAAACTCCCTACGGGGTTTGCAACAGAAACAGGACCGAGAGGATATTCACCAAAAGATAACATGCGAGCAAGCTCTACAGGAAAAACCAGGGATCCAGGATATACTCTTAAAAAGAGATATTGATGCGCGTATCTAGCCTTCAACCTTCTAAGTCGCCCTCCCTTGACCTTAATTCCATTGTGCCTTGACCGTCTTTCAACTTCATGATCCCGTAGCTTCTTAATTCCTGTTTCCAAAACATGGGTCGGAACCCATTTCATCGTCATCTCTCGTTCCTTTTTCACTTATCCTTTCCCTAGTATACTTGGCTCAAACGTATCCACTTACTCATGCAAGCTCTCCAAAATTCTCTAGGGAATTCTGGATCTCGCTTGCCAATGCCAATCCATGTTGCCAAGAGTATTTACTAGGGTGATCCCCATAACTCATGCATAAGCGAAACGAACCATCCGCCTTAGCGGCGAATTCTTCTCGAACGGATTACCAACAACTGCATCCCGAGATTCTAGGTAACTAACCATGACAGAACCCAAAAGGTTATACGAGACTTCGAGGGTATTACCCAGGTGAGTCGAGAGTCTAACTACCCTCTTTCCAAAACCAAGAATGACACCCCTTATTGGGTGACCACTTTATCCCTAGAATCCATCCGTAGCCGAGACATGTCATTCTCAAATCCAACAAGTCATGAAGAAATGGACCAACTCTCCAACCAGATTTTTGGGACAAAAACTGGGATCTTCTACCATGCTAGTACTAAGGTGCAGAGACTTAACTATCGAGGCAGACTTAAATGATGCGATGATCAATACAAAGTCTGGACGGGATGATAGAAAAGAAGGGCTAAGCCTTTAACATAAACGGTACCACTCCTCTTAGGTACGCTAGGGATGAGAGCATACAATTGTCCTCTCGCTGATCTTGTCCTTATCTTCCTTTGTGGATCAAGCCATACCAACAAGTTGCTTATTCTTAAGCTCGTGTCCTTTATCCTTGCTCTTATTATCCCTTCTTATAACTTCGGTAACAGGTCTCTCGAGAACTTCCTCCATCGTACGGGAAAACACTTACGTCGCTAGACAAGGATTAGTAACAGTTAAAACTGCTGTGACTACAGATGGAGGAAAGAAAGGAAAAGAGATTCAATCAAGGAAACAAAGGATAGTGCTAATGGCTTTTGGGGAATAGCCTTTAAAAAAATTTCTTGAAAAATGCTTCTTTGTAAAACGGTTTCTCAAATAGTTTTCAGAAGGTTTTAAAAACTTTTGCCCAGTCTGGTAACCTTCTGCTCTGATACCAAATGTAACACCCCACCTCCGCTAGGGTCACTCGCAAAGGAATGCACTAGCTTTAGAGGGGTATTATTGGTAAACATGTACAGAAATATTACAAGACAGAACATATATATAAAACAGCGGAAGTAAAACAAATTTCATTACCTTATAAAATAAGGTCTAAAGCCTTTTACATCAGAATACATCAAAACCTGTCTTGCAATAATAAAGAAGCATAAAACCTTTTCATAAATTATTCCCCAAATAAAACAGTAAGGTACCCATAGCCAAGAAAAGTCCAACCCATGCATGATGACTTTCAAGCAGAGGAAGTACGAACTAAACAACATCATTTCCTCCCTGAAAACCTGGGGGGGGGGGGGAACGGAAGACAAAGAGGCGAAAGAAAACGGGGTCAGTCATAAAGACTGGTAAGTCCTATCTACTTCCAGTATAAAAACAGGTAAAGGTAACATGACATGCATAAACTGAAAGTAAACATAAGGATGACGACAAGATAGATAAGCTAAACCAAGATAACTGGATGAACTACTGTAGCAAGATAAACTAAGGTATCATGATAAACTACGGTGTCAAGAATCAAGGTATCACATCGTCAGGTTTCTATCAAGTATACTATCACAAGGTATCTATCATGTATAACATCCCACGGTATCTATCATGTATATTTGCTCTGCACCTCTCGTACTAGTATCCCAACCCGCGTCATGTGTTAACTATGAATGCCCCTTGCCCAATGTCATGTAATGGTCCATGTCATCCTAATATATAGCATATGTAGGTCTTCACAACTCGTATGTTTCTTTCCATGTATAAGTTCAGTCCTTTGCCGTAGGCCGTACGGGCTTTCCCATGTAAATCTATACCACCTCAACGTAGTACCATTTTATCCTTGAAGTTGTTTTGGACTGCTACCCTTGATCTAGTTATGTTTTCTTACCATGAACTATCGCGTGTTCCCTTAGGATTTATGCCACCTAGGACCACTAGGGATTATGCTACCTAATGAACGTTCCTGTGTCTCGGTTTGGGTTCAGGCCACCTAGGGCCACTAGGGATTATGCCACCCGTCAACCGCGCCCTTTATCCCACGTATGTATCGTGAATCGTTTTCCATGTCTAGACGCACATGTATCTCAATGTGCCATCCGAGTTCCGTGCCAGGGCAAATCAAGAAATACGGAACTCGGTCGGGAGCTTTAAGTCGTCTGCTAATGCAGATATCAAGGTCTGTTTTTGTATCCGTGGCTATGGTCCCACGTGACCCCTCCCTCAACTACTGAAAGGCAATCCAAGAAAAATCATGTATGAGAACTACATCCCGGCCCCACTATAGCCCTACTTTCCTATGGGCCAACCTCACCCATGACTCGATAGCAAGAACATGGTCTGTTGGGAGTTCTCTGCCTTTCCATTCGCGCACGATTGACTAAAGATGGTAGGTAGTCGACGACGTGCTATCCAGGGGAAAAGCAAGTATCGACGACTCCACGCTAATCCACTCTAGTCTTTAGGTCGCTCGCATAGCAACCAAGGCATACCCTTGGCTCTTCTATCGCAGACCTTAACCTCTGTGAGGCCGGGTTTCATGGACCGCCTGCCGCCTCACAGAGGGATACCAACAGTACCCTCACGTACCCCGAAGCTACCGCTTCGTCACCCAGTTCGCTGGAGCTTTTTATCCAAGTCAGATAAGTTGCTCCTCCTCGTATACTAAGCGATGACCTACCGTATCTGGTTACTCATCTCTTTATGAACTAGTCCCATGTCCTTAGCTAAGAATTATTACTTAGTTACCCTTAACTAAGGTTTACCACTTAGCTCCTCTTTCCGCTATCCTTGTTAACTACGATTTCCAACCTAGTCCCCTGAGCTAGGGTTTTGTCAAATGGGTTAAGTGTTGTTATCCAAGTTCATGACTTAACCCGCCTACGAATCATGTCAAGATTGGCTAAGTACTCAAGTTCAACACTTAGCCCTACAAGTTGGTTAAGTGTACCAAGAAGCTCATGACTTAACCCTATCAAGTCAAATTGGTTAAGTATTTATTTGTCTTAACCCTATCAGATTATCATGTTAGATTGATTAAGCATAGATTATCTTAATCCCATCAGATTATCGAGTCGGATTGGTTCAGTATGGGTTAGCTTAACCCCATCCACTAATCGTATTACAATGGTTAAGCCTAATTTTAAAAGGTCTTGTGACTTAACCCTATCAGGTCCACCTATTAGATTGGTTAAGTATAGGTTACTTAACCTCATCAAATCATCATGTATAATTGGTTAAGTATAAGTTACTTAACCCCATTAAATTACCATGTTAAGTTGGTTAAGTATTGGTTACTTAACCTCATTGAATTACCAAGTTTAGATTGGTTAAGTGTTTAACTTAACCCCATCGAATTATCGTGTTTAGATTAGTTAAGTGAAGGTTACTTAACCCCATCTAATTACCGTGTTTTAGATTAGTTAAGTCTAAGTTACTTAACCCCATCTAATTACCGTGTTAGATTAGTTAAGTATGGATTACTTAACCTCATCGAATTTACCGTGTTTAGATTAGTTAAGTGTGGATTACTTAACCCCATCTAATTACCAAGTCGGATTAGTTAAGCGTAAATTACTTAACCCCATCCCCTAATTGTCTTGTATGGTTAAGTGTCATTAAGAAATCAAGCCCGGTCCCACTTAACCTACCCATTCGTGTCATATCGGTTAAGTGCCATTAGTCAAATTTACTTAACCTTATCATGTGGCATTAATTTAATTAATGCACTCTCAACCTCTCACATTAGACCTTGTTGTGGTTACTAGTTAAGCCGGGCGGGTCAGGGTAGTTTTACACCACAACCTAGTCTAACCTCGGGTCTTAAGCGCGACATGACCAACTTCTCACATTGGATCCTATTGTTTGTAGCCACTAGTTAAGCCGGGCGGGTCCGGGTAGATTTATGCTACAAACTCAACCCAACCTCGAGTTGGCCACTTTCATGTTTGGTCTAGTGTCTTTTTACACTTACAACCCACCCATGTCTAGTACAAGTTCCATGTTTTCCCACGTGTCATGACCATATTTAAATGTATCATGAATGTCATGTTCTCATGTAAGCCCCATGTCAAGTTTTTCATGTCATACCCACGTTTTTCCTAAGCTACCCAAACGTATTTCCAACCCAAGTGGAAGCGAGTCACATAGTAGGGTATTATGCCAACATATTGGCCACAAACATGCATAGTATCATAAGGGAATTTGGCCACAAACATGCATAGTTTCATAAGGGGATTTGGCCACAAACATGCATAGTATCATAAGTGAATTTGGCCACAAACATGCATGATACATAAGGGGTTTGGGTTCATTTACATGCATAAGCCCCAAAGTCAAATCTTTGCCAATGTTTCACAAGTCAAATGGTTCCCCAAGGTTCATGCTAGCATTCCATAGATAAAGATTCAAACTTGCAAGGTAAACTAGGTTAATCATAACATGAATAGCATGATCTAGTCACTAAGTATAGCCAAAAGTCATAGGTTCAAGCAAAAGAGGCATGACAAGGTTCATATAGGCTAGCATACTTAGTTTAATCTCGTTTTATTCCATGCCATCATTAAGACTACCGTTTAGATCTAGAAGTAGTTAGAACTTACATAGCGAGGCTTAGGAAAAGGATCATGCATCATCTTGACGAAGAAAGGTGGCTCCTTTGTCGAAGAATCGTCATGGAATTTGTGTAGCAACGTTGATCCCTCCTCGATTTGGTGTACAAAGCTTGCACCTTTTGATTTGAACCCGATTTGAATGCATAAGCCCTTGGAGTTGGAGATGGAGGCCATGGTCACTTGGCATTTGGGCAGCACTTCGTGGCATGAGTGATTTGTGAGGGTTTAGGGTAGGCTTAGGGGTCTTTTTATAGAGTTTAGGAGCATTTTAGGCCATAGGATTAACCCTAGATCGAATCCAAGCCATCCAAAAACGTCACAAGCCTCCAAAACCGAGCCAACATGACAAGCAGGTGCACCAGGTCGGGGTTCTACAGGGGGGGTCGACACAGGGGTCGACACCCATGTCGACCCCCTGGGGAGGGGTCGAAACCCATGTCGACATGGGTGTCGACCCTGAGTGTCTGGCGGGAATTTTTCCCGCCCCTCTTTTTGGGCTGAATTTCAAATCTGTTTTCGGATTTGAATTTTCGTGAAACTTCGTTGGGGCTTAACTGGGTCATATGGACTCCGATTTACGAAATTTCGGACTCTATTTCGCGTATTTTTCCGAGACGAACGCAATGGCGCAACCCGTTTATCCTGATTCAGAATTTATAATTTAATTCTGCCTTGATTCTTGTCTTAACACGTTGTTTAAAATTCGGGTTGTTACACTATGTATCAAAGTTATGAATTTCAAAAGCTAATCAACTAATTAATTGATGGTTGTGTTGTTGATTATTGGTTGATTAATTAAAATTTGTACCATGTAGCCAAATTGAACCGAATATTGAACTGTATTGAAAATTGCTTGAAATTTGCATGCATATACATGTATATCTACTGAACAGGTCATAGCAAGGAGGCTAGAGCAGAGAATAAAATTGTTTGCCCGACAAATAGGTACATGTTTACCATAATTTATTGTTTTGTTTGGGTGATGACGATTTTATGAGCCGATTGGCTAGCCGCTTAACTTTTTCTTTTTGAGATCAGAGGGCCTGTATGGCAATTTCGGGATTTTCCCGGTGCTCCCGGTGCAGGGGAGGTTATGGCGAAATTTTTCGAAAATTTAGGGTGTTAGCCAAATTTTTGAAAAATTTGAAAAGTTCTTAGAAACTGAAAAGTTGAAGATCTTAAGCCGTAGTGAAAATAATGAAAGTTGAGTTGATTTGTTAAACAACTTTCGGCTTCATTCCTTTTCGGGGACGAAAAGCTTTAAGTGGGGGAGATTGTAATAACCCGGAAATCTGGGCCAATTTAACATTTTTATTTTGGCAATTTTAGCGAATTTTGATTATTTTAAATGGATTATTTTAAATAATAACGACGAGAAATTTATTTTGAATAGAATTCGAATGTATATATTTATTTGAATCTTCGTTAGAATATAAATATTATTTATAATTATAAAAGGAATTGAAACTGGCGTGGTAGTTCGATAATTAGATTTCAGAATTCAAATGAATGTACATGATTCAAAATAAACCAGATTTTAGTGAAACCAAAAATATTAGAATCTATTTGTGAATATCTTTCCAACGAATCCGAAAGATTGGAATTTCATAGCGGGAATCAAAAGATATGTCCAGTTGAAAATTCAGAATAGGCGCTATGGAATTCTGGCCCTTAAAAATGGAAATTTTGCAAACGACCTCGGATTTTGACGAAACCAATTTTGTTGGATCTGTGATGTCAAGTTATTGCTAGGTTTCAATTTTCGTAATTTTTCGATTCAATATGTGAGTGTGGCAAAGGAAAACGCGTTTGACCAGTTTCAGTTGATTTTAATCGATTGGAAAATGGCCATTTTTCCAACGGTCTCAGAATTTGACGAAATTAGTTTTGTTAGGACTGTATCGTCAATACGAAGATAGAAAATATATTTCTGGAATTTTTCGAGTTAGTATGTGGCCCCAGTAAATTGAAATGTGCGTTCAAATTCAATATATAGAGTTATATTTTGATTTTGACGGAAACCGATCGAAACGATCGAATCAGCTTACGATACATATCCCATTGTGTTCAGAATGGGGGTAATTAGCTATGGATGACAGGCGGCGGGTCTCATTTCGAGGTCGAAATGAAAAGTCAACTTTTTGAAATTAAAAAATAAATTAAATATAAAAATATATAAACTTATACACTTACCCCCCTATTTCTCCCTTCCACGATCAGATTAAAAATAAAAAAAATAAAAAAAAGGAGAAGGGAGGACGCGATTCACGCCGCAGCCCCCCGATCGTTCTCTGCCGCCGCCAGGAGGCGCAGCGCCCCCTAACCTCGCTCCTCCGCTTCTTCTCCTTCCCCTGGCCTTCTTCTCCAATCGCGCAACCGCGAGACCCCCTCCCCTCTGCTGCAACGCACCACCGCGCCACCCCCCCTGAAACCCTAGCCCCCGCGCGGCCACAACCTCAAGCCCCACCTAGCGACGCAGCGCGCCCTCTCCTCCTCCGAACGGTGAAAAGTGAGCTTCCCCTTTTTCTGTTTCAATTTAAATTCAGTTTTTTATATTTCAATATGTTGTTTAAATTTCGGTTTTAAACACCTATAGCGCGTTGATTAAAAACTGATTTTTATTTGATTTAAAAACTGATTTACATTATATAAAAATCGAATTTTTGTATATGTAGAAGAAGGATAAAAATCAAACTTTTATATATGTAGGAGAAGAATAAAAATTGAATTTTTATAATAAGTAGTTATTAAAAATATGATTTTTATATTATAGAAAGATAAAAAAAATATGTTTTTTAAATTTTTAGAAGAATAAAAATATGATTTTATATATTGTAGAGTAATAAAGATGTGATCTTTATAGTAGTAGCAATGTAAACATATGATTTTTATAGTACAGAAAGTATAGAAATACGATTTTTATTTTTATATAGATAGTAAAAATGTAATCTTTATATTTGAAAAGGCGAAATCTTTATATTTGAAAAGGCGAAATCTTTATATATTGAATAGCGAAGTAAAAATTCGATTTTTATATGTGTAGTAAGATAAAAATTCAATCTTTATATAAGAAGTAGAAATATAAAAATATAATTTTTATATAAGAAGAAGCGTTGTAAAAATATATAAAGTAGAAATAAAAATATGATTTTTATTTATTGAAATGAAATGATAAAAATATAATTTTTATTATAAACAGCGGGACAAGGACTGCACAGGAATTTCAAAGGAATCCAGACGGTTCAGCAGTTCAAAAGTAAAGCACGGCAGAGTGGAACTCTCTGTGAGAACTCCTCACCTTTTATTTAATTTTCTAGTTAAAATATATACTAGGATGCAGACGGTGTTTAGTAGCACCCGACACCCGTCGTCCAAAGACCATGGACGGCTTGTTTGTTTGTTTGTTTGATTTTGATGTGTAGTTGATTATGTGATGTGATGTGAAATGAAAATAAAATATTTATATAGGTAAAATATCTTATAGTTTAAAATAGAATTTTTAACGTGTATATGAAATGAAATAAAAATAAAAATAAACAAATCGGACGATTTGTTTATATACACACATTTGACTGATATTGATTGGGACGATAAATTTTACACATCGCCCAACTGCACAAATAAAATATGTGTTTGATTGTTTGAAACCCCACACGGGTATTGGGATGATATATGACATACACTAATCCCAATAATTAGTTGTATGTCGATCGATTGATTGACAGACTGTTATGAGCGTTGAATATTTATATTGGATGCTTATACAGTGTAGAATGCACTTTGGATGATGGTTGATTATTTGTCAATTGATGTATATATGTGTTGTATGGAAATCCATAGAAATAAAATCTATGGTAATTGATTGGGCCTCATTCCAGTTTAGAAATATAATATTTGAAATAGAATATTTTAAAGTAGAAATATTTGAAAAAGGAATATTTGAAATAGAATATTTGAAAGTAGAAATATTTGAAAGCCGTGTTGATTAGATTGACGCCATTTTGACGTGAACGATTTTTGTATCGATTTTATTCATTTTATAAGGAATATCGAAAGTGATTTCAAAATCTGATATTTAGAAAAGAATTGAAATTCGAATTAAATTGAATAGAAATGAATTCGAACTGAAATTGAATAGAAATGAATTCGAATTGAAATTGAATAGAAATGAATTCGAATTGAAATTGAATTGAATTGAAAACGAACTGAAATTGAATTAAAAATCGATTTGAATTGAATCAATTTGAAATGAATTTAAAACGAATTTATAAGGAAAAATTCAATTTTGATTCGAATTTGAAAAGAAGTTGAAATCGTTTTGAAAACGAATTTAAAACGATTTATAAAATACGTTTTAAAAAGGGAATCGATGAAATATATATATATATATATATATATATATATATATATATAATGGCCTGAATAGAACGCGCCGCGCCGTGCAGTTTGGGAATTTCGACCATTGACTTCGAATGGATATTGCGGGAGATCCTACTGTCGGATTCCCCTAAAACCGGAACCGTTGGGTTCGTATCGAAAAGAGCTTTCTAGCGAATATTAGAAATTAGAAATCTAACGGTTGAATTTGGAATTATGTCCAAATCAAATTTGGAAAGGTCGTTGTAAGTGCAGTTCGATGGCCGTTGATGGAGATCGACTGTACGGGCCTTGATAAAATTATTAAAAATAGTAATAATTTGTGTAAAATCATAAGAAATGATTTGTGAAGAATTGGGATGAAAAACTCCATATTTGAAAAGATAAAAATAGTTTTTTATCGAAATGAACTAGTTTTGAACTAGAATTATAATTCTATTTATTTTTAAATAAATAAATTGAATTTGAAAATGGTTTTGAAAATAACCAGAATTTCCAATAATTATATTGGAATGGATTTGAATCGAAATTGTCTTTGGAATATTTCGATGTTGGATTTCGTGATGATACAGATATTATTATGGGAATTTGAAAGATATATATTAATATCGTTATTTCCAATACGATATTTGTTGGTCGTAGAATTTGATATTGAATATAAGCCGATATATTTTCTATTCAGAGCCTTGTATTTAATATCAAATGTGATTTGGGTTTGTCGTGAATGGTGTCTTCATTAACATTGTTCTTAAGCCCAGTTGAGAAAAAGATTAAATCTTTTTATTTAGATTTAATGAAGTGTACCAATTAAATAATATTTAATTGGAATTGAATTCGAATTGATTCTTGGGTTTATCGTGAACGGTGATTTATATAACACTCGTTCTTTAACCCGATAATTAATAGAATGTGATTTTGAGTCGTCGTGAACGGTATCTTCAATAATACTGTTCTTAGACCCAAAGGAGTTAAGGAAATCAGAAACTAACCGGAGATTAGTTAAGTTGAATGGTTTCTGGGGTATTGATCTGATGTTGGTTTCGGCCTTCGGGGTTAATACTTAGGGAATTGCTCACTTGCTAATTTACGGTTAGGGACTGATTGAAATGTGATGTGATTTTGGGTTTATCGTGAACCGTGTTTTAAATGACATGGATTCTTTAACCCAGTTACAGATTAAAACTAAGTGGAGTTTTAATGAATCTTTAATTAGATTGAAAAGATCGAGAATGGAGTATCACCAGTTTTGCTCCAGGCGATAGTTAAATCTTTAATTAGATTTGAACGTGAAATGGTAATTGAATTTACCGATAACACCGTGGTGTTAGATATTAAGTATTACCAGTTTTACTTAATGGGATGAATAGGTTGGGATTGGGAAAATTAAAACAAATGATTACTTCAGTAAGGTTCGTTAATCCCGACTAGTTTGAAGTGATATTCAAAGGTAGATTAAAGAATAAATTTAAAAGAATTTATCTTTGATAAAATTAATGGGAACCTTTCCCTAAGAATGTGAAATTTAGAAACTAACTGTAGGTTAGCTAAGTAGAACGGTTTCTTGGGTATTGATCTGATGTTGGTTTCGGCCTTCGGGGTTAATATTTGGGGAATTATTCTCTTGTTAATTTACGGTTAGTGACTGATGAATTGAAATGAGGCGTATGTTGTGTTTGTGTAACACTTGTTTATTATATACGCGAGTTATTCAGAAAGACCGGGTTCATCCCATTCTGAATAACTGATTCGACGTGGTGTCGAAGATGAAGACGGTGGTTGAAGACCGGAGGTCTTCATGTCGTTTGGATAATTACTGATGATCTTGATTGGGTCGTACACCCAAGAGGAGGGAATCAGTTAGTGGTCGTCCAGACGTACCTGGAGATCGATGGATATGTGGGGTACTTGGTGCCTTCGGTTTCGTTCAGACCCAGAACGGACTTGTTAATGGACTGTGTGTCTGACATCGGATTTCATTCTGTGTGACTGATATCGGTTGCATAGAGTGGTTTGGCTGTTTGGCATGCTAAGATGCAAATGATCAAGGCTTCTGTTGAAAAGCAAAGTCTTGTGGTTGATGATCAAAGCACGACCTTTGTGGCGTAGCTTTGTGTAGCGTGAATTCGCGAGCCTCACACCTCGGTATTGAACCAGAAATGGGAGAGAACTTCAGGGAGGACATGCGTTTCTTTCTAGCTAGAAGTGGCGTCAGTGGTTTTACATGCCCTGACGAGTTTGACTTATGTGGTTGTTGCTGTTGCGAGGCGCCTCAGGTTTATCGGTGACTATGTGAAGCCGATAGAGTAATTCGTTGGCTCATTTGCGCCCCATAGGGCGGGGAAACGCAGTATTCAGGCATTTTAATCTACATCGGTGGACCGGCCCTGACGATCCAAGGGGCCACCTGAGTCTGGGTCCTAGGACATGGTAGGCTAGATTGTCTCGAAACAGTGAGGACGATCCCTAGCCTCGGTTCACAGACGGAAATCCAATTTCCAAATACGTGACTTTGCGGTTTTGATTGTAGAGCCTAGTATGGCGACATGATATATGGTACCCATGCCGTCTAGGATTGATACATTTATATTTGAAGTTGTTTTGACACTATACACCTATTATAGTATCAAATGATTTGTTTTAAGCGTATCAAGCATGTTTTGGCTATTATAAGGGAAAACCCTATCCTCTAGTTTGTGTTGCATTGTGTGATGGGACCTAGGTCTTATAATAGCTTCATTGTTCTTTATTTAGCATTGCGCTATTTGTTTTATGCACTGGTATTCTTGGGAGGAAACCCGTTCCGTGTTATATGGCGTGGTCCCTTGATTTACCTAACTTTAAAAATAAAGATTAATAACTGTTTTAGTTCTCACACCAGTCCCATGACTGACCTGGAGTTTATTGTTTTAACCTAAACTCTGGGTGCCCTTATTTTGACACGGGCAGCTAGTAGTTTTGGTTTTGCAGATTTATATTCACAGGATCCTGATTTACAGCTGGAATGATATTCGGAAAGCTTTGTATCCGCGTATTACTTCTAGTTGTGTATTGTATTATTTTCCACTGCGATGTATTTAAATGTAATTTAAATCTCTGATATTTCTGTGTAATATTTATTCATACTCTGTATATTCTTGTATTCTGATGGAGTTGTTGTAATATACAATGAAATGTTCTTCCGTCTGCGTTCTTCTGTGTGTTGTTCTCAAAGTATCCGCTCTTTCCTTGCCGGGGAAGTTACGGGTCCTTACACCTCCACCCCCGTTTCTTTACACCATATGTTAGTGCCACCTTAGAATATTGTGCATCTTGTTGTGCTAACTCTTTGGTTGCATGTAACAACCCAAAAAATCCGAACCAATTTAATTTTTTTTATTTTGGCAATTTTAGTTAATTATGAATGTTTAAAATGGATTATTTTAAATAATAACGATAAGAAATTTGTTTTGAATAGAACTAGAAAGTATATATTTATTTTAATCGACGTTAGAATATAAATATTTATTTTTAAATATAAAAGGAATTAGAAATGGCGCGGTAGTACGAAAATTCGATTTCAAATTTCAAATGAATGTACAGGATTCAAAATAAACTGGATTTTAGCGAAATCAAAAATATTAGAATCTACATGGAAATATCATTCCAAAGAATCCGAAAAATTGAAATTTCATAGCGGGGATAATAAGTTATGCCCAGTTGAAATTTCAGAATAGTCGCTATGAAATTTTGGCCCTTAAAACTGGAAATTTTGCAAACAACCTCTGTTTTTGATGAAACGACTTTTGTTGGATCCGGGATGTCAAATTATTGCTAGATTCCAAAATTCATAATTTTTGAGATCAATTTGTGAGCGTGGCGAAGGGAAACGTGTTTTAACAGTTTCAGTTAATTTGGATCGACCAGAAAATGGCCATCTTTCATACGGTCTTCAAATTTAACGAAATTAATTTTGTTAGGACAGTATCGTCAATACGAAGTTAGAAATAATTTTTCTAGAATTTTTAGAGTTAGTATATGGCCCCGGTAAATTAAAATATATGTTAAAATCAAGTTTGATGATTATATTAATTTATATTTTAAACTTGGCAAAACTGATCGGAACGATCGAATTGGCTTACAGGACATATCCCATTGCGTTCGGAATGGGGATAATTAGTTATGGATGATAGTCGGTGGGTTCGATTTGGAGTTCGAAATAAAAAGTTACTTTTTGGAACTAAATATAATATTTAAATATATTCAATTATTTTGGTTGACTCCCTTTTTCCTCTTAGCCCCCCCGTCATTTTCACAAATTCGAAACAAATAAAAAAAGGAGAATCCAGATCCTCGTCGCTCCAGATGCCGATGAAGCCTCCGGCTCCCCCCAGGCGGCGACGCCCGCCCTCCAACCACTCCCTCTCCTCTCGTCTTCGCCTCGAGCAGCGAGCCCCACAGCACGAACACCCAAATCCGCACCAACGCCTCCAGAAGATCGTCGGCCAACTGACACCACTCCGCCCACCTCAGCTTCCCCCTCCGACGTAGAACAGCACCCCCAATCTCCGATGACCACCAACGAGCCCCCCTTTCTTCAAACGAAAATGTGAGTATTTATTTTAATGATTTTAATGATTTTCTTAGATGTAAAAATATGATTTTATTTGATAATAAAGATATGATCCTTTAATATAAAAGGTTGAGATTTTTATTCATAAAAAGAGTTGATTTTTATTTATATAAAGATCGGATTTTTAACAGCGAAAGTTATGATTTAAAACTATGATTTTTGTTGATAGAAAAATATGATGTTTGTTTAAGAAAGATTATATTTTTAACATAGAAAAAGATTATATTTTTAAAATAGAAAAGATAAGATTTTTAGAATAGAAAAGATAAGGCTTTTAAAAATAAAAAGATTAGGTTTTTAATTTAGAAAAGATTAGATTTTTAGATTAGATAAAAATGTGATTTTTATTCTATGTAAGGAATATTTTTAGTTGATAAAAATATAATTTTTAGTCGCATAAAAATATGGTTTTATTGCATGAAAGAAAATATTTCTAGTTATGTAAAAATATAATTTTTAACAATATGAAAATATAATTTTTAGTGAAATAAAAATAGGAAGTAGCAATATAAAAATACGATTTTTATATTCGTGAAGATGTGCTTTTCATATGAACGATATTGATTTAAAAATATGATTTGCATATGAATGGCATAATAAAAAATGATTTTTATTATATGAGAAGTGATATAAAAATATGATTTTTATTATACATGAAGCGAAATAACAATTCGATCTTTATATAAAAAGTAGAAATATAAAAATATAATTTTTATATAGAAAGAAGCATGGTAAAAATATATGAAGTAGAAATAAAAATATGATTTTTATTTATTGGAATGAAGCGATAAGAATATGATTTTTACTATGAACAGCGGGAATAGGAGTGCGATGGAACGGCCTGACTGAACCGTTCAGAAATATAGAATGGCGGAGTGGATCCCCAAGGTGAGAACTCCTCACCATATTTTCTTGTTCAATTATTTATTTTATAAATGCTTATATGAACTGCTCCCCGTCATCCACAAACCATGGACGACTTGTTCGGTTGATTGGATAATTTGGTTGAATTTGATTTGGGAAATGAAATGGAATTGATTAGATTGGAATGTGTATGGCGCAGGCCATTATTAGACTGGGGATAAGGCTAGGCCTTATCCCGTTTCTAGTATCGCGCCATTATGCCACTGAAATTCTCTAAAATATGTTAGAACAATAAAAATATCATTGTTATTGTATAAATGAACTGAATTAAATATTCATTTACAAATTAGACGATTTGTTTATGTACACTGATTTGGCTGATATTGATTGGGACGATAAATTTTACACATCGCCCAACTACACAAATAAAATTCATTATTTGTTGATTGAAACCCCACACGGGTATTGGGATGATATATGACATACACTATTCCCAATAATTAGTTGTATGTCGATCGATTGATTGATAGACTGTTATAAGCGTTAAATATTTATATTCGATGCTTATACAGTGTAGAACGCACTTTGGATGATGGTTGATTGTTTATCGTCATTGTTGCATACATGTATTAGATGAAATCCATATAATTGAAACTATATGGTAATCGATTGAGTCTGATTCCAGTTCAAAATAAACGAATATTTCAAAATTATATTCAGTGAATATTGAAATGTGAAGCCATGTTAAGTAGTTAAACGCCATTTTAACACGAACGGGAATTTGGTCGATTTATTCCTTTTATAATGAATATCAAAAAGTGATTTCAAAATCTGATGTTTTAAAAATATTGAAATGATATATATATTCAATTTTGATTTGAATTGGAAATTGAATTGAAATCGATATAAAAGGAATTCAAAACTAATTGGAAATTGAATTGAAATCGATTTAAAATGAATTGAAATTGAATTGAAATTGAAATTGAATTGAAATCAATTTGAAATGAATTTGTAACGGAAAATTCAATTTTGATTTGGAATTGAATACGAAGTTGAAATCGTTTTGAAAACGAATTTAAAACGATTTATAAAATACGTTTTAAATGGAAATCAACGAAATATATATTATACATATTATATATGTAATATAATGGCCTGAACAGAACGCGCCGCGCTGCGGCAGTTCGCGAATTTCGACCATTGACTTCGAATGGACATTACGGGAGATCCGACCGTCGGCTCCTAAAACCAGAACCATTAGGTTCGCATCGAAAAGAGCTTTCTAATGAATATTAGAAATTAGAAATCTAACGGTTGGATTTGTAATTATGTCCAAATCAAATTTGTAAAAGGTCGTTGTAAGTGCAGTTCGATGGCCGTTTATGGAAATCGATTGTACGGGCCTTGATAAAATTATTAATAATATCAATAATTGTTGTAAAATCATAATAAATGATTTGAAAAGAATTGGGATGAAAAATTCCATATCTGAAAATATAAAAATAGATTTTTTATTGAAATGAACTATTCGAATTAGAATAATAAATCCAATATTTTTAAAATAAATAAATTGGATTTGAAATGGTTTTAAAAGTAACCAGGATTTCCAATATATAAATTGGAATGGATTTGAATCGAAATTATGCTCGGAATATTTCGATATTGGATTTCGTGATTATACAGATATTGTTATGGAAATTTGAAAGATATATATATATCGTTATTTCCAATACGATATTTGTTGATTTCAGAATTTGATATTGAATATAAGCCGATATATTTTCTATTCAGAGCCTTGTATTTAATATCAAATTGGATTTTGGGTTTTTCGTGAATGGTATCTTTAATAATACTGTTCTTAAACCCAATGGAGTTAAGAAAATTAGAAACTGACTGGAGATTAGTTAAGTTGAATGGTTTCCGGGGTATTGATCTGATGTTGGTTTCGGCCTTCGGGGTTAATACTCAGGGAATTGTTTTCTTGCTTATTTACGGTTAGATACTGATGGAATGTGAATTGGGTTTATTATGAACTGTGTTTTTAACGACATTCATTCTTTAACCCGATTTACAGTGAAATGTGATTTGGAATTTATAAATCATTTTTTATTAGGATTTAACAGGAGTTTTCCAAAGTAAAGTTTTCCAATTTAATATATATTAAATTGGAATTGAATGGAATTCGATTTGATAATAATCGAAATGAAATTCTGTGGAGGAAGATTGTTAATACAGATGGAATTTAAAAGGCGTTGCCGGTATTCCATTTATATTATTGGTCGGATATGGAAATTGATATCGATTATATATTGATTTGTTTTTACGTGAAGATTCCATAATTAATGGAATGTGATTTGGGTTGTCATGAATGGTATCTTTAATAATACTATTCTTAGACCCAATGGAGTTAAGAAAATCAGAAATTAACTGGAGATTAGTTAAGTTGAATGGTTTCTTGGTATTGATCTGATGTTGGTTTCGGCCTTCGGGGTTAATACTTAGGGAATTGTTAACTTGCTAATTTACAGTTAATGGCTGATGGAATGGAATGTGATTTTGGGTTTATCGTGAACCGTGTTTTAAATGACATTTGTGACGATCCCAAAACCCCGTGACACGGTGTTAAGGATAATCTTTGAAATATAACACATTAATCAACATTAGCAGATCACAGATAATAGCATAAACAGAAAATAGAATAATTTACACACATATGACAGCGGAATCATATAGATATCATCACATCAGAGAAGCACAGTACAGGATACAACTTAGTGCATAATGATACATAATCAGTCACCATCGCCTGAGGTGGAATCATACATAAAGAGTACACAAAAGGAATATCAGTATGCATCGCCAATGGCGGAATCATAATATAGATACAATAATGGCGGAGAAAATCCAAGTCAGCACGGTGTAGTCAAGCCTCGCCATGAGCCAAAAGGTGCGTCAGAAACCTGTAACCAGGCTGCCCGTGTGAAAATGAGGGCACCCGAGTTTGCAAGGTGAAACAAACTACGAGTCAGTCATGGGACTGGTATGAGAAATCTACTCAACTTATTAACAACAATAATAAGGCAAATCAAAGGACCACGCCACTTTCGCGGAACGGGTTTACTCCAATGAGTGCTAGTGCATGAAATAAAGTAAATGATTAAATCAACGCAATGCTTTTTATAAAATGAAGCCATTATAAGACTCAGGTCCCATCACACAATGCAACGCAAGCCGGAGGATAGAGTTTTTACCTTATAATGGCCAAAGATGCTTCATACGAATAAAACAAAGGTGTTCGATATTATTACTAGTGCATATATGTTTCAAAAGCAAATTCAATCATAAATATCAATCCGAGGCGGCATAGCTACCATCTACTATGTCGCCATACTAGTAATACAATCACGTCCGCATATTTCGTATTGGAAATTGGATTCCTTCATGAGTCGAGGCAAGGGGCAAGCTCCTCTCCGTTCGGGACACTCTAGAAAATGCCTCGGGACCGCACACAGCAATCCCCTGGATCCTCCAAGGCCGGTCCTCTCTTACTTTTGAGGATTGGCAATTCCTGAACACACGTTTCCCGGTCCTTACAGACCTATAATCGAGGCGCCTCGTATTCCAACAACCACACAGGTGAAAAGTAGATATAAATGTCAGGGCTGGGAGGTCACTGACACCACCATAGCTAGAAAGAAACTTCGTGCACTCCTTGGGTCCTTCTCCCGTTTTTGACTCATACCGGGGTGTGAGGCTCGCGAATTCACGTTACACACAAAGCTACGTCACACAGACCATGCTTTGATCATCATCCACAAGACTTTGCTTTGCAACAGAAGCCTTGATCATATGCCACTCAGGCGTGCCACACAGGCAATCCATTCCATGCGACTGATTTCTGTCAATACATAACCTCTGAGCTCGTACGTCTCAGAGAAGGGCGTTAAGCAAGAGAATAAATTCTCCGCCGCCAAACAGATATATATTTAACAGAGATCAATCAACACAGAAAAAAATCCATTGTCAGACACACAGTCCATTTACAAGTCCGTTCTGGGTCTGAACGAAACCGGAGGCACCAATTCCTCGCATATCCGTACAATCAACAGTATGTTTGGATGGCTACTACTTCAATTCCTTCATGGTAGCTACTCCAATCACGAGCATCAGTAGCGCCCATCCATCCAATGTGGAGATCGTCGGTCTTCAGCCGTCTTCGACTCTTCGACTTCTCAACATCGATCGATTATTTGAAATGAGATAAACTCGGCCTTTTCAAATAACCCACGTATATTTAGATTTTCAAATCAATTAACCACATGGTTGGACTATTCAACATTCACATTTCAGTTATTTAGTTATAATTTTCATGTCAAATACATTCAACCATCACATATCAAGCAAACACAACAAAACTGGTTTATTTCCACTCTATATCGTCTATAGTATTTTATAACGATATATCGCCATTTTTATTTAATTTAAAACGGCCATATTTAATTAAACGACGTTTCAGGTCATGTCGATGCACTGGCGCTGCTTTTCACTAATTTTGTTTTACACATATCTGAAAATTTAACCGTTGGATCTTCACAAATTTTACATCATTAGGAAGGTCATTTCAAAACGAATCCAACGGTTTCAGTTTTGGGAAAATCCGACGGTCGGATCTTCCACACTAGCCATTTGAAGTTACGATTTCAATTTACGAACTGCAGCATCGTTATTCGATTTAATTTAATTATATTTATATATTTATATAAATATACTTCATTCAAAAATTCCTATATCGTTTCCACTTCAATTATTTCACTAACGCCTTTAAATTTCGGAAAATTTCGCCATAACCTCCTTTGTACGGGAGGGTCTGGGAAAATTCCCAAATAGCCACACGGGCGTCTCATATCAAAAAGAAAAAGAAAAAGCCAAGCGGCTAGCCAATAGGCTCATAAAATCATCACCCAAACAAAGTAGTAAATGTGTACCTATTTGTCGGGCACAAAATTTTATTTCTCTTCTCTAGCCCCTTTGCTTTAACCTGTTCATAGATATGCATGTACATATATACAATTTCTAACACTTATCATTTTCCATTCAATTTCATATTTGATTTGTTTTGGTTTAAAAACACCATTCATTCTAATGTTGCATGCATAGGCTAAAATCATATCATTAGCTAGTTAATGTATATTTCAACTCATGCACGTTTATTTGAACAAGTGGCTATTTTTAACACTTCACATTTCAAAGATGATAATTTTGGCGAACTAACATAGATTTCAACACATGACTATTTTATTTAGTTCCTATGCATGTTAAAAATAATATTTCTTTCACAAATATTTATTTCAACGTCCGCATCTCTTTAGCATATCGCACATATGATAAAAATGATATTTTACCGTTCAAAATATTTATTCAACAAATGGATTTTCAACACTTCATAGTTTCAATAAAAATGTAATTTTTATTGTTCGATCTTTTTATTCAACACATGAACTTTTCCACTAAACACACTTCTCAACAAATGAGTATTTCCACACATGGACATTTTATTTATGTTGTTCATATTGGAATGATGAGATTTTTATTGTTGAGACTATTTATATAAGGCGAATATTTTTCATACTTCATATATATATAAAAAAAATGTGATTTTTATTGTTAAAACACTTCGTTCATTCACAAACGAATTTAATTTTCACACAACACTTTTCAACACATGAACATTTTCCACACATGGATATAGTTTCAACATATGGCTTTAATTTCAACGCATGAAAATAATTTCGACATATGAAAATAATTCTAACACACAAAGATTATTCAAAATTTCGGCAGCATAACGGCAGGGTAGTTAAACCGGCACCGTCCCTAGTACGGCTCCTCGCTCTACCTTAAAACCTCGCGGTTTTTGACAATGGGGATTCATGCATCTAATTCGCACGCAGGCGGCATGTTTATTTTTATTTCCACAAATATTTCCAATTCATTTCAATCACCAATGGGTATTTTTCAACCACAACCAAACAATATCAACCACAAACAATTATTCAACCATTCGTATTTTTCATCCAATATTTCACACCAATTCACAACAATAAATATCGTCCATGGTTTGAGGACGAGGGGAGTATATATATATATATATAATTACTATATTTCACTTGCATTTCAACACATATATCGATTATTCTATGCATGTAAAATTCATACTTCGCTTATATAGCTTACACTACGCATGTACATGAGGTATACAACACGTATGTAATTTATATTTCGCTTATATAAATTATACACGACATTTTCCATTCAATTTCACGTTAATTTAGATTTCTCACCTTGGTTTTCTGAGCGCTAAAAATCGATACGATGTCAGAAAAATCCGCGGCTTCTTCTATTGGGTAGAGAGCTTCCTTGCGGTCTCGATGTTTCCTGTTTCATCGAATTTCGTCAACACACCAAAAAGATATGATTTTTCAAAGTGTAAAGATCAAAGAAAAACTCACTTTCACGAAGCTTCAAAACTAGGTTTACAGTTTTCGCGAAATCAGTGGCACGTGGGGACGATCGGGGGTGCTGACGTGGAAGAGGGAAGAGAGGGCTTTAAATTGGTGGTGGTTTGGTGGCGTTCGGTGGTCGGTGGCGTTCAGGGCGGCGGCGGGAAGTGCTCGACTTCCTGGTGTCGATACGGGCGGAGGAGGCGACTGTGGCGGCGGCGGTGGGGTCGGATTTGAAGAGGAGGCTGAGGCGTGTCGAGGGGTGGCGGTGGCGAAGGCTAGAAGCGGCTGTAGCGGCGGCGGTGGAGGAGAGAAGGTCAGGAGCTCGGGTCGCCGTTGATCGGGGGGGTTTTTTTTTTTTAAAAAAAAAATTTTTGAAAGGAAAATTCTGATTGGCCGAGGGTTATATTAAATTTTTAAATAGTGTTTTCTCAAACGAACTCCTTTTTAAACCCAACGACTGTCGTCCCGAGCTAAATACCCCCATTCCGGACACAATGGGATATGTTTCGTAGGCCAATTCGACTGTTACAATCAGTTATTTTTCAAATCAAAGTATAAAACATTTAATTTTTAACTCTGAACGCACATTTCAATTTGCCAGGGCCACAAACTGATTCGAAAAATTCCAGAAAAATAAATCTAGCTATGTTTTGACGCTACGGTCCCAACAAAACTAGTTTCGTTGAATTCTGAGGTCGTTTGAAAAATGGCCATTTTCTGGTCGATCCAATTTAACAGAAATTGACCAAACACATTTTCTTTTGCCACTCTCACATACTAGCTTCAAAAATTATGAAATTTGAAACCTAGCAATAGTTTGACATCCCGGACCCAACAAAAGTGGTTTCGTCGAATTCCGAGGTCGTATGCAACATATCAATTTTCCAGGCCTATATATTCTATATACCGACCCTTCTGAAAATTCATTCGGCCATAACTTTTGATTCCCGTTATGAAACTTCGATTTTCCAGATTCGTTAGAAAGGTATTGACTAACAGATTTAAATATTTTTGGTTTCGCTAAAATCCGTTATATTTTCCACCCTGCACAGTCAGTCAAAGTTTGAATTCAAATTTTCAAACCGACTTACTATTTCTAATTCACTATTTTATTGAAATATTCTATTTCAATTGTTCAAATCCTTTTGAAATTACCAATTTAAATTTTTTAAATTGGCTCGTATTTTCCGGGTTATTACAACATTGGTTTTTAACCCAGTTAAAGACAGGATATGATTTCCCAAGTTAAACAATCGTTAATATTGATTTTTGGGAAAATTAAATCCAAGTGGAGTTTTAATGCAACTTTAATTAGACTGAATTGATATCCAAAGGAAGATTAAAGAATAAATTTAAAGAATTTATCTTTGATAGAATTAATGGGAACCTTTCCTAAAATATATGAATATTTGGATAAATAAATATTCTGGATTGAAATGAGGCGTATGTTGTGTTTTTATAGCACTTGTTTATTATATATGCGAGTTATTAAGAAAGACCGGATTTATCCCATTCTGATTAACTGATTCGACGATATGTCGAGGATGAAGATGATGGTTGAAGACTGGAGTTCTTCACATTGTTTGGATGATTACTGAGATCTTGATTGTGTTGTACACCCAAGATAAGGTAATAAGTGGTGATCGTCCAGACGTACATGGAGATCGACCAGATATGCGAGGGTCTCTCCCCTGTATTGGACATATGGGGGAGGAATAAGGTGCCTCCGGTTTTGTTCAGACCCAAAACAAACTTGTAAATGGATGTGTGTTTGACATCGGATTTCATTCTGTGTGATTGATTGACATCGGCTGCATAGCGTGAATTGCTTATGTGGCATGCTGAGATGCAAATGATTAGGGCTTCTGTTGAAAAGCAGAGTCTTGTGGTTGATGATCAAAATACGACCTTTGTGGCGTAGCTTTGTGTAACGTCAATTCTCGAGCCTCACACCCCGGTGTGAACCAGAAACGGGAAAGGACATCAGGTAGGGCATGCGTTTCTTTCTAGCTAGGAATGATGTCAGCATTTTGCATGCCCTAACATTTTACTTATGTGGATGATGAATAGGAGGCGCCTCTGTTATATCGGTCGATCCGGGGCCGATGGAGTCATTTGGCTCATTTACGCCCAATAGGGTGGTGAAACGCATTGTTTAGGCATTTTAATCCACTCCGTTTTGACCGGCCCTGAAGATCCAAGGTGAAGTTGCGGCTGTTCCTGAGACATCGTAGGCTAGATCGTCTCAAAGCGGTAAGGACGATCCCTTTCCTTGGTTCACAGATGGAAATCCAACTTCCAATATGACATCATGTGGTTTTAACTATAGATCTAGTATGGCGACATGATATATGGTACCCATGCCATCTAGGATTGATACATTTATACTTGAAGTTGTTTTATACACTATGCACTTATAATAGTATCAAATGATTTGTTTTAACGTACCAAGCATGTTTGGCTATTATAAGGGAAAACCCTATCCCCTGGCTTGCGTTGCATTGTGTGATAGGACCTGGGTCTTATAATAGCTTCATTTTTCCAAAAAGCATTGTGTTATTTTGTTATATGCACTGGTATTCTTGGGAGGAAACCCGTTCCGTGTTATACGGCGTGGTCCCTTGATATATCTGATTTAAAGTAAAGTTTTAAATAATTGTTTTAGTTCTCATACCAGTCACATGACTGATCTGGAGTTTATCGTTTTAACCTAAACTATGGGTGCCCCTATTTTCCACACGGGCGGCTAGTAGTTTCGGTTTTGCAGTTTTATATTCATAGAATCCTGGTTTATAGATGGAATGATATTCAGAAAGCTCTGTATCTGTATATTCTTTTCAGTTGTGTTTTGTATTATTTTCCCGCTGCATTGTAATTTGTAAATCTCTGATATTTAGTAAACGTGTAATATGTAATTCATACTTTGTATATTCTTGTATTCTGATGAAATTGTTGTAATAAGCAATGAAATGTTCTTCTGTTTGTGTTCCGATTCGTCGTGTTCTCAACTCAATTCGTTCTTTCCTTCACGCGGAAGTTCGGGTCGTGTCATTGCAATATCAGAGCTTTGGTTTACAGAGCTCGAGAACAAGACACATTAGAACCATACGAAAGAATTCATCAGAGATTGGATTAGTAATATCCAATGAGAATGACTCGTTAGAGATAGGATCAGTAGTATCCTAGAACGAGTGTGAAGAATATATTTTTAAAATGAAAACAATTTTTGTTTTGAAAATTTTAAACCATTTCATACGTATTTGAATATTTATTTGTATTGAATTTGGAAAATCCAATATATAAAGATTTTGCATGTACGCCTTGCAAATGTGTATTCGAAGTTTTAATATAATGGATAGATATAGAATCACACTCCAGTTGCCCGGTGATGAAACTATTGATGACTGTACTACATCAGTCGTTTGTGTTCGAGTTTCGAAGGTGTGATATTTATATATTTCTAATTGATTGGTGTGAGAACCAAAAACTAGATAGGGCTATTGTGTGAATTGGCATCAAAAACATGATTTTCTGTATATGTATCAAAATTATGAATTTGAAACGTTAATTCATTAATTGATTGATGGTTGTGTTGTATGATTATTTGTTATCTAATAAAACCATACGTGAAGGAAAGGCAAATTTAAGCCAAATTGTATCGAATATTGAACCATATTAAAAATTGTTTGAAATTGCATGCATATACATATGCCTCCATTGAATAGGTCATTACAAAGAGGCTAGAGTAGAGGAATAAAATTGTTTGCCCGACAAATAGGTACATGTTTATTGTATTTCTTGGGTTTTTGATGATTTTATGAGTCGATTGGCTAGCCACTTGGCTGTTTCTTTTTCTTTATGGATTGGAGAGGCCTGTATGGCGATTTCGGGATTTTCCCGGTGCTCCCGAACAGCGGAGGTTATGGCGAAATTTTTCAAAAATTCAGGGTGTTAGCCAAATTTTTGAAGAATTTGAAAAGTTATTAGAAACTAAAAAGTTGAAGAACTTAAGCCATAATGGAAATAATGAAAGTTGAGTTGGTTTGTAAAACAACTTTCTTCTCCGTTCCTTTCCGAGGATGAAAAGATTTTAAGTGGGGAAGATTGCAACAATCCGGAAAATCTGAACCAATTTAAAATTTTTATTTTGGCAATTTTAGTGAATCATGAATATTTAAAATGGATTATTTTAAATAATAAGGACAAGAAATTTATTTTGAATAATATATTTATTTGAATCGACATTAGAATATAAATATTTATTTTTAAATATAAAAGGAATTAGAAATGACGCGGTAGTTCGAAAATTCGATTTCAAATTTCAAATGAATGTACAGGATTCAAAATAAGCCGGATTTTAGTGAAATCAAAAATATTAGAATCTATTAGGAAATATCTTTCCAACGAATCCGGAAAACTGAAATTTCATAGCGGGGATAAAAAGTTATGCCCAGTTGAAATTTCAGAATAGTCGTTATGGAATTTTGGCTCTTAAAGATGGAAATTTTGCAAACGACCTCCGTTTTCGACGAAATCACTTTTTTTGGATACGGGATGTCAAATTATTGATAGATTCCAAAATTCATAATTTTTGAAATCAATTTGTGAGCGTGGCGAAGGGAAACATTTTTTAACAATTTCAGTCAATTTGGATCGACCGAAAAATGACCATTTTTCAAACGATCTTCAAGTTTGACGAAATTAGTTTTGTTAGGACCGTATCGTTAATACGAAGTTAGAAATAATTTTTCTAGAATTTTTAGAGTTAGTATATGGCCCTGGTAAATTAAAATATACGTTAAAACCAAGTTTGACGATTATATTAATTTATATTTTAAATTTTATGGAAACTGATTGGAACGATCGAATTGGCTTACGGGACATATCCCATTGCGTTCGGAATGGGGGGTAATTAGTTTTGGATGACAATCGGTGGGTTCGATTTGGAATTCGTAATAAAAAGTTACTTTTTGGAACTAAATATAATATTAAAATATATTCAATTATTTTGGTCAACTCCCTTTTTCCTCTTAGCCCCCCCGTCATTTTCTGAAATTCGAATCAAATAAAAAAAAGGAGAATCCAGATCCTCGTCGCTCCAGATGCCGATGACGCCTCCGGCTCCCCCCAGGCGGCGACGCTGGCCCTCCAACCACTCCCTCTCCCCTCGTTTCACCCCAAGCAGCGAGTCCCACAACACGAACCCCCAAATCCACACTAACGCCTCCAGAAGGCCATCGGCCAATTGATGCCGCTCCACCCACCTCAGCTTCCCCCTCCGACGTTGAACAACACCCCCTAATCTCCAATGACCACCAGCGAGCCCCCCTTTCTTCAAACGAAAATGTTTGTATTTATTTTCATGATTTTAATGATTTTCTTAGATGTAAAAATATGATTTTCTTTGATAATAAAGATATGATCCTTTAATATAAAAGGTTGAGATTTTTATTCATAAAAAGAGTTGATTTTTATTTATATAAAGATTGGATTTTCAATAGAGAAAGTTATGATTTAAAACTATGATTTTTGTTGATAGAAAAATATGATGTTTGTTTAAGAAAGATTATATTTTTAACATAGAAAAAGATTATATTTTTAAAATAGAAAAGATAAGATTTTTAGAATAGAAAAGATAATGCTTTTAAAAATAAAAAGATTAGATTTTTAATTTAGAAAAGATTAGATTTTTAGATTAGATAAAAATGCGATTTTTATTCTATGTAAGGAATATTTTTAGTTGATAAAAATATAATTTTTAGTCGCATAAAAATATGGTTTTATCGTATGAAAGAAAATATTTCTAGTTATGTAAAAATATAATTTTTAGCGATATGAAAATATATTTTAGAGTGAAATAAAAATAGGAAGTAGCAATATAAAAATACGGTTTTTATATACGTGAAGATGTGATTTTCATATGAACGATATTGATTTAAAAATATGGTTCGCATATGAATGGCATAATAAAAATATGATTTTTATTATATGAGAAGTGATATAAAAATATGATTTTTATTGTATATGAAGTGAAATAACAATTCGATCTTTATACAAGAAGTAGAAATATAAAAATATAATTTTTATATAGAAAGAAGCATGGTAAAAATATATGAAGTAGAAATAAAAATATGATTTTTATTTATTGGAATGAAGCGATAAGAATATGATTTTTACTATGAACAGCGGGAAAAGAGTGCGATGGAACGGCCTGACTGAACCGTTCAGAAATATAGAATGGCAGAGTGGATCCCCAAGGTGAGAACTCCTCACCATATTTTCTTGATCAATTATTTATTTTATAAATGCTTATATGAACTGCTCCCCGTCGTCCACAAACCATGGACGACTTGTTTGATTGTTTGGTTTTGTTGATTGGATAATTTGGTTGAATTTGATTTGGGAAATGAAATAGAATTGATTAGATTGGAATGTGTATGGCGCATGCCATTATTTAGCCTTATCCTGTTTCAAGTATCGCACCGTTATGCCCCCAAAATTCTTTAAAATATGTTAGAACAATAAAAATATCATTGTTGTTGTATAAATGAACTGAATTAAATATTCATTTACAAATCAGATGATTTGTTTATGTACACTCATTTGACTGATATTGATTGGGACGATAAATTTTACACATCGCCCAACTGCACAAATAAAATTCATTATTTGTTGATTGAAACCCCACACGGGTGTTGGGATGATATATGACGTACACTAATCCCAATAATTAGCTGTATGTCGATCGATTGATTGACAGACTGTTATAAGCGTTAAATATTCATATTTGATGCTTATACAATGTAGAATGCTCTTTGGATGATGGTTGATTGTTTATTGCCATTGTTGTATACATGTATTGGATGAAATCCATATAACTGAAACTATATGGTAACCGATTGAGTTTGATTCCAATTCAGAATTAACGAATATTTCAAAATAATATTCAGTGAATATTGAAATATGAAGCCGTGTTAGGTAGTTAAACGCCATTTTAACGCGAATGGGAATTTGGTCAATTTTGTTCCTTTTAAAATGAATATCGAAAAGTGATTTCAAAATCTGATGTTTTGAAAATATTGAAATGATACAGAATATTCAAATTTGATTTGAACTGGAAATTGAATTGAAATCGATTTAAAAGGAATTCAAAACGAATTGGAAATTGAATTGAAATCGATTTAAGATGAATTCAAAACGAATTGAAATTGAATTGAAATAAATTTAAGACGAATTTATAAGGGAAAATTTAATTTGGTTTGGAATTGAATACGAAGTTGAATCGTTTTGAAAACGAATTTAAAACGATTTATAAAATACGTTTTAAACGGAAATCGACGAAATATATATTATATATATTCTATATGTAATATAATGGCTTGAATAGAACGCGCCACGCTGCGACAGTTCGCGAATTTCGACCATTGACTTCGAATGGACATTACGGGGGATCCGACTATCGGATTCTCCTAAAACCGGAACCGTTGAGTTCGTATCGAAAAGAGTTTTCTAACGAATATTAGAAATTAGAAATCTAATAGTTGGATTTGGAATTATGTCCAAATCAATTTTGGAAAAGGTCGCTGTAAGTGCAGTTCGATGGCCGTTTATGGAAATCGACTGTACGGGCCTTGATGAAATTATTAAAAATATCAATAATTGGTGTAAAATCATAATAAATGATTTGGAAATAATTGGGATGAAAAATTCCATATTTGAAAAGATAAAAATATATTTTTATCGAAATGAACTAGTTTCGAATTAGAATAATAAATCCAATATTTTTAAAATAAATAAATTGGATTTGAAATGGTTTTAAAAATAACTAGGATTTCCAATATATGAATTGGAATGGATTTGAGTCGAAATTATGCTCGGAATATTTCGATATTGGATTTCGTGATTATACAGATATTGTTATGGAAATTTGAAAGATATATATATATCGTTATTTCCAATACGATATTTGTTGATTTCAGAATTTGATACTGAATATAAGCCGATATATTTTCTATTCAGAGCCTTGTATTTAATATCAAATTGGATTTTGGGTTTGTCGTGAATGGTATCTTTAATAATACTGTTTTTAAACCCAATGGAATTAAGAAAACTAGAAACTGACTGGAATTAGTTAAGTTGAATGGTTTCCAGGGTATTGATCTGATGTTGGTTTCGGCCTTCGGGGTCAATACTTAGGGAATTGTTCTCTTGCAAATTTACGGTTAGAGACTGACGGAATGTGAATTAGGTTTATTGTGAACTGTGTTTTTAACGACATTCGTTCTTTAACCCGATTTACAGTGAAATGTGATTTGGAGTTTACAAATCTTTTTTTTAGGATTTAACAGGAGTTTTCCAATTTAATATATATTAAATTGGAGTTGAATGGAATTCGATTTGATAATAATCGAAATGAAATTCTGTGGAGGAAGACTGTTAATACAGATGGAATTTAAAAGGCGTTGCTGGTATTCCATTTATGTTATTGGTCGGATACGGAAATTGATATCGATTATATATTGATTTGTTCTTCCGTGAAGATTCCATTATTAATGGAATGTGATTTGGGTTGTCGTGAATGGTATCTTTAATAATTCTATTCTTAGACCCAATGGAGTTAAGAAAATCATAAACTAACTGGAGATTAGCTAAGTTGAATGGTTTCCTGGGTATTGATCTGATGTTGGTTTCGGCCTTCGGGGTTAATACTTAGGGAATTGTTCACTTGCTAATTTACGGTTAAAGGCTGATGGAATGGAATGTGATTTTGGGTTTATCGGGAACCGTGTTTTAAATGACATTGGTTCTTTAACCCAGTTAAAGACAGGATATGATTTCCCAAGTTAAACAATCGTAAATATTGATTTTTGGGAAAATAAAAACCAAGTAGAGTTTTAATGCATCTTTAATTAGATAGAATTGGTATCCAAAGGAAGATTAAAGAATAAATTTAAAGAATTTATCTTTGATAAAATTAATGGGAACCTTTGCCAAAGTATATGAATATTTGGATAAAGAAATATTCTGGATTGGAGTGAGGCATATATTGTGTTTTTATAGCACTTGTTTATTATATACGCGAGTTATTCAGAAAGACCGGGTCTATCCCATTCTGAATAACTGATTCGACGATGTGTCGAGGATGAAGATGGTGGTTGAAGACCGGAGGTCTTCACATCATTTGGATGATTACTGAGGTCTTGATTGGGTTGTACACCCAAGACAAGGTAATAAGTGGTGATCGTCCAAACGTACTTGGAGATCGACCGGATATGCGAGGGCCTCTCCCCTGTATTGGACATATGGGGGAGGAATAAGGTGCCTCCGGTTTTGTTCAGACCCAAAACAAACTTGTAAATGGATGTGTGTCTGACATCGGATTTCATTCTGTGTGATTGATTGACATTGGTTGCATAGCGTGAATTGCTTGTGTGGCATGTTGAGATGCAAATGATCAGGGCTTCTGTTGAAAAGCAGAGCCTTGTGGTTGATATCAAAGCACGGCCTTTGTGGCGTAGCTTTGTGTAGCGTTAATTCGCGAGCCTCACACCCCGATGTGAGCCAGAAACGGGAGAGGACATCAGGGAGGGCATCCGTTTCTTTCTATTTAGGAGTGGTGTCAGCGTTTTGCACGCCTTGACCTTTTACTTATGTGGATGATGGATAGGAGGCGCCTCTGTTATATCGGTCGATCCAGGGCCGATGGAGTCATTTGGCTCATTTACGCCCTATAGGGTGGGGAAACGCATTGTTCAGGCATTTTAATCCACTCTGTATGGACCAGCCCTGACGATCTAAGGTGCAGTTGCGGTTGTTCCTGAGACATGGTAGGCTAGATTGTCTCGAAGCGGTAAGGACGATCCCTTGCCTTGGTTCACAGATGGAAATCCAACTTCCAGTACGACATCATGCTGTTTTAATTGTAGAACTAGTATGGCGACATGATATATGGTACCCATGCTATCTAGGATTGATACATTTATATTTGAAGTTGTTTTATACACTATGCACTTATAATAGTATCAAATGGTTTGTTTTAACATACCAAGCATGTTTGGCTATTATAAGGGAAAACCCTATCCCCCGGTTTGCGTTGCATTGTGTGATAGGACTTGGGTCTTATAATAGCTTCATTTTTTCAGAAAGCATTGCGCTGTTTTGTTATATGCACTGGTATTCTTGGGAGGAAACCCGTTCTGTGTTATACGGCGTGGTCCTTTAATATATCTGATTTAAAGTAAAGTTTTAAATAACTGTTTTTGTTCTCACACCAGTCACATGACTGATCTGGAGTTTATTATTTTAACCTAAACTCTGGGTGCCCCTATTTTCCACACGGGCAGCTAGTAGTTTTGGTTTTGCATATTTATATTTACAGATACAGTTGGAATGATATATGGAAAGCTCTGTTTCCATATATTCTTTTCAGTTGTGTTTTGTATTATTTTTCCGCTGTATTGTAATTTGTAAGTCTCTGATATTTAGTAAATGTGTAATATGTTATTCATACTCTGTATATTCTTGTATTCTGATTAAATTGTTGTAATAAGCAATGAAATGTTCTTCTGTTTTTGTTCTGATTCATCGTGTTCTCAACTCAATTCGTTCTTTCCTTCACGGGGAAGTTCGGGTCGTGTCATTGTAGGTCCAGGTTCAGGTATGGTTTAGTATACCTGTTATTGTTCTGTTTTGCTGCTTATCGCTCATACCAAACTTTTTTCTGACCCAGAGTTTTATGTCTCTTCTTATTACTCTGGGTGCTCTTTAACAGGAAGACTAGACACAGGTCAGGTGACTATGCATGAGTAGTTGTGCTGGAGACGAGCAGGAGGCTTCCACGTATGATATATATAGATATTCTCCCTGTGACGTTGCTGGTCACTACTTTGGGCATTAGTAGTGTACCTTCCTTATTTTGCTTTAGAGAGTTTTTAAAAGTTGTAATAACAATGATGTGGAACATAAGCCGTATTTGGATTTTCCGCTGCTATGATGGTTTAGTTTTCAGCTTATGCACTGTCTCGCCTATTTTATGTCAAGTATGCTATTATTATATTTTATTCCATGCGCTGTGAGACATTCTAAAGGGTCCTTGCTAGTTCAAATTCCCTTCTTTCCTTTCTTTGGCGATCATCCCGTGCTGGTTGGACATCGGCACAGCGCACTTTCGTTGGAAATGTCGGCTGGTGCGGGGTGGGCCGTTACAGTCAACGAACACATCATATTATTTCGAATATTCCCACCTGGATATACACCGAAGTCACAACATTATTGAACCAAACAACATCAATATAAAGTTCAACACAGTCCATAGCGTTTCATCCATTCACTACGGAAACGAACCACATCGTTTATGCCATCAACCATAGCATTTCTAAGTGCTTCCATAACCTTCAGTACATGCCGATCCACTATGCATAGGACATGTCGAACCATCATGAAGAAAATCAGACTGGCCCATACTCAACCAGTTAGACTGAACCATCAGACTCCAATCCGACTAATCCATCAAATCTGACCGATCCATCCAGTCCGAGCAATCCATCCATCTAGTCTGACCTACCCATCCAGTCTGACCGATCCATCCAGGCTGACCGACCCAGCCAGTCCGACCGACCTATCCAGTCTGACCGACCCATCTAGTCCGACTGTTCCATCTAGTCTGACCGATTCATCCAGTCCGACCGGCCCATCCAATCCTTCTCCAAACTTGACTAAAACTTCGCCAATCGACTATATCGACGAAATCAACTCATCCAATTCAATCACAAACATGTTGTGAAATCACTAACAACTTGGAAATGATAATTATCATCAATAATTATGTAAAATTCACTAAAATCATGATTAATGAATATATGAACTAAAATTATGGATTTGACTTGCATAAACATACAAAACTATATGGAAATTACCAGTTTTAAGTTGCTAGATTAGATCCCATAGCGATTCATGTGGAAATAGACTTACCATGATGCAGATCTAAGAGAAATCGATTTAAAACGATGAAAACATGCTCATATAACTCATATACTTGATTGAATCCACGTGAGAGATACATATCACTTATCAATTCTTCAAAACAACTCAAAACGATGAAATGTCGATTCTGAACATCAAAGAATTTGCTCTAAACTCTTTGATTCGCTGAACTCTCTCTTCGATTGATGTAGATCTAGCTTCAAACGATGTAGATATATGATTCTCTTATGTAGATCTCGATCTAATGGTGGAAAGGTGCAGTTGGTTGAACAAGGAAGCTCACCCAAATGAGAGAATGGAGAAAGTAAACTATTCTCCATGCCTTATACCCCCTATTTATAGTCTTCCACCTCCCCACTATTATGCCTCTCCAAATCAGCCCATTATGGCTTTAAAAACCTGAACAACCAACTGTAAAACACAAAAAACGACGATTCCTCCTAAACCGCTAAACCAAAACTTTAATGTGACCACTCTACGGAATTGGCAATACCATTTCCTTCTCAATGAGATCGATCTCACCACCTGATGCGATCTGAGTTAAATGTTATAACCTATACAAGATTAACAGGTGAAAAATGGTCACAAACAAATTTGGTAAAAAATATGGACATGTCTCACATCCCCATAAACAACATATTAAAATATACGAATGATCAAATCTTTAGGGAATAAAATAAAATATTTTCGATCCTCTGATGCATAAAATGCGAGTTGTTACAATAATTTATATCGAAGTATGAGGGTAACAAGAAACAAGAAAGTGAAGAACAGGGGTGGACGAGAAAGGAATTAAGCGGCAGTAAACTGGAGGAGAAGGGAAATCAAAATTAGCCGAGGGAAATATCGAGTTACCTAGGAAAAGTGATAACGAGAGAGGCAACATGATGTTTTAGGTATAATCAATTCGGTTGGAACGATATTTCAACGATAATTAGATATAATGCTGAGAATGAATGCAGTTAAGGTCATTTTTTTGTAGTGTCAGGGGCCATAGTGTGATAATTTTTTTTTCTTTATAGGAAATAAGCAACAGTACATACTAGACCCAATATGTTCCAACATCGAAATAAACAATGATCGTGGGTGTAGGCGGTGTCGTTTATTGCAGTGGTATAGTGCTTCAAGTGGTTACAGGTGTTGAAGGTTGTGTAATTGTCGGGGACTGACCCTTAGGTGGTGCAACAAGCCTTCGAAACAAAGAGGGTGGCAGCAGGTTACAACAAAACAAAAGGAAAAAAAATCGTTCTTCCTTGGCATTTAAGATGAACAAAGAAGAAGAAGAAGAAGAAGAGCAAGGACATTAGCAGATGGGAATGAAATGACAAGTGGCAAAATATGTAATTAGTGGAAGGAAAATATAAAAGTGTAAAGTGGCAGAAAGAGGAAAGGAGATAAGAATAAGTAGGAATGGGAAAGAGGTTACGTTATGCTCTGGAAGAGGAAGTAATTACTATTCAACGAATAAGTGGTATGGAAGTGCTTTGATATGCACATAAATGGACAGTTTTTTTATATTTGGGGAAGAAACATTTGGCTGAATGAAGAAATAAAAGGAAAGGGGAAGGGGAAGAGGATGGACACTTACATAGTGTCAGTTTTAAAATAATAATAATAATAATGAATGCATGATTTTGGAATTAGAAGGGTGAAACGTGAGAATGTGTAGGAAAATGGAGGAATGCATGGCAATGGACGTTTTAAATAATTTTTATATTTTTGCATTTGTATCTTAGGAGAAAAAGGATACATACCCGTATGCATGTGGAAAAATGACACAAATGTGTCACTGCTCTTTCTGCACGCTTCAAACACAAAATCATTTATTCGGAACAATAAACATTCGAATTTTTCATAATGAAAAATAGCGTTATTCTTAATAACAGTCTAGTATTTTTAGTTCAAATTTGCTCGAATTTCGACAATGTTTCATTCGTAGCGATTTATTAAATGTATAATTAAATTAATGCGAACGGAACAAACTTGCATATTTTTCTACGAAATTTATTCCTCCTCTATACCTCGTTAGACACATCTCAAATAATAATTTTTGGATTTTTATTCAAAATTTAAATTATTATTATTTATGATATATTGGTTGCCGCTACCTCTAATGAATCGTCAAAAATCAATTCAGACGAAGTGAACAAACTTGGAAGTTTTCGATATATAATTATTTAGATCACTTCTATATGAAAATAGTAAATTTTAAGGATTAGGGTTTCATTATGAATCAATTCCATGTTTTAATTTCCAAATAAAGACATTCTAAATTAAATTTATCGTTTCTTATTTTAAGCCATTTTAAATTCAATAATTAAATTGAATTCCATAACTTAAATGGTCGAAATTTACAGGATGTTACAATCTCCCCCACTCGGAACTATTCGTCCTCGAAAAGGAATAAATAAAGAACTAGTAATTAAATGATATACAATTCATATGCATATCAATTTTGATTGCTTGTTCAAACATAAAATTTTTCTTCTAATTAGTATTATTAACCCGATCACACTAATGGGACTTTTGATTTGACTTCTTGGTTAGAAAATTTCAATCTCCTCATATAACAATAAACTATGGTAGAGAACTTCAAATTCTTATCAGAAGCTCTTATTAGTTTTTGTCATCGAGAATCAAGCGAACAATTCTATTTGGAATCAAAATCGTATATTCAAACTAAATCAAAATTGTTATGCGAATAGAATGGTTTTCGCACATTCATGCATTATAGTTCATCGATTTTTTTTGTTATACAATGTACTTAATTCAAGTTCCTTCGATTTATATACAAATTTTAAAGTTTATAAAAAAATTCTTTGAAAAAATTCTTTTATACTTTATATAAAAAATAGTTTTTGATAACTCAATATTTCCACAAGTTTGTCATCGTTCTTCAAGAATCTGATAATGCGATAATCAGGCGCAAAACTAGAAATCTTGAAGCGCTAGCTAAACTCATCTCAACATCCAATGAAAATACTTGAGAAACATTAAAATAGATAAAAGAAGCACGGTCCAATAAACCAACCGATGAAACTATTCATGAATCGCGGATACACAATGGGTACGCCTGTGTCCTCCAGGAAGAATCTGTACCTATAGGAAATCTCTTCCCTGTGAATTTTGTCATAGACAAAATGGAATAAATTAATAGAACATAATAACCAAAGATCATCATGGAACGTAGCCCCTAAGGTCGCTCTATCACCAGGTCAAGAGGACAAAGTGCCGTAGAAATAGGTGGCTAAGCATTCACTTCCTTACAATTTTCGCCGTAATACCTCAAAACAATCGCATGGATCGTAGTCCACATCTAGTGACACTGGTGGTTACATCTCTATTACCTATAGACCTTAAGCAATCATTGCCCCATGAATTATGCCACGTGAAGCTCAGATACACCATGGTTGCGCACGGATCCCCAGGAAACATCCGTACTCGTAGGCTCCGCAGCCCTCTGGATTTCGCTATTATTAAACGCCCATAGATCGCAGTAGTCATAATGGTTGCGCCTGGTTCCCCCACGAAATATCTATCTTTGTAGTTCATCGCAGCTCTGCGAATTTCGCTATGCAGTCGAGTTCAATTGAAACTCATGAGTATTACGTCCGGACAACCACAATCAAAGAAATATCAACAAGAGTTCCTACTGAGTTGGAACTCGAATTTCAATAGAAGGTACTTCTCATATCTTCCATTTGAAATCATACGAAACTATATATAGTATTCATTCACTTCGCATACATCGTACTTATATAAATTTCCACTTACACAAGATTTCTCAAAACATATTCCAACTTTCCAATCAATAGTTTTAAATTTACTGTAGTGTCCCGCCTTTTTGAACGCTTCAAATTGACAATTAAACCAACTTAAAACATTCAATCAATGAATCGTTATTTAGCTTACAAAGTTTAAAAGAAGAACCACACAGGAAAAAACACAGAATAAATAACACAGTATTGAACAATGACATAAAAATTTCCTTTATTAATTAGAATTTTGAATACAAGATTTTTCTTTATACAGCGGTATTAAAATACAATTTGAATATAAAAATATTTGCTGTAGTAAATCTTCAGAGTGCGCCATATTTGAAAAGAGGAACGATTTAGGGAAAGATGTATTTTTTTTGGGAATAATGAAATTAGTCTTCGGCTGTTAAAAGTAAAAAGAAGGAACGATTATGTTTGTTGAAGAAAATTTGGGGAGAGGCATGATTTACGAGATAAGAAAATTTGGGATAAGCACGAAGTAATTTCAATAGGGTTAGGGTGCGTTCAGAAGTAGGTTGGTGTAGTTTATACTTGAGGTAGGTTACAACTGGGTTTAAATTAATATAAATCCTATAGTGAAAACCACATAATGCTTTAATTTCGTACTGCTAATACAATCCCCGAATGCAACGAAAATTATACGTATTTGCTCATCTGTGCATTCTGAATTCAATAAAATTAATCTGATTGTAATCCGACTCTGTTTCTATACAACGTATTTTTAATTTTAAATTGTTTATCGGTTTACCGATTTTATTCAGTTCGTCCACCAATAACTCTGTTCGATTCCAAATTTGAAATATTAGTTTCAATTTCTTTATATACACAAATACACGCATATCCAAGCCAAATTCTCCATATATTTTCAATAAATAAAATCTCTAATTTATCTAACGTTAGTAACGTTTATTTTTAAATTCAACCATTTATGTTTTCTAATCGAATTTCAAATCCAATTCAAATATTCAACAATAAATAATTTATTCCTAATCAACCATTCCGAATTAAATCTTGAGTTCAATTCATACACAAAACCATATATTCGATTTTTAATTTCTAATCCAAGTATCAATATAAAATTGATTATTAATAGTAAATTATTTAATTAATTCCATATTCCAGTGGTCGAAATTTCTGGAATGTTACATTTACTGTATTCTTATAAAAATCTTTCATATATAAGTTTCAAAAACTTTCATATCAAATATCCAAAAATCGAAGAGTCTCGAAATTCCATTTCAATACCATATTCAGTTTGATTTCTAATTGATTTAGATATTCGATATCATTTCAAATTCAGATTTACAAATCAATTCATTAATAAAACTTCAAATTCAATTTAGATTACATGTCACGAATATCATTATTCAACTGAATCTTTACATTCGATCATTTCATACTTAAATTGCTTAGATCAGAAGTATATGCTTCTATCTTCAAAATAATTAAGTAAAATTTAAAATAGTTTCAATAAAATAATATATTGATATACAATAGGTTTGAGTTAAAATAAATAAGTTTTGGTATAAAATAGTTTAAATAAACTAAATATGTTTGCTATAAAATAATTGAATATGACAGCTAAGCTTATATTCAAAGTAGTTTAAATAAAGTAAATAAGTTAAATTTTATAGTTTAGGAAAATAGTGCAGATTTATATACTAGTTGTAAAGCATAAATACAATTTTCAAAAGATAACCCAATCTAATTCAATTTATCCGAAATCCCAATGCCAATTCAGGTTTGATTTCATAATATGGTTTCAATAATCAATTCTCAAATAGAACATTATTCACAAGAGATAAACTCTTTTAAAAGCTTCCGGAATTATCTTATAATCCATACATTTGAATTTGCAAAATAACCTTCTCAAAATGTTTCTTAGGCAGAACATTTATAACACATTTCGTGTAAATTGAATTCAATATATTTTAAAACAATTAAGAAATTTGTTTCAATCTGTAACGACCCATATTTTTGGCAGTCAAATATTTTATATAATTTATCATTTTTGGCAGTCAAATATTTTAATATTTAATACGTTATTTAAAATGAAGTTCGAACATTATATATTTATATAATTATAAATCGAGCTCAAAATAGCGCTGCAGTTCGTAATATGGAGTTTTGAACTTCAACTGAATATACAGGATCCGATATAAGTCGGATTTCTGTGAAATAAGAAACGCTGGAATTGTATTTGTGATAATTTTCATATGGAAGGGAAGAATTTAGATTTCATGTTATAATTTGTTAGTCATGGCCAAATCAAATTTTGAAATAGTCGCTATGGAAATCGTTATTTAAAAATATAGGCCTTTAAAATAACAATTTTGCAAACGGACTCCGTTTTCGATGAAATTAGTTTCATTGGAACCGTATCGTTACATTATTGTAAAAAATCAAACTGCGTGGCCAACGATGTCATATGTGACCACAGTAGCCATAAATGTCCATTCAAATTTCTATAGCGCATAATTAAATTAATTTAATTCAATAGAGGGATATTTGAGTGAAACTTGACCAGATGGTTGAATTAGGCCGTGAAACTAGTTCCGTTGAGTTCGTATCGTCGATTATAGTCAGAATAGGTATATAATTTGTTATTTTTGGAGACTGGGAAATTTGGTGTCCAAAATGGCATTTCGGTGCGTGAAAAAATAGCCTACCGGGAAAACAGTCTCAGAATGCGACGAAACTGGTGCTGTTGGGTTCGTATGAATTAATTACTATAGGATTTCAAGGTTTCAAGTTGATTGGATTTATTTAGTAATCGTGGAAAATTTAAACGCTTTATTTCCACTGGTTTTATAAAGGATTTTTTTTCAAACGATGTCGGATTTCGACGAAACCTGTCCCATTGGATCCAAAATATTTTTCTATGCTAGGATTAATTTTTTTATCAGAAAACAAAAGTCAATTGTAGTTAGTTTTACATGATACTTCACGATGAATTTTCAATATAATAAAACATTCTATGTTATCCTATATATACACATTTCAGGGTCAAACCCTAAGGAAATTCGCCGTGGTCAAACATTTACATTTCTACGCCTCCACTTTTCAGTTTAATGGATGAAATCCTCTATTTTTCCTCTTCAAAATCTCAAAATCAGTTAATCCTTTGCAAAATCTTCCAACAGCAAAGATCTAGAGCTCGAAAATCTCTTCTATCACAATTGTGAAGATCTGATTTTGGTTGCCTGGTAGTTGGAATTCCTATCTGAAGCGGCAGCGTTTGTGAGTGGTTTCCTGGGTGAAAGCACCACCGAGTTGATTAGTATTCAGGCGAAGGCTGGAGCAACGTGAGGCGCAGTGATTGGTACTTTTGGATGGACCTCCGGCGTTGGGGATTGGCGCAGAAATGAGGCGGTGTTCTTTCCAGCTGAGCTGATCGTCCATTGGTGGAATAGAAGAGGAGCGGGGTTGCCAAAGTCGAACATGGCTCACGGTTGAGATGAACATGGCTCACGGCTATGAATGAGGAGGCGCTGTGAAGGCGGCGCATGGATGAAGTGGAGCGATGTGATTGGTATGCGAAGCTATAGTATCACGGAGGGATCAATGAAGAACTGTCGGCCCGTAAATCTTAGCACAGAAACTTGTTTATTGCTAAATAGTAATTAACAATAATTATATAAACTAATTTATATTTCTCTAAATCATGGACAGGTCGGTCAGGTATTCTCCTTATAGGATGAACTATAAAGACAGTAGGAACAAAATTAAAGGATCTTTCCCATCCTTTTTGCCAGAGACAACTGAAAGTTATTGGCCTGACTTTCCAAAACGTAATTAGCAGCTTAAACCTTTAATTTAAGAATTAATTAATTATAACCATGTTGTTAATAAACATTCGAAATTAGTGCATATGGAATTAGAATCAAACAAAGATGTCGGCTTGGACAATAAGATGTTAAGAACATTCCTAACTATGTTTTAACGGCAATTAGTTTATTAAGTCTAAACTGTAATTAGATTTATAAAAGAAAATGTCAACTTAGAAATTTAATTAGCAAACCATGGAGCAACGTCTTCATACAAGGACATTAGGAGTCACACATGTCGGCCTGTTTATTACTTTACAAATGGAATTAATTAGTGTTAATTAAGGTCAAATTAAGGAGATTAGTTTTAATTCGAAACCGTATAACTATTGATGTAAAATAACTAGTGCATATATTTACAGAATGGAATGAAACAAGAGGCAAGGGGACCGTATCAGGGAACGATGTATTTTGGAAATTGTTTGACAAGACCGAAGACTGCTGGAGTTTTTAGTTAAACTAAACTCTTTTTAATTTAACTGAAAACCTGTATCGACAAATCAGATCAAGATGAGTTAAACTCACTTAGTTCTTCCCATTTATGTTTTATATAAATTGGGTTTTTATTTTGTGTGCTCTGCTTGCTGATGGTTGCCTGTTTGCTAATTATATATTCATTTGTTGATTTAATCAATGAAATTAAACTATGTTTAATTTCAGTAAAATACCAAATCGTTATTTTAACGATTGGATCCAATAGAGGTAATTTACCTTGTTGGTCACATTTATAAAATAAACGTGTTTAACTGTTTGGATTGTCTGAATTGTTTTGCTGATTGGTTGATAATATATAGTCGTTATTTGTTGTTATAGAAATTAAAAGTTAATGGAATTGATTGATCTGATTTGTGATAACCATTTGAATATAGGGAAGAACAGGTTGGAGGGATCCAACGGGATTCCTCAAATATATTCTTTATCTTCATATTATCATATATGAACTGTCCTGATTGAGATTTGATTATTGATAGTTGACTGAAAATTCAACAATTGTTTGGTTTAAACCAATGGGCAGTATTGGTAGAGTATTGGGCAGCATATGGCCGATAAAATCAATTGTTTTATTTTTATTGATTTACCGTCTGGTGGATCGATAGAACTGAAGTTATAAAATTTTATTTTATAACTGAAGATAGATTTTTAGATATATATATTTATTTCAATTAAAAGTTTTAAAAGGGAAATAAATATTTATTAATTATTATTTAATTTAGAATTAAATTATTAATTGATTTTATAATGAAATTCTGACGTTAATCAGAATGATAAACAAGTGATTAGAAATTCACCTAATGGTTAAATTTGGATAATGTTTTATTAAGAAACATTTAAATGGAATTATTTAAATTAATTACATTATCAATTAATTTAAAAGGAGAGAACTAATTGGAATCTTTAACGAGATAACCGTGTGTAGAGTTGACTAAATTGACCATTGTTAACTGGAATGAATTATTAAATTAGTTTGTTTGGATTAATCCAATTAAATAGTTGAAAGAATATTTGTTTAATTTTAAGAAGATATTTCAAAAGGGATTTACTATTCATTTAATTAATTAAGGAATTAATTATTTTTACAGAAATTAATGATCGAGGTAAAATAATAATTTAGAAAAAGAATACTTGTGTAACACCCCACCTCCGTTAAGGTCACTCTCAAAGGGAATGCCTTAACTTCGGTGGAGCGTTTTAAGGTACAAGATACTAATAAATTACAAGACAGAAAATTTATGCAGCGGAAAAAGTTCAATATTATTTCATAAATACTTGTTTAACACAACAATTCAACAACTGTTTCAACCTTCCAAATTATTACAACTTTTCATCTGTCTTGAAAACATAAAGAAGCAATACTGAAAATAAAATGACATAAATCCCCAATAAGTGCTTGACTATAGCCATAGCTCAAAAAGGAAAGTCCAAGCCTTACATCTACGGTCTTCAAGCTTTGGCTAACCTGGACTAAGCAGAAGTGTTTCCTCCCTACGGACTTGGGGGGTGGGGAACGGAAGAAAAGAAGCGAAAGGAAAATGGGTCAGACATAAGTTTGGTAAGCCCCGTTATTTAATAGCATGTAAACAAGTAAAAGACTATGACATGACTAAACTAAACTTAGAATGATACCACAAGTATAGGGTAGTCCTAAAACGAGGTAAAGTAAGATTTAACTAGATTTGGCTATCGCACCCAGTTTTACTTCTCTGCACCCACTAAGAGTTGTTTAACTAGCAATGTATGTTCACGATAAAGTGATCCCATTCATGTATTGATCGGCTCCTACTCGCATTCATGTATTCCTGGTGTCATGCGGCCCCACGTGATTTTTAAGTACTTGTGCTGGTTCCAGTATAGGGTGTATCAAGTCCTATAATGGCAACCCTGACACGATTCAAAGATGCACAAGTGTACGCCTGGTGCCCAGTGTCTGCTTTTTCCACTCCGGAGCCCGTGCACGCCCGTACTCCGTCGGAACCTACACTGACGCACTTAACCGCCGCCCTTTTGACCGCTTATATTCAGCCCAGTAATTGTGCCCCACCCTTCCTAGTTTAGGGTACCTTGATACATTCATGTGGGTTACTGCTGAAACGGGTCCCCATTACTAAGGTTTTTCTAGTCAACATGCCAAACTGGTTAAGTGTCCTTGGTTTGACTTAACCCCTATCAATCTTGTCTAGTTAACATGTTAAGTTGGTTAAGTGTTTCTCAATTACTTAACCCCACCAATCTTGTCTTGTTAACATGTTAAGTTGGTTAAGTGTTCCCTTAATTACTTAACCTCGCCATTTCTAGCTTGACTGTTCATGAGCTTTAATTAATTAATTAAAGCACCAACCACTCACATTAGACAGGTATTGTTGTGGTTACTGGATGTGTCGGTCGGTTCCGAGCAGTTTTACACCACAACTCAGTCTAACCTCGGGTCTTTCTAGGCTTGATGCACTAACCTCTCACATTAGACAGGAATTGTTGTGCTTACTAGATGTGCCGGTCAAGTCCGGGCAGGTTTACACCACAACTCAGTCTAACCTCGGGTTAGACATATTCATCTTTTACATTTTATATATGTGAATTTTCTACAAGTGTTTCATGTCACATATTTTAATTATGTTCAAGACTAATGGTATAAATTATACCATTCATCGCCTTAACCATTTACATGGTTTTGGGCCCACCTACATTATTAACATGTTTTGATTTAATAACTATCCCAACGTTACCTCCGTTTGTTCATTCGTATTAATCACATAAAGTCATTGGGCCCGCATATTAGCCCAATTTATAAACAAGAGATAAAGAAGGGAACATGCATAATATAGATTCAACCAAACATGTAAATTTTGCATAAAACTTTATTCATATAATTTAACATGTCACATGAACTTGCATATAATTTAGACTTAGATAATCATAAGCCTAAAACATGTTAATATGTAGATCTAGGCATGTGTGAACATAACCTCAATTATAAACTATCATATGACATAATCATGACATGTCCAATCCCAAGGCATGTATAATTTCAACATTAACATATAGGTGTGAACTAGATCTAACAAGGTGAACTTGCATAAGTCCACTTTACAAACATGCATATAAATATAGATCTAGTTTTGGATCTAACATGTAACTTGCATATGAACATATGTATAATTAGATCGTGACTTGGATCTATCATAAAACATATAACTTGCATTAATCATATGAACCTAGATAGATCTTGACATGGATCCAACATAAAACTTGTAACTTGCATATGAACATACAAACATATATAGGCATATGGATCAAACGTAATACATACAACTTGCATTAATGAGACGACCCCAAACCCCGTACTAGCGGCGGCAAGGGTAATCCTTGGAATATATCACAGAAACAGATAATAGCAGAACAGAATTAAGTAAATACACCAGATAATGAACAATAGAATATACTGGATAAACGAAATCATCAGAGTTACACAGTATACAGGATCTTACTTAGTACAAATATAGCTCAGCTATACATAAATGTCTACAGCGGAAAACAAACATAATATGTACAATAGGAGCTGAACAGCATAAAAAGAGATAAATGATAGAATTCATCTTCAGCTCCAGCTATCCAGAAATAACCAGCAAAACCTGAATACAAGGCTGCCCGTGTAGAAAAAGGGGCACCCGAGTTTGAAAGTGAAACAAACTACGAGTCAGTCATGGGACTGGTATGAGAAATCTACTCAACACATATATAATTTGGCTAATCATAGGACCACGCCACTTTCGTGGAACGGGTTTACTCCATTGGATTTCCAGTGCTTTAAAACAAATCTTTCTTTTAAACATCGCAATGCTTTTTATAAAAATGAAGCCATTATAAGACTCAGTTCCCATCACACAATGCAACGCAAACCGGAGGATAGAGTTTTTACCTTATAACGGCCAAAACATGCTTGATACGAATAAAACAAAGGCATTTGATATTATTGCTAGTGTTTATATGGTTTGAAAACAATTTCAAATCATAACTATCAATCATAGACGACATGAGCGTCCCATGCCACTATGTCGCCAGATATATATACAATCGAAACCGCACAGTCACATATTTGGAAATTGGGTTTCCGTCATGAACCAAGGCAAAAGATAGTCCTTACCGAATTTGAGACAATCTAGCCTACCATGTCTCAGGATCAGAGCTCGAGTGACCCTTGGATCGTCAGGGCCGGTCCACCGATGTGGATTAAAATGCCTGGACAATACGTTTCCCCGCCCTTTGGGGCGTAAACGAGCCAACGAATGACTCCATCGGACCCGGATCGTCCGATCAAACCGAGGCGCCTCGCAACAGCAACAACCACATAGGTGAAAAGTATATAAATGTCAGGGCTGGTAGGTCACTGACACCACCCTAGCTAGAAAGAAACGCATGCCCTCCCTGAGGTCCTTCTCCCGTTTCTGGTTCATACCGGGGTGTGAGGCTCGTGATTTCACGTTATACACAAAGCTATGCCACACAGGCGGTGCTTTGATCATCTCCACAAGACTTTGCTTTTCAACAGAAGTCCTGATCATTGCATCTTAGCATGCCACACAGGCAATTCATGCCATGCGACTGATGTCCATCGATATACAACCTCTGAGCTCGTGCGTTTCAGAGAAGGGCGTTAAGCAAAAGAATAAATTCTCCACCGCCAAACAGATGTATATTTAATAGAGATCAATCAACACAGAATAAAATCCAATGTCAGACACACAGTCCATTTACAAGTCTGTTCTGGGTCTGAACGAAACCGGAGGCACTAAATACCTCGCAAACCCATTGATCACCACGTACGTCTGGACGATCACCACTCATTATCCATATTTCGGGATGCCTCCCAATCAGGACCTCAGTTACCATCCAAACGAGGTGAAGATCTCCGGTCTTCGACCACCATCTTCATCTTCGATTTCTTATCATCGGTCAATTATTTGAAATGAAAATTAACTCGGCCTTTTCAAATAATTCACGTATATTTAGAATTTCCAATCAATTTATTTCAATGGTTAAATTATTCAACAACACCAATTTTGTTCTTTAATGTAATTTTCACACCAAACACATTCAACCATCAAATACCACATAAATCGAGCAAATTCAGTTTATTTCCATTCCATATTGTTTATGGTATTTTATAACGATTCATCGCTATTTTTATTTATTTTAAAATAGCCAATTTATTCAAAACGCCGCTTCGGGCCATAACGCGGCCGTGGCGCTGTTTTTCTTCAGATTTGATTTACACATATCTAAAAATCTAACCGTTGGATCTTTACAAAATTTACATCATTAGAAAGGTCTTTTCAAAATGAATCCAACGGTTCCAGTTTCGGGAAAATTCGACAGTCGGATCTCCCGGTACAATCGTTTGAAGTTTCGATTTCAAAATACGAACTGCAGCGTCGTTATTCGATTAAACATAATTATATTTATATATGTATATATAAATAAAATCGTTTCTGGCGCTGATTTTCTTTAAATTTGAATTAAACATTCCAGACAATCCAACCGTTGGATTTTTACAAAGTTGGTGCCGGTGGAAAGATTTCTCCAAAGCGAACCAAGCGGTTGCGGTTTCGGGAAAATCCGATGGTCGGATTTCTCGTACTAATCGTTTCAAATTACGATTCCGAAACGCGAACTGCACGGCTTCGATTCCTTTTAATTATATTTATATTTATATATATAAATATAGTTCATTCTATAATTCCAACTATAGTTCATTCTATATTTTCAACTTCGTTTTCACTTCAAATATTTCACTAACGCCTTAATATTTCGAAAAATTTCGCCATAACCTCCTTTGTACGGGGAGGGGTTTGGAAATTTATTGGGCCATGTTAGGTACCCAATAAATCCTAAAAAGCATTCACATATTTATAGTGATATATTCTGGTGTTTACGGGGGAGCATGTATAGATAATCACTCCAGAGAATAAATTCTCGTCACCCCGTTTCCGTGTGGAAATAAATAGTCCATGTGCCATATCTAATAACTAGAGAGACGTGATTATTGTCAACTCCAGACCCGTGTGGGGTTTTTATTAATCTGGCAATTTATCGTTATATTTTATAGAGTCCATATCAGTCATCAGTTCAACCTGTAGTATATAATCATCGCCATACAAGCCTCTCGCTCGTATGGTAAATCTTCCACCTCGTCACACAAGCTCCAATTGCTTATGTGGAATATGATGAAGTATGCCTATCGTCAAGAAGTATGCCATGTAGCGTAGTTCAAATTTAATTGTTACTATCCTATGGCGATATTTATTATTTCACACAGAATAACCAGCACTCCGCATCCAATGGCATTCACAGGAGTTGATATAAAAATAAAATTGCGCAACCAACTCATCAAGGCTTACCTATTTGTCGGGCACGCAAATAATTTCTTTACTCTAAAGCTAATCCATTTTTCCTGTTCAACACATGTATATATATGCAGAACAAAGCCAATAATAATATTTCTAGCAAACTATTATTTATTTCAATATGTGTGTATTTTTATCAAAGCGTATACATGATAAAAAAAATATTTATCATCAAAAATATTTATTCAACACGTGAATGTTTTTAACACTTCATATTCACAATAAAAATGTAGTTTTTATTGTCTATTCATTTTATTTTAAAATACGATAACATTTAACACATGAATTTCAACTCGACGAACGAATTTCAATTCAACACATGAATATTCTCTATAGTTTGTATATATATAAAAATGTGATTTTTATCGCTAAAACTATTTGTTTAAATTCAAATAATATTCAACACATGAATTTCAACTCAACGAATGAATTGCAACTCAACACATGAATATTCTTTCAACATATGTAATTTATTTCAACGAATGAAAATTATTCTAACACATGTATATTTCAGAAAATTTCGGCAGCATAACGGCAGGGTAGTTAAAACCGGGACCGTCCCTAGTACGGCTCCTCGCTCTACCTTAAAACCTCGCGGTTTTTGACAATGGGGATCATGCATCTAGTTCGCACGCAGGCGGCATGTATATATTTATTTCATTTCCACAAACTAATCCTATGTGGTTTCAACCAAATATTTCTCAACCACAAACGGGTATTTTTCAATCATAATCAATCAATATCAACCACAAACAATCCCAAACAATCATTCGCTATCAATCAATTTTCACAACAATCACAACCAATAAATATCGTCCATGGTTTGTGGACGAGGGGCGTATATATATATATATATATATATATATATATATATATAGCAATTCACTTCTATTTCAACACAGATATAATTTTTACAACGCATATACAACTTATACATCGAACGTACAACTTATACAACGCTTATACATGAGATGTACAACGCTTATATAACTCATACATCGACTATATAATTTATACATCGTCGTTTTCCATATCGTTTATAAATTAGAAATCTCACATTGGGTTCCACTCCACCAAAAATAGCAGAAGGCTCAGAAAAATATGCGGTCTCTTCTAAAATGTAAAAGGCGTCCACACGGTCACGATGTTTCCTGTTTCATCGAATTTCGTTAACATAGCAAAAAGATATGATTTTTCGAAGTTTGCAACGGTTTTAAACTGTCGAAATCAGTTAAATAATTAACAGCCGATACCTTTCAAAAAACTTCAAAACTAGGTTTGAATTTTTCGATCAATCCGTGCAATGGTTCCACGATCGGGTTGCGCAGGGTCGAAGATCTACGTGAGGTGCACGTGCGCCAGGAAGGGGGCCCACTTCGGTGGCTTCTGGTGACGGCGGCGGCGATTGGAAGCTCGGAACTTTCGAGCTTGATATCTCTTCGAATGATGCACGAAAAAATACAAACTACATATGGATTTGATGATCTTCTTGAGCTCTTCAAAATCTTCAACTGGAGGAGGGGCTAATTCTGCCTAGTTTGGTCGGAAATTGGATGGGAACGGCGAGAAAGGGTTCCGCCGTCGATCGCTGCTAATCGGGGAGAGAGAAAACGATTTTTTTTATTATTATTAAATTCTGATTGGTCCATAGATTTTATTAGGGGTTTTCTGATGCGACCACCAATCTAAACCCAACGACTATCGTCCCTAGTGTTTTACCCCCATTCCGAACACAATGGGATATGTTTCGAAGGCCCATTCGAATGTTTCAGTCAGTTTTCCTTCAAATTAAAATATAAAACATTCAATATTTAATTTGAACGTACATTTCAATTTGCTAGGGCCACAAACTAATTCGAAAAATTCCAGAAAAATAAATCTAGCTATGTTTTGACGATACGGCTCCAACAAAACTAGTTTCGCCAAATTCTGAGACCGTTTGCAAAAATGCCCATTTCTGGTCGATCCAATTTAACTATAATTGACCAAAACACATTTTCCTTTGCCGCGCTCACATACTAGCTTCAAAAATTACGAAATTTGAAACCTAGCAATAACTTCACATCCCGGATCCAACAAAAGTGGTTTCGTCGAATTCCGAGGTCGTGTGCAAAATGGTCATTTCCACGGGCTATATAAATTCCCTAACGACCCTTCTGAAAATTCATTCGGCCATAACTTTTGCTTTCCGCTATGAAAATTCGATTTTTCAGATTCGTTAGAAAGGTATTCACTAACAGATTTAAATATTTTTGGTTTCACTAAAACCCGGATTGTTTTGCACCCGGTACAGTCCGACAAAGTTTGAATTCAATTTCTGAAACTGCAGCGCCCTTTCAGGCCTTGTTTATAATTATAATTAATTATATTCATTTTCAATTGTCGATTCAAACTCAATTTTCATCTCTAGTATTTAAAATATTTATTTTAAATATTTAAAATCCATTATTTTAGCCAATTTAAAAAAGTTAAATTGGTTCAGATTTTCTGGGTCGTTACAATCTCCCCCACTTAAAACTTTTCGTCCCCGAAAAGGAACAAAGTCGAAAGTGGTTTGATAAATCTACAATCACACAACACAACCAACAATCAAATCGTTTTAACCTTTCAAAAATATATGGATCAACTTCTATTCTCTTTTTAAAATCATTCAGACTATAGAGTTAAAAGTGCACATCTACGGAAAGAGAATAACAGTAGAGTAGAGAATCGAATGGTAATGCAAAGTAGGGTAAATGTACCTTGCACCGAAGTCAATCAGAGATATCTACTCGACATCTGGGATAAGCTTTCTGAATGCTCTCCTCAGTTTCCCAAGTACAATCTCGCGGATCTCCACTCCATTGCACTTTGACTAAGTGAACCTTCTTGTTCCTCAGCTCTTTGGTTTCTTTGCCGATAATCTTTAGCGGCTCTCTTCTCACAGCCAATTCTGGAGTAATTTCAATGTCCTGTTGAGCTGCTTCTTCCACGATCAAGTCTGGATCATGAACGTGCTTTCGAAGTTGAGATATGTGAAATACATCATGAACTCCAGGCAACCAATCTGGCAATTTGACCCTATAAGCGAGAGTTCCAATCCGTTCCAGAATAGGAAACAAACCTATGAATTTGGGCGCCAACTTTCCAGTTTTACCGAACCGGATAACTCCTCTCATCGGCGATACTTTCAAATATACATAGTCACCAACAACAAAGGATATATCTCTTCTTCTCCTATCGGCATAGCTCTTTTTGACTTCAGCCTTCGTACTAGCCTCAGGCTGCTCACTTGTCTCTGGGCTATCAGCTTCAAATTTTCTTTTGCTGCTAGAGCTAATTTCTTCTTCGTCTTGTAACATTCCTTTCTTAAGGAGATCTTCATACTGATAAGCCATGTATATCATTTCAGAAAAAGGAAGCTTCACATTCCTCAGTACACTATTCTGATATCTCCTCTACAGGCCATGAATAAATCTCAGATTTTTCCTCTTTGGATCTTGAATCAGATGAGGAGCAAAGTGAGCAAGTTCGTTGAATTTCTTATGATATTCTGGGATGGTCATATCACCTTGTATCAAATAAGAAAATTCATCACATAATCTCTCGGTTGCTTCGGGAGGAGTAAATCTTCCTAAGAAAATCACTTTGAATCTGTCCCAGGTGATATCACCTTCTGGATTATCTTTAATAACTGAATCCCACCAAAACAAAGCTTCTTATTTGAGCGCCCAAGATGCTACTAACCGTTTCTGGTCATCCCTCAGCTGGATACGCTCAAAGATTCTTTCGACAGAAGTCATCCAAGCTTGGGTTTGAATTATAGATTCATTGCCAGAGAACTGTGCTCCGTTCAGATTTCGATATCTCTTTAATAGAGCCTCTAGATCGGGTTCTGCATTTCTCCTGTTTCTGACACTCATTTTTCAAGTACTTCTGCAAATGGCAGATCAAGTGTCAGGTCACAGAAAAGGTATTTCAAAATATAGAGACAATTACTTCAAATGTAAATGTGTCTATCGTGGTGTAATTTCATTCTGCTTTACTCATACTAGGATATTGCTAATCCTATCTGTATAGAGTTACCCGTCCTAGAACACTACTGGTTCTATTTCTGACGAGTTCGTTCAAATGTTATATTCCAGAACTAAGCTTAACCAAAGCTCTGATACCAAAATGAGACGACCCCAAACCCCGTACTGGCGGCGGCAAGGGTAATCCTTGGAATATATCACAGAAACAGATAATAGCAGAACAGAATTAAGTAAATACACCAGATAATGAACAATAGAATATACTGGATAAACGAAATCATCAGAGTTACACAGTATACAGGATCTTACTTAGTACAAATATAGTTCAGCTATACATAAATTTCTACAGCGGAAAACAAACATAATATGTACAATAGGAGCTGAACAGCATAAAAAGAGATAAATGATAGAATCCATCTTCAGCTCCAGCTATCCAGAAATAACCAGCAAAACCTGAATACAAGGCTGCGCGTGTAGAAAAAGGGGCACCCGAGTTTGAAAGTGAAACAAACTACGAGTCAGTCATGGGACTGGTATGAGAAATCTACTCAACACATATATAATTTGGCTAATCACAGGACCACGCCACTTTCGTGGAACGGGTTTACTCCATTGGATTGCCAGTGCTTTAAAACAAATCTTTCTTTTAAACATCGCAATGCTTTTTATAAAAATGAAGCCATTATAAGACTCAGTTCCCATCACACAATGCAACGCAAACCGGAGGATAGAGTTTTTACCTTATAACGGCCAAAATATGCTTGACACGAATAAAACAAAGGCATTTGATATTATTGCTAGTGTTTATATGGTTTGAAAACAATTTCAAATCATAACTATCAATCATAGACGACATGAGCGTCCCATGCCACTATGTCGCCAGATATATATACAATCGAAACCGCACAGTCACGTATTTGGAAATTAGGTTTCCGTCATGAACCAAGGCAAAAGATAGTCCTTACCTAATTTGAGACAATCTAGCCTACCATGTCTCAGGATCAGAGCTCGAGTGACCCTTGGATTGTCAGGGCCGGTCCACCGATGTGGATTAAAATGCCTGGACAATACGTTTCCCCGCCCTTTGGGGCGTAAACGAGCCAACGAATGACTCCATCGGACCTGGATCGTCTGATCAAACCGAGGCGCCTCGCAACAGCAACAACCACATAGGTGAAAAGTATATAAATGTCAGGGCTGGTAGGTCACTGACACCACCCTAGCTAGAAAGAAACGTGCCCTCCCTGAGGTCCTTCTCCCGTTTCTGGTTCATACCGGGGTGTGAGGCTCGTGATTTCACGTTATACACAAAGCTACGCCACACAGGCGGTGCTTTGCTCATCTCCACAAGACTTTTCTTTTCAACAGAAGTCCTGATCATTGCATCTTAGCATGCCACACAGGCAATTCATGCCATGCGACTGATGTCCATCGATATACAACCTCTGAGCTCGTGCGTTTCAGAGAAGGGCGTTAAGCAAAAGAATAAATTCTCCGCCGCCAAACAGATGTATATTTAATAGAGTTCAATCAACACAGAATAGAATCCAATGTCAGACACACAGTCCATTTACAAGTCCGTTCTGGGTCTGAATGAAACCGGAGGCACTAAATACCTCGCAAACCCATTGATCACCACGTACGTCTGGACGATCACCACTCATTATCCATATTTCGGGATGCCTCCCAATCAGGACCTCGGTTACCATCCAAACGAGGTGAAGATCTTCGGTCTTCGACCACCGTCTTCATCTTCGATTTCTTATCGTCGGTCAATTATTTGAAATGAGAATTAACTCGGCCTTTTCAAATAATTCACGTATATTTAGAATTTCAAATCAATTTATTTCAATGGTTAAATTATTCAACAACACCAATTTTGTTCTTTAATGTAATTTTCACACCAAACACATTCAACCATCAAATACCACATAAATCGAGCAAATTCAGTTTATTTCCATTCCATATTGTTTATGGTATTTTATAACGATTCATCGCTATTTTTATTTATTTTAAAATAGCCAATTTATTCAAAACGACGCTTCGGGCCATAACGCGGCCGTGGCGCTGTTTTTCTTCAGATTTGATTTACACATATCTAAAAATCTAACCGTTGGATCTTTACAAAATTTACATCATTAGAAAGGTCTTTTCAAAACGAATCCAACGGTTCCAGTTTCGGGAAAATCCGACGGTCGGATCTCCCGGTACAATCGTTTGAAGTTTCGATTTCAAAATACGAACTGCAGCGTCGTTATTCGATTAAATATAATTATATATATATATATATATAAATAAAATCGTTTCTGGCGCTGTTTTTCTTCAGATTTGAATTAAACATTCCAGACAATCCAACCGTTGGATTTTTACAAAGTTGGTGCCGGTGGAAAGATTTCTCCAAAGCGAACCCAGCGGTTGCGGTTTCGGGAAATTCCGATGGTCGGATTTCTCGTACTAATCGTTTCAAATTACGATTCCGAAACGCGAACTGCACGGCTTCGATTCCTTTTAATTATATTTATATTTATATATATAAATATAGTTCATTATATAATTCCAACTATAGTTCATTCTATATTTTCAACTTCGTTTTCACTTCAAATATTTCACTAACGCCTTAATATTTCGAAAAATTTCGCCATAACCTCCTTTGTACGGGGAGGGGTTTTGAAATTTATTGGGCCATGTTAGGTACCCAATAAATCCTAAAGAGCATTCACATATTTATAGTGATATATTCTGGTGTTTACGGGGGAGCATGTATAGATAATCACTCCAGAGAATAAATTCTCGTCACCCCGTTTCCGTGTGGAAATAAATAGTCCATGTGCCGTATCTAATAACTAGAGAGACATGATTATTGTCAACTCCAGACCCGTGTGGGGTTTTTATTAATCTGGCAATTTATCGTTATATTTTATAGAGTCCATATCAGTCATCAGTTCAACCTGTAGTATATAATCATCGCCATACAAGCCTCTCGCTCGTATGGTAAATCTTCCACCTCGTCACACAAGCTCCAATTGCTTATGTGGAATATGATGAAGTATGCCTATCGTCAAGAAGTATGCCATGTAGCGTAGTTCAAATTTAATTGTTACTATCCTATGGCGATATTTATTATTTCACACAGAATAACCAGCACTCCGCATCCAATGGCATTCACAGGAGTTGATATAAAAATAAAATTGCGCAGCCAACTCATCAAGGCTTACCTATTTGTCGGGCACGCAAATAATTTCTTTACTCTACAGCTAATCCATTTTTCCTGTTCAACACATGTATATATATGCAGAACAAAGCCAATAATAATATTTCTAGCAAACTATTATTTATTTCAACACGTGTGTATTTTTATCAAAGCGTATACATGATAAAAGAAATATTTTAATCATCAAAAATATTTATTCAACACGTGAATGTTTTTAACACTTCATATTCACAATAAAAATGTAGTTTTTATTGTCTATTCATTTTATTTTAAAATACGATAACATTCAACACATGAATTTCAACTCGACGAACGAATTTCAATTTAACACATGAATATTCTCTATAGTTTGTATATATATAAAAATGTGATTTTTATCGCTAAAACTATTTGTTTAAATTCAAATAATATTCAACAAATGAATTTCAACTCAACGAATGAATTGCAACTCAACACATGAATATTCTTTCAACATATGTAATTTATTTCAACGAATGAAAATTATTCTAACACATGTATATTTCAGAAAATTTCGGCAGCATAACGGCAGGGTAGTTAAAACCGGGACCGTCCCTAGTACGGCTCCTCGCTCTACCTTAAAACCTCGCGGTTTTTGACAATGGGGATCATGCATCTAGTTCGCACGCAGGCGGCATGTATATATTTATTTCATTTCCACAAACTAATCCTATGTGGTTTCAACCAAATATTTCTCAACCACAAACGGGTATTTTTCAATCACAATCAATCAATATCAACCACAAACAATCCCAAACAATCATTCGCCATCAATCAATTTTCACAACAATCCCAAACAATCATTCGCCATCAATCAATTTTCACAACAATCACAACCAATAAATATCGTCCATGGTTTGTGGACGAGGGGCGTATATATATATATATATATATATATATATATATATATATATATATAGCAATTCACTTCTATTTCAACACAGATATAATTTTTACAACGCATATACAACTTATACATCGTACGTACAACTTATACAACGCTTATACATGAGATGTACAACGCTTATATAACTCATACATCGACTATATAATTTATACATCGTCGTTTTCCATATCGTTTATAAATTAGAAATCTCACATTGGGTTCCACTCCACCAAAAATAGCAGAAGGCTCAGAAAAATATGCGGTCTCTTTTAAAATGTAAAAGGTGTCCACACGGTCATGATGTTTCCTGTTTCATCGAATTTCGTTAACATAGCAAAAAGATATGATTTTTCGAAGTTTGCAACGGTTTTAAACTGTCGAAATCAGTTAAATAATTAACAGCCGATACCTTTCAAAAAACTTCAAAACTAGGTTTGAATTTTTCGATCAATCCGTGCAATGGTTCCACGATCGGGTTGCGCAGGGTCGAAGAGCTACGTGAGGCGCACGTGCGCCAGGAAGGGGGCCCACTTCGGTGGCTTCTGGTGACGGCGGCGGCGATTGGAAGCTCGGAACTTTCGAGCTTGATATCTCTTCGAATGATGCACGAAAAAATACAAACTACATATGGATTTGATGATCTTCTTGAGCTCTTCAAAATATTCAATTGGAGGAGGGGCTAATTCTGCCTGGTTTGGTCGGAAATTGGATGGGAACGGCGAGAAAGGGTTCCGCCGTTGATCGCTGCTAATCGGGGGGGGGGGGGGGGGAGAAAACGATATTTTTTTTTATTAAATTCTGATTGGTCCATAGATTTTATTAGGGGTTTTCTGACGCGACCACCAATCTAAACCCAACGACTGTCGTCCCTAGCGTTTTACCCCCATTCCGAACACAATGGGATTTGTTTCGAAGGCCCATTCGAATGTTTCAGTCAGTTTTCCTTCAAATTAAAATATAAAACATTCAATATTTAATTTGAACGTACATTTCAATTTGCCAGGGCCACAAACTAATTCGAAAAATTCCAGAAAAATAAATCTAGCTATGTTTTGACGATACGGTTCCAACAAAACTAGTTTCGTCGAATTCTGAGACCGTTTGCAAAAAGGCCCATTTCTAGTCGATCCAATTTAACTATAATTGACCAAAACACATTTTCCTTTGCCGCGCTCACATACTAGCTTCAAAAATTACGAAATTTGAAACCTAGCAATAACTTCACATCCCGGATCCAACAAAAGTGGTTTCGTCGAATTCCGAGGTCGTGTGCAAAATGGTCATTTCCACGGGCTATATAAATTCCCTAACGACCCTTCTGAAAATTCATTCGGCCATAACTTTTGCTTTCCGCTATGAAAATTCGATTTTTCAGATTCGTTAGAAAGGTATTCACTAACAGATTTAAATATTTTTGGTTTCACTAAAATCCGGATTGTTTTGCACCCGGTAGAGTCCGACAAAGTTTGAATTCAATTTCTGAAACTGCAGCGCCCTTTCAGGCCTTGTTTATAATTATAATTAATTATATTCGTTTTCAATTGTCGACTCAAACTCAGTTTTCATCTCTATTATTTAAAATATTTATTTTAAATATTTAAAATCCATTATTTTAGCCAATTTAAAAAGTTAAATTGGTTCAGATTTTCTGGGTCGGGGAGATTGTAACGACCCATAAAATCTGAACCAATTTAACTTTTTTAAATTGGCTAAAATAATGGATTTTAAATATTTAAAATAAATATTTTAGCCAATTTAAAAAAGTTAAATTGGTTCAGATTTTCTGGGTCGTTACAATTAATCATATAAACATATATATGTAGATCTTAACATGAAACATATAACTTTCATATGATATTGATAGTTTCATTCTTAATCTTTAATAGATCCAACGCCAAGTCCAATAAGCCACAAACATTCCAAGACAATTCATGATAAAATCATCACAAGAAACAAACATGAATTAGCATCATCAATATTATACAACATGGTATAATTCTATTTTTCACTTTATATTAAATCACGTCTTAAATTTATTTACATCTAAAAGATAACTACACTTACAAAAGACAATCTTGATTTCTGGAATCTGTATTCTGAAATTGAAATGCTCGCCTTTGATGTAGACAATCATTGTTTTAGTTTAATTTTGGTTTGATTTGGTTTGTCTCTTTTAATTTGCTTCAAGTTGAACGGCTGCTACTCGAGGTTGTTCAATGGCAGCATGACGGCTCTTGGTTTGATTTTTAATATGATTTGGGGTTGAGGTATTAGGTTGCTTGTATAGAAGTTCGATTTAATAGCAACCGTCAGATTAACCTAGAGCAAATCAAAGCCATTCAGACAAGATAGAATATCCACATTAGCCCTAATGACTCAGCAATGAGTCCATCAGAACCAATCAGATGCCACACCTACCTTAGAGCAAATCGGCCCATGGGTTGACAGCCAAAAACCCTGAATCAACACCTAGTCGACCCAGCAGGGCTCGGGTCGACCTCAAAAATGGGCTGTTTCGGTTTTCCCCCTCCCGATTCGCTGTTTTGAACTTTTTGCATATTTATTTATTTAATATATATATATATATTCTTCTCATATGCATACAAACTTCCAGGCTTAAAAACTTCTTCATAAGTTATCCGTTTTATGCAAACCAAATGTCTATCTTAACCAAAATTTTGAGACGAACGTAATAGCGCAAGCCATATCACTTAATTCTTCTTCTAAAAATTAAGTGTTCTTGAATTTGTTAATTTTAATATTCTCAGAAAATTCGGGGTGTTACAACTTTTTAAATGGAAATTCATTTAAAAGGTAATTGGAGCTGAAACCAAATCTAGTGGATGGTGGCAGGAGTTTATGTACAGGTTTTATATTTAAAAAACCAAGTTTTTATAACAAAGTTATAAAAGGAATTTCAAGCGAATACAATAGCTTGAAATAAATGTTACTTGATTATATGAATTAAGTCAAAGGAGATTGGAATAAAATGGTTTATATAAAACCAGAGTTAGATAAATGAAGTTCAAAGTGTTAAAACGTTAATTTTACGTTAACGTTACGTAATAATGGGATTAAGTGAAAGTAGGAAATTGAAATGGGAATTTCAAGCAGGAAATGGTCGAAAGGTTTTGAAAAGGAGTTGGAAAAGTGAATTCCATAAAAGAAGTGGGTCGTAGGACTTTGTAAATAAATCCGAATCATAAAATGAATTTGTTTAAAGAGGTTGAGGTTAAAATGTGGTATTTTATAAGAAATTATTTAATTATCGAATTAAGGAATAATAAGGAAGAGATCTTCAAAAGGTATGAAGGTTATAGGAAACCGTATTTTGATTAAAATAGTTAAATGGAATTTGTATTTATATTAGAATGAAATGTGGGTTCGGATTACAACTCGTATTTATCTTAGGATATGAACGTGTTAATCAAGGTCTGAGAGGTAATTAAAATACCCAAACTTGAATGACTTCGGAATTATCTAAGGATGATATGAGTTGGTAATGGTAAAAGGAGTTAGTAATAATTATTTATTTCCATTACAGAAATAATAATGTAACGTGAAATGAAGATTTGGGAAATATATATACAATGAGAATTCCAGAGTGGAAAAGTGAAATAAAAAGGGGATTGCGTGAATTATAATGTTATTGTCAAGATTTAAAAAGGAAATGTAAAAGTTGAATTTTATTGAATAAGAATAAGCATTGGACGTTGTCATGAATTGAATAAAAGATATCTGGTAACATTGTTTAACGAGCAATAAGTTGAATTGATTTTCCGATATTAGATAATAACATGGCTAATGTTTTGAAAGTGGAATTTGAAAACTGGATATGATATAGGATTTTCCAAGTATTAAAATGAATTTGTTTAAAGAGTAATCTTATGTTAAATAAGAAGTGAAAAACTATATTCATGATATCGATATAATTTAGAGTTTTAAAATTTACATTTGTTTTAATTAAAAGGAAAATTGATGTTGAATACCGAACCAATGAACTCATTGGATTTACATGATTGAATCACTGTTTATTTTGAAAGTTAAATCACCGACTATCAAATCTGTCCAATACGATTGTTGGTACAGAAAGATCGGGATCGAATTTATATTCGAAAACCATTCCGATCAACAAATACGTGAAGATATCAAAGGATGATCAAGATGGAGTATTGAAGATCGTTGATCTCCATAAACAAAGGAATTGCTTAAAATCTCTGTGTTGCAACGCAAAGATAAACTGTGGTTCTGTCGTGGTTGGAATCGACGGGTTGCAAGGACTACTCGCTACTGATCTATAGGGTGATTCCTGGATGTGGCAGGAGGGTGCCTTCGGTTCATCCTGTTCCTGGAGGACTTGTAGGACGGATGTCTGACAGAGTATTTCCAAAGGAATTATGTATGTTGATTTCTTCAAACATACCATAGTCGATGGCGGAGAAATGATTTTTCTCTAGCCAAATAACTAGAGTATTTTTGTGGACGTCAATTAGTGATATCTGGCGGATCTGACGATGTGTCATTCAAAGCAAATGATGACCCAATGTGTAATGGCGCGTTTTGTTAGCTGTCGAATAATTAATTTATTTAATTATTAAATATCGATTGGGCGATATCGATGACTTGAATTAAATAATATTGAATATTTAATTAAAATAAATAATATAATAATATATTATAATGTCGAAATAATCGGAAATCACCGAATTCACAATACTGTGTGAATTGGATCAGCTAAAATATTTAATTCAGTTTAGAATTGAATTTGAATAACGAATCGATTTAATAATCGACGTTAAAACATATTAATTATATTATAATTAAAATAGAGCGCGTAACGACGCGACATTTCGTTATTTGGCGATTTAGACTTCAAGTGGATGTACAGGGTTCGTTTTAAATCGGATTTCTGTGAAACAAGAAACGTGTGGAGCTGGTGGAGTATATCTTTCTAGTAGAAGAGAAAAATCGGGATTTCGTCGAGTAGATTTTGAGTTATGTCCAAATCAAATTTCAGAAAAGTCGCTGTGGAATTCCTTTATAATTTGCGACGCTTTATATACGTTATAAATCGATTTTTCGATACGAACTGAATATCGGGATAATCTGGAGTCTGGAAATCAAGTCATAAAATCTGAGGTGATATTCTGGAGCCGGACGACATTGTATATGGATATATACGATAATATTAATTTATTAATATTTAATTTAATAATATTCAAATATATTTATATATTTAAATGGGTCATCCAGAGCTTTAAAAATACGCAGTTTGAGCAGACGAAGTCGGAATTCGACAAAACCAGTTTCGTTGGGACCGTAATGTCGAACTCTAGCTACATGTCCAGTTTGGTGATTTTTAGGCATCGTATGTAATCGCTGGATATATAGAAGGCAAATACAAGAAGAAAATCGAATAAATAAAATAAATAAATAAATATCCTAACAAAAGAGTGGACCAAACAAAGGCCACACCTTGCTTTGTTTCAACCACCAGTTCTGTGTGGGTTCAAACTGATAGATGTGGAAGCAACAAATCCATTCAAACTAAATATAAATCCTATAAGTAATCCTCTAAAAACAAACACTTCTCTGGTTTTACAACATAAAACCGAGCCGCCATTTTGGTTAATCTTCAGGGAATTTAATCTCATAAATTACTCAATAAAATCGTGCATTCTGGGATCCGTTGTGATCGCCTAACCGCGAGCTTCCTGCTGGTGATCTTCGTTTGGGCTGCGACGGAATTCAGGGGAGCTCTATTTTCGAACAACCGTACTAGGGCTGAAGGTGGCCATCGATGCGATAGGGATTGGGTCATCTTGCTGTGGTCAGTGGGTTTCTCGAGAGGAGGCGCAGCTGGTGGCGTTGACGGGAAGATCTCCGGCGCTGGGTTGTGAAAAGCGATGGCGAAAGTTGAACGAAGAGGCAGCAGGTCGGTTTCGAGGTGGGAGTGTCGAACTGGGGTTTGAGGGTGTTGTCGAGTAGGGCTTGCGAAGAGGAAGGGAATGATAGTGGCGGCGCTGGGAACAGATGATCGGAGAAGTGTTGGTGCTTGGTCAACGATGGGTCAACGGGGATGAAAAGGGGATCGGGTTTCACTGTGTTGATTTGGGAAGAAGAAACAAACGGGCTGGTTTTATTGGAAGCGGGTTTGGGTTTTGTATAGAGGGACATGGGCCGGGATGAGAGAGGTAAAAGGCCCGTATGTTTTAATTTAAAACTTAAGTCCAATTTAAACTGTTTACTAACTCCTTAACGCGATATCTTGACCATATGAAATCAGAATCACGAACCGTAAGTTGCGTTGGGATCGTGGGGACGGACACTACGCAATGGAACTGACCGCGAGTCGATCGGAGTTCGTTACAATTTATAGCAAAATAAGTTGTCTGAATCAAGCGACAATTATCGTTATTGACGATGATAGTCCAAAGTGAGTAAAACTCACCAACTCTGTATAGTTCTATTTTTACAGTGTATTCTTAGAACTGTTAGATATTGTCTGTTTGATTGTGTGTTGACTGTTTGATTGAACTTCTAGTCAGTTAGTAAAGATTATATATATATGTGTGTATATATATATATATAAAAACCGTCAAATAGTTATATGTTGATTCTGCTTATCAGAATATTATACTGGTGTTGTCTAACATCTGTGGTGCAGGGAAACAGGTTGGAGGAATCTGGATTCCTCAACAGTTATTTTTACTGTGATTTATGTATTGTGATATATATAATCTGTTGTGATTACATGTGATTGGACGATATTTATCGTTGTTAGATGATGTGTTAAAAACCATAAGTTAACCAAAGCGAGTTAGTCGAGTTAAACAAAGTAATTGGTTAGGTTAACCAAAGCAAAGTTAGTCGAGTTAAACAAAGTAATTGGTTAGGTTAACCAAAGCAAAGTTAGTCGAGTTAAACAAAGTAATTGGTTAGGTTAACCAAAGCAGAGTTAGTCGAGTTAAACAAAGTAATTGGTTAGGTTAACCAAAGCAAAGTTAGTCGAGTTAAACAAAGTAATTGGTTAAGTTAACCGAAGCGAGTTAGTCGAGTTAAACAAAGTAATTGGTTAGGTTAACCAAAGCAAAGTTAGTCGAGTTAAACAAAGTAATTGGTTAGGTTAACCAAAGCAAAGTTAGTCGAGTTAAACAAAGTAATTGGTTAAGTTAACCGAAGCGAGTTAGTCGAGTTAAACAAAGTAATCGGTTAAGTTAACCAAAGCAAGGTTAGTCGAGTTAAACAAAGTAATTGGTTAGGTTAACCAAAGCAAAATTAGTCGAGTTAAACAAAGTAATTGGTTAAGTAAATCAAAGCAAGTTAGTTAAGTTAAACTAAGTGATTAATCGATGTGAATTAGTTAAGTTAAAATAAGTGATTTATCAAAGTGAATTAGTTAAGTTAAACTAAGTGATTTATCGATGTGAATTAGTTAAGTTAAACTAAGTGGTTAATCGAAGTGAATTAGTTAAGTTAACTAAGTGGTTAATCGAAGTGAATTAGTTGAGTTAAACTAAGTGAATTGGTTAGAGTTAATCAACGTGAATTAGCTAAGTTAAACTAAGTGGATTTGTTCAGTTAATCAAGACGAGTTAACCAGTTAGGTTAAACCAGTAGAGTTAACCAGTTGAGTTAACCAGTTAGAGTTAACCAGTTAGGTTAAACCAGTTGAGTTGACCGGTTAGAGTTATCCAAGTAGAGTTAATCGAGTAGAGTTGTCGAATATCACTTATCCGAAGTAGAGTTATCGAATATAGTGTATTCGAGAGAAGGGTAATCGAATATAGTTTATTCGAGTGGAGAAATCAAATGTTATTCATTTGAGAAGAGTTATCAAATATAGTTTATTCGAATGGAGAAATCAAATGTGATTCATTTGAGAAGAGTTATCGAATATAGTTTATTCGAATGGAGAAATCAAATGTGATTCATTTGAGAAGAGTTATTGAATATAGTTTATTCGAATGGAGAAATCAAATGTGATTCATTTGAGAAGAGTTATCGAATATAGTTTATTCGAGTGGAGAAATCAAATGTGGTTCATTTGAGAAGAGTTATCGAATATTATTTATTCGAAGAGTAGTTATCGAATATTGGTTATTCGAAGTTAGTTAATCCAAAGGAGTTATTCGAAGTTAGTTAATCCAAAGGAGTCATTCGAAGTTAGTAAATCCAAAGGAGTTAGTCGAAGAGTTAATCAAATATAGTTATTCGAAAGAAAGTGGTAATCGAATATAGTTTATTCGAGTAAAGTTAAAAGAGTTAATCGAATATAATTTATTCGAGTAGAGTTAGAGAAGTTAATCGAATATAATTATTCGAATAGTGTTGGAGGAGATATCGAATATAGTTTATTCGATAGGAGTTAAGTGAATGGGGTTAATCAAATAGAGTTAAGCAAATAGAGTTAATCCAATAGGGTCAGTCCACTAGGGTTAATTGGAAAGAGTAAATCGAATATAGTTATTCGATAGAAAGGTTAAGTAAGGAAGTTAGTTAAAGGAATTTAAAGCGAACTTTACCTATTTTCAAGGTTAGAAGTGTTGTTCAATTAAGGTCTGAGAGGTAATTATACCCCAACTTGATTGACTTCAGAATTGACAAAGGAATAGTTGTGGTTCGATCTAAAAGGTTGATTAGGAATAAAGTTAAGGAATAAGTGATAAATGGAGTAAGCGAAACGATGTTTTATACAACGTTCATTGGAAATCCGTAAATGAGTTTTGGAAACATTTTCCAAATATAGTCAGATATGTTTTCTAAACATAGAAAATGAAATGTTTTCATGATAAGAATTTAAGAAATAGAGTTTAGCAAATTCAGAAACTGACTGGAGAGGGTAAGTTGAACGGTTTTCTAAGCGACGATCTGATGTTGGTTTCGACCTTCCAGATTGATACTTAGAGAATTGTTCTCATACTAGTTACAGTTAGGGACTGATAGTTGCGAAATAATAGTGATGTGAAAATAAGATATGGAAATGTTTTCCAATGATTAATAACATATATTTTCTAAATATATGAAATAAGGAAATATGAACATATGATGATTAATCGATCGAATTCCCATTTGGAAATAAGATCGTTGTTGTACACCGACATGTTTTCATTTGATAGTTAAATCACAGACTATCAAAGTTTTGACCATTTTAACGTTGTTAATATGGAGAGACCGGTTGGATTATTATCCAAAGAACCACTCTGTATTGGCATAAGCGTTGCGAGCAATATATGCCAAAGATAAATTGAAGACGGAGTAAAGTGCAAGGGCTGTTGTATAAGTCTTAGATAACAGTGACTAAGATGGATATACTGAATAGTGCCTTCGGTTTGTCCAGTCCCAGGACAACGTATATGGAAGAAGGTCTGACAGAGTATATCCAATGGATCGCGTAAGTTGATCTGTTCAAACGTATTCACGTTTGGTGGCGGAGGAATTCGTTTCTCTTAGCTGTATACCCGTGTTATTTTTGGATAAGTCAATTTGTGATTTGGCGGGTAGGACGATGTGACATTCAAAGTGAATGATGATCAGATGTTCTGAAGATAGACGTAGCCTCTAGCCTCACATCAGGAAGTAACAAAAGTTGGGCTAGGCAGCATGGCTAGTTGGGTCATCCCCAAGCAGGGTGTATTGTCACCGATCTAGTGAATATTCATATTTATACTTCTTTTTGATTCTGTATCTTCGGATGACGGTTTGATGGCCTATAACCGTGGTGGCAATATATTCGCGACACTCAAGCTAAATGAGTGAGCGGTCATGTGTGGCCGGGTTGCAAGACGCTCTTGTTGAACCTGCAGTGTATCACCTCTAGAGTACACTGATCAGAAGGTGCTCCCATACCTTGTCTGTTGGAATCCATTCTCCGTTAAGCGTCCTGCGGTTTATGATTTTATACTATGTATGTAGAACGTGAGATGCAAGCGTTTCTGCTAGTTGATATCTATTTGTACATAGACATTATTATAATATCAAAAGGTTTTTGATATAAAGATATTTTGGATTCTCATAAGGGAAAAACCCGTTCCGTTATGCGGCGTGGTCTTATGAGATATCGTTTACTTGTTCATATACATGTTTAAACTGTTTTACTCATACCAGTCCCATGACTGACCCAGAGTTTACTTTGTTGTTTTCCCTAAACTCTTGGGTGCCTAAATTTGTACGGGCAGTCAAGTAGTCGGGATTTACAGATATACTTGGAGAGCTTGGAGCAGGAGGCTGCAAGATTCTATAGCTATAGTTATCTCCGCTGTGTTGTAAGTGTTGTACTCTGATAAGTGCTATTGTATATATATAACTGTTTACTTCAAAGCTATGTTATATATTATATGTTATTCGTTCCGCTGTGAGATTTGTGTTACTCTGATGATTCTGATGTTCTTCTTCTTCTTCTATTCTATTAGTTCTATCTTTTCTTTCTCACCTTCTAAATTCTTTCACTAACGTCGCGGAATTTCCGACTCTCGAGGAGTCGGAAATTTCCAGCCGTTACAGTTGGTATCAGAGCTTAAGTTAAGAATTACTTGGCTCTGTGGCGTGACTCGGTAGAGATAGGGTTAGTAATACCCTAGACTGAGATTGAGTGTATATATATACGAGTGCGTATTTGTATTTGATATAAAAATGGTTTTATATTGTGGAGATTCATTGGCTGAGTTGTTTATGAGTTCTGGGCGATCAGTTTGATCCACTGTATCGGTAGGAGTTAATAAACACTCGAATACGATGGGTCGTCACGATACGTTTTGAAAAAGGGTAAGTGAATTTAACTTTACCCAAAGTATATTTTGATATAGAAATATATATATATATATCAAAATTTTAATATATTAGATATATTGGTTGTTATTATAATCGAGTAAGATTATAAATTAAATGGTTATATATATAACCAATCAGAATTCCTATAAGTAAAATACGTGGAATCAGTTGAATTTAAAATCTGAAATTTAAATCAGAATTTGGGATTAAAATAAGGAAATTTTAAGTTCCTGGGAGATTTTGAAAATGTTTTTCAATTTGAAATAAATATAGTATCTAACTCACCTGGATGACTGGAAAATAATTCCGAGGATGGATCGATACATCGTCGGTGTGATTTTCGAGTTTCTAAGTGGAGGATTACTACCAAGGGTTTTGTTTTCGATTTGTGTTGAGAAAACAAGTTGTTTAGAAATTCAAAGGTTTTATATTGGTGTTAGGATTTGAAATTGATTTGAAATAAAACCCAGGAATTTAAATCTTGAAATTTAAAATTTAACTTGTTAAGCTAAATGAATCAAGATGATAAAAAAATAAATAAGTAGATTAAAAATTTAACTTGAACCAAGTTAAATAAATCGGGATTTGATTAGAGAATAATCTGGATTGGAATTAAGTTGATGGGTTAAGAGTTTGAAATCTGTTATGGGAGTTTGAATGGAATTTGACTTGGATAAAACCAAGTGTTTGAGATTGAAGGTTGGATTGAGATGACATTGGTATATGTTGGGTTGATAACAGGTGGAAGTGATAAGAGTTGATATGCCCGACAAAAAGGTACAAGTTTATATTTTGTATAAGCATGAGATTTATGAACCGAATTGGCAAGCCGTTTGGCTGTTTGATTTTCTTTTGGGTTGGAGATGGCCTAGAGAGGCGAGTTGTGGTTTTACCGATAGGGCTGTACAAAGGAGGTTATGGCAAAATTTTCCGAAAATTTAAAGTGTTAGAAAATTTTCAGAATTTTTGAAAATTTTAATTAGTCGGAAGAATAAATATTTCAGTCGATATTAAGTGGTTCGGTGGAAATCAGAAATAAGGGGTAAACCAATCTTAGGAGTTCCAATATATAGGGTCAACCTCTAACTTAGCAATTTCGAGGACGAAATTATTTTAAGGGGGGAAGTCTGTAATGGCGCGTTTTGTTAGCTGTCGAATAATTAATTTATTTAATTATTAAATATCGATTGGGCGATATCGATGACTTGAATTAAATAATATTGAATATTTAATTAAAATAAATAATATAATAATATATTATAATGTCGAAATAATCGGAAATCACCGAATTCACAATACTGTGTGAATTGGATCAGCTAAAATATTTAATTCAGTTTAGAATTGAATTTGAATAACGAATCGATTTAATAATCGACGTTAAAACATATTAATTATATTATAATTAAAATAGAGCGCGTAACGACGCGACATTTCGTTATTTGGCGATTTAGACTTCAAGTGGATGTACAGGGTTCGTTTTAAATCGGATTTCTGTGAAACAAGAAACGTGTGGAGCTGGTGGAGTATATCTTTCTAGTAGAAGAGAAAAATCGGGATTTCGTCGAGTAGATTTTGAGTTATGTCCAAATCAAATTTCAGAAAAGTCGTTGTGGAATTCCTTTATAATTTGCGACGCTTTATATACGTTATAAATCGATTTTTCGATACGAACTGAATATCGGGATAATCTGGAGTCTGGAAATCAAGTCATAAAATCTGAGGTGATATTCTGGAGCCGGACGACATTGTATATGGATATATACGATAATATTAATTTATTAATATTTAATTTAATAATATTCAAATATATTTATATATTTAAATGGGTCATCCAGAGCTTTAAAAATACGCAGTTTGAGCAGACGAAGTCGGAATTCGACAAAACCAGTTTCGTTGGGACCGTAATGTCGAACTCTAGCTACATGTCCAGTTTGGTGATTTTTAGGCATCGTATGTAATCGCTGGATATATAGAAGGCAAATACAAGAAGAAAATCGAATAAATAAAATAAATAAATAAATATCCTAACAAAAGAGTGGACCAAACAAAGGCCACACCTTGCTTTGTTTCAACCACCAGTTCTGTGTGGGTTCAAACTGATAGATGTGGAAGCAACAAATCCATTCAAACTAAATATAAATCCTATAAGTAATCCTCTAAAAACAAACACTTCTCTGGTTTTACAACATAAAACCGAGCCGCCATTTTGGTTAATCTTCAGGGAATTTAATCTCATAAATTACTCAATAAAATCGTGCATTCTGGGATCCGTTGTGATCGCCTAACCGCGAGCTTCCTGCTGGTGATCTTCGTTTGGGCTGCGACGGAATTCAGGGGAGCTCTATTTTCGAACAACCGTACTAGGGCTGAAGGTGGCCATCGATGCGATAGGGATTGGGTCATCTTGCTGTGGTCAGTGGGTTTCTCGAGAGGAGGCGCAGCTGGTGGCGTTGACGGGAAGATCTCCGGCGCTGGGTTGTGAAAAGCGATGGCGAAAGTTGAACGAAGAGGCAGCAGGTCGGTTTCGAGGTGGGAGTGTCGAACTGGGGTTTGAGGGTGTTGTCGAGTAGGGCTTGCGAAGAGGAAGGGAATGATAGTGGCGGCGCTGGGAACAGATGATCGGAGAAGTGTTGGTGCTTGGTCAACGATGGGTCAACGGGGATGAAAAGGGGATCGGGTTTCACTGTGTTGATTTGGGAAGAAGAAACAAACGGGCTGGTTTTATTGGAAGCGGGTTTGGGTTTTGTATAGAGGGACATGGGCCGGGATGAGAGAGGTAAAAGGCCCGTATGTTTTAATTTAAAACTTAAGTCCAATTTAAACTGTTTACTAACTCCTTAACGCGATATCTTGACCATATGAAATCAGAATCACGAACCGTAAGTTGCGTTGGGATCGTGGGGACGGACACTACGCAATGGAACTGACCGCGAGTCGATCGGAGTTCGTTACAATTTATAGCAAAATAAGTTGTCTGAATCAAGCGACAATTATCGTTATTGACGATGATAGTCCAAAGTGAGTAAAACTCACCAACTCTGTATAGTTCTATTTTTACAGTGTATTCTTAGAACTGTTAGATATTGTCTGTTTGATTGTGTGTTGACTGTTTGATTGAACTTCTAGTCAGTTAGTAAAGATTATATATATATGTGTGTGTATATATATATATATATAAACCGTCAAATAGTTATATGTTGATTCTGCTTATCAGAATATTATACTGGTGTTGTCTAACATCTGTGGTGCAGGGAAACAGGTTGGAGGAATCCAACTGGATTCCTCAACAGTTATTTTTACTGTGATTTATGTATTGTGATATATATAATCTGTTGTGATTACATGTGATTGGACGATATTTATCGTTGTTAGATGATGTGTTAAAAACCATAAGTTAACCAAAGCGAGTTAGTCGAGTTAAACAAAGTAATTGGTTAGGTTAACCAAAGCAAAGTTAGTCGAGTTAAACAAAGTAATTGGTTAGGTTAACCAAAGCAAAGTTAGTCGAGTTAAACAAAGTAATTGGTTAGGTTAACCAAAGCAGAGTTAGTCGAGTTAAACAAAGTAATTGGTTAGGTTAACCAAAGCAAAGTTAGTCGAGTTAAACAAAGTAATTGGTTAAGTTAACCGAAGCGAGTTAGTCGAGTTAAACAAAGTAATTGGTTAGGTTAACCAAAGCAAAGTTAGTCGAGTTAAACAAAGTAATTGGTTAGGTTAACCAAAGCAAAGTTAGTCGAGTTAAACAAAGTAATTGGTTAAGTTAACCGAAGCGAGTTAGTCGAGTTAAACAAAGTAATCGGTTAAGTTAACCAAAGCAAGGTTAGTCGAGTTAAACAAAGTAATTGGTTAGGTTAACCAAAGCAAAATTAGTCGAGTTAAACAAAGTAATTGGTTAAGTAAATCAAAGCAAGTTAGTTAAGTTAAACTAAGTGATTAATCGATGTGAATTAGTTAAGTTAAAATAAGTGATTTATCAAAGTGAATTAGTTAAGTTAAACTAAGTGATTTATCGATGTGAATTAGTTAAGTTAAACTAAGTGGTTAATCGAAGTGAATTAGTTAAGTTAACTAAGTGGTTAATCGAAGTGAATTAGTTGAGTTAAACTAAGTGAATTGGTTAGAGTTAATCAACGTGAATTAGCTAAGTTAAACTAAGTGGATTTGTTCAGTTAATCAAGACGAGTTAACCAGTTAGGTTAAACCAGTAGAGTTAACCAGTTGAGTTAACCAGTTAGAGTTAACCAGTTAGGTTAAACCAGTTGAGTTGACCGGTTAGAGTTATCCAAGTAGAGTTAATCGAGTAGAGTTGTCGAATATCACTTATCCGAAGTAGAGTTATCGAATATAGTGTATTCGAGAGAAGGGTAATCGAATATAGTTTATTCGAGTGGAGAAATCAAATGTTATTCATTTGAGAAGAGTTATCAAATATAGTTTATTCGAATGGAGAAATCAAATGTGATTCATTTGAGAAGAGTTATCGAATATAGTTTATTCGAATGGAGAAATCAAATGTGATTCATTTGAGAAGAGTTATCGAATATAGTTTATTCGAATGGAGAAATCAAATGTGATTCATTTGAGAAGAGTTATCGAATATAGTTTATTCGAGTGGAGAAATCAAATGTGGTTCATTTGAGAAGAGTTATCGAATATTATTTATTCGAAGAGTAGTTATCGAATATTGGTTATTCGAAGTTAGTTAATCCAAAGGAGTTATTCGAAGTTAGTTAATCCAAAGGAGTCATTCGAAGTTAGTAAATCCAAAGGAGTTAGTCGAAGAGTTAATCAAATATAGTTATTCGAAAGAAAGTGGTAATCGAATATAGTTTATTCGAGTAAAGTTAAAAGAGTTAATCGAATATAATTTATTCGAGTAGAGTTAGAGAAGTTAATCGAATATAATTATTCGAATAGTGTTGGAGGAGATATCGAATATAGTTTATTCGATAGGAGTTAAGTGAATGGGGTTAATCAAATAGAGTTAAGCAAATAGAGTTAATCCAATAGGGTCAGTCCACTAGGGTTAATTGGAAAGAGTAAATCGAATATAGTTATTCGATAGAAAGGTTAAGTAAGGAAGTTAGTTAAAGGAATTTAAAGCGAACTTTACCTATTTTCAAGGTTAGAAGTGTTGTTCAATTAAGGTCTGAGAGGTAATTATACCCCAACTTGATTGACTTCAGAATTGACAAAGGAATAGTTGTGGTTCGATCTAAAAGGTTGATTAGGAATAAAGTTAAGGAATAAGTGATAAATGGAGTAAGCGAAACGATGTTTTATACAACGTTCATTGGAAATCCGTAAATGAGTTTTGGAAACATTTTCCAAATATAGTCAGATATGTTTTCTAAACATAGAAAATGAAATGTTTTCATGATAAGAATTTAAGAAATAGAGTTTAGCAAATTCAGAAACTGACTGGAGAGGGTAAGTTGAACGGTTTTCTAAGCGACGATCTGATGTTGGTTTCGACCTTCCAGATTGATACTTAGAGAATTGTTCTCATACTAGTTACAGTTAGGGACTGATAGTTGCGAAATAATAGTGATGTGAAAATAAGATATGGAAATGTTTTCCAATGATTAATAACATATATTTTCTAAATATATGAAATAAGGAAATATGAACATATGATGATTAATCGATCGAATTCCCATTTGGAAATAAGATCGTTGTTGTACACCGACATGTTTTCATTTGATAGTTAAATCACAGACTATCAAAGTTTTGACCATTTTAACGTTGTTAATATGGAGAGACCGGTTGGATTATTATCCAAAGAACCACTCTGTATTGGCATAAGCGTTGCGAGCAATATATGCCAAAGATAAATTGAAGACGGAGTAAAGTGCAAGGGCTGTTGTATAAGTCTTAGATAACAGTGACTAAGATGGATATACTGAATAGTGCCTTCGGTTTGTCCAGTCCCAGGACAACGTATATGGAAGAAGGTCTGACAGAGTATATCCAATGGATCGCGTAAGTTGATCTGTTCAAACGTATTCACGTTTGGTGGCGGAGGAATTCGTTTCTCTTAGCTGTATACCCGTGTTATTTTTGGATAAGTCAATTTGTGATTTGGCGGGTAGGACGATGTGACATTCAAAGTGAATGATGATCAGATGTTCTGAAGATAGACGTAGCCTCTAGCCTCACATCAGGAAGTAACAAAAGTTGGGCTAGGCAGCATGGCTAGTTGGGTCATCCCCAAGCAGGGTGTATTGTCACCGATCTAGTGAATATTCATATTTATACTTCTTTTTGATTCTGTATCTTCGGATGACGGTTTGATGGCCTATAACCGTGGTGGCAATATATTCGCGACACTCAAGCTAAATGAGTGAGCGGTCATGTGTGGCCGGGTTGCAAGACGCTCTTGTTGAACCTGCAGTGTATCACCTCTAGAGTACACTGATCAGAAGGTGCTCCCATACCTTGTCTGTTGGAATCCATTCTCCGTTAAGCGTCCTGCGGTTTATGATTTTATACTATGTATGTAGAACGTGAGATGCAAGCGTTTCTGCTAGTTGATATCTATTTGTACATAGACATTATTATAATATCAAAAGGTTTTTGATATAAAGATATTTTGGATTCTCATAAGGGAAAAACCCGTTCCGTTATGCGGCGTGGTCTTATGAGATATCGTTTACTTGTTCATATACATGTTTAAACTGTTTTACTCATACCAGTCCCATGACTGACCCGGAGTTTACTTTGTTGTTTTCCCTAAACTCTTGGGTGCCTAAATTTGTACGGGCAGTCAAGTAGTCGGGATTTACAGATATACTTGGAGAGCTTGGAGCAGGAGGCTGCAAGATTCTATAGCTATAGTTATCTCCGCTGTGTTGTAAGTGTTGTACTCTGATAAGTGCTATTGTATATATATAACTGTTTACTTCAAAGCTATGTTATATATTATATGTTATTCGTTCCGCTGTGAGATTTGTGTTACTCTGATGATTCTGATGTTCTTCTTCTTCTTCTATTCTATTAGTTCTATCTTTTCTTTCTCACCTTCTAAATTCTTTCACTAACGTCGCGGAATTTCCGACTCTCGAGGAGTCGGAAATTTCCAGCCGTTACACAATGTTCAAAAGGAAATTCAAACCTCACGCCTCATCAATCAGGAAATGACAAAAATCGGGCAGGCAGCATGGCTATGTGGGTCGCTCCCTTTAGGGTGTATAATCACCTATCTAGAGAAATTCCTTTTGCTTCTTTAAATCTATTTCGATGCTTGGAAACGGTGGTTTGAGACCAACCGTTGGTGATATACATTCGATACACTCAAGCGAAATGAGTGGTCGGTCATGTGTGGCCGGGTTGCAAGACGTTCTTGTTGAACCCAGTGTATTCCCCTCTAGAGATACACTATCGACAGGTGGTCCCATACCTTATCATAGTCGGAATCCAATCTCCAATAAGTGTCCGTGTTTTTGATTATATACTATGTATGTGGAGCGCGAGATGCAAGCGTTCCGCTAGATTGATATTTACTTGTATTTAGACATTATTATAATATCAGAAAAATAGTGATTTCAAAAATGTTTTGGGTTATCATAAGGTAAAAACCGTCTGTATTTATGTGTGGATTTAGTCTTATGATTATTCTTTCTTTCGAAAATATTTTTGAACATTAAAATCAAGTTGGATGATCCTCCTTAATATTGTGCTAGTTTTTCTCACTCTGGTTCACCAGACTGACCTGGTGTTTTGTAAATGCTCGGGTTAGACCGGGGTGTACAAGTCCAGGTTATCGGATGCGGCGAAGTCCAAAGACGAGCTGGAAGAGTTCAGACGTATGATATTATATAGCTACTATTTCGCTGTGTATTGTGTATGAGGTCAGGTTATTATCACTGTCCAGATGTGTGATGTACTCTAATGATTGTAAGTATTTTAAAAGCTCTCAGTAAATTTTATTTCTATATTATATTTTGTTCCGCTGCGATGTGAGACTCTGATTCTGTGTTGTGGTGTTTCTTCTTTTTTTCTTCTTCTATTCTAATATTTCTTCCTTTCTTATCTCACCCTCTAATTTCTTTCTAATAACTATCCAGTGTTTTCGGTGTTTGGAAGGTCGGCATGAGTTACGGTAAATGTATTTATGTCGATTTTCGAGGCCGAAAATCCTTGGGTCGTTACAGTGGTACCAGAGCTATTGGTTTAGTAATAACCTTGGCTCTGTGGTGGAACTCAATAGAGATAGGGTCAGTAATACCCTAGATTGAGTTGAGTTTATAGATATGAGAGCGTATTTGTTAATTCTACATATAAGTGTTTTGCATTGTGTTTGTTGATCGGTTCAAGTGTTGAGAAGCATTGAACTGACAATAGATACAGTATTGTTTTGTAAAGGGGGTAAATGAAATAATTTTACCCAAATTATATTTTTGTCTAGAAAAGAAATAATTTTATCAAATTAATGGGACATTTGTGTGTTTGATTGATTTCAATGATATTCAAATTTGATTGAAAATCTGAATTGAAACCTAACTTTGTTAAGCCTAATTAATTAATAATAATATTGATATATTAAAATAAATAAATTTTGAAATTGGAAATTTAATAAATAATTATCAAATAGAAATTAATCGGATATTAATCGATTGATGTTCAAATATGTGAAACGAAAATAAATTATTAAAATTGAATGTAAATTCAATTGATTTGGTTGATTTGGTTGTGTATTGGTTGCTGATTGTGAATTGTTTGTCATTGGATGGTAGTTTGTTTGAATAGAAATAATCAACATTTTAAATGAAGCTAAATGAATTGTAAATTAAAGAATAATTTCCGATATAATTTAAACTGGAATAAAACCGCATATGAATTGGAATTTATGATTTAACCCAATATTTGATTATAAATTGATGTTGTTTGTTTGATTTTGAAATTAGTGTAGTTATACTTGTTGATTAGTGAAATATTATCTCAGAATTTCATATATCTGTTACTGATATGTGAATTGAGTTAAGTACAGGTGCCAGATGGCAAGACAGATTAATATTGGTTGAGTAAATTGCATATACGTTGAGCAGATATGCTCAATAGCACTCGTAAAAGGTACGCCTACACGAAAATATGGAATTTTGGGTTTTGATTTTTTATTTCCCGACCGTGTTGGTCGATGTATATATATTATTTGTTCATGCGATATCGCAGATGTCAGTCCATGCAGGGGAGACTCTACCGAATTTTTCGGGAATTTAATATGTTAGAATTTTTCGACATTTTTGAAAATATTTATTTACGGTATTGAATTGGTTTTGATTTGAATTAAATTGGATTTGGAAATTAGTTTGATTTGTAACATGTTTCCTACCTTAGCAATTTCGAGGACGAAATTATTCTAAGGGGGGAAGAATGTAACGACCCGTATTTTTGGCAGTCAAATATTTTATTTTATTTATTATTTTAAAATATTTTATTTGGAACATTAATGGATTTTAATATTTAATACGTATTTAAAATGAAGTTCGAACGTTATATTTATATAATTATAAATCGAGCTCGAAATAGCATTGCACTTCGTAATATGGAGTTTTGAACTTCAACTGAATATACGGGATCCGATATAAGTCGGATTTATGTGAAACAAGAAATAGTGGAACCATATTGGTGATAATTTTCGTATGGAAGAGAAAAATTCCGATTTCATGTTATAATTTGTTAGTTATGGCCAAATCAAATTTTGAAATAGTCGCTATGGAAATCGTCATTTAAAAATATAGGCCTTTAAAATAATGATTTTGCAAACGGACTCCGTTTTCGATGAAATTAGTTTCATTGGAACCGTATCGTTACACTATTGTAAGAAGTCATATGTGACCACGATAGCCGTAAATATCCATTCAAATTTCTATAGCACGTAATTAAATTAATTCAATAGAGGGATATTTGAGTGAAACTTGAGCAGATGGTTGAATTAGGCCGTGAAACTAGTTCCGTTGAGTTGTATCGTGGATTATAGTCAGGGTAGATATATAGTTTGTTATTTTTGGAGACCGGGAAATTTGGTGTCCAAAATGGCATTTCGGTGCGTAAAAAAATAGCCTACCGGGAAAACAGTCTCAGAATGCGACGAAACTGGTGCCATTGGGTTCGTATTAATTAATTATTATAGGATTTCAAGGTTTCAAGTTGATTGGATTTATTTATTAATTATGGAAAATTTAAATGCATGTTTTCCTCTGGTTTTATAAAGTAATTTTTTTCAAATGATGTCGGATTTCGACGAAACCTGTCCCGTTGGATCCGAAATATTTTTCTATGCTCGGATTAATTTGTTTATCAGAAAACAGAAGTTAATTGTGGTTAGTTTTACATGATACTTCATGATGGAGTTTTAATATAATAAAATATTCTATATTATCCTATATATACGCATTTCAGGGTCAAACCCTAACGAAATTCTGCCGTGGTCAAAAATTTACATTTCTGCGCCTCCACTTTTCAGTTTAATGGCTGAAATCCTCTATTTTTCCTCTTCAAAATCCTGAACTCGGTTAATCCTTTGCAATATCTTCCAACAGCAAAGATCTGGAGCTCGACAAGCTCTTCTATCACAACGGTGAAGATCTGATTTGGGGTTGCCTGGTAGTCGGAATTCCCGTCTGAAGCGGCAGCGTTCGTGAGTGGTTTCCTGGGTGAAAGCACCACCTAGTTGATCATTATTCAGGCGAAGGCTGGAGCAACGTGAGGCGCAGGGATTGGTACTTTTCGATGGACCACCGGCGTTGAGGATTGGCGCAGAAATGAGGCGGTGTTCTTTCCAACTGAGTTGATCGTCTGTTAGTGGAATAGAAGAGGATCGGGGTTGCCGAAGTCGAACATAGCTCACGGTTGAGCTGAACATGGCTCACGGTTGTGAATGAGGAGGTCGTAGGGTTCAAGATTGGATCGAATGTCGAGGGAGGTGGCGGTGCCGCTGTGAAGGCGGTGCATGGATGAAGTGGAGCAGTGTGATGGGTATGCGAAGCTACAGTATCACGGAGGGATCAATGAAGAACCGTCGGCCCGTAAATCTTAACACAGAAACTTGTATATCGCTAAATAGTAATTAACGTTAATTATATAAACTAATTTATATTTCTCTAAATCATGGACAGGTCGGTCAGGTATTCTCCTTATGGGATGAACTATGAAGACAGTAGGAACAAAATTAAAGGATCTTGCCTCATCCTTTTGGCCAAAAACAACTGAAAGTAATCGGCCCGACTTTCCAAAACGTGATTAGTAGCATAAACCTTTAATTTAAGAATTAATTAATTATAACCATGTTGTTAATAAACATTCGAAAGTAGTGCTTGTAGAATTAGAATCAAACAAAGATGTCGGCTTGGACAATAAGTAGTTAAGAACATTCCAAACTAAGTTTTGACGGCAATTAGTTTATTAAGTATAAACTGTAATTAGATTTATAAAAGTAAATGTCAACTTAGAAATTTAGTTAGCAAACCATGGAGCAACGTCTTCATACAAGGACACTAGGAGTCACAGATGTTGGCCTGTTTATTTACTTTACAAATGGAATTAATTAGTGTTAATTAAGGTCAAATTAAGGAGATTAGTTTTAATTCGAAACCGTATAACTATTGATGTAAAATAACTAGTGCATATATTTACAATGGAATGAAACCAGAGGCAAAGGGAACGTATCAGGGAATGATATATTTTGGAAATTGTTTGACAAGACCGAAGACTGCTGGAGTTTTTAGTTAAACTAAACTCTGTTTAATTAAACTGAAAACCTGTATCGACAAATCAGATCAAGGTGAGTTAAACTCACTCAGTTCTTCCCATTTATGTTTTATATAAATTGGGTTTTTATTTTGTGTGCTCTACTTGCTGATGGTTGCCCGTTTGTTAATTATATATTCATTTGTTGATTTAATCAATGAAACTAATCTGTGTTTAATTTCAATGAAATACCAAATTGTTATTTTGACGATTGGATCCAATAGAGGTAATTTACCTTGTTGGTCACGTTTATAAAATAAACGTGTATAACTGTTTGGATTGTCTGAATTATTTTGCTGATTGGTTGATATTATATAGTCGTTATTTTTTGTTATAGAAATTAACAGTTAATGGAATTGATTGATCTGATTTGAGATAACCATTTGAATACAGGGAAGAACAGGTTGGAGGGATCCAATGGGATTCCTCAAATATATTATTTATCTTCATATTATCATATATGAACTGTCCTGATTGGGATTTGATTATTGATAGTTGACTGAAAGTTCAACAATTGTTTGGTTTAAACCAATGGGCAGTATTGGTTGAGTATTGGGCAGCATATGTGTAACGACGCGGTTTTTGAACGACTTTGGTTATCGACATAAACTCAATGACGACTAACCAAACATCGAAAAATAACTGAATGGTTAATGAAAGAAATTAGAAGGTGAGGAAAGATAAGATAGAAACTCAGAATAGAAGAAGAAGAACAAAACATCAGAGTAACACGAATCTCACAGCCGAACGAATAACATATAATAGATAACATATCCTTGAAATAAAAGATTTTACTTGAATATACATATCATTATCAAGTACAGCACTTACAACACAGTGGAAATAAACAATAGCTATACAATCCTAAAGCCTTCTGCTCCAGCTCTTTAAGTATCTGTAAATCTTGACTACTTGACTGCCCATACCAAATTGGGAACCCAAGAGTTTAGGGAAAACAAAACAAAATAAACTCCGGGTCAGTCATAGGACTGGTGTGAGTAAAATAGTTTAAAACAGTTTGAACAAGTAAATGATATCTCATAAGACCACGCCATATAACAGAACGGGTTTTCCCCTTATGAGAATCCAAAATATCTTTATATCAAAACCTTTTGATATTATAATAATGTATATCAACCACAATATAATAATCATTAAGCAGAAACGCTTTCATCTCACGTTCTACATATATAGTATACAATCAAAACCGCAAGCGCGTATTGGGTAATGGATTTCCAACTATGACAAGGTATGGAACCACCTTTCGCTAGTGTACCGCTAGAGAGGAATACATTGGGTTCAACAAGAACATCTTGCAACCCGGCCACACATGACTGACCACTCATTTCGCTTGAGTGTATCGAATGAATATCACCAACGGTTGGGATCAACAACCGTTTCCCCAATGGGACAACATCGACAATAGATCTTTAGAAGTAAATGAAACTCTAGATCAGGTGATTATACACCCTACTTCGGAGCGACCGACTTAGCCATGCTGCCTGCCCGATTTTTGTCATTTACTGGATGTGAGGCTAGAAGCTACGCTTATCTGTTACATGCCACATCTTCGTTCACTTTGAATGTCACATCGTCATACCTGCTAAATCATAAATTGATTTCCCCAAAAATAATACGGGTATACAACTAAGAGAAACGAATTCCTCTGCCACCAAACGTGAATACGTTTGAAGAGATCAACTTACGTGATCCATTAGATATACTCTGTCAGACATTCTTCCATACAGGTCGTCCTGGGACTGGACAAACCGAAGGCACTATTCAGTATATCCATCTTAGGCAATCATTGCCTAAGATTTATACAATAGCCCTTGCACTTTTACTCCATCTTCAATTATCTTTGACATATATAATTCGCAAAGCTTATGCCAATACAGAGTGGTTCTTTGGATAATAATCCAACCGATCTCTCCATATAAACAACGTTAAAATGGTCAAAACTTCGATAGTCGGTGAGTTAACAATCAAAGAAAAACACGTATGCATACAACGTTCTAATTTCCAGATGGAAATTACATCAATCAATCACCAATCAACTTTTATTTTTATCATTATTTTATTTCATTTGTCATTTCCTGTTTCCATATATTCAACATTTCTTATTTTCTAAATTTAGAAAATATACGTTATTAACAATGGAAAATATTTCCATTTCTTGTTTTCTATATTAGAAAACATTTCTGATTCTTAATTGGAAAACATTTCCAAAGCTTCTTACATTGGACTTATACAGATGTTTAAGCAACCCATCGCTATGCCAACTCAAACCATTACATTTATCAACTAAATTTACTTAACCATCCTTTACTATCAAACCATAGCCCTTTCCTTAGTTAAGAAGGAAGTCAATCAAGTTGGAGTATAATTACCTCTCAGACCTTAACTGAACAACGTTTTAACTTCGAAATAGACAAAGTTTATCTTTTAAACCTTTAACAAACTTCCTTACATAACTCTCTTTCGAAAAATCTCTATTCGATAACTCTTCCCTTCGAATAACTATATTCGATAATCTCCCTTACGAATAACTAGATTCGAAAACCTTTCTTCGAATAAACTATATTCGATTAACTCTATTCAATTAACCCTATTCAATTAACTCTTATCAATTAACTCTATTTGATTTAACTCTAATCGATTAACTCTATTTGATTAACTCTAATCGATTAACTCTATTTGATTTACTCTAATCGATTTACTCTATTTGATTAACTCTTTCCAAATAAACTATATTCGATTTACTCCTTTTACTCTATTCGAATAAACTATATTCGATTAACTCCTTTTACTCTATTCGAATAAACTATATTCGATTAACTCCTTTAATTCTATTCGAATAAACTATATTCGATAACTCCTTTCGATTAAACTAACATCGATAAATCCTTTTAACTTTATTCGATTACAAATACTTCCTTTCCTATTTGTCTATATTTATTTCATATAAATATTTCCTTTATACTTCTATTTGTAAATGTTTTACAAATATTTCCTTTATAATTGTTCTCACAAATAATTTCCTTTATATTTGTTTTACAAATATATTTCCTTTATACTTTTTCTACAAATATTATTTCCTTTTTAACTCTTTTGGTTTTATAATTATCTCCTTATTTAAAATCCTTTTTCCTTTTATATATAAAATCCATTGATTTTATATAAATAATTTATTTTCAAAATATACTTTGAAAATCCCCTTTTTACATCCCAATATTTCTTACGGTATTTAACATATCGTATAACAATGATCGGTATCATTCAAACATATAAAATCATCAACAGATTTCATATCACATCATATAACACAATATATGAGCAGAATAGTATTATAAATATTGAGGAGTCCGGTTGGACCCCTCCAACCTGTTTCCCTGCATCACAGATGTTAAACAATATAATTAACATCGATAATATTTCACTATGAAATATTCTGCTAAACTGAATCGATATTAGATTAACGATTTACATATATATATATATCGTTATCTATAATTTCAACCAACACATAAGCAATTCAACCAAACAGTTAACATACATCAATCAACAGATAATTATCAGTTCTAAATATACGTTCAGAAAAATATAACTATTCAGAGTTGGTGAGTTTTACTCACACTGGACGATCATCGTTAAAGAACGATAAACTGTTTGTTTGATTTGAATCAAAAAAATTATTTTGCCATAAATTCAGACGAGCTCGAATCCACTCCCAATCTATTCCATGGTGTAGCCACCGTCCATACGATCCCAACGCAACTTACGGTTCGTCAATCTGATATAGTATGAAGGAGATACACATTTTAGAAGTTAACATACTATTTTAAATATATAAAAACTTGGATTATATATATAAATTTATAATGGGCCTTAACCTTATAAATGGTCAGCCCTACTGATTTCCACACCGACCCACTTCAAAACCTTCTTCCCCAATTTTCTTCGATCAGTTCCTCCGCCGTATACAGATGCCATCGAGCTTGTTCTTGCTCCAAACCCCAACAAAAATTCAACCGAAGAATATCACCACACTCCCCTTCCTTCCTTCCAACCCCGCTGCTCCCCTCAAATGCGATGCCAGACTTAAAAACCATTCACAGTATCCTCACGAAACTTACTGGAGTATACAAAGAAATGGTCTCAACGCCTGTAGGAACAGTAGTCGATCCCTTTAAACCATTTCCGCAAAGTTTAAACACATTTTCATCTTGGAAACCGAAACAAACAATCAGTCTTAGCCTTCTCTTCAAACCTGGTACCCGAACCTGGTAGCAACGCTGGCCAACCGCAGCCTTACCTTCACATGAACAGCATCCACTCCCCTTCTACAATGTAAATGCCGCAAGCACCCTCGAATCAATCCCTTCTATTTGTTTTGAAAACCATCCTGCTGCTCCCAGGAAGAATGCTTCATTGCAGATTCTTTTTTCACATTTTGATCTATATAAAAATTGCCGAGACATGTGAACAAAACGCAAGCTTCCTGTATGCTCGTTTATATACTTGATGGTCCTTGGACATGAAGTAAGTGGACGATACTTAAGCAGATACGTGGACTGTGGTTGGCGTGATAGGTGAGTGGTTAATACGGTGCTTACGTTGGTAAAGGTGCAGAGAAGTAAATGGAAGAAAGGGGGCGTACGTGTCTTGATGAGAAAACACAACACGTTCGCATTATCGTATTTGTTTGGTACGTTGACATGGTGAATGTGCCTTACCGCCATTTAGCATTGGTAAAAACAAAGTTCACATCACAACATCAAGCCATGAAATGGACAAGCGTAGAATTTACACCGATTTTTGTTAAATACAAATAGTTTTACTTTAAATTACAAAGTATAGCGTACCCTGCTAGCAAAATTCCATTTATGTACGGACTGAAGTAAAAATATCGTTGGGTCGAGATCGGTGCCACAATCCCAAAAATATAATAATACCGGTAGATTAACTCATATTGTGAAACCCCAAAATCGCTGATTAAGGGTGCAAAATACTCCAAATAAAAAGTTGCTTATTTATTTAATTAAAAATTATCATAAAATTCTAAAAATTAAATTATCACTACGTCTCAAAAGAAACTTGTCTAAATTCGAAACCAGTATCTAGTTATATCGAATAACCCGTTACGGTCGATAAACGATTCTATAACGACTATTTTAAAATTTGATTTGGACGCAAATCAAAATCTACACGACGAAATCTCGATTTTTCTCTTCCATTAGAAAAATATACTCCACCAGCTCCCAACGTTTCTTGTTTCACAGAAATCTGATTTAAAACAGACCCTGTATATTCAGTTGAAGTTCGAATCGCCAAATAGCGAACTGCCGCGCCATTTCAAGTTTGGTTTTAAATAATAATATAATTATACGTTCAAACTGTCGTTCAAATAATATATTCGTTATTCTAATTCAATTCTAAACTAGATTAAATATCAAGATGATCCAGTTCACACCATATCGCCATTTCAACCAATTCTGATTATTTCAGAATTAAATATATTATTTAATTTATTATTTTAATTAAATATTCACCATTATTTAATTCAACGACCATTAAATCCTCTAAATCACTATCTTAAATAATTAAATAAATTAATTATTATACTGCTGAAAATGCGGGTCATTACATTCTTCCCCACTTAAAATAATTTCGTCCTCGAAATTGCTAAGGTAGAAAACAAATCCTATTAACTGGTTAAAAACTATCGTTTACTTCTTAACTCTAGTTTCAACTAAATTAATTTAATTTCAATTAATTTATTAATTTAATTCTTATCAATGAAAATTTTCAAAAATCCTGAAAATTTTCTAACGCCTTAACTTTTCGAAAAATTTCGCCAGCACATCCTTTGTACTGGTCAATAGGTCAAACTCCAACTCGCCTCTCTGGGCCTTCTCCAACCCAAAAGAAAATCAAATAGCTAAGCGGCTTGCCAATTCAGCTCATAAAATCTCATACCCATATAAAATAAACTTGTACCTTTTTGTCGGGCATATCAACTCTATCACTTGCATATGCTATCAACTCAGCATATACCAATGTTATCCCAATCAAATTCTGATCAAATTATCCTCACACAGCTATTCGATTAAACAAGCCAAATACCACTTCAAACTCAAATCCATTCTTTATTCCTTAACTTAACAATCCAGTATACTTAACCAAGTTAAGTTCCATACACATTTTTCATTAACTGGTTAATTTCTCTCGCTAGTTACTTTTATCTCATAACTCAGATTTTGATTTTTATTTAAAAATCAATCCATTTACGTACCTAAGTCCAAGTATATTCAAAATCCATTTTACTCGATATCGTTCCATTTCAATTCAATTTCTATTACCACTTAACTGGCTTTATTTTAATCTCAATTTGTTTTCACAAATTTTTATTTAAATTTATTTTTAATTCAAACAATTTTCTTCCTGGGAGTTTTTAAATAGTTTACCTCTTTCAAAAATCAACTTTTCCTTTTTGAAATTCAACACAACTTGTTTTTCCCAAAACAAATTCAAAAACAATCTCTTTGGTAGTAATCCGTCACTTACAGCTCGAAAATGAACACTGATTATGCTGTAGTCATTATCAGAATTATTTTACAGCTACAGAAGTGAGTTCAGTACTATATCACTTTTCAAAACCATTTCTAAATCATTTCTATTTTGAAATCTTTTCAAAATACCATTCACTATGCCTGTAAAACAATTTAAAATCTCCCAGGATCTTAAAATTTACATATATTTTTAATCCAAATCCATTTACAAACACTTATCCAATTTTCCAGAATTTTAATTCAATTTCTGGTTTAAATTTCAGATTTAATTCGCTTCGTAACACTTATACGAATTCTACTTGGTTATATATATATATATATATATCCATTTTACTTTTATAATCTTACTCGATTATAATAACACCAATATATCAAATATATTATAATCATTTCAATATAAATCCTTTATATCAAAATATAATTTGGGTAAAATTATTTCATTTACCCTCTTTCCAAAACATACCATGACGGTTCATTGTATTCGAGTGTTTATAAACTCCTACCGATACAGTGGACCAAACTGAGCGACCAGAACACATAAACAACTCAATCAATAAATTCCCACAATATAAAATAGTCTTATATTGAATAACAAATATGTTCTCGTATATATATATACACTCAAACTCAATCTGGGGTATTACTAACCCCATCTCTACTGAGTCACGCCACAGAGCCAAGTTAATAACTTAACTTAAGCTCTGATACCAACTGTAACGACCCGGTTTTTGAACGACTTTGGTTATCGACATAAACTGAATGACGACTAACCAAACATCGAAAAATAACCGAATGGTTAATGAAAGAAATTAGAGGGTGAGGAAAGATAAGATAGAAACTTAGAATAGAAGAAGAAGAACACAACATCAGAATAACACGAATCTCACAGCGGAACGAAATAACATATAATAGATAACATATCCTTGAAATAAAAGATTTTACTTCAATATACATATCATTATCAAAGTACAACACTTACAACACAGCGGAAATAAACAATAGCTATATGATCCTGAAGCCTCCTGCTCCAACTCTTCAAGTATCTGTAAATCCCGACTACTTGACTGCCCGTACCAAATTGGGCACCCAAGAGTTTAGGGAAAACAAAACAAAATAAACTCCGGGTCAGTCATGGGACTGGTGTGAGTAAACCAGTTTAAAACAGTTTGAACAAGTAAACGATATCTCTTAAGACCACGCCGTATAACAGAACGGGTTTTTCCCTTATGAGAATCCAAAATATCTTTATATCAAAACCTTTTGATATTATAATAATGTCTATCAACCACAATATAATAATCATCTAGCAGAAACGCTTTCATCTCACGTTCTACATATATAGTATACAATCAAAACCGCAGGCGCCTATTGGGTAGTGGATTTCCAACTATGACAAGGTATGGAACCACCTTTCGCTAGTGTACCTCTAGATGGGAATACAATGGGTTTAACAAGAACATCTTGCAACCCGGCCACACATGACCGACCACTTATTTCGCTTGAGTGTATCGAATGAATATCAACAACGGTTGGGATCAATAACCGTTTCCCCAATGGGACAACATCGACAATAGATTTTTAGAAGTAAATGAAACTCTAGGTCAGGTGATTATACACCCTACTTCGGAGCGATCGATTTAGCCATGCTGCCTGCCCGATTTCTATCATTTACTGGATGTGAGGCTAGAAGCTACGCTTATCTTTTACATGCCACATCTTCATTCACTTTGAATGTCACATCGTCATACCTGTCAAATCACAAATTGATTTCCCCAAAAATAACACGGTATACAGCTAAGAGAAACGAATTCCTCCGCCACCAAACGTGAATACGTTTGAAGAGATCAACTTACGCGATCCATTAGATATACTCTGTCAGACATTCTTCCATACTGGTCGTCCTGGGACTAGACAAATCGAAGGCACTATTCAGTACATCCAACTTAGGCAATCTTTACCTAAGATTTATACAATAGCCCTTGCACTTTTACTCCTTCTTCAATTACATTTGACATATATAATTCGCAACGCTTATGCCAATGTAGAGTGGTTCTCTGGATAATAATCCAAACGGTCTCTCCATATTAACAACGTTAAAATGGCCAAAAACTTCGATAGCCGGTGAGTTAACTATCAAAGAAAAACACGTGTGCAAACAACGATCTTATTTCCAGATGGAAATTACATCGATCAATCACCAATCAACTTTTATCCTTTAAATTAATTTATCATTAATTTATTTCATTTCTCATTTCCTGTTTCCATATATTCAACATTTCTTATTTTCTAAATTTAGAAAATATACGTTATTAACAATGGAAAGAATTTCCATTTCTTGTTTTCTATATTAGAAAACATTTGTGATTCTTAATTGGAAAACATTTCCAAAGCTTCTTACATTGGACTTATACAGATGTTTAAACAACCCATCGCTATGCCAACTCAAACCACTACATTTAGTAACTAAATTTACTTAACCATCCTTTACTATCAAACCTTAGCCCTTTCCTTAGTTAAGAAGGAAGTCAATCAAGTTGGGGTATAATTACCTCTCAGACCTTAACTGAACAACGTTTTAACTTCGAAATAGAAAATGTTTATCTTTTAAACCTTTAACATACTTCCTTACGTAACTCTCTTTCGAAAAATCTCTATTCGATAACTCCTCCCTTCGTATAATTATATTCGATATAATCTCCCTTACGAATAACTAGATTCTAAAACCTTTCTTCGAATAAACTATATTCGATTAACTCTACTCAATTAACTCTATCAATTAACCCAATTCAATTAACTCTTATCAATTAACTCTATTTGATTTAACTCTAATCGATTAACTCTATTTGATTAACTCTAATCGATTAACTCTATTTGATTTACTCTAATCGATATACTCTATTTGATTAACTCTTTCCGAATAAACTATATTCGATTTACTCCTTTTACTCTATTCGAATAAACTATATTCGATTAACTCCGTTTACTCTATTCGAATAAACTATATTCGATTAACTCCTTTAATTCTATTCGAATAAACTATATTCGATAACTCCTTTCGATTAAACTAACATCGATAACTCCTTTTAACTTTATTCGATTACAAATACTTCCTTTCTTATTTGTCTATATTTATTTCATATAAATATTTCCTTCATACTTCTATTAGTAAATGTTTTACAAATATTTCCTTCATAATTGTTCTCACAAATAATTTCCTTTATATATTTTTTACAAATATATTTCCTTTATATTTATTCTACAAATATTATTTCCTTTTTAACTCTTTTGATTTTATAATTATTTCCTTATATAAAATCCTTTTTCCTTTTATATATAAAATCCATTGATTTTACATAAATAATTTATTTTCAAAATATACTTTGAAAAAACCCTTTTTACATCCCAGTATTTCTTACGGTATTTACATACCATATAACAATGATCAATATCATTCAAACATATAAAATCATCAACAGATTTCATATCACATCATATAACACAATATATGAACAGAACAATATTATAAATATTGAGGAGTCCGGCTGGACCCCTCCAACCTGTTTCCCTGCATCATAGATGTTAAACAATATAATTAACATCGATAATATTTCACTATGAAATATTCTGCTAAACAGAATCGATATTAGATTAACGATTTATATATATATATCATTATCTATAATTTCAACCAACACATAAGCAATTCAACCAAACAGTTAACACACATCAATCAACAGATAATTATCAGTTCTAAATATACGTTAGAAAAATATAACTATTCAGAATTGGTGAGTTTTACTCACATTGGACGATCATCGTTAAAGAACGATAAACTGTTTGTTTGATTTGAATCAAATAATTTATTTCGCCATAAATTCAGACAAGCTCCAATCCACTCCCAGTCAGTTCTGGTGTAGCCACCGTCCATATGATCCCAACTGTAACACCCCGAATTTTAGTTAATGCTAAAATTCACTAATTGCAGAATAAATAATCTCAGATGTGGGAATTGGGGGTAACGGGCTGCGTCATTGCGTTCGTCTCGGAAAAATACGCGAAATAGAGTCCGAGTTTTCGAGAATCGGAGTCCGTATGGCCCGGTTATGGCCCAATGAAGTTTACAGAAAATTCAAAGTTCAAAACAGATTTAAAAATTCAGGTTCAAATTTCGAAACATGCAGAAATGGGGCCAGGCGGGAAAACTCCCGCCCAGCCTGGTCGACATGGCTGTCGACAGGGCTGTCGACTTGCCTGTCGACATGCCTGTCGACTTGGCTGTCGACAGGGCTGTCGACTTGCCCTGTCGGCTGATGCTGGCCTGGTGCACCTAGTTGAGTTTGGGTTAGGCTTTGGGGCTGGTTTCTGGAAACTTCCTAAAATCTGACGGACCTAATCTAACCTAGGGTTAATCCTATGGTCTAAAACACACCCTAATCCTATAAATACACCCTAATGCAAGCCTAATCCCTACTAAAAATAGAAATGATGCCATCATGCCGCCAAAATCAAACTTGAGAGGAGCCTCCACTAGTTTATGAAGAAAGTTGCAAGCTAATCAACCTCTAATCATCATCTCCTTCTTGTATAGCAACTAGTTCTACTTCATAAGTTTGCTAATCTTGGTTTTGGTGGGTTTCTATCACTTTAATAACCAATTGCTAAATTAAGTAGATGAGATATGATGAGATCATGCGGTTTTGTATGCGGATTTGTGGGTTTTAAATCATATGATATGATGTTAGTTTGCTAATCTATGTTTAATGTTAACCCTATGTTTATGCAAGATAAGTATGTGGGTTTATGCAAGTTAAGTATGTGGGTTTATGCAAGTTAAGTATGTGGGTTTATGCAAGATAAGTATGTGGGTTTATGCAAGTTAAATATATGGGTTTATGCAAGTTAAGTGGTGAGTTTTATGCATGTTAAGTGTTTGATTTTATGCATGCTAAGTATTTGATTTTAGGCATGCTAAGTGTTCGGTTTTATGCATACATTATGACATGCAAGTCTACCCTTTTTAAATAAGATGCATACATATGCAAGATGACACCTTTGTATGCTATGCATACATATGCATGTTTACCCTATTATGATGCAAGTTCATATGCAAGTTTGCCTCTTTTTATGATATGCATAACATATGCGAGTTTGCCTCTATGTATGACATGTTATGCAAGTTCACATGCAAGTTTATGTGCAAGTTCATATGCAAGTTTATGTGCAATTTCATATGCAAGTTTATGTGCAAGTTCATATGCAAGTTGTCTCTTTTTATGATATGCATAATGCAAGTTTGGGTTAAATGCTAGTTGGGTTTAATGTATGCTCATATATGCAAGTTGACACCTTTTGAACCCATGATAAAGTTATATGCTATGTTGGTTAAACCCATGACATTTGTGATGAATCTTCCCTTTTATTATGTCACGTTATGAGAACGAATTACGTGGGGAATGATGGGGTTAATATGCATATTAATAAAATGATGTGAATTGGGTATGATTAAGCATACCACAAATTAAATGGACATAATTGGGAATTTACCTATTGAGTTAGGTCTACCCATATTATGGAGTTGGGAATTTACCTATTAAGTTAGGTCTACCCATACTATGGAATTGGGAATTTACCTATTTAGTTAGGTCTACCCATATTCTTTAAAATGTGTAATTAATTAGGGATAATTAATATAAATATGAGGGTGATTAATTAGGTGTAATTAATCGACTAAGACACGAGGTTGGAATCAGTTGTAGCGTAAAACTGCCCGGACCCAACCGGCTTAACCAGTTGCTACAAATGTTAGCCTAATGTGAGAGGTCTTTGGCACAAACTAAATACGTGATTAATGTAAAGACACGAGGTTAGACTCGGTTATGACATAAGGCTGCCCGGACCCAACCGGCTTAACCAGCAGTCATAAAAGATAGTCTAATGTGAGAGGTCTTTATGAAGATCACGGTCTTAATTAATTAAGAAACACTTGACCATATTAGCATGTAGATGGACATGAGGGGTTAAGTGGGTGCCTTGGGTGGCATGAGGAGACTAGTGGGTTGCCTTGGGTGGCAATAGAAAATACGATTAGAATACTTAACCAAAGTGAAACATGTAATTAAAACACGGTTAAAGGGTTAAGTAAGTGCTTTGGGTGGCATGTGGAAATCTAGTGGGTACCTTGTATGACAACTAGAATATGATTAAATGACTTAGCCAAAATGTATAACATGTAAGTGGACATGGTTAAAGGGTTAAGTGGGATTCACTAGAAATAACAAGCTTAGGTGGTAGCTTGTGGGGGCCCATTTCAACCAATATCCCAAACGTATCTTAGTAGGCTCGACTCTAGTCGAGTGACGGGACACGCATATTGGGCTTGACTATAAGAGGCCAAACCGGGTTAGCGGTGGCAACGCAGGACCAACGGGTTTCATATGCGTGTGTGGACCCGGGCTGGTTGGTAAGTCGTTGTTGCATCGTGTAGATATAAAGCCGTGCACCGTTGATATTATCAGGTTGCCACTTTGGGTAATGATACACCCCATCGTGGGACCAGCACGGGTGTCTACGTAAGGGAGCCGATCGTTTGGGGAGTAGTGGGTACACCTATGTAGTCAGATAGGGGTACACGAAACTACTAAATTACTAAGTACACTTAGTGGGATCAACTTTTAAAATTAGGAATGACTGGTGTGGTGCAGTATAGTAATTATCCTTGGGTGAGTAGATGCGTCTTTACGGTTATCTTAGTTTATCCTAAGTCTACCAAGCTGCTTAGTGTAGCCATTCATCCCCAGACGTTACCGTATATCAAGCTTATGTCTTCTCTGGTTACTTTAATGATTGTATTGTTAAAGTTATAGGACTCGCTCAGACTTATGTCTGACCCCGTTGTTTTTATCTTTTTCCCAACCCTCAGGTTATCAGGGTGGGCTCAGTACGAGTAGGCTTTGATCAGGCTGCTTTATTCTCTTTTGGAGCTCGGACCATAGATGTAGAGCTCAGCTTACCCTTTCTTTTATGGCTATCAGTTCATGTATTGGGATTATGTACTTTTATTTATCAGGATGGATATTTTGTACTTGACTCTTATTATGGTTTTGTGATGTAACCAAACATGTTTTACTTTCCGCTGCAATGAAATGATGTTTTGAAATTTTCAAGTATTACTTATATCTGTCTTGTTGTAATTTTTCTGTTCTATATTCACTTAAAATACTCCACCGATGTTATGGCATTCCCTTAGAGAGTGACCATAGCGGGTGTGGGGTGTTATACGTGGTATCAGAGCAAAGGTTACCAGAACAGATAAAACTTTTAGAAAACTATTTTCTAAGAATATTTTTGAAAGGAGTATTTTCAAAAACATGTCTTTTAATAGAAAAGTTTTTTTTTAAAGAAAAGCATAATCCCCGATAGCCATATCTTTATCTTTTGAATTCTCCGTTTGAATCTTTCCTTTTTCGTCTCAGCATGGCTGAAGATCTTTATCTTCCGGACGGTATAGCGGTACCAGTATGGTATAGGAGGTTGTTAGAGGCTAGGGCCGCCGCTGCAGGTCCAGCAAATGTTCCTCCTCCACCCGTTGCACTCGTTCCTCCTCGCGCGGATACTTTTGCTATGACTTGTAGGAAGTTTAAGGCTATGGGAGGGAAACCTTTTGTGGGAGCTAGGGATTGGCTTAATGAGACGGAAGAATTGATGGAAATCTTGGAAGTGGAAGAGGGAAAGAAAGTCAGGTTAGCCGCTTGGTTAATGGAAGGAGAGGCCTCGTTCTGGTGGGAGGTCACTAATGGAGAACGCCCTGTTGACTCTTGGATGGATTTCAGGCAAAGGTTTGAGGCAAAGTTTCTCTCAAAAGCGGAAGAAAATATGCATGTGGAAAGGTTCTTGAACTTAAAGCAAGGGAACTTGTCGGTGAAAGAATATGTTAACAAGTTTAAGCAGTTAACGAGATTCAGCATAGACTTGGTAAACACACCGGAAGAGAAAGCTCTGAGGTTCGTTAAAGGCTTAAACGAACCGATGCACGGATTGGCTATGTCTCACATCCCTATTGGGGCCACTTTTGAGAAGCTAGTGGACATGGCACTTATGCATGAGGAAGAGAAGGGTCCCAATGCTAATAAAGCACCCGAGAAGAAAGGAGATCAGAAGAGACCTCAACAGCAACAGCAAAACAAGGGTGGGAAAGGCAACGGTGGCAAGGGAAAGAAGAAGTGCTTCAGTTGTGGGACACTAGGCCACCTAAGCAAGGATTGTCGCAAGAAGAGGAAGGCTGGCTGCTTCCACTGTGACGAAGCAGGACATCTAGTGAAAGACTGCCCTAAGAAAGGGCAAAGGACGGGATCTACCTCAGGAGGACAGGTGCAAGTTCTTTTGGCACCAACTCAGGCAAGGGGCAAGCTCAGGCTCTCGCGGTTCCACCGATTCAGGAAAGAGGTAGAACTATTTCCATTGAAAGTCTAGTTTTTCTGTTTGATTATCCGGGTCAAACTTTATTTGATTTTGACGCATCGAGTTCGTTTATTTCATTATTGTTAGTTGAGTCACTGCACTTAGACACCAGTTAGTAGATGATCCCTTAGTTGTTTCAAACCCAATTGGGGCTCCATGATGTGTTTGGGTTTGAAAGTTGCTATACTTAGCGTTGAGTTTAGATGTGATGCTTTTTGGGCTTCACGGGCTATGGGTTAGTTTTGGGCATGGACTGGTTATCCAGTAATGGTGCCGTTCTTATTGTGGAAGGAGAGTTGTTAGGCTTATGACCCGCTTGGGTAACACTCTCGAGATCTCTTGTAATCCCATGGAATCTGTTATGCTAAGTTATCTAGAATCGCTTGACACGTCGGTCAAGAGTTTGCGATCTGTTAGAGTGGTCCGGGAATACTCGGATGTGTTTGAGGAGGTGAAGGGCTTACCTCCGGAGCGGGAGGTTGACTTCCGAATATATCTGGTAGACAATACCAAACCAGTGTCTTGGCCAGTGTGCCACGTGGCTCCTCGTGAGAGGAGGGAACTCCATAAGCAAGTAGGCAATTTGCTTGAGAAGGGGTTTAGAAGACGAAGTATATCGGAGTGGGGTGCTCCGGTAGTTTTTGCTATGAAGGCGGATGGGTCCCTCAGACTTTGTGTAGGCTAAAGAGAGCTAAATAAACTCACAAAGAAGAATAGACACCCATTGCCGAGGATTGATGATCTTTTTCCAATTAGTTGGCGCCTCAGTAGTTTCATAAGTTGGACTTAGCCACGGGGTTTCGTCAGTTGAGAGTGGCTGAGGATAGTATAGAGAAGGCTGCTTTTAGGACTCCGGATGGCTTTAATAGGTTGAGCCGAGCCAGTTATGGAATAAACGGTGGTGTTGGAGTGAGACTGGCAAGGACATCCAGAGTTGGACAAGGGCTTAATTATTTAGCCGTTTTTACTAGTATCATCTCACGTAGGTCGTCTGAATTCGAAGGAGGTATCCCTTGGTTGTTTGTCTGATATTGGTTTAGGCCTTTGGGGCTTGCATTTGGGGGATGTCGAGTTCGACTAGGGTGGTCTGCATGAGAGATGGACAGTTTTGATGATTTTGGTATTATCCCGGTTTTCTCTAGAAGTGGAGAAAAGCATGCCCTACATCTTAGGGAAGTGTTGGAGACTCTTCGAGCGCATAGTCTTAGGGCAGCAAAAGTGGATGGGATTCTTGGCATCCTATGAGTTTGAGATAGCGTATACCCATGGCAAGGGTAACGTGGTGACCAATGCCTTAAGAAGAAAAAGGTTGTCCTTGAGTTCATTGTTCGTTAAACGACGGAGTTTAGAGTTTATTACTATGTTTGACTTTAGACCTTCCGTTGAATTTGTACCCGGTTTGCTAGCCTCCTTGGAGGTTAGGCCTACTCTTTTGGGGCGTATTGGCGGAGCAGCGGGACGACCCACAGTTAGTTAAGTTGGTAGAGACAGTAGACTTTGCATACCGCAAGACAGGGGTTTGAGGAAGGCTATATTTGATGATGCACATCGGTCGAAGATGACCATTCATCCCGGTAGGGACAAGATGTACCAAGACATGAAGCGAGTTTTCTTTTGGGCCGGTATGAAGAAAGACATGGTCGAGTATGTCGCTAGATGCTTGGTGAAAGCGGAGCAAAAGAAACCAAGTGGGTTGCTTCACCCATTGGAAGTTCCGCTAAGGAAGTGGGATAGTGTCTCGATGGATTACCGAAATCAAGGAAGGGTAATACGGGGATTTGGGTTGTGGTAGATAGACTTACTAAGTGTGCCCATTTCATACCCGTGAAGAGCAAGAGGACTGTTCCATGTCTAGCTTCAGTTTACATTCGAGAGATTATTAGATTGCATGGTGTACCTTCCAGTATAGTGAGCGATCGAGGTCCTATCTGCACTAGAGAGTTTTGGAAGAGTTTGCAAGAGGCGGTAGGGACTCAGTTGTGTTTGAGTACCGCATATCATCCTCAGACGGACGGTCAGACCGAGAGGGTGAATTGTATTTTAGAAAACCTTCTGAGGCAATGTATCTTGAATTTTGAAGGTACAAGGGAATAGCATCTTCCATTGGTGGAGTTGCCCGACAGACTTAGTGGTGTACATGATGTATTCCAAGTGAGGAAGTGCCTACATGAGACCGCAGAGGCAGTAGAGCCGAGCTTGCTTAAAGAAGTAAAGCGTGATGTGATTATTCGACGAGCTCCTACCCGCATCCTTGGGTCAGAGATTGGGAAGTTGAGAAACAGAGAGGTTCGACTAGTCAAAATGGAAAGGGGAGAAGGTGAGAGCAGTGCTACTGGGGAGACAGAAGCGAAGATGCGTTCGTTATACCCATTCCTTTTTTTAGGGTATGTCCTTTAAACATCTCCTTTATCGTTTGTCTAGTGCTTATCTTATCTTTAGTATGTCCTCTCATTAGTACCTTTGACCTTTAGATAGGGTAAACCTATGGTTGAAACATGTGTTTAAGACATGTTATGTTTGATGGATGCATGTGGATGCAAGTGGTTGCTAGCGGTTGCTCGTGGATGCATATATACACACTCTAGGCACTAGATCGGCTCAATCACTTCATATTGCATATTGCATATAATTGTGTGTAGATAGCTATATTTATGGATGTATAATGATTGTGTTATCATATGGATGATGCATTTTGGTGAATGATTGTGCACTCATATAGATACTGTATGTGTCGATAGGGTTATCTCGCATACACATTGGATGCATGGCACTATCATGGTTTGCATATGTTCATACATTAGATAGAGAACATATACACACATTTTTTTGCATATGCTCATACATCCTTAGAAATTGTTTTAAGGACAATGGATGCCCGTGTTTGATGGATTGAGTAGATAGTTGTTTGGATGGTAGGATATGCATTCTCCTTAGCTTAGAGATTTCGGGGACGAAATCCTTTAAGGAGGGGAGAATGTAACACCCCGAATTTTAGTTAATGCTAAAATTCACTAATTGCAGAATAAATAATCTCAGATGTGGGAATTGGGGGTAACGGGCTGCGTCATTGCGTTCGTCTCGGAAAAATACGCGAAATAGAGTCCGAGTTTTCGAGAATCGGAGTCCGTACGGCCCGGTTATGGCCCAATGAAGTTTACAGAAAATTCAAAGTTCAAAACAGATTTAAAAATTCAGGTTCAAATTTCGAAACATGCAGAAATGGGGCCAGGCGGGAAATCTCCCGCCCAGCCTGGTCGACATGGCTGTCGACAGGGCTGTCGACTTGCCTGTCGACATGCCTGTCGACTTGGCTGTCGACAGGGCCGTCGACTTGCCCTGTCGGCTGATGCTGGCCTGGTGCACCTAGTTGAGTTTGGGTTAGGCTTTGGGGCTGGTTTCTGGAAACTTCCTAAAATCTGACGGACCTAATCTAACCTAGGGTTAATCCTATGGTCTAAAACACACCCTAATCCTATAAATACACCCTAATGCAAGCCTAATCCCTACTAAAAATAGAAATGATGCCATCATGCCGCCAAAATCAAACTTGAGAGGAGCCTCCACTAGTTTATGAAGAAAGTTGCAAGCTAATCAACCTCTAATCATCATCTCCTTCTTGTATAGCAACTAGTTCTACTTCATAAGTTTGCTAATCTTGGTTTTGGTGGGTTTCTATCACTTTAATAACCAATTGCTAAATTAAGTAGATGAGATATGATGAGATCATGCGGTTTTGTATGCGGATTTGTGGGTTTTAAATCATATGATATGATGTTAGTTTGCTAATCTATGTTTAATGTTAACCCTATGTTTATGCAAGATAAGTATGTGGGTTTATGCAAGTTAAGTATGTGGGTTTATGCAAGTTAAGTATGTGGGTTTATGCAAGATAAGTATGTGGGTTTATGCAAGTTAAATATATGGGTTTATGCAAGTTAAGTGGTGAGTTTTATGCATGTTAAGTGTTTGATTTTATGCATGCTAAGTATTTGATTTTAGGCATGCTAAGTGTTCGGTTTTATGCATACATTATGACATGCAAGTCTACCCTTTTTAAATAAGATGCATACATATGCAAGATGACACCTTTGTATGCTATGCATACATATGCATATTTACCCTATTATGATGCAAGTTCATATGCAAGTTTGCCTCTTTTTATGATATGCATAACATATGCGAGTTTGCCTCTATGTATGACATGTTATGCAAGTTCACATGCAAGTTTATGTGCAAGTTCATATGCAAGTTTATGTGCAATTTCATATGCAAGTTTATGTGCAAGTTCATATGCAAGTTGTCTCTTTTTATGATATGCATAATGCAAGTTTGGGTTAAATGCTAGTTGGGTTTAATGTATGCTCATATATGCAAGTTGACACCTTTTGAACCCATGATAAAGTTATATGCTATGTTGGTTAAACCCATGACATTTGTGATGAATCTTCCCTTTTATTATGTCACGTTATGAGAACGAATTACGTGGGGAACGATGGGGTTAATATGCATATTAATAAAATGATGTGAATTGGGTATGATTAAGCATACCACAAATTAAATGGACATAATTGGGAATTTACCTATTGAGTTAGGTCTACCCATATTATGGAGTTGGGAATTTACCTATTAAGTTAGGTCTACCCATACTATGGAATTGGGAATTTACCTATTTAGTTAGGTCTACCCATATTCTTAAAAATGTGTAATTAATTAGGGATAATTAATATAAATATGAGGGTGATTAATTAGGTGTAATTAATCGACTAAGACACGAGGTTGGAATCAGTTGTAGCGTAAAACTGCCCGGACCCAACCGGCTTAACCAGTTGCTACAAATGTTAGCCCAATGTGAGAGGTCTTAGGCACAAACTAAATACGTGATTAATGTAAAGACACGAGGTTAGACTCGGTTATGACATAAGGCTGCCCGGACCCAACCGGCTTAACCAGCAGTCATAAAAGATAGTCTAATGTGAGAGGTCTTTATGAAGATCACGGTCTTAATTAATTAAGAAACACTTGACCATATTAGCATGTAGATGGACATGAGGGGTTAAGTGGGTGCCTTGGGTGGCATGAGGAGACTAGTGGGTTGCCTTGGGTAGCAATAGAAAATACGATTAGAATACTTAACCAAAGTGAAACATGTAATTAAAACATGGTTAAAGGGTTAAGTAAGTGCTTTGGGTGGCATGTGGAAATCTAGTGGGTACCTTGTATGACAACTAGAATATGATTAAATGACTTAGCCAAAATGTATAACATGTAAGTGGACATGGTTAAAGGGTTAAGTGGGATTCACTAGAAATAACAAGCTTAGGTGGTAGCGTGTGGGGGCCCATTTCAACCAATATCCCAAACGTATCTTAGTAGGCTCGACTCTAGTCGAGTGACGGGACACGCATATTGGGCTTGACTATAAGAGGCCAAACCGGGTTAGCGGTGGCAACGCAGGACCAACGGGTTTCATATGCGTGTGTGGACCCGGGCTGGTTGGTAAGTCGTTGTTGCATCGTGTAGATATAAAGCCGTGCACCGTTGATATTATCAGGTTGCCACTTTGGGTAATGATACACCCCATCGTGGGAACAACACGGGTGTCTACGTAAGGGAGCCGATCGTTTGGGGAGTAGTGGGTACACCTATGTAGTCAGATAGGGTTACACGAAACTACTAAATTACTAAGTACACTTAGTGGGATCAACTTTTAAAATTAGGAATGACTGGTGTGGTGCAGTATAGTAATTATCCTTGGGTGAGTAGATGCGTCTTTACGGTTATCTTAGTTTATCCTAAGTCTACCAAGCTGCTTAGTGTAGCCATTCATCCCCAGACGTTACCGTATATCAAGCTTATGTCTTCTCTGGTTACTTTAATGATTGTATTGTTAAAGTTATAGGACTCGCTCAGACTTATGTCTGACCCCGTTGTTTTTATCTTTTTCCCAACCCTCAGGTTATCAGGGTGGGCTCAGTACGAGTAGGCTTTGATCAGGCTGCTTTATTCTCTTTTGGAGCTTGGACCATAGATGTAGAGCTCAGCTTACCCTTTCTTTTATGGCTATCAGTTCATGTATTGGGATTATGTACTTTTATTTATCAGGATGGATATTTTGTACTTGACTCTTATTATGGTTTTGTGATGTAACCAAACATGTTTTACTTTCCGCTGCAATGAAATGATGTTTTGAAATTTTCAAGTATTACTTATATCTGTCTTGTTGTAATTTTTTTGTTCTATATTCACTTAAAATACTCCACCGATGTTATGGCATTCCCTTAGAGAGTGACCATAGCGGGTGTGGGGTGTTACACCAACGCAACTACGGTTCGTCAATCTGATATCGTATGAAGGAGATACACATTTTAGAAGTTAACATACTATTTTAAATAGATAAAAACTTGGATTTTATATATAAATTTATAATGGGCCTTAACCTTATAAATGGTTAGCCCAACTGATTTCCACACCGATCCACTTCAAAACCTTCTTCCCCAATTTTCTTCGATCAGTTCCACCGTCGTATACAGACGCCATCGAGCTTGTTCTTGCTCCAAACCCCAACAAAAATTCAACCGAAGAACATCACCACACTCCCCTACCTTCCCTCCTTCCAACCCCATTGCTCCCCTCAAATGCGACGCCAGACTTAAAAACCATTCACAGTATCCTCACAAAACTTACTGCAGTATGCAAAGAAATGGTCTCAACGCCTGTAGGAACAGTAGCCGATCCCTTTAAACCATTTCCGCAAAGTTTAAACACATTTTCATCTTGGAAACCGAAACAAACAATCAGTCTTAGCCTTCTCTTCAAACCTGGTAGTCAAACCCGGTAGCAACGCTGACCAACCACAGCCTTACCCTCACATGAACAGCATCCACTCCCTTTCTACAATGTAAATGCCGCAAGCACCCTCGAATCAATCCCTTCTATTTGTTTTGAAAACCATCCTGCTGCTCCCAGGAAGAACGCTTCATTGCGGATTCTTTCTTCACATTTTGATATATATAAAAATTGCCGAGACATGTGAACAAAACGCAAGCTTCCTGTATGCTCGTTTATATACTTGATGGTCCTTGGACATGAAGTAAGTGTGTAACACCCCACGTCCATTAATGTCACTCACAAAGGGAATGCATTAACTTTCATGGAGCATTTTAAGTGTGTATAGAACAGAAACTTAACAACAAGACAGATATAAACAGTACTAAAACTTTAAAACTTTATTTCATTGCAGCAGAAAATACGTAAGTTTGATTACATCATTAAAACCAGAGTCAAAGTACATAACATCCATCTTGACCAACTCAAAGTACATAAATTGAAAGACATAACCCCAGTACAAAATAGCCGTAAATAAGAGAGGCTGAACTTTACTTTAGCGATCCAAGCAACTTCTAAAAGCAGAGATACAGCTATCCAAAATCAAGCTCCACTGGTGCTAGTTCCAACCTGAGCACCTGGGGATGGGGGAAAGGAAGAAAAGAGGTGGAAAAGGGGGGTCAGACATAAAGTCTAGCGAGTGCGATAACTTTAACATTATAATTACCAAAATAACTAGGCTAAGGCATAAGTTGGAAAATAAGGAAATGACTGCGAACAATTGAGTATGACAGGGCAAACTAGGAAACAAGATTGAATAAAGATTACGTTAAAGGCGTACCTAAACCACAATAAGATAATTACTATACTGCACCACCACTATACTGTACTGCACTAGTCACCCTAATGTTAATCCCGCCTACAAAACTTAATAATGATAATGGTAGTTTCGTGCACCCCTAGTTGCCTTCATAGGTGCCGCCTGCCCCTATCTCCACTAGGTGTACCCACTACCCCCATGCGATCGGCTCCCTAACTCGTAGATACCCGTGCTGGTCCCACAGTGGGGTGTATCACTCCCCAAAGTGGCAACCCGATACCACCAACAATGCATGGCTTATACCTACACGATGCAACAACGTCTTACCTACCAGCCCGGGCCCATACACGCACATGAACCCGTTGGACTTGCGTTGCCACCGCTAACCCGTGTTGGCCTCTTATAGTCAATCCCAGTACGTGTGTCCCATCCTCGACTTGGGTCGAGCCCACAAAGATACTTATGGGTTACTGGTTGAAACGGGCCTCCATTACTTGACACAAGCTATCCACCTAAGCTTGGTCCCCTCTTGTACATCCCACTTAACCCTCATCTTATTCATGTTCACTTACATGTTTCAATTTTGGTTAAGTGTTTCTAATCGTATTTCAAATGCCACCCAAAGCACCCACTAAATTCCATAAGCCACCCAAGGCACCCACTTAACCCCCTCATGTCCCACTACATGTTCATCTGGTTAAGTGTTTCTTAATTCATTAAGACCGTAACCTCGTAAAGACCTCTCACATTAGACTGGCATTTGTGGCAGCTGGATTTTCCGGGCGGGTCTGGGCAGTCTTACACCACAAACGAGCCTACCCTCGTGTCTTTACAACTGTTACACATTTAATTTGTGCCTAAGACCTCCCACATTAGACTGGCATTTGTGGCAGGTGGATTTGCCGGGCAGTCCAGGCAGTTTTACACCACAAAAGAGCCTAACCTCGCGTCTTAGACGATTAGTTACACCTAATTAATCATTCCCCAATTTGAATTAGTTTCCCTATTCAAATTATCAATCAATTCCAAATTTAACTATGGCCATAATTGACTCAATTATGTCCATCTATTTATGGTATGTAAAATCATTCCAATTTTCACCATAAATTTATTTTATGCCATTTAAGGCATTTATGCCAATTCTCAATATTAAATCTTTTAATATTATCCCATTACCCCACGTTGTACGTTCGTTCGTTTAACGTAAAATATACATTAGACTCGAATAGTCTAACTCATGGAATAAAGAGAAAACATCACAACATGCATATAATTAAAACTAGATCTAAACATAAGGGGTGAACTTGCATGTGTGAATGATGTTCTACATCTAAAACTTGCATATGCCAAAGTCACAACTTGCATAAAACTACATATGTCATAGATCCAAATCTAAAGATGTGAACTTGTTTAGGCAATAGTCATAAACTAGCATAAATCATGTATGTCATAGATCTACATCTAAAGATGTAAACTTGCATAGGCAATAACCACAAACTTGCATAACATGATTCATACTCCAAACACATATATTTATATAAACTTGCATATGTGATTTATGCAACATAATGTCGGTGTAAACTTACATCTAAACATGTAAACTAGCATGTAGAATTTAGCATATAACTCACACATGTCATAGCCTAACTTTAGATCTAAAATAGATGTCATGAAACATGTAAGGTTATACATAATCTTTACTAACTTGCATATGGTTCATGTCTAAATCAATATCTAAACTTGCATACATACATACATACATATGATTTATCATATGAATCAACATAACCAAACTAGCATATGAACAACATGATGATTTGATTATACATAAGTGAATCATAGAATTACAACATAGATGATAGCATCATAACTTTACAACATAGATGATAATATCACAACATAACATCATAGAATTTACAACATATATGATAACATCACAATTTTACAACATAACTATAACATGCGGTCAATAATTGACAACATAACCATACAATCCGCATCATAACTTAATCCAATTAAATTGCTAATTATTATATTAAAGAAATCGAACTCACAACTCAAAGAAGGTCTTGAGTTCTGAATTCTGAGTTCTGAAGCTGTTTTAGCTTTCCTTTGAAGTAGATTCGTTGTTAGAGTTGAAAAGAATTGATTTTGGTTAGCTTTCTCCTTCTCTAATTGGTGGCGACTATTCTGAGTTGCAAGGTGACGGCATGGAGGCCATGGCTCTAATTTTATTTTGATTTTAAGGTTTGAGTCTACATGTCTTTTTATAGAGTTTAGGATTAGTTTAGGCCGTCCGATCAACCCAAAATTAATCCCAGCCAATCAGAGCAGATCAGGAACCCTAATGAGTCAGCATCTAGTCACAAACAGGTCATAAATCAAATCTTCCCTGGAGGGAGGGGGGCAGGTCGACCTGGTCAGGGTAGGTCGACCCCCAGGTCGACCCTATGGTCGACCTGGCCTTGGCGGGAATTTTCCCGCCTAGCCTGTTTGACTCTGAAATTTGAATATTTTGAAATCTGTTTTGAATTTTCTGAAACTTCCGATGGCCATAACTTCTTCATACGAAGTCCAATTCATGCAAACTCGGACTCTATCTCAACCAGAATTCCGAGACGAACACAATGGTGCAACCCGTTTTCCTTATTTCTCACATCTGAGATTAGTTATTCTTTAATTTGTGAACATTAATATTATCATAAATACGGGGTGTTACATTCTCAAATCGAGGGGGGGGGGAGGTCGACCCCCTGGTCAACCCTATGGTCGACCTGTTCAGGGTAGGTCGACCCCCAGGTCGACCCTATGGTCGACCTGGCCTTGGCGGGATTTTTCCTGCCTAGCCTGTTTGACTCTGAAAATTGAATTTTCTGAATTCTGTTTTGAATTTTCCGAAACTTCCGATGGCCATAACTTCTTCATACGAAGTCCAATTCACGCAAACTCGGACTCTATCTCAACCAGAATTCCAAGACGAACACAATGGTGCCACCCGTTTCCCTTAATTCTCACATCTGAGATTAGTTATTCTTTAATTTGTGAACATTAATATTATCAGAAATATGGGGTGTTACATTCTCCCCTCCTTAAAGGATTTCGCCCCTGAAATCTCCAAGTTAAGGAGAATGCATATCCTAACATCCAAACAACTATCTACTCAACCATCAAACACCTGCATCCATTGTCCTTATAAAATTCCTAATGTTGTATGAACATATGCAAGAAGTGTGTGTATATATTCTCTATCTAATGCAAAATCAGGCGGTCTACTGATTCAGTTGACCTCCTTAATGCAAACCATGATAGTGCCAAGCGTCCATTATGTATGCGAAAGAATCCTATCGATACATATTATTTCTACATTTGTGCACAACCATTCACCAAAATGCAGCATCCATATGATAGTACAACCATTATACATCCATTACTTAAATATGCACACACATTTATATGCAATATGAAGTGACTGAGCCGATTTAGTGCCTAAAGTGTGTGTATATGCATCCACGAGCAACCACTAGCAAACACTTGCATCCACATGCATCTATCATACATAACATGTCTCAAACACATGTTTCAACCATAGGACTACCCTATCTAAAGGTCAAAGATACTAGCGAGAGGACATACTAAAGATAAGATAAGTACAAGCTAAGCAATAAAGGAGAAATTAAAAGACATACCCTCGAAAAGAAAAGGGTACAATGAATGCATCTTCTCTTCCGTCTCTCAAGTAGCGCTGCTTTCATCATCTCCCCATTGCACTTTGACTAGCTTGACCTCTCGATTCCTCAACTTCTTAATCTCCGACCCAAGAATGCACGTAGGAGCTCGTCGAATCGTCGCATCGCGCTCTATCTCCACCTCTCTAAGCAAGCTCAGCTCTACCACTTCCGCGGTCTCGTGTAAGCATTTCCTCAAATGTGATACATGGAATACATCGTGTACACCACTAATTCTCTCGGGCAACTCCACCCTATACGCCATCTGTACAATCCTCTTCTTTATAGGAAACGACCCTACGAACCTTGGTGCTAACTTCCCAATGGACCCAAAGCGAACAACATTCCGTAATGGAGATACCTTGACAAAGACCATGTCCCAAATATCAAATTCAAGATCTGTTCTTCTCTTGTCTGCATAAGATTTCTGCCTATCTTGCGCCGTCTTCATCCTCCTTCGAATCAAATCGATCTTTTCCGAAGTCTCTCTAATCATATCGGGCCCAAGCAAGATCTTATATGTAGACTCCCACCAACATGTAGGCGAACGACATGGCCGTCCATAAAGAGATTCGAACGATGCCATGCCAATGCTAGATTGAAAGCTATTATTATATGCGAACTCTACCAACGGAAGATGATCCTCCCATGTACCTCCGAAGTCTAAGACACATAGCCTCAAAAGGTTCTCTAGAATACGATTCACCCTCTCGGTCTGGCCATCCGTCTGAGGATGATATGCGGTTGTAACACCCCACCTCCGCCAGGGTGGCTCTTGCAAGCACTCTGACTTTGGAGGGGCGTTTGAATCAGGTAAACATGCATAATGATATATCAAGGCAGAACAAGAACATATGTATATATGTAAATAGAGTAAATAAGATAAGTAAAACAGCGGAAGATTTCAAACTCTTTCAAAACAAGTCTGATACAACATAATGTCAACTTTCCAAATACACAAGTCTAGATAAAAACAACATCACTGAAAAACTGAAATACATAAGTACTATCCCCAAAATAAGTGATAACCATAGCTAGCTTCATGTCGAGACCGTACATGAGCTAAAATCCCACAAGCAAGCGATCAGAAATCCAAGCTAAGCTCCAATATTCCCACCCTGAGAACCTGGGGGGGGGGAGGGGGGGGGGAAACGGAAGAAAAGAGGCGAAAGAAAAACAGGTCAGTCAAAAAGACTGAGTAAGCCCTACTACAATCAATGTAAACTGATAAAGTTAACTGGCATGAGAAGCAGGGATGAACATAAGGATAACAACATACTAGCATGGTGATTAACTAACAAGGTAGATAAAGGTGTCATCGCATACTCAGGTTTAAGGTTTTTACACCACAGGTGTACTAGCAAGCTAACATGACTTGAATAAACAAGTATTGATCCCTTGGCCCAAGCTTTGGCCCAATAACATGAAATGACCCTAATACGAGGTCCAACCAAACGGTCTAATCGATCGGCTCCCTAAGCCTAACTCGTCACGTGTTGGTGTCAATACGGCCCACACATAATTGTAGTCGGACTGTGCCGGGTCTCGCGTCGGGTGTATCAAGCCCTAGGGTGTCAACCCCTGGACACCATAAACATAAGTGCACAGTCTCGATCTACTGGTACCCATGCTTGACTTCTCCAAATACGGACTACGTGCACGACCATAGTCCGTCCGGAACTACATCGGCGTACCACTCGACCGTCGTTTTTGGTCACTTACCTCAAGTCCAGTAATCGTGCCCCTCCCTAGCCTAGTCCCTAGGTTCTTAATGATACAAACTTGGGATTACTGCTGGAGTGGACCCCCATTGCTAGGATTTTCTAGTGGGTTAAGTACGGTTTAACCCTTTTTCTAATCATGGATTAACTTGGTTAAGTGTAACGATGAGTTCACGACTTAACCCTGATTAATCTACCAAGCCCAAATTGGTTAAGTATTAAGTGGACCATGACTTAACCCTAATCATGAGGCATTAATTAATTTAATGTGCCTTAACCTCTCACATTAGACCTTGTTGTGGTTACTAGTTAAGCCGGGCGGGTCCGGGTAGCTTTACACCACAACTTGGTCTAACCTCGGGTTCAAGGTACAACATGACCAACTTCTCACATTGGGTCCTATTGTTTGTAGCAACTAGTTAAGTCGGTCGGTTCCGGGTAGTTTTACGCTACAAACTCAACCCAACCTCGAGTTGGTCACACTTATATTTTCTAAGTGTCATGTCCATAATGTTTCCAAAACATATTACAAGTTTTCAAGAATTTGGGTAGACCTAACTTAATAGGTAAATTCCCAATGGGTAGACCTAACTTAATAGGTAAATTCCCAATCTTATGTTTTTATGTCTTTTAAGTTTACCCAACCCCAAACGCAATCCCATCGCTTACATATCGCAATAGCGCATAAAGGATAGAAAGAGGGAACTTGGCATAATCATGACATAAAGGTGTTGAAGCCACAAGTTTAACATGGTGGCATATGAAATGTACATATGTTCATATACTCAAGGTAAGCTTGCATAACATGATAACATGAGTAAAATGATCAACCCAAACTTGCATAACATACATGGCAAACTTGCATATCATAACATAGCAAACTTGCATAACATAACATGGCAAACTTGCATATCATAACATGATAAACTTGCATATCATAACATGGCTAACTTGCATAACATAACATGATTAACTTGCATATTATAACATGGCAAACTTGCATATCATAACATATCAAACTTGCATAACATGACATAGTAAACTTGCATATCATGGCAAACTTGCATATCATAATGATCAACCAAACTTGCATCATTCATTTAACTTTAGAGTTTAAATATGAAAGTAGAAAAGGGCTTACAATGCTTATGAAGACACAAAAATATATATAGATTGAGACAAAGCCCTTATGCAATCAAATAAACCCAAAATGCAAGCTCCAATAGAAAAACCCTTGAGCCAAAATGAATCAAAACTCTTGCTTTATGATGTAAATATGGAAACTTGACTTGAATGCAAGCTAATGACACTCATACAAGCTTGAAAACACTTGTATGCATGGAAAATCTCTCATAGAAGTAACTTAGAAATTTTATGAAGAGAGTGGAGGCCATGAGAGGAATGATTTTGCCATAGTTTAGTTACTTGAATGAATAATGATGATTTAGGGTTAGGTTAGGGGCTTATTTATAGAGATTAGGATTAGTTTCAACCTTAGGATTAAACCCTAATTCCAATCTCAGCCCTTAAAACCGAATCTGGCCCCAAAACCTAACCAAAACCCTAAAATGGTGCACCAGGCAAAACTGCCCGGCTGAACCAAGTCGACACCAAAGTCGACAGGGCTGTCGACATGGGCCTAACCATGTCGACTGCCCAGTCGACAGGGCTGTCGACATGGGTGGTCTGGCGGGAAATTTCCCGCCTGCGCCCAACTGCCCTAATTTCCAAATTCAAACTTGAATTTGAAATCTGTTTTTACTTTGAAATTTTCTGAAAACTTCGTTGGGCCTTAATCGGGTCATACGGACTCCGATTTTCGAAAACTCGGACTCTATTTCGCGTATTTTTCCGAGACGAACGCAATGGCATAGCCCGTTTCCCTTGATTCAGATTTATAAATTAAATTCTGCCTCGATTTACGTTATAATAGGTTATTGAAAATACGGGTTGTTACAGCGGTGCTCAAACATAACTGAGTCCCTACCACCTCTTGCAAGCTCTTCCAAAACCCGCTAGTGAAGATAGGATCGCGGTCGCTCACTATGCTAGAAGGAACTCCATGCAAACGAACTATCTCTCATATGTATACGGAGGCTAACCATGGAGCAGTCCTCTTACTCTTCACGGGAATGAAATGGGCGCTCTTAGTAAGTCTGTCTACCACGACCCAAATCCCTGTATTACCCTTCCTCGATCTCGGTAACCCATCAACGAAGTCCATCGAGACACTTTCCCACTTCCATTATGGGACTTCCAATGGATGAAGAAATTCACCGGGCTTCTTTTGCTCTACTTTTACTTGTTGGCACACCAAGCATCTAGTGACAAACTCGGCCACATCCCTCTTCATGCTGGCCCAAAAGTAAACTCGTCTCATGTCCATGTACATCTTGTCCCCGCCGGGATGGATGGTCATCTTCGAACGATGTGCATCATCGAGAATGGTCTTCTAGGGTATACCTACGGAGATGGATGACTCCCTCCTTTTGAGCTTCTCTACTAACTCAACCAACTATGGATCATCTCGTTGTGCCTCTCCAATCCGTCCCAAAAGCGTAGGTCTGACCTCTAAGGATGCTAGAAAACCGGGTAAGAAGTCAATGGAATGTCTAAAGTCAAACATAGAGATGAACTCCAAGCTTCGCTGCTCAACAAACAACGGACTCAAGGACAACCTTTTCCTACTTAAGGCGTCTGCTACCACGTTACCCTTGGCAGGGGTACATGCTATCTCGAAATTGTAGGATGCTAAGAATTCCATCCACCTTTGCTGCCTTAAGTTCAAGTCCTTCTTAGAGAACAAGTATTTTAGCGACTTGTGGTCAGTGAACAATTCGAATTTCTCGCCAAGAAGATAATGGCGCCAAGACTTAAGCACGAAAACGATAGCGGCCAACTCTAGGTCATGTGTAGGGTAATTTCTCTCATGCACTCTTAACTGCCTTCCACCATAGGCTATTACCCTTCCCTCTTGCATTAAGACTGCGCCTAGTCCTGTTCCACAAGCATCGGTATAAACGGTAAATGGCTTACTCCCATCTGGCAACTGTAAGACTGGGGCTGTGGTCAAAGCTCTCTTTAAATGTTGGAACGCATCGTCACAATCTACGTCCCATGTGAAAACTAGGTTCTTCTTCGTCAAGCGTGTTAATGCGGTTGATATTTTTGCGAAGTCTTTGATAAACTTCCTATAGCAGCCAGCCAACCCTAAGAAACTTCTCACCTCGGTAGCATTTTTAGGGACCTTCCAATCTTGGATGGCCACTACTTGGTGGGATCCACCGCTATGCCTTCTTTGGAAACCACATGCACTAAGAATTGCACTTCCTTCCTCCAAAAGTGATATTTAGAAAATTTAGCTTTAAGGCTATGCGCTCGAAGGGTCTCCAACACTTCCCTAAGATGTAGGGCATGGTCTTCCTCGCTTTTAGAAAAGATCAAGATGTCGTCCACAAAGACTACCACGAATTAATTAAGGTACTCCCTGAACACCCTACTCATCAAATCAACAAAGTATGCGGGGGCATTTGTCAAATCGAAGGGCATCACAAGCCACTCGAAGAAGCCTTCTGGAGTCCTAAAGGCAGTCTTGTCTATGCTATCCTCAGCCACTCTCAACTGATGGAAACCCGTGGCTAAACCCAACCGCGTAAACACTGAGGCGCCAACTAATTGATCGAAGAGATCGTCAATCCTCGGAAGTGGGTGTCTATTCTTCTTAGTAAGCTTATTGAGTTCTCAATAGTCCACACAAAGTCTAAGGGAACCATCTGCCTTCGTGGCAAATACTACTGGAGCACCCCACTCCGATATACTACGTCTGATGAACACCTTCTCAAGCAATTCTTTCACTTGCCTATTGAGTTCTCTTCTCTCTCTTGGAGCCATGTGGCGCACTGGCAATGCAACTGGCTTTGCATTATCTACTAGATATATTCGAAAGTCTATCTCACATTTTGGGGGTAAACCCCTCACCTCATCGAAGACATCAACATATTCATGGACTATATGAACAGAATGTAAATCATCATTGGATGCGTCAAGGGATTCTAGGTAGCTAAGCATTACTGGACCTCTAGGGTCACAAGAAATATCAAGGATCTTTCCATAACGAGTCAACAATCTAACTACCCTTCTTTCACAATCTAGGATGGCCCCATATCTAGTTAGCCAATCCATACCTAGAATCAAGCCGTAGCCCATGAAGCCAAGAACAAAGGCATTGCATTCAAACTCAACGCCTAAGATAAACACTCTCAAATCCCGACAAATCATAGAAAGATGAGCCGAACCACCAATAGGATTTGAGACTACTAAGGGATCTGTAACTAGACTAGTATCTAGGTGCAGTGTTTAAACTAATGATGTAGAGATAAACGAATGTGATGCGCCACAATGGAATAAAGTACGGACAGGATGATCAAACAGAAAAACTAAACTTTCAACGGAAATCGTTCTACCTCGTTCTTGCAGTGGTGGGACCACGAGAGCCTGAACTTGTCCCCTTGCCTGCCTTGGTGCCATAAGAGCCTGCACCTGTCCTCTTGAGGTAGACCCTGCCCTCTGCCCTTTCTTTGGGCAGTCCTTAATCAGATGTCCTGTGAAGCGACCCGAACTTCCCCGGTCTCCGAAGAGATGAGAAAGAACGAATTACTGTGAGAACAAGACAAAACAGAGCGCATACGGAAGAACATTTCAATGTTATTACAACAATTCCATCAGATACAAGAATATACAGAGTATAAATGAATAAATTACATTCGATAAATATCAGAGATTACAATAAATTACATAGCAGCGGAAGATAATACAAAAGCACAACTAGAAGTGATACACGGATACAGAGCTTTCCGAGCATCGTTCCAGCTGTATATCAGGACCCTGTGAATATAAATCTGCAAAACCAAAACTACTAGCTGCCCGTGCGGAAAATAGGGGCACCCAGAGTTTAGGTTAAAACAATAAACTCCAGGTCAGTCATGTGACTGGTGTGAGAACTAAAGCAGTTATTAATCTTTATTCTTAAAGTTAGGTAAATCAAGGGACCACGCCGTATAACACGGAACGGGTTTCCTCCCAAGAATACCAGTGCATAAAACAACAGCGCAATGCTAAATAAAGAAAAATGAAGCTGTTATAAGACCCAGGTCCCATCACACAATGCAACGCAAGCCGGAGGATAGGGTTTTCCCTTATAACAGCCAAAGCATGCTTGATACGTTTAAAACACATTATTTGATACTATTATAGGTGTATAGTGTCAAAACAGTTTCAATCATAAATATCAATCATAGACGGCATGGGTACCATATATCATGTCGCCATACTAGTTCTACAATTAAAACCGCAATACACGTATTGGAAATTGGATTTCCGTCATGAGTCGAGGCAAGGGGCAAGCTCCTCTCCGCGTTCGAGACACTCTAGCAAATGTCCCAGGACCCCACTATGATCCTTGGATCTTCAGGGCCGGTCCTCTCTTACTTTTGAGGATTGGCAATTCCTGAACACACGTTTCCCGGTCCTTACAGACCTATATCCGAGGCGCCTCGCATTCCAACAACCACACAGGTGAAAAGTATATAAATGTCAGGGCTGGTAGGTCACTGACACCACCCTAGCTAGAAAGAAACGTCGTGCTCTCCCTGCAGTCACTATCCCGTTTTGACTCATACCGAGGTGTGAGGCTCGCGAATTCACGTTATACACAAAGCTATGCCACACAGGCCGTGCTTTGATCATCAACCACAAGACTTTGCTTTTCAACAGAAGCCCTGATCAATTGCCACTTACGCATGCCACACTGGCAATTCACTCCATGCGCTTGATATCCATCAATATATAACCCCTGAGCTCGTACGTCTCAGAGAAGGGCGTTAAGCAAGAGAATAAATTCTCCGCCGCCAAACAGATATATATTTAATAGAGATCAATCACACGGACTAAAATCCAATGTCAGACACACAGTCCATTTACTAGTCCGTTCTGGGTCTGAACGAAACCGGAGGCACTTTCCTCGCATATCCATCGATCTCCAAGTACGTCTGGACGATCACCGACTGTTTCCCTCATCTTGGGTGTACAGCCCAATCAAGATCATCAGTAATCACCCAAACGATGTGAAGACTTCCGGTCTTCAACCACCGTCTTCATCTTCGACATCTCGTCGAATCGGTTATTCAGAATGGGTATAAACCCGGCCTTTCTGAATAACCCACGTATATAATAAACGAATGTTACACAAACACAACAAACGCCTCATTCCAATTCAGAATATTCCTTTATTCACAAAATCACATTCTTAGGGAAAGGTTCCCATTAATTTTATCAAAGATAAATTCTTCTAAATTTATTCTTTAATCTTCCTTTGGATATCATCTCAAACTAGTCGGGATTAACGAACCACACCGAAGTAATTATTTAGTTTATTTCCCAATCCCAAACTATATATCCCATGGAGCAAAACTGGCGATACTCCATATCTAACACCACGGTGTTATCGGTAAAATTAATTACCATTTCACGTTCAAATCTAATTAAAGATTTAACTATCGCTTTGGAGCAAAACTGGTGGTACTCCATTCTCGATCACCTTTCAGATTTGATAATTTAAATTATCAATTCACATTTTAATCTAATTAAAGATTCATTAAAACTCCACTTAGTTTTAATCTTCTCAAAAATCAATATTCTGCCTTTAACTGGGTTAAAGAACCAATGTCATCAAAAACACGATTCACGACAAACCAAATCACATTTGATATTAAATACAAGGCTCTGAATAGAAAATATATCGACTTATATTCAATATCAAATTCTGAAACTAACAAATATCGTATTGGAAATAACGATATATAATATATCTTTCAAATTTCCATAACAAAATCTGTATAGTCACGAAATCCAACATCGAAATATCCCGAAGATAATTTCGATTCAACTCCAGTCCAATCCACGTATTGGAAATTATCGATTATTTTCAAAATCACTTTCAAATTCAATTTATTTATTTCAAAAATAAATTGATTTTAATTCTAGTTCAAAACTAGTTCATTTCGATAAAAATCTATTTTTACCTTTTTCAAATGTGGAATTTTCCAGCCCAGTTCTTTCCAATTCACATATTATAATTTTATACAAATTATAGATATTTTTAATAATTTTATCAAGGCCCGTACAGTCGATTTCCATCAATGGCCATCGAACTGCACTTACAGCGACCTTTTTCGAATTTGATTTGGACATAATTCCAAATCCAACCGTTAGATTTCAAATTTCTCATATTCATTGGAAAGCTCTTTTCGATACGAACCCAACGGTTCCGGTTTTAGGAGAATCCGACGGTCGGATCTCCCGCAATGTCCGTTTGAAGTTAATGGTCGAAATTCACGAACTACCGCGGCGCGGCGCGTAATATTCAGGCCATTATATTATATATATAATATATATAATATATATTTCGTCGATTCCTATTTAAAACGAATTTTATAAATCGTTTTAAATTCGTTTCAAAACCATTTCAACACTATTTCCATTCAAAGCCAAAATTTGAATTCTTCTTTACAAATTCGTTTTAAAATTCATTTCTATTCGATTCAAATTTTAATTCAATTTGAATTCATTTCAATTCACTTTCAATTCAATTTGAATTCGTTTTCAATTCATTTCGAAATCGTTTTCAATTCAATTCATTTCGAAATCGTTTTCAATTCAATTCATTTCGAAATCGTTTTCAATTCAATTCATTTCGAAATCGTTTTCAATTCAATTCATTTCGAAATCGTTTTCAATTCAATTCATTTCGAAATCGTTTTCAAATCGATATAAATATCGTTCACGTCGAAATAACGCATCTCTAATCAACACGGCTTTATATTTTTCAAAACTCCTTTATTCTATCCAACAAATGAATATTTATCCCATTCAACACATGAATCTATATTTCTTTCATCACACGACTAATCTCAACACATGAGTACTGTCAACACATCACTATTTTTGTTATGTAAAATATTTTATAAAACTATGGTATCTATCGTTTGATTTTAATTAGACTTCTACTAGGAAGTAGTTCTAATTTTAAATATGATAAAGATGTAATTTATTTTATTTAAAATATTTCACTCAACACATGAACATCGTCAACACATGACTATTTTTATATTCAACACATGAATTCTCTTTTATAATATTCATTATTTTTCAAATTGGAATGAGGCCCAATCAATCACCATATAACGTTAATTATATGGATTCCATACAACACATGTATATAATAGCTTTGAAAAATAATCAATCATCAACCAAAGTGCACTACACTGTATAAGCACCAAATATAAATAATTGACGCTTACACAGTCTGTCAATCGACCGATCGACATATTTAATCAATCAGGATGAGTGAACATCAAATTTCATCCCAACACCCGTGTGGGGTTTCAAACAATCAAACACAGATTTTATTTGTGCAGTTGGGCGATGTGTAAAATTTATCGACCCAATCAATATCAGTCAAATCAGTGTATATAAACAAATCGACCGATTTGTTTATAAATATTTATTTATTCACTTTCACGTTAAAAATTATATTTTTAACGATAAAACAATTTATCTTAACACTTGAATTTCTATTCAGTTCATTTATTCAATAAAATGATATTTTTATTTTTCTAACATATTTTAGAAAATTTCGGCGGCATAACGGCACGATACTAGAAACGGGACAAGGCCTAGCCTTATCCCCGGTCTAGTGAAGGCCCACGCCATTCACACATCAATCAAATCACTTTCGTTATGCAAACCACAAAATTTGGAGTAAGAGTCTAACCTAGTCTTACTCCTTCGCCTTATAACGGCGCACGTCTAATCCTAACCAATTTATCGATTCGATTTTTCACACCACAAACCACATTCAAACCAATATCTCAATCAATCACCAAACATCCAAACAAACAAGTCCATGGTATGTGGACGGGTGTCGGGTGCTTCTAATAAGCACCGTCTGCATCCTAGTATATATATATATATCTAGAAAAAGAGAATTAAGAGTGAGAAGTTCTCACCGATAGCTATCCAACTTCACGACACTTCTATTGTAGAGATCTTCGCCGTTATCCCATCTTCGTCATCTTCGTTGCCCGTAGTCACTATATATATAAAAATCACACATTTTTATATTTCGATGTTTTTAAAATAAAAATCACATTTTTATTTATTCACTTTCAATTTAAAGATCATATTTTCATAATCACTTCATATATTTAAAAATCGAATTTTTACTACGCTATTCAATATATAAAAATCATATTTTTATTTCGAAGTTCAATATATAAAAATCGAATTTTTACTTTCACGCTATATGGATAAAAATGCTATTTTTACACCGCTACTATATAGATAAAAATTCTATTTTTACATCGTTATTCTATATATAAAGATCTCGCCTTTTTACATTTAAAGATTTCACCTTTTTAAATTCAAAGATTTCACCTTTTTAAATTCAAAGATTTCACCTTTTTAAATTCAAAGATTTCACCTTTTTAAATTCAAAGATTTCACCTTTTTAAATTCAAAGATTTCACCTTTTTAAATTTAATCACTTGATTTCAACGTATATAAAATAAAAATCAGATTTTTATTTCGTTACATATACAAAGATGATATTTTTATCTTCTCTATCCTATAAAGATTATATTTTTAATACTTTAAAAATATAAAAACTATATTTTTAATATTTCTATATAGTAAAGACTATATTTTTAATACTTTAAAAATATAAAAACTATATTTTTATCTTCCTACCATATAAAAGATTACATTTTTATAACTTGACAACATAAAAAAACAGTTTTTAAGGTAGATAAAAATTAGTTTTTAAAACAAAATAAAATTCAGATTTTAAATAAAATAAAATCCAGTTTTTAAGTAAATAAAATAAAAAAAACCAGTTACTTACAGGGGGGGGTGTGCGCTGGTGGTCATCAGAAGGCGGAAGGGAGGAGGAATCGAGCGGGGGGTGGAGGAGAGGGTTCGTCGGAGCGGTGGGGTGGCGGGTGGGCAGCGCGGCGCGTCGCGTTAGGGGAGGGGGGTCTGGGTGCTTGCGTCGATCGAAGGAGGGGAGTGGAGAACGAGGGGCGGAGGAGGGCGGTGGTCCCCCTGGGAGGTGGCGCCTGAGGCGTGGCGGCCTTGCCGGCCGTGGCGGCGGCGAATCGCCCCCACCCCGTCGCCTTTCTTTTTTTTTTTTTTATAAAAATCAATTTTGAAATAAAGAGGGGGGGCCAACGTATAAAAGGGAAAGAGAATATATTTTTTATTTTTATTTTATTATTTAATTATTAAAAAGTTGACTTTTACATACGACCTCGAAACGAGGCCCACCGCCTGTCGTCCACAGCGTTTTACCCCCATTCCGAACACAATGGGATATGTACCGCAAGCTGATTCGACTGTTTGAATCAGTTTCCGTTAAATTTACATTTAAATCACTATATTGAATTTTAAACGTACATTTCAAATTACCGGGGTCACATATTAACTCTATAAATTGCAGAAAAATATTTTCTAGCTTCGTATTGACGATACGGTCCTAACAAAACTAGTTTCGTCGAATTCTGAGACCGTATGAAAAATGGCCAATTTCCAGTCGATTAAAATCAACTGAAATGGTCAAAACGCGTTTTCTTTTGCCACGCTCACATATTGATTCAGAAAATTATGAAATTTGAAACCTAGCAATAATTCGACATCACGGACCCAACAAAAGTGGTTTCGTCGAAATCCGAGGTCGTTTGCAAAATGTCCATTTTTAAGGGCCTGAATTCCATAGCGACTATTCAGAATTTTCAACTGGACATATCTTTTGCTCCCCGCTATGAAATCTTGATTTGTCGGATTCGTTGGAAAGATATTCTCAATTAGATTCTAATATTTTTGGTTTCACTAAAATCCGGATTGTTTTGCACCCGGTACATTCAATTGAAGTTTGAAATCGAATTACCGAACTACCGCGCCATTTTCAATTCTATTTATAATTATATATAAATATTTATATTCTAGCGACGACGCGTATAATATATACGTTCGAATTATATTCAAAATAAATTTCTCGTCGATATTACTTAAAATAATCTATTTTAAATATGCAAAATTCGCTAAAATTGCCAAAATAAAAATTTCAAACTGGCTCGCATTTTCGGGTTATTACATCCTGCCTCACCACAGTGGAAACAACCAGTCTTCTTTTTCTTCCTACAATCTTTGCTTTGATGGCCGGGTGTCCCACAGTTAAATCATCTTTTCTTTCCCTTAGCATTGTTGCCTTTACCACCTTTCTTGTTCTGTTGTTGCTGTTGCGGTTTCTTTTGATCCCCTTTCTTCTCGGGTGCCTTATTAGCATTGGCGCCCTTCTCCTCTTCATGCATAAGCGCCATGTCAACTAGTCTCTCAAAGGTAGCCCCCATAGGGATGTGGGTCATAGCTAACCCATGAAGCGGCTCGTTCAAACCCTTAATGAATCTCAGGGCCTTCTTTTCTGGTGTATTCACCAAGTCCAAGCCAAATCTCGCCAACTGATTGAACTTGTTGACGTATTCTTTCACTGATATATTTCCTTGATTCAATGCCAAAAATCTTTCCATGTATAGATTCTCTTCAGCCCATGAGAGAAACTTCGCCTCAAACCTCCGCCTGAAGTCTGGCCATCTATCAACTGGACGCTCCACACTAGTGACCTCCCACCAAAACGAGGCCTCATCCTTCATTAGCCAGGCAGCTAACTGGACCTTTCTTCCATCTTCCACTTCAAAGGTTCCAAACAATTCTTCCACCTCCTTTAGCCAATTACAAGCTTCAATAAATGTCTCCGTCCCATGAAAAGGTTTTCCACCCATTGCCCTAAAGTCCTTACATATCTTCGCGAAAGTATCGACGCGAGGAGGAGGAGGAGCATTTACTAGACCTGCGGTGGTGGCCCTAGTCTCCAAATACCTCCTAAACCATCCTGGTATCGGTATCCCCTCGGGTATCTCGGGAATTCCAGACATGCTGAAATGAAAAAGAAAAGATTCAATACAAAAGAACCGAAGGAAAGATATATGGCTCTTGGGGTTATGCTTTCTAAAATAAGCTCTTCTCTTGAAAATACTTTCCTTAAAACATACTTTTGAGGGTACTTCTTTATAAAAGTGGTTTTGAAAAAAAGTTTTTCAAAATTATATTAGTTCTGGTAACCTTCAGCTATGATACCACATGTAACACCCCACGTCCATTAATGTCACTCACAAAGGGAATGCATTAACTTTCATGGAGCATTTTAAGTGTGTATAGAATAGAAACTTAACAACAAGACATATATAAAAAGTACTAAAACTTTATTTCATTGCAGCGGAAAATACATAAGTTTGATTACATCATCAAAACTAGATTCAAAGTACATAATATCCATCTTGACCAACTCAAAGTACATAAATTGAAAGACATAACCCCAGTACAAAATAGTCATAAATAAGAGAGGCTGAACTTTACTTCAGCGATCCAAGCAACTTCTAAAAGCAGAGATACAGCTATCCAAAATCAAGCTCCACTGGTGCTAGTTCCAACCTAAGCACCTAGGGGGGAAAGGAAGAAAAGAGGTGGAAAAAGGGGGCCAGACATAAAGTCTGGCGAGTGCGATAACTTTAACAATACAATTACCAAAATAACTAGGCTAAGGCATAAGTTGGAAAATAAGGAAATGACTGTGAACAATTGAGTATGACAGGGCAAACTAGGAAACAAGATTGAACAAAGATAACGTTAAATGCGCACCTAAACCACTATAAGATAATTACTATACTGCACCACCACTATACTGTACTGCACTAGTCATCCTAAGGTTGATCCCACCTATAAAACTTAATAATGATAATGGTAGTTTCATGCACCCCTAGTTGCCTTCATAGGTGCCGCCTGCCCCTATCTCCACTAGGTGTACCCACTACCCTCATGCGATCGGCTCCCTAACTCATAGATACCCGTGCTGGCCCCACAGTGGGGTGTATCACTCCCCAAGGTGGCAACCCGATACCACCAACAATGCACGACTTATACCTACACGATGCAACAACGTCTTACCTACCAGCCCGGGCCCACACACGCACATGAACCCGTTGGACTTGCGTTGCCACCGCTAACCCGTTTTGGCCTCTTACAGTCAAGCCCAGTACGCTTGTCCCGTACTCGACTTGGTTCGAGCCCACAAAGATACTTATGGGTTACTGGTTGAGACATGCCCCCATTAATTGACACAAGATATCCACCTAAGCTTGGTCCCCTCTGGTACATCCCACTTAACCCTCTTCTTATTCATGTTCACTTACATGTTTCAATTTTGGTTAAGTGTTTCTAATCGTATTTCAAATGCCACCCAAGGCACCCACTAAATTCCACATGCCACCAAAGGCACCCACTTAACCCCCTCATGTCCTACTACATGTTCATCTGGTTAAGTGTTTCTTAATTCATTAAGACCGTAACCTCGTAAAGACCTCTCACATTAGACTGACATTTGTGGCAGCTGGATTTGCCGGACAGGTCCGGGCAGTCTCACACCACAAACGAGCCTAACCTCGTGTCTTTACAACTGTTACGCATTTAATTTATGCCTAAGACCTCCCACATTAGACTGGCATTTGTGGCAGCTGGATTTGTCGGGCGGGTCCGGGCAGTCTTACACCATAAAAGAGCCTAACCTCGTGTCTTAGACGATTAGTTACACCTAATTAATCATTCCCCAATTTGAATTAATTTCCCTATTCAAATTATCAATCAATTCCAAATTTAACTATGGCCATAATTGACTCAATTATGTCCATCTATTTATGGTATGTAAAATCATACTAATTTTCACCATAAATTTATTTTATGCCATTTAAGGCATTTATGCCAATTCTCAATATTAAATCTTTTAATATTATCCCATTACCCCACGTTGTACGTTCATTCGTTTAACGTAAAATATACGTTAGACTCGAATAGTCTAACTCATGGAATAAAGAGAAAACATCACAACATAAATATAATTAAAACTAGATCTAAACATAAGGGGTGAACTTGCATGTGTGAATGATGTTCTACATCTAAAACTTGCATAGGCCAAAGTCACAACTTGCATAAAACTACATATGTCATAGATCCAAATCTAAAGATGTGAACTTGTTTAGGCAATAGTCATGAGCTTGCATAAATCATGTATGTCATAGATCTACATCTAAAGGTGTAAACTTGCATAGGCAATAACCACAAACTTGCATAACATGATTCATAATCCAAACACATATATTTATATAAACTTGCATATGTGATTTATGTAACATAACGATGGTGTAAACATACATCTAAACATGTAAACTAGCATGTAGAATTTAGCATATAACTCACACATGTCATAGCCTAACTTTAGATCTAAAATAGATGTCATGAAACATGTAAGGTTATACATAATCTTTACTAACTTGCATATGGTTCATGTCTAAATCAATATCTAAACTTGCATACATACATATGATTTATCATATGAATCAACATAACCAAACTAGCATATGAACAACATGATGATTTGATTATACATAAGCCAATCATAGAATTACAACATAGATGATAGCATCATAACTTTACAACATAGATGATAACATCACAACATAACATCATAGAATTTACAACATATATGATAACATCACAATTTTACAACATAATTATAACATGCGGTCAATAATTCACAACATAACCATACAATCCGCATCATAACTTAATCCAATTAAATTGCTAATTATTTTATTAAAGAAATCGAACTCACAACTCAAAGAAGGTCTTGAGTTCTGAATTCTGAGTTCTGAAGTTGTATTAGCTTTCCTTTGAAGTAGATTCGTTGTTAGAGTTGAAAAGAATTGATTTTGATTAGCTTTCTCCTTCTCTAATTGGTGGCGGCTATTCTGAGTTGCAAGGTGATGGTATGGAGGCCATGGCTCTAATTTTATTTTGATTTTAGGGTTTGAGTCTACATGTCTTTTTATAGAGTTTAGGATTAGTTTAGGCCGTCCTATCAACTCAGAATTAATCCTAGCCAATCAGAGCAGATCAGGAACCCTAATGAGTCAGCATCTAGTCACAAAAGGTCATAAATCAAATCTACCCCCGGGGGGGGGGACAGGTCGACCCTATGGTCAATCTGGTCAGGGTAAGTCGACCCCCAGGTCGACCTGGCCCTGGCGGGAATTTTCCCGCCTAGCCTGTTTGACTCTGAAATTTGAATTTTCTAAAATCTGTTTTGAATTTTCTGAAACTTCCGAGGACCATAACTTCTTCATAACAAGTCCAATTCACACAAACTCGGACTCTATCTCAACTAGAATTCCGAGACGAACATAATGGCATAACCCGTTTCCCTTAATTCTCACATCTGCGATTAGTTATTCTTTAATTTGTGAACGTTAATATTAACAGAAATACGGGGTGTTACAAAGTGGACGATACTTAAGCAGATACGTGGACTGTGGTTGGCGTGATATGTAAGTGGTTAACACGGTGCTTACATTGGTAAAGGTGCAGAGAAGTAAATGGAAGGAAGGGGGCATACGTGTCTTGATGAGAAAACACAACACGTTCGCATTATGGTATTTGTTTGGTACGTTGACATGGTGAAGGTGCCTTACTGCCATTTAGCTTTAGTAAAAACAAAGTTCACATCACAACATCAAACCATGAAATGGACAAGCGTAGAATTTACTCCAATTTTTGTTAAATACAAATAGTTTTACTTTAAATTACAAAGTATAGGGTACCCTGCTAGCAAAATTCCATTTACGTACGGACTGAAGTAAAAATACCGTTGGGTCGAGATCGGTGCCACGATCCCAAAAATATAATAATACCGGTAGATTAACTCATATTGTGAAACCCCAAAATTGCTGATTAAGGGTGCAAAATACTCCAAATAAAAAGTTGCTTATTTAATTAATTAAAAATTATCATAAAATTCTAAAAATTAAATTATCACTACGTCTCAAAAGAACCTTGTCTAAATTCGAAACCGATATCTAGGTATATCGAATAACCCGTTACGGTCGATAAACGATTCTATAGCGACTATTTTAAAATTTGATTTCGACACAAATCAAAATCTTCATGACGAAATCCCGATTTTTCTCTTCCATTAGAAAAATATACTCCACCAGCTCCCAACGTTTCTTGTTTCACAAAAATCCGATTTAAAACAGACCCTGTATATTCAGTTGAAGTTCAAATCGCCAACTAGCGAACTGCCGCACCATTTCAAGCTCGATTTTAACTTATAATATAATTATACGTTCAAACTGTCGTTCAAATAATATATTCGTTATTCTAATTCAATTCTAAACTGGATTAAATATCACAGATGATCCAGTTCACACCATATCGCCATTTCAGCCAATTCTGATTATTTCAGAATTAAATATATTATTTAATTTATTATTTTAATTAAATATTCACCATTATTTAATTCAACGACCATTAAATCCTATAAATCACTATCTTAAATAATTAAATAAATTAATTATTATACTGCTGAAAATGCGGGTCATTACAATATGGCCGATAAAATCAATTGTTTTGTTTATATTAATTTACCATCTAGTGGATCGATAGAACTGAAGTTATAAAATTTTATTTTATAACTGGAGATAGATTTTTAAATATATATATTATTTTGAATTAAAAGTTTTAAAAGGAAATGAATATTTATTATTTATTATTCAATTTAGAATTAATTATTAATTGATTTTATAAAAAAAAACTCTGACGTTAATCAGAATGATAAACAAGTGATTAGAAATTAATCTAACGGTTAAATTTGGATATTGTTTTATTAAGAAATATTCAAATGGAATTATTTATTACATTATTAATTAATTTAAAAAGAGAGAACTAATTGGAATCTTTAACGAGATAACCGTGTGTAGAGTTGACTAAATTGACCATTGTTAACTGGAATGAATTATTAAATTAGTCTTTTTGGATTAATCCAATTAAATAGTTTAAAGAATATTTGTTTAATTTTAAGAAGAAATTTGAAAAGGATTTACTACTCATTTTAGTTAATTAAGGAATTAACTATTTTTACAGAAATTAATGATCGGGGTAAATTATTACTTTAATTAATAATAATTTAGAAAAAAAACACTTTTTAAATGAAAATTCATTTAAAAGTTTGGAGTTGAAACCAAATCTAACAGATGGTGGAAGGAGTTTAAGTACGGGTTTTATATTTAAAAAACCAAGTTTTTATAACAAATTTGTAAAAGGAATTTCAAGCGAATACAATAGCTTGAAATAAATGTTACTTGATTATATGAATTAAGTCAAAGGAGATTGGGATAAAATGGTTTATATAAAACCAGAGTTAGATAAATGAAGTTTAAAGTGTTAAAACATTAATTTTACATTAACGTTACATAATAATGGGACTAAGTGAAAGTGGGGAATTGAAATGGGAATTTCAAGCGGGAAATGGTCGAAAGGTTTTGAAAAGGAGTTGGAAAAGTGAATTCCATAAAAGAAGTGGGTAATAGGATTTTGTAAATAAATTCGAATTATAAAATGAGCTTGTTTAAAGAGATTGAGGTTAAAATGTGGTATTTTATAAAAAATTATTTAATTATCGAATTAAGGAATAATAAGGAAGAGATTTTCAAAAGGTATGAAGGTTATAGGAAACCGTATTTTGATTAAAATAGTTAAATGGAATTTGTATTTATATTAGAATGAGTGAGTTTGGATTACAACTCGTATTTATCTTAGGATATGAACGTGTTGATCAAGGTCTGAGAGGTAATTAAAATACCCCAACTTGAACGACTTTAGAATTATCTGAGGAGGATATGAGTTGGTAATGGTAAAAGGAGTTTGTAATAATTATTTATTTCCATTATAGATATAATAATGCAACGTGAAATGAAGATTTGGGAAATATATATACAATGAGAATTCCAGAGTGGAAAAGAGAAATAAAAAGGGGATTGCGTGAATTATAACGTTATTGTCGAGGTTTAAAAAGGAAATGTAAAAGTTGAATTTTATTGAATAAGAATAAGCACTGGACGCTGTCATGAAATGAATAAAAGATATCTGGTAACATTGTTAAACGAGCAATAAGTTGAACTGATTTTCCGATATTAGATAATAACATGGCTAATGTTTTGAAAGTGGAATTTGAAAACTGGATATGATATAGGGTTTTCTAAGTATTAAAATGAATTTGTTTCAAGAGTAATCTTATGTTAATTAAGAAGTGAAAAACTATATTCATGATATCGATATATTTTAGAGTTTTAAAATTTACATTTTTTTTAATTAAAAGGCAAATTGATGTTGAATACTGAACCAGTGAACTCATTGGATTTACATGATTGAATCACTGTTTATTTTGATAGTTAAATCACCGACTATCAAATCTGTCCAATATGATTGTTGGTACGGAAAGACTGGGATCGAATTTATATTCGAAAACCATTCCGATCAACAAATACGTGAAGATATCAAAGGATAATCAAGATGGAGTATTGAAGATCGTAGATCTCCATAAACGGAGGAATTGCTTAAAATCTCTGTGTTGCAACGCCAAGATAAACTGTGGTTCTGTCGTGGTTGGAATCGACGGGTTGCAAGGACTACCCGCTACTGATCTATAGGTGATTCCTTGGATATGGTAGGAGGGTGCCTTCGGTTCATCCTGTTCCTGGATGATTTGTATAGATGGATGTCTGACATAGTATTTCCAAAGGAATTATGTACGTTGATTTCTTCAAACGTACCATAGTTGATGGCAGAGAAATGGTTTTTCTCTAGCTAAATAACTAGAGTATTTTTGTGGACATCAATTAGTGATATCTGGCTGATCTAACGATGTGGCATTCAAAGTAAATGATGACCCGATGTTTAGAAGGAAATTCAAACCTCAAGCCTCATCAACCGGGAAATGACAAAAATTGGGCAAGCAGCATGGCTATATGGGTCGCTCCCATTAGGGTCTATAATCACCTATCTAGAGAAATTCCTTTGCTTATTTAAATCTATTTCGATGTTGTCCCTTTCGGGAAACGGTGGTTTGAGCCCAACCGTTGGTGATATACATTCGATACACTCAAGCGAAATGAGTGGTCGGTCATGTGTGGGCCGGGTTGCAAGACGTTCTTGTTGAACCCAGTGTATTCCCCTCTAGAGATACACTATTGGTAGGTGGTCCCATACCTTGTCATAGTCGGAATCCAATCTCCAATAAGTGCCCGCGGTTTTTGATTGTATACTATGTATGTGGAGCATGAGATGCAAGTGTTCCGCTAGATTGATATTTACTTGTATTTAGACATTATTATAATATCAGAAAAGATAGTGATTTCAAAAATGTTCTGGACTATTGTAAGGTAAAAACCGTCCGTATTTATGCATGGATTTGGTCTTACGATTATCCTTTCTTTCGAAAATATTTTTGAACTTTAAAATCAAGTTAGATGATCCCCCTTAATACTGTGCGAGTTTTTCTGACTCTGGTTCATCAGACTGACTCGGTATTTTGTAAATGCTCGGGTCAGACCGGGGTGTACAGGTTCAGGTTATTGGATGTTGCGAAGTCCAGAGACGAGCTGGAAGAGTTCAGACATATGATATTATATAGCTACTATTCCACTGTTTATTGTGTATGAGGACAGGTTATTATCACTGTCCAGATGTGTGATGTACTCTGATGATTGTAAGTATTTTAAAAGCTCTCAGTAAAGTTTTATTTCTATATTATATTTTGTTCCGCTACGATGTGAGACTCTAATTCTGTGTTGTAGTGTTTCTTTTTTTTCTTCTATTTTAATATTTCTTCCTTTCTTATCTCACCTTCTAATTTCTTTCGAATAACTATCCAGTGTTTTCGGTGTTTGGAAGGTTGGCATGAGTTACGGTAAATGTATTTATGTCGATTTTCGAGGCCAAAAATCCTTGGGTTGTTACACAATCAATTTTAATCATCCTTTACATCTCATTTTCAATACTTCCATTAACATAATATAAAATCAATACTTCGAAAATTCAATTGTCAATTGTTGTCATAATTCAACATTCAAATATTTGTTTCAAATCCAAAACTATGTCGTTAATCCAACTGTAGCAACCTGGGGAATTTGCGACCTTGGTTATCGACATAAACTCAATGTCGATTATCCAAGCATCGGAAATACCGGATAGTTAATGAAAGAAAATAGACTGTGAGAGTAGATAAGATAGAAAATTAGAATAGAAGAAGGTACAACATCAGAGTAAACACGAATCTCAGAGCGGAATGAATAAATATATTTCATAACATAATTTTGAAATAAAACAGTATCTGTATACAATACCATTATTAGAGTATAACACTTATAAAACAGTGGAAATAATAATAGCTATATAATCCTGAATCCCCCAGCTCCTTCTCTTCAAGTATCTGTAAAATCCCGACTACTTGACTGCCCGTACAAAATTGGGCACCCAAGAGTTTAGGGAAAACAAAACAAAATAAACTATGGGTCAGTCATGTGACTGGTGTGAGTAAGCTCCAATCATTTGTTTAACTTTTAAAATCATTTCTAAAGAAATGATAATCGTAAGACCGATCTACACATAAACACGGATGGTTTTTTTACCTTATGATAACCCAAAACATTTCTTAAAAATCAATACTCTTCTGATATTATAATAATGTCTAAATCAAATAAATAGCAATCTAGTGGAAACGCTTTCATCTCACGTTCCACATATATTATATACAATCAAACACCGCAGGCGCTTATTGGGTAATGGATTTCCAACTATGACAAGGTATGGAACCACCTTCCGATCAGTGTACTCCAAAAGCGATACACTGGAGTTCAACAAGAACATCTTGTAACTCGGCCACACATGAACGACCATTCATTTCGCTTGAATGTTCCGAATATATTGTCACCTTACGGTTGGTATACCAACATAACCGTTCCCGGAAGATACAAAATTGAAATAAGTAACAAGTATGAATATTCTCTAGATGGTGACAATATACCCTACTTGGGTGCGACCCACTTAGCCATGCTGTCTGCCCGATTTCTGTCGTTTCTAGTTGATGAGGCTTGAGGTCATAATGTATCTTTTAACAGATCACTCCTTCATTTACTTTGAATGCCACATTGTCATACCCGTTAAATCACAAATTGATTCCCCCAAAAATACCATGGGTATAAGCTAAGAGAAACGAATTCCACCGCCACGAACGTAAATACGTTTGAAACGATCGACTTACGCGATCTATTAGATATGCTCTATCAGACATTCGTCCATTCAAGTTGTCCTATGACTAGACAATCCGAAGGAATTATTCTGTAAATCCATCTTAGGCAATTTCTACCTAGGATTTACTGAACAACCCTTGCATAACTCCGTCTTCAATTATCTTCATCATATTTGATTTGCAACGCTAATGCCATATGGAGTGGTTTCCAGATAATATATCTGATCCTGGTCTCTCCGTATTGACAACGGAAATGGTCAAAATCTTCGATACTCAGTGATTTAACTATCAAAGGAAAACATGTGTGCAAACAACGATATTATTTCCAGATGGAAATTCTATCGATCAATCATCAATCAACATTTATTCATTTCCCCATTTCTCGTTTCCATATATTCATCAAATCCTTATTTTCTAATTTTAGAAATATACGTTATTAACTTTGGAAAACGTTTCCATTTCTGATTCACGCATCAATATCTTCCCACCTCTATCAGTCTCTAACTGTAAACTAGTAAGAGAACAATCCCCTACGTATTAACCTCGAAGGCTGAAACCAACGTCAGATCAATACACAGACAACTGTTCAACTCAACTAATTTCCATTTAGTTTCTAATTCTTTTAACTCCATTTTTATTCCTAATTCAAAACCCCAAATTCCTTTATAATATTTTATTTGCAAAATATTTACTTTAATCTATTTTTCACATAGAATGTGAAAAATATTTCTTTATATAATCAAAGCAGTTTGATTCCGTATTTAAAAACAATATCTCAAACCCAAATTCTATTTATATTTTTTTTGTACAATTATTCATACAAATCTCCTTTTTATTTCCAACACTTAAATCTCATTCAAATTCCCTTTTTTAAATACCAAGTTCAAATTCCATTTCAAATATCGGTGTTGAAACCGATTTTACTTCCTATATAAATTCAGATTTTTTTTATATATCCAATTTATCCAATGATAAATATTTTACTTAATTTATAAAACATTATTTATAAATTTATCTTCTTACTTTATTGTTAAAACAGATTTCTATTATAAATTCACTTTAAATTCATATCATGTTATACCCGTATGCGAAGCACGTGTCTAAACCTTCCTAGTGTAAAATTCTCTTTTTATACAATTATATTCATTTTTCAAGTATTTCCTTTTATAATCTATTTATTTATCAAATAAATTCCTTTCGATAATTCTACTTATTTATCAAATAATTCTTTTTATAAAATCCTTTGATTATATATATATATATTTCTTTTTCAATATAACATTGAAAATTCTCGTTTTATATTCCAGTATTTCTTATGGTATTTAAAATACTAAATAACAATGATCAATATCATTCTAACATACATCATCAACAACAGATTATATATCACATCATATATCACCATATATGAAAAACAGTAAAATAAATGTTGAGGAATCCAGTTGGATTCCTCCGACCTGTTTCCCTGCATCACAGATGTTAAACAATATAAATAACATCGATTTCTTTTCAATATGAAATACACTGATAAACAGAATCAATATTTGATTAACGATTTATATATATCATTATCTATAACTTCAACCAATCCATCAGCAATTCAACCAAACAATCAAAACACAGCAAACAATCATCATTTATCAACAATAGATTATATTTAAAAATATAAACTGTACACAGTTAGTGAGATTTACTCACATTGGATGATCATCGTTAATAACGATAATTGTCGCTTGATTTAGACTGACAATTTATTTTGCTATAAATTGTAACAAGCTCTCATTCACTCCCAGTCAGTTCAATGTTGTAGCCCTCGCCCATTCGATCCCAACGGATCTGACCTTTCAGAATTCTGATAACGTATGGTAAAGTTATGCAGTTTCTAAGTTAGTATACAATTTTTAAATTTAACTTAATTAAATATATATATGATTTGGGCTTCACCTTCCTTACGGCTCGTTACCAATTCCACAATCTCACGTACAGTAACCTTTCTTCCCTGCCGAACTCGAATCCACAAGGAACCCAGAATGACCTTTCCCAATCCCCTACTCTCGCCCTCATCTTTACTACAATCAACTAAAATCTCTCAAACACTTCTCTTATAGCACTTCTCACAGCCTTCACAAACAAACTCAACTCGCCCATCCATACCCTGAATTTTAGCCGGCACCCCTTAATCCTCTCCTCATCCCATATGTTCTGAACTGAACAGTAAAGCATGGCCATTGTGGTGCATCTACTCCACCCCACTCCTATATCTTTCCATTAAAACACAAACCAATCTCACCAAACTTGTCCCCTTCCTGAACTCTACAGCCTCATTCCTCTTATGTGCCATTCGAGCTCATCTTCTCCAACGCATCATTATTCCCAGGGCCACGCACCCAGGTAGAACGCGACATCTTTTTAAACGAACTCCCACCAAATATTTCCACTATCTCTTAATCGATGACAAAAAACCATATCCATCCTCCAAACCAAGCATCGACGCACAAACAAATCCCAAAACAAAAACCTAGCTCGCGGAAAATAACGGCAGCGAACCAGGAATATTTAGCACCTTCCTAAATTCATACTAACTTGAAGAGGATAAGCGCAGGAACTCAAATATAATTATTACTTGATTTATGGATTTTTTTTCCCATTTGATATTGATTTTTGAACATGCCATTTTGATTTTCCTATGAAGAAAGTGGCGGATCAACGTCTGTTGACTAAGGGGAAAATGATTCTAGGTTTAGGGTATGGGTAGGTATTTATAATGCTTTAATATTTTTATAATCAATATTGTATTCATTTTTAGTATAACGCTATTTGTATCTATCATCTAAAAATCTGCATGATCACACACGATATCCAAAAATAATGAAAATTGACATGCAGCTATAGTTTGACATTACGGACCCAACGAAACTGGTTTCGTCGAATTCCGACTTTGTTTGCTCACACAGCGTATTTTTAAAGGTCAAATTATCGACTGTATTCCACATTAAAATCCCGTACGGCTACATACTGACTCCAAAAATCATGAAAATTGAAATCTAGCAATAATTTAATATTGCGGATCCAACAAAATTAGTTTCGTTGAAAACGGAGCTCGTTTGCAAAAGTGGCTATTTTTAAAGCTCTAAATAAACCCATTTAAATATAAATATATTTAAAAATAATTAGATTAAATATTTAAAAATAAATATTATCGTATATATTCACATGGAATATAAACCGGCTCTAAAATAAACATATCGGGATTTATAACTCGACATTTAAAAATCCCATATTAAATCGATATTCAATTTATATTAAAAATCCATTTATAATATAAATAAATCATCATAAATTATAAAGTAATTCCATAGCGACTTTTCAAAAATTTGATTTGGACATAAATTAAAAGCTACACGATGAAATCCCGATTTTTCTCTTTCATTAGCAAAATATACTCCACCGGCTCTAAATGTTTCTTGTTTCATAGAAATCCGACTTAAAACAGATCATGTATATTCGTTTGAAGTTCGAATCGCCAAATTACAAACTGCCGTGCCATTTACCGGCTCGATTATAATTATATTATAAATTATACGTTCAACTGATTCGTTATTCTAATTCAATTCTAAATTGATTTAAATATCATAAATGATCCAATTCACACAATATTGTGAATTCTATTATTTTCGATTATTTCAAAAATAAATATATTATTCTATTAGTTATATTAATTAAATATTATTTAATTAAACAGCCATTTAATTCTCTAAATCCCTATTTATATAATTAAATAAATTAATTATTATACCGTAAAAATAAAGGTCACTACATTCTTCCCCCTTAAAATAATTTCGTCCTCGAAATTGCTAAGGTAGAAATCAAACCCTATTAACTGGGTTAAAAAAAATTGTTTACTTTTCAACTTCAGTTTCTACTAAACAATTTATTTCCATCAAAATATTAATTTATTCCTATTGACAAAAATTTACAAAAATTTTCTAACACCCTAAATTTCTGAAAATTTTCGCCAGCACCTCCTTTGTACTGGTCAATCGGTACAACTACAACTCGCCTCTCTAGGCCTTTTTCAACACAAAAGAAAATCGAACAGCCAAGTGGCTTGCCAATTGGCTCATAAATGTCATGTTATACAAATATATAAACTTGAACCTTTTTGTCGGGCATATAATTATATCCTTCCATCCGTTATCAATTCTACATATACAAATGCCATCTCAATCAAACTCAAATCATTTTTATCTCCAATGCAACCATTCACTTATATCCAAGCCAAATATCATTTCAAACTCGAGTTTCATTCTTGATTCCAACCCCATAACTTGATTATCCAATTACGCTTACTCGATATCATTATTTTCTAATTCCATTTTCCACTTAACGGACTTTATTTCAAATCTCTACTTGTTTCTCAAACCTCTGTTTAATTTGTTTTTATTTTATACTGTCTCTTCCTGGGAGTTTTCAACAGCTTAGCTTTTCAAAAGTCAACCAATCTTGTTCGAATATCAAACAACCTATTTTCGCAAAATATTTCCAAAACAAAATCTTGGGTAGTAATTTGTCACTTACAACTCGAAAATGAACACCGATGATGCTGCGCAGTCATCTTCGGAATCTACTTTCCAGCGATCAAAGTGAGTTCAATACTTTAACTCTTTCAAAACCATATCTAAACACTTCTATATTTGAAATCTATTTCAAAATACTCTTCCCAATGCTTGGGAAACATTTCTAAATTCTCCCAGGATTTTAAAATTTTCTTACACTTAATTCAATTCCATTTAAAAACACTTTTCATGTTTTTGGAATTTTAATTCCAAATTCTGATTTTAAATCCAAATTTAATTCATCTGATTTCATATATTACACTTATATGAATTCTAATTGGTTATTTATATAACCATTTCAATTTATAATCTCATTCGATTATAATAACAGCCAACTCATCCTATATATTATAATAATTCCAATATATAGATTCCTTTTATAACAAAATATATTTCGGGTAAAATTATTTCATTTACCCTCTTTTCAAAACATACCATGTTGGTTCATCGTATTCAAGTGTTTATTAACCCCTACCAATACAGTGGATCAACCTGATCGACCAGAACTCATAAACAACTCAATCAATAAATATCCACAATATAAAAATCATTTTATATTGAACAACAAATACGTGCTTATATGTACACTCAAACTCAATCTAAGGTATTGCTAACCCTATCTCTACTGAGTCACGCCACAGAGCCAAGGTAATAACTTAACCTTAAGCTCTGATACCAATGTAAGGACCCGGGGAATTAATGACCTTGGTTATCGACATAAACTCAATGTCGACTATCCAAGCATCAGAAATACCGGATAGTTAATGAACTAAATAGAGGGTTAGAATGGATAAGATAGAAAATTAGAATAGAAGAAGGTGAAGAGCATCATAACATCAGAGTAAACACGAATCTCACAGCGGAATGAATAAATAAATTTCATAACATAATTTTGAAATAAAACAGTGTCTGTATACAATACCATTATTAGATTATAACACTTACAACACGGCGGAAATAACAATAGCTATATAATCCTGAAGCCCCCTGCTCCAGCTCTTCAAGTATTTGTAAAATCCCGACTACTTGACTGCCCATACAAAATTGGGCACCCAAGAGTTTAGGGAAAACAAAACAAAAAAAAACTCTGGGTCAGTCATGTGACTGGTGTGAGTAAACTCCAATCATTTGTTTTACTTTTAAAATCATTTCTAAAGAAATGATAATCGTAAGACCAATCCCACATAAACACGGATGGTTTTTTACCTTACGATAACCCAAAACATTTCTTAAAAATCAATACTCTTCTGACATTATAATAATGTCTAAATCAAATAAATAGCAATCTTGTGGAAACGCTTTCATCTCACGTTCCACATATATTATATACAATCAAACACCACGGGCACTTATTGGGTAATGGATTTCCAACTATGATAAGGTATGGAACCACCTACCGATCAGTGTACTCTAGAAGCGATACACTGGAGTTCAACAAGAACATCTTGTAACTCGGCCACACATGACCGGCCATTCATTTCGTTTGAATGTTCCGAATATATTGTCACCTTACGGCTGGTATAACAACATAACCGTTCTCGGAAGATACAGAATTGAAATAAGTAACAAGTATGAATATTTTCTAGATGGTGACAATATACCCTACTTGGGTGCGACCAACTTAGCCATGTTGCCTGCCCGATTTCTATCATTTCCAGTCGATAAGGCTTGAGGTCATAACATATCTTTTAACAGATCACTCCTTCATTTGCTTCGAATGCCACATCGTCGTACCCGTTAAATCACAAATCGATTCCCCCAAAAATACCATTGGTATAAGCTAAGAGAAACGAATTCCTCTGCCACCAACATAAATACGTTTGAAACGATCAACTTACGCGATCTACCAGATATACTCTATCAAACATTCGTCCATTCAAGTTGTCATAGGACTGGACAATCCGAAGGAATTATTCTGTAAATCCATCTTAGGCAATTTCTACCAAGGATTTACTGAACAACCCTGGCATAACTCTGTCTTCAATTATCTTCATCATATTTGATTCACAAAGCTAATGCCATAAGGAGTGGTTTTCAGATAATATATCTGATCCCGGTCTCTCCGTATTGACAACGGAAATGGTCAAAATCTTCGATAGTCGGTGATTTAACTATCAAAGGAAAACATGTGTGCAAACAACGATATTATTTTCAGATGAAAATTCTATCGATCAATCAACATTTATTCATTTCCCCATTTCTCGTTTCCATATATTCATCAAATCCTTGTTTTCTAATTTTAGAAATATACGTTATTAACTTTGGAAAACGTTTCCATTTTTTATTCACGCATCAATATCTTCCCACCTCTATCAGTCTCTAACTATAAACTAGTAAGAGAACAACCCCTTACGTATTAGCCTTGAAGGCCGAAACCAACATCAGATCAATACACAAATAGCTGTTCAACTCAGCTAATTTCCAGTTAGTTTCTAATTCCTTTAACTCCATTTTTATTCCTAATTCAAAACCCCAAATTCCTTTATAATATTTTATTTGCAAAATATTTACTTTAGTCTATTGTTCACATAGAATGTGAAAAATATTTCTTTATATAATCAAAACAGTTTGATTTCGTATTTAAAAACAATATCTCAAACATAAATTCTATTTATATTTTTATCTATACGACTATTCATATAAATCACCTTTTTATTTCCAACACTTAAATCTAATTCAAATTCCCTTTTTTAAATACCAAGTTCAAATTCCATTTCAAATATCGGTGTTGAAACCGATTTTACTTCTCTATATAAATTCAGATTTTTTATATATCCAATTTATCTAATGATAAATATTTTACTTAATTTACGAAACATTATTTATAAATTTATCTTCTCACTTAATTTGTTAAAACAGATTTCTAGTAAATATTCATTTTAAATTCATAGCATGTTATACCCGTGTGCGAAGCACGGGTCTAAACCTTCCTAGTGTAAAATTCTCTTTTTATACAATTATATTCATTTTTCAAGTATTTCCTTTTATAATCTATTTATTTATCAAATAAATCCCTTTTTATAATTCTATTTATTTATCAAATGATTCATTTTATAAAATCATTTGATTTTATATATATTTCTTTTTCAATATAACATTGAAAATTCTCTTTTTATATTCCAGTATTTCGTATGGTATTTAAAATACCAAATAACAATGATGAATATCATCTAACACACATCATCAACAACAGATTATATATCACATCATATATCACCATATATGAAAAACAGTAAAATAAATGTTGAGGAATCCAGTTGGATTCCTCCGACCTGTTTCCCTGCATCACAAATCATGTTAAACAATATAAATAACACCGATTTCATTTTAATATGAAATACTCTGACAAACAGAATCAATATTTAATTAACGATTTATATATATATATATATTGTCGTCTAATTTCAACCAATACATCAACAATTCAACCAAACAATCAACACACAGCAAAAAATCATCGTTTATCAACACTATATTATATTTTAAAAAAAATATAAACTGTACAGAGTTAGTGAGATTTACTCACATTGGACGATCATCGTTAAATAACGATAATTGTCACTTGATTCAGACTGACAATTTATTTTGCTATAAATTGTAATGAGTTCCCATTCACTCCCAGTCAGTTCCATGTTGTAGCCCTCGCCCATACGATCCCAATGGATCTGACCGTTCAGAATTCTGATAAAGTACGGTAAAGTTATGCAGTTTCTAAGTTAGTATACAATTTTTAAATTTAATATAATTGATTAAATATATATATATATATATATGATTTGGGCTTCACCTTCCTTACGGACCGTTACCAGTTCCACAATCTCACGTATAGTAACCTTTCTTCCCTGCAGAACTCGACTCCACAAAGAACCCAGGTCGACCTTTCCCAATCCCCTACTCTCGCCCTCATCTTTACTACAATCAAACTAAAACCTATAAAACACTTCTCTTATAGCACTCCTCACAACCTTCACAAACAAACTCAACTCTCCTATCCATACCCTGAATTTTAGCCGGCACCCTTTAATCCTCTCCTATCCCCATATGTTCTGAACTGAACAGTAATGCATGGCCATTGCCACGCTTCAACTCCACCCCACTCCTATATCTTTCCATTAAAACACAAAAAAATCTCACCAAACTTCTCCGCTTCGTGAACTCTACAGCCTCATTCCTAATATGTGCAATTCGAGCTCATCTTCTCCATCGCGTCGTTATTCCCAGGGCCACGCACCCAGGTAGAACGCGACATCTTTTCAAACGAACTCCTACCAAATATTTCCACAATCTCTTAATCGATGCCAAAAACCCATATCCATCCTCCAAACCAAGCATCGCCGCACAAACAAATCCCAAACAAAAACGCTAGCTCGCGGAAAACAATGGCAGTGAACTAGATATATTTCGCACCTTCCTAAATTCATACTAACTTGAAGAGGATAAGCGCAGGAACTCAAATATAATTATTACTTGATTTATGGATTTCTTTCCCATTTGATATTGATTTTTGAACATGCCATTTTGATTTTCCTGTGAAGAAAGTGGCGGCTCAACGTCTGTTGACTAAGGGGAAAATGATTCTATGTTTAGGGTATGGATAGGTATTTATAGAATGATTTTAATATTTTAATATTCAATATTATATTCATTTTTAGTATAATTCTGTTTGTATTTATCATCTAAAAATCTGCATGATCACATACGATATCCAAAAATCATGAAAATTGACATGCAGCTACAGTTTGACATTACGGATCCAAAGAAACTGGTTTCGTCGGATTCCGACTTCGTTTGCTCACACAGCGTATTTTTAAAGGTCAAATTATCGACCATATTTCACACTAAAACCCCGTACGGCCACATACTAACTCCAAAAATCACGAAAATTGAAATCTAGCAATAATTTAATATTACGGATCCAATGAAATTAATTTCGTTGAAAACGGAGCTCGTTTGCAAAGTGGCTATTTTTAAAGCTCTAAATAAACCCATTTAAATATAAATATATTTAAAAATAATTAAATTAAATATTTACAAATAAATATTATCGTATATATTTACATAGAATATAATCCGGGTCCAAAATAAACATATCGGGATTTATAACTCGACATTTAAAAATCCCAAATTAAATCGATATTCAATTTATATTAAAAATCCAATCCATTTATAATATAAATTAATTGTTATAAATTATAAAGGAATTCCATAGCGACTTTTCGAAAATTTGATTTGGACATAAATCAAAATCTACATGACGAAATCCCGATTTTTCTCTTTTATTAGAAAAATATACTCCATCAGTTCCGAACGTTTCTTATTTCACAGAAATCCGACTTAAAACGGATTCTGTATATTCGTTTAAAGTTCGAATCGCTAAATTACGAACTGCCGCGCCATTTACGGGCTCGATTATAATTATATTATAAATTATACATTCAACTGGCCTTCAAATAATATATTCGTTATTCTAATTCAATTCTAAACTGAATTAAATATCATAAATGATTCAATTCACACAATATTGTGAATTCTATTATTTCCGATTATTTCGAAAATAAATATATTATTCTACTATTTATATTAATTAAATATTTTTTAATTAAACGACCATTTAATTCTCTAAGTCCCTATTTATATAATTAAATAAATAAATTATTATACCGTAAAAATACGGGACATTACACCAACTTTATTTTAGACTTTTTCCAATGCATGGAAAACAAAAGGGTACAAGGACATGAATTGAATAACATTTATAACGTCAAAACAGATATGACTACTTACTCGAATAATCAATACCATACAACTACTTATTCACTTTTAAACACGTATACGCTTCCTCTTTCTATTCTTACTAGATTTTATTCTTAGTCTTCCTTTTTGATTTTACTATTCTATTTCTAAGTTCGTTTCCTTATCGACTTCTATATATATATCGATACGTTGATTTCTAACTATCAAATTATCTTAAAAATATTCTAACTCCTTAAATTCTCGGAAAAATTCGCCATAACCTCCTGTGTACCAGGAGCATCGGGATATTTCAAATAGCCTCCCGTGGCCCTCACCAATCCAAAAGAAAAAGAAAAAGCCAAGCGGCTAGCCGATACGGCGCATAAAATCTCATATATGAATTAAATACATACGTTTTCGTCGAGCATTCTATTTATATACCTTCATACCTTATCCATACCTATCTCATGTATATTTATACCTGCCCAATCTATTTTAACTATACCTGATCGTTATAACTCAATTCATTAATTAATTTGTTAATTAACTCTTTAGTCTATTTCACTTTTATATTTGAACATGACATGTTCAAATATATTTTAACTTGCTTATTAACTAATTTGAATCCAAATTTCAAATTTAAGTTCTATATTCGATTTCGAATATCCATTTACAAATCCAATTCACCTTTCAAAGTTTAACTTCAAATTCGAAACTCGATTGACTAATTCCTCTTCGACTTAGTTAATTCTATTAAATTTCTATTCAAATTTTATATCACTTCTATTATTCAAATCTATATATCAAATTCTATTATTCAAATTCTATATATCAAAGTCTATTATTCAAATTCTATATTATAAATCCCATTTGAATTTCTATACTCCAATTCTATATTATAAATCCCATTTTGAAATTCAACACAACTTTCCTTTCCCAAAACAAATTCAAAACAGTATCTCTGGTAGTAATTCGTCACTTACAACTCGAAAATGAATACTGATGATGCAGCTGTCATCATCAGAATCTATTTTCCAACAATCAAAGTGAGTTCAATACAATAAAACCATTTCTAAACATTTCCACTTTGAAATTCATTTCAAAATATAATTCACACTGCTTGTAAAACAATTTAAAATCTCCCAAGATCTTAAATTTTCCTTATTTCAATCCAAATCCATTTACAAACACTTATCCAATTTTCCAGAATTTTAATTCAATTTCTTGCTTAAATTTTCAGATTTAACTCATCTGATTTCACGTATTTCACTTATATGAATTCTGATTGGTTATTCACATAACCATTTTACTTATAATCTTACTCGATTATAATAACAACCAATATAAATCCTTTATATCAAATATAATTTGGGTAAAAATTATTTCATTTACCCTCTTTTCAAAACATACCATGACGGTTCATCGTATTCAAGTGTTTACAAAATCCCTACCGATACAGTGGATCAAACTGATCGACCAGAACCCATAAACAACTCAACCAATGAATCTCCACAATATAAAACCACTTTATATCAAATTACAAATACGCACTCGTATATATACACTCAATTCAATCTTGGGTATTACTAACCCCATCTCTACTGAGTTACGCTACAGAGCCAAGGTAATTCATTTAACCTTAAGCTCTGATACCAACTATAATGACCCGGGATTTTGTCAACTTTGGTTATCGCCATAAACTCAATGATGACTAACCAAACGTCGAAAAATACCGGATGATTAACGAAAGAAATTAGAGGGTGAGGAAGGATAAGATAGAAACTTAGAATAGAAGAAGAAGAAGAACACAACATCAGAGTAACAAGAATCTCACAGCGGAACGAATAAATATATTTCATAACATAGCTTTGAAATACAAATCTGTACTTGAATATACATATCATTATCAAAGTACAACACTTACAACACAGCGGAAATAACTATAGCTATATGATCCTGAAGCCTCCTGCTCCAAGCTCTTCCAGTATATTTGTAAATCCCGACTACTTGACTGCCCGTACAAATTTAGGCACCCAAGAGTTTAGGGAAACAAACAAAATAAACTTTGGGTCAGTCATGGGACTGGTATGAGTAAAACAGTTTAAACAGTTTGAGCATTAAACGATATCTGATAAGACCACGTCGTATAACGGAAGGGGTTTTCCCTTATGAGAATCCAAATTATCTTTATATCAAAAACCTTTTGATATTATAATAATGTCTATCAACACAATATAAAAATCATCTAGCAGAAACGCTTTCATCTCACGTTCTACATATAAATATACACACTAAAAACCGCAAGCACGTATTGGGTAATGGATTTCCAACTATGACAAGGTATGGAACCACCTTTCGCTAGTGTACCTCTAGAGAGGAATACACTGGGCTCAACAAGAACATCTTGTAACCCGGCCACACATTACCGGCCACTCATTTCGCTTGAGTATATCGAATGTATATCACCAATGGTTGGGATCAGCAACCATTTCCCGAATGGGACAGCATCAACAATAGATTTTTAGAAGTAAATGAAACTCTAGATCAGGTGATTATAAACCCTACTTCGGTGCGACCGACTTAGCCATGCTACCTGCCCGATTTCTGTCATTTACCCAGATGTGAGGCTAGAAATTACGCTTTATCATCACACCAGATTCACTTCGAATGCCACATCCTCAAATCCATCAAATCACCGATTAACGTCCTCAACCATACATTACGTGTTAGCTAAAAGAAGTTTCCTTCTCCGCTTCCACTCTTGATACGGTTGGAGAAATCAATATACGTGATCGTCTAGAAATACTCTGTCAGACATCCGTCAATACAAGTCATCCAGGAACAGGATGAACCGAAGTCACTATTCAGTAAATAGGATAGCCCTTGCATAACTCCGTCTTCAATTTCCTTTGGCATATATGATTCGCAACACTTATGCCAATACAGAGTGGTTCTTTGGATAATGTGACGGCAAGGAATTTCGCTCGGTCCGAACCAGTCGCTAAACCGATCCAGGCCGTTCGGAACGCCCTATCGTTTGAGAACACGACAAATCAGAATGCATACAGAAGAACATTTCACTGTATATTACAACAATGGATCAGATTACAAGAATATACAGAGTATAAATGAATAAGTATTACACAGAAATATCAGAGATTTAAATTACATTTAAATACATAGCAGCGGAAAATAATACAAAGCACAACTGAAGGTGATATACGGATACAGAGCTTTCCGGATATCATTCCAGCTGTAAACCAGGATCCTGTGAATATAAATCTGCAAAACCAAAACTACTAGCTGCCCGTGCGGAAAATAGGGGCACCCAGAGTTTAGGTTAAAACAATAAACTCCAGGTCAGTCATGTGACTGGTGTGAGAACTAAAACAGTTAATCTTTATTTTAAAGTTAGGTAAATCAAGGGACCACGCCGTATAACACGGAACGGGTTTCCTCCCAAGAATACCAGTGCATAAAACAAACAGCGCAATGCTAAATAAAGAAAAATGAAGCTGTTATAAGACCCAGGTCCCATCACACAATGCAACGCAGCCGAGGATAGGGTTTTCCCTTATAACAGCCAAAGAATGCTTGATACGTTTAAAACAGATTATTTGATACTATTATAAGTGCATAGTGTATAAAACAACTTCAAATCATAAGTATCAATCCTAGGCGGCATGAGCGCCCCATCCCACTATGTCGCCATATATAGGTTTACAAATAAAACCGCAAATGTCACGTATTTGGAAATTGGATTTCCGTCTATGAACCGAGGCAAAAGATAGTCCTCACCGACTTCGAGACTGTCTAGCCCGAGCCTCAAGGTCAGAGCGCATCGACCCTTGGATCCTCAGGGCCGGTCCACCGATGTGGATTAAACTTAAACCCTGAACATGCGTTTCCCCACCCTATGGGGTGTAAGTCTGGTCCGTCCGCCGACCAGAATGCATCGGCCGAAACCGATATAACCGAGGCGCCTCGCAACAGCAACAACCACATAAGTCAAACTCGTCAGGGCGTGTAAAACCACTGACGCCACTTCTAGCTAGAAAGAAACGCATGCCCTCCCTGACGTCCTCTCCCGTTTTTGGTTCATACCGGGTGTGAAACTCGCGAGGTAAACGTTACACAAAGCTACGCCACAAAGGCTGTGCTTTGATCATCACCACAAGACTTTGCTTTTCAACAGAAGCCTCGATCAATTGTCACTTAGGCATGCCACACAGGCAATTCACTCCATGCGTTTGATATCCATCAATATATAACCCCTAAGCTCGTACGTCTCAGAGAAGGGCGTTAAGCAAGAGAATCAATTCTCCGCCGCCAAACAGATATATATTTAATAGAGATCAATCACACGGACTAAAATCCAATGTCAGACACACCCCATTTACAAGTCCGTTCTGGGTCTGAACGAAACCGGAGGCACCTAGTACCCCGCATATCCATCGATCTCCAAGTACGTCTGGACAATCACTAACTGTTTCCATCTTCTTGGGTGTACAGCCCAATCAAGATCATCAGAAATCACCCAAACGACGTGAAGACTTCCGGTCTTCGACCATCGTCTTCATCTTCGACTTCTCGTCGTATCAGTTATTCAGAATGGGATAAACCCGGTCTTTCCGAATAACTCGCGTATATTTTAAATAAGTGTTACACAAACACAACATACGCCTCATTCCAATTCATCAGTCACTAACCGTAAATTAATCAAGAGAATAATTCCCCAAATATTAACCCCGAAGGCCGAAACCAACATCAGATCAATATCCAGAAAACCATTCTGCTTAGCTAACCGTCAGTTAGTTTCTGATTTCACATTCATAGGGAAAGGTTCCCATTAATTTTATCCAAGATAAATTTCTTGAATTTATTCTTTAATCTATTTTTGAATATCAATTCAAACTAGTCGGGATTAGCGAACCTTACCGAAGTAATCATTTATTTTAATTTCCCAATCCCAACCTATTCATCCCATGAAGTAAACTGGTAATACTTCATATCTAACACCACAGTGTTATCGGTAAATTCAATTACCATTTCACGTTCAAATCTAATTAAAGATTTAACTATCGCCTGGAGCAAAACTGGTGATACTCCATTCTCGACCATTTCAATCTAATTAAAGATTCATTAAAACTCCACTTAGTTTTAATCGTTAACTGGGTTAAAGAATCCGTGTCATTTAAAAACACGGTTCACGATAAACCCAAAGTCACATTCATTAATTATCGGGTTAAAGAACAAGTGTTATTTAAAACACTGTTCACGATAAACCCAACAATCAATATCAATTCAATTCCAATTAAATGTTATTTAATTGGTACACTTCATTAAATCTAAATAAAAAGATTTAATCATTTCTCAACTAGGTTCAAGAACAGTGTTAGTGAAGACACCATTCACGACAAACCCAAATCACATTCGATATTCAATACAAGGCTCTGAATAGAAAATATATCGGCTTATATTCAATATCGAATTCTACGACTAACAAATGTCGTATTGGAAATAACGATATAAATATATATCTTTCAAATTTCCATAACAACACCTGTATAATCACGAATTCCAACATCGAAATATTCCGAAGACAATTTCGATTCAAATCCACTCCAATGCATTCATTGGAAATTTTGGTTATTTTCAAAACCATTTCAAATTCAATTTATTTATTTAAAAATAAATAGAATTATAATCCTAGTTTAAAACTAGTTCATTTCGATAAAAATCTATTTTTATCTTTTCAAATAGGGAGTTTTTCATCCCAATTTTTCCCAAATCATTTCTTATGATTTTACACAAATTATTACTATTTTTAATAATTTTATCAAGGCCCGTACAGTCGATTTCCATCAATGGCCATCGAACTGCACTTACATCGACCTTTTTCAAATTTGATTTGGACGTATCTCCAAATCCAACCGTTAGATTTCAAATTTCTAATATTCGTTAGAAAGCTCTTTTCGATACGAACCCAACGGTTCCGGTTTTAGGAGAATCCGACGGTCGGATCTCCCGTAATGTCCGTTTGAAATAAATGGTCGAAATTCACGAACTGCCGCGGCGCGGCGCGTTCTATTCAGGCCATTATATTATATATATAATATATATATTATATACTTCGTCGATTTCTATTTAAAACGAATTATATAAATAGTTTTAAAATTCGTTTAAAAATCTATTTCAACTTCCATTTCAATTCAAAGCAAAATTGAATTCTTCTTTATAAATTCGTTTCAAAGTTCATTTCTATTCAATTCAAAATTCAATTCAATTTGAATTCAATTCAATTCGCTTTCAATTCAATTTGAATTCGTTTTCAATTCAATTCATTTCGAAATCACTTTCAATTCAATTCATTTCGAAATCGTTTTCAATTCAATTCATTTCGAAATCACTTTCAATTCAATTCATTTCGAAATCGTTTTCAATTCAATTCATTTCGAAATCACTTTCAATTCAATTCATTTCGAAATCACTTTCAATTCAATTCATTTCGAAATCGTTTTCAATTCAATTCATTTCGAAATCACTTTCAATTCAATTCATTTCGAAATCACTTTCAATTCAATTCATTTCAAAATGAATAAAACCGATATAAATATCGTTTACGTCAAAATAGCGTCAATCTAATCAACACGGCTTCATATGTTTCTATTTTCAAATATTCTATTTCGAATATTTCTATCTCAAATATTTCTTTTCAAATATTTCCTTTTTCAAATATTCTATTTTCAAATATTTCTTTTTCAAATATTTCCTTTTTCAAATATTCTATTTTCAAATATTCTATTTTCAAATATTTCTTTTCGAAACTGGAATGAGGCCCAATCAATTACCATATAATGTTAATTATATGGATTTTCTACAACACATGTATATATCAACAACGATGAATAGTCAACCATCATCCAAAGTGCATTCTACACTGTATAAGCATCAAATATAAATATTCAACGCTTATAACAGCCTGTCAATCGATCGATCGACATATTTAATCAATCAGGATGAGTGAACTTCAAATTTCATCCTAACACCCGTGTGGGGTTTCAAACAATCAAACACATATTTTATTTGTGTAGTTGGGCGATGTGTAAAATTTATCGTCCCAATCAATGTCCTTCAAATAGGTGTACATAAACAAACCGTCCGGTTTGTAAATGAATATTTATTTATTCACATTCACGTTAAAAATTATATTTTTAACGATAAAACATTTTATTTTAACATATGAATTTCTATTCGATTCATTTCTTCGATAAAATGATATTTTTATTTTTCTAACTTATTTTAGAAAATTTCGGCGGCATAACGGCACGATACTAGAAACGGGACGAGGCCTAGCCTTATCCCCGGTCTAGTGAAGGCCCACGCCATTCACACATCAATCATATCAATTTCACTTCACCAAACAATTCAAATCAACCCAAACAATCTAACTAACAACACAGCCAAACAAACAAGTCCATGGTCTGTGGACGATTGTGTCGGGTGCTACTAAGCACCGTCTGCATCCTAGTATATATATATAACTAGAAAAATAAATTGAAAGGTGAGAAATTCTCACCGATAGCTATCCAATCCTCTTGACTCTTCTTTGATATAAATCTTCTTCGTTCTCGCCTTTTCATCATCTTCGTTGCCCGTAGCCACTACATATGTAAAAATCGAATTTTTACTTCGCTATTCCATACATAAAAATCATATTTTTATTTCGAAGTTCAATATATAAAAACCATATTTTTATTCGAAGTTCTACATATAAAAATCATATTTTTCTTTCAAAGTTCTACATATAAAAATCATATTTTTATTTCGCTATTCAATATATAAAAATTGAATTTTTATTTTGCTATTCAATATATAAAAATCGAATTTTATTTTGCTATTCAATATATAAAAATCGAATTTTTATTTTGCTATTCAATATATAAAAATCGAATTTTTATTTTGCTATTCAATATATAAAAATCCTATTTTTAAAAATATAGATTTCGCCTTTATAAAACATAGACTTCGCCCTTTCAAATTTAAAGGTTTTACCTTTTCTAATTTAAAGATTTCTAAATAAAAATCATTGCTTTATAACATAAAATAAAATCAGTTTTTAAATTAACAAAAATCAGTTTTTAACATTATATAAAAATCAGTTTTAACATTATATAAAAATCAGTTTTAACATTATATAAAAATCAGTTTTAACATTTATATAAAAATCAGTTTTAACATTATATAAAAATCAGTTTTAACATTATATAAAAATCAATTAAAATAAATAAGCTAAAAAAACTTACAGGGGGGTTTTCTCTGTCGGCAGCAGGCTTAGGGGGGGGGGTTTCTCATCGATCGCGGGTTCGTGAGGGAGGAGGGGGAGGCGCTGCCACTTTGGGCGGCGGATCGGTGTCGGGGATTTAGGGTTTGGCGCTCGTTCAAGATAGAGGAGGAGAGAAGGCGGAGCAAGTGGAGGAGAGGGAGGGGGGCTACGCCTGAAGCGGTGCGGTGCGATGCTCCCTCCTGGAGGCGCGGTGGTCTCGGGGAGGGCGGCGGCTCCTCCCCGCTTCTACGTTTTTTTTTTTCTTCCTATCTGTATCGATTTAAAATTGAGAAAGGGGGGGGGGCCAGAGCGATTTTAAGGAGGAGGGGGGGTTTTCTTTTTCTTTTTTTTTATATTTTATTTTATATTATTTAATTTCTAAAAGTTTGACTTTTACATACGACCTCGAAACGAGGCCCACCGCCTGTCGTCCATAGCGTTTTACCCCCATTCCGAACACAATGGGATATGTATCGTAGGCCAACTCGATTGTTACGATCAGTTTCTGTTAAATCTACATTTAAATCACTATATTGAATTTTAAACGTACATTTCAAATTACCGGGGTCACATACTAACTAGAAAAATTCCAGAAAAATATTTTCTAGCTTCGTATTGACGATACGGTCCTAACAAAACTAGTTTCGTCGAATTCTGAGACCGTTTGAAAAATGGCCAATTTCCAGTCGATTAAAATCAACTGAAAATGGTCAAATGCATTTTCCTTTGCCACGCTCACATATTGATTCGAAAAATTATGAAATTTGAAACCTAGCAATAATTTAACATCACGGACCCAACAAAACTGGTTTCGTCGAAATCCGAGGTCATTTGCAAAATTCCCATTTCAAAGGGCCTGAATTCCATAGCGACTATTCAGAATTTTCAACTGGACATATCTTTTGATTCCCGTTATGAAATTTTGATTATTCGGATTCGCTGGAAAGATATCATCAATTAGATCCTAATGTTTTTGGTTTCACTAAAATCCGGATTGTTTTGCACCCGGTACATTCAATTGAAGTTTGAAATCGAATTATCGAACTACCGCGCCATTTTCAATTCTATTTATAATTATATATAAATATTTATATTCTAACGACGACGCGTATAATATATACGTTCGAATTATATTCAAAATAAATTTCTCGTCGATATTATTTAAAATAATTCATTTTAAATAATCAAAATTCGCTAAAATTGCCAAAATAAAATTTTCAAACTGGCTCGCATTTTACGGGTTGTTACAGATAATAATCCAACCGGTCTCTCCATATTAACAACGTTAAATTGGTCAAAACTTCGATAGTCTGTGATTTAACTATCAAAGAAAAACAGGTATGCAAACAACGATATCATTTCCAAATGGAAATTTATATCGATCAAACATCATTCAACATTTATCTCTTTATTTCATTAATTTACTTATCTCTTGTTTCCCTATATTCAATATTTCTTATTTTCTAAATTTGGAAAATATACGTTATTAACAATGGAAAACATTTCCATTTCTTGTTTTCTTTATTAGAAAACATTTCTGGTTTCTTATTTGGAAAACATTTCCAAAGCTTCTTCATTGGACTTAGACAGATTTTTAAACAAACCATCGCGATGCCAACTGAAACCATCTCCTTTAATTACTAAATTCACTTAACCATCCTTTACTATCGAACCTTAACCATTCCTTAGTTAAAAATGAAGTCAATCAAGTTGGGGTAATCCTACCTCTCAGACCTTAACTGAACAACGTTTCTAACCTTGAAATAGACAAAGTTCACCCTTCTAATTCTTTAACAAACTTCCTTACGTAACTCTCTTTCAAAAAATTTCTATTCGATAATTCTTTCCTTCGATAAGGTATATTCGATAACTCTATTCAATTTATTCTATTCACTTAACTCTTTTGATTTAACTCTAACTCTATTCACTTAACTCCTATCGAATAAACCATATTCGATAACTCTTTTAATTCTATTTGAATAAAATATATATTCGATTAACTCCTTTTACTCTATTCGAATAAACTATATTCGACTAACTCCTTTATTCTATTTGAATAAACTATATTCGATTAACTCCTTTTAATTTCTATTCGAATAAACTATATTCGATTAACTCCTTTTACTTTCTATTCGAATAAACTATATTCGATTAACTCCTTTTACTTTCTATTCGAATAAACTATATTCGATTAACTCCTTTTACTTTCTATTCGAATAAACTATATTTGATTAACTCCTTTTACTTTCTATTCGAATAAACTATATTCGATTAACTCCTTTTACTTTCTATTCGAATAAACTATATTCGATTAACTCCTTTATTCTATTATAAAGATTTCCTTTTTAACAACATTTATTCATTTTAAAGATTTACTTTTAGTAACGGTTCTCCACTTTAAAATGATTTCCTTCTTATAACAGTTTCCTTTTTATAACGTTTTCCCTTTTTCTAAATATCTCCTATTTATAAATATTTCAATTTATAAATATTTCTTATTTATAAATATTCCATTTATAAATATTTTATTTTCAAATATCACTTTGAAAATATTCCCTTATCAACATTCCTTATGTTATGGTATTCAATATATCAAATCACGATGATCAGTATCGTCCAAACACATATAATCGACAACAGATTACATATCACATTATATATCACAATATATGAAAAACAGTAAAATAAATGTTGAGGAACTCCATTGGGTTCCTCCAACCTATTTCCTTGCATCACAGAGGTTAAATAATATAGATAACGTCTCTTTCAGTTCCATATGATATATTATATTAAACAGAATCAATATAGAAATTCAACTATCTGACTAGCAGTTCAATCAAACAGTCAACACACAGTCAATCAGCCAATATTTAACAGTTCTAAAAATACAACATGAAATTATAAACTGTTCAGAGTTATTGAGATTTACTCACATTGTCCATAATCGTTAAATAACGATTTATGAAATGTCGATTCTGGTCAGACAATTTATTTCGATAAAATCTGTAATGAGCTCCAATTTGTACCTAGTCAGTTCCATTTTGAACTGTCCGTTCACTCGATCCTGTCAAATCTGATTTCGTCGATTTCTGATATCGTATGAAAAAGATACGATAAATTATAGTTAATACACATTTTAAATATATATAAATAAGCTAATTTAATTCATTTGGGCTTAACTTTGTTTACCCGGCCCATTTACTCATTTCTGATCCATGAACCCTTTTCCGGCAAAAACCTTAACAAAGTCGACAGCTCGTTCAACAGCAAAGACCAACCCCACTTATACTTCACGGATTCAAACTGGAAGCATACCAAACAAACTCACCCTTCAGCAACCCCATCCGAACAATAGTTCGGATTCTCCTTCTCCTCCTTTTACTGACGTGAACTACTTCCTCTTCACGAACTGGAGACGCTGCTCCTTCCACTCACCCGTTTCTTCATCGACCTCAAACAACAAACCACCATCATCTACAACATATTTCCAGTCTCAATACCCCCCATATACAAAGTACAGACTCCTCACATTTTCAGATCTGTCAACTGCACTCACTGCCTTCCTGTAGTTCGAATCCACAAACCAAATTTACCTTACTGCTGCTACATCACCCTACACCACAATGTTCAGTTCGAACTACCCTTCCTCAATCCCATTTCAATCTCGCTCAGTCACCCTTCGGCATTCACCCATTTCCTGAATCAAAGACAACCCGTTCCTTCCTCCTTCATCACATTCTTCAACTCTTACTGCCATAAATCTAAAATCGTCACCCCTTTTAAGCCTTCTCCTTACCTCTGCATGTCACGAGATCCCCATACTTCTTCGTAGGTACTCAACTCCCCTCCAAAACAACTTCTGCAACTCCTAACCCCACTCGACAGCCTCTTCTCCGATTCGAATTAGATATCTAGGAACCCTAGATTCACGGCTACCATCTTCCAGCGAAGTTCGAACCCAACAATACCCATATCGAGATGTAGAGAAATTCGAGGGGAATTCAAAGATGTTTACTTTGGAATTTTCGGATTTAAATTGGATTTGTTTGATTTATTTGAAGATCTCGATTTTTCTGGAGAAAGAAGATAGAAGCGGCGGATTAAATCGTTGACTGTGGAATGACTTAGGTCATAAAGAGAGAGGGTTTAATGTTTATTTATAGGGTAGATTTTTGTATTATTATTTTCAATTAAAATCAAACGCTATACACATTTGTCCTTTTAAAAATTTGTACACTCACATACGATATCCAAAAATCACGAAAATTGACATGCAGCTAGAGTTTGACATCACGGACATACTGAAACTGGTTTCGTCGAATTGCGACTCCATTTGCTCACCCGGCGTATTTTTAAAGGTCAAATATCGCCCGGTTTACATTTAAATTCACCACGGTCACATACTGTCTTCAAAAATCACGCCAATTGAAATCTAGCAATAATTTAATATTCCAGATCCAATAAAATTGGTTTCGTCAAATTTGGAGGTCGTTTGAAAAATGACTATTTTCAAAGGTCCAAATAAATCATTTAAATATTAATATATTTAAAGAAATTAAATATTAATAAATTGATATTATCGTATATATTCACAGTGGAATACCATACAGCTCCAGAATATTCCTATATGAATTTCTAACTTGATATTTCAAATCTGGGGTATCCCGATATTCGATTATATTGAAATCCCTTTTCAAAATATAAATAATTACTTTATAAAATATAAAGGAATTCCACAGTGACTTTTCTAAAATTTGATTTGGATGTAAATCAAAATCTACATGACGAAATCCCGATTTTTCTCTTCCACTAGAAAGATATACTCCACCATCTCCACACGTTTCTTGTTTCACATAAATCCGGCTTAAAATGAATCCTGTACATTCAGTTGAAGTTCAAATTGCCAAATAACGAACTACAGCGCCATTTCGAGCTCGATTTTAATTATATTATAATTATACGTTCAAACTGTCGTTCAAATAATATATTCGTTATTCTAATTCAATTCTAAACTGAATTAAATATCACAGATGATCCAGTTCACACCATATTGCCATTTCAGCCAATATTGATTATTTCATAATTAAATATAATATTTAATTTATTATTTTAATTAAATATTCACCATTATTTAATTCAACGACCATTTAATTCACTATATCACTATTTATATAATTAAATAAATTAATTATAATACCTATGCACATGCGGGTCATTACAGGTCCTCGCATATCTGGTTGATCTCCAAGTACGTCTGGACAATCACCACTTATTACCTTGTTTTGGGATGTCTCCCAATCAAGACATCGGTAATCATCCAAACGATATGAAGATCTCCGGTCTTCAACCACTATCTTCATCATCGACTTATCGTCGTATCAATTATTCAGAATGAAATAAACCCGGTCTTTTCGAATAATTCGCATATCTTATAAACAAGTGCTATAAAAACAAAACATACGCCTCATCCCGATCCAAAATATTCTTTTATTCTAATATTCACATCATTAGGGAAAGGTTCCCATTAATTTTATCAAAGATAAATTCTTTAAATTTATTCTTTAATTTTCCTTTGGATATCAATTCAAACCAAATTAAGGTTTATCCAAACTAGTCGGGATTAGTGCACCTTACCGAAGTAATCATTTGTTTTATTTCCCAATCCCAACCTATTCATCTCATGGAGCAAAATTGGTAATAGTCCATATCTAGCACCATGGTGTTATCGGTAAAATTAATTACCATTTCACGTTCAAATCTAATTAAAGATTTAACTATCGCCTAGAACAGAACTGGTGATACTTCATTTTCAATCATTTCCCGAATTTGATAATTAAAATTATCACATTCTCATTTCAATCTAGTTTAAGATTCATTTAAACTCCACGTAGTTTTAATCTCCAAAAATCATTATGTAATAATTATTCAAATTTAGGAAATAAATCATGTCTTTAACTGGGTTAAAGGACCAATGTCATTTAAAACACGGTTCACGGTAAACCCAAAATCATATTCCATTAACTATGGAATATTCACGAAAAACAGATCAATATATAATCGATACCAATTTCCGTATCTGACTAATAATATAAATGGAATAACGGCAAAGCCTTTTAAATTCCATATATAGTAACAGTCTTCCTCCATAGAAGCTCACTTCGATTATCACTAAATCGAATTTCATTGCATTCCAAATTAATTTTATTAAATTGGAAAACTTTATTTTAGAAAATTTCCATTAAATCTTGATAAAAAGATTTATAAATTCCAAATCATCTCTTCATTGTTAATTGGGTTAAAGAATGAATGTTATTTAAAACACTGTTCACGATAAACCCAAAAATCTATTTTTCAATTCAATTCCAATTAAATATCAATTAATCGGTAAACATCTCTAAATCTTATTTAAAAGATATATTCTTTCCTCATCGGGGTTTAAGAACTGTGTTAATAAAGCACCATTCACGACAAACCCAAAATCCAATTTGATATTAAATGCAAGGCTCTGAATAGAAATTATATTGGCTTATATTCAGTATCAAATTCTGAAACCAACAAATATCGTATTGGGAATAATGATATATATATATATATTCCAAATTCCTCCACAATATCCGTATAATCACGGAATCCAATATCGAAATATTTTGAGGATAATTTCCATTCCAATATATTCATTGGAAAATTCTGGTTATTTTAAAACCCTTTTTCAAATCCAATTTATTTATTTAAAAATCATTGGATTTTCTATTCTAGTTATTAACTAGTTTATTTCGATAAAAATATATTTTAATCTTTTTAAAACTGGAATTTTACATCCAAAAGCGCTCCAAATCATTTATTATGAATTTACATAATTTTTCCATATTTTTAATAATTTTATTTAGATCATTACAGTCGGTTTCCAATATCGGCCACCGAACTGCATCCATTGCGACCTTTTCTGAATTTGATTTGGACATATCTTAAAATCCGACCTTTCAAATTTAAATCTCTTATATTTTTTGAAAGCTCTTTTCGATACGAACCCAACGGTTCTGGTTATAGGAGAATCCGATGGTCGGATCTCCCATAATGTCAATTCGAAGTCAATTGTCAAAATTCGCAAACGGTCGCTGCGCTGCGCGTTCTATTCAGGCCATTTAATATATATTATATATATTTCGTCGATTTCCATTTAAAACGTATTTTATGAATTCATTTATAAATTCATTTCAAAACAATTTCAACTTCATTTCAATTTTCAAATCAAAATTGAATATTTCTTAATAAATTCGTTCTAAATTTATTTTAAAACGAATTGTACTTCATTTCAATTTTCAAATCAAAATTGAATATTTCTTAATAAATTCGTTTTAAATTTATTTTAAAATGATTTCTACTTCATTTCAATTTTCAAATCAAAATTGAATATTTCTTAATAAATTCGTTTTAAATTTATTTTAAAACGATTTCTACTTCAATTCAATTTTCAAAACAAAAAATTGAATATTTCCCGATAAATTCGTTTTAAATTCATTTTAAAATGATTTCTACTTCATTTCTATTTTCAAATCAAAATTGAATATTTCTTATCATTATAATATTAAAATGATAATTTTTTCAAAATATCTGATTTTGATTATACACTGGATATTATTTAAAAATATTCGTTAATTCTATATTGGAATCAGACTCAATAAATTGCCATGAAATTTCAATTATATGAATTTCATACATCGCATGTATACCACGATAATGATAAACAATCATCAAAAATTCATACAGCTTCGAGAGTGCATTTTACCACTGTATAAGCATTAAAAAATTAAATAATGCTTATACAGTCTGTCAACCCATCGATTGACATACCACTAATTATTGAGGTCACTGTGTGTCAAATGTCATTCCAATACCTCGTGTGGGGTTCCAATCAACAAACAGAGATTTTATTTGTATAGTTGGGCGATGTGTAAAATTTATCGTCCTAATCAATGTCAGTTAAATGGGTGTACATAAACAAATCATCCAGTTTGTAAATGAATATTTATTTCAACTCATGACTATTTTATATAATTTTATTACACATTAAAAATAATATTTTTAATGATTAAACATTTTATTCAATCACATGAATATTTTTTATTTCATTTCACATCCCAATCACAACACAATACAGTCCAAACAAACAGCCATGGTTTGTACAATAAATAGTGTCGGGAGCTACTAAGCTCCGTCTGCACCCTAGTATATATTTAACTGTAAAACAATTAGAGTGAGAAGGAGTTCACACCTTTGGTTTCCACTCCGTCAGTCTTTAATTGAACGGTTAGGATTTGGATTCGTTTCCAATGCGTAGTGTTCTTCACCCTGATTCCAACGCAATCTGTTTCACGCAGTTTATATTAAAAACCACATTTTTATAATGCCAATTATATTTTAAAAATCCCATTTTTAAAACAACGCTATTTAAATTGAAAATCACATTTTTAGTTCGACTCTCTATATATAAAAATCATATTTTTATAAACTGTTATATATACATATAAAAATTCATTTTTATCCAATCTAATTTATATTTTTAAAACTGAAAATACATCAATGTTATTCAAATAAAATCTGAAAAAAATTAATGCAAATTTATTTAAAAACAACAGTATTTTTATTTACAAAAACAATGCTATTTATAAATTTAAAAACATATTTTATTTAATGCTATTTACATAATAAAAATCACATTTTCAATAAAACTATGTATATATAAATCATATTTTTATAGACTGTTATATAAATTAAAAATCATATTTTTATTCTTTGTTATAATATGTAAAAATCATATTTTAAAAAAATATAAAAATAAATCAATATTATTTATTTTTAAAAACATATTGTTATGACAATATTATTTACATTTAAAATTTCAAATTTTAAAAACAATACTAATTTAAATAAAAAAAACTTAACTACTTTAATAACTTTAATTAAGATAATTATTAAACTAATTAACTCATTAATCACCATATTATCTTCTTCCTCCATTCTAACTGCTGCTCATCGAATTTGAAGTCAACTTCGAACCTAGGGCTCCATGTCGCCTCTTCCTCTGATGATTGGAACTTGATCCAGTGGTGCCACATCGAAGACCGTCGCCTACTCTCCCCTCTCCACAAATGCCGATAAACTCGGTGCTCCGCCTACGCCAGAAAACTACCCCACACACCATGACTTCTCAACGCTGTCCTGACCACCACCGCGACTAAAACCCCATCATAGCCGTTGAAAATAATGAGCTCACTTAGATCCACATTTTTGCTTTTGGAAATTCCAGAATGGTGGCGCGGATTGAAAGTTTTTAGAGGATCAAAATCGAAGCATTATCGCCATTCGTTCAGGAAGAAACGGCGGCTTAGGCATGTTGACCGAGAAATGAATTTGACTAGGGTTTTGACCTAAATATTATATATATATATATATATTTATATTTTAATTCCTTTTTTCTTTAAATGTGATATTTTTTGCGTCCGATCTCCAAATCAAACCCAACGATTGTCGCCCCTAGCTAATTACCTCCATTCCGAACACAATGGGATATGTTTCGTAAGCCAATTCGACCTTTTTTGTAACAACCCGAAAATCTGGGCCAGTTTAAAATTTTTATTTTGGCAATTTTAGCGAATTCTGAACATTTAAAATGAAATATTTTAAATAATATCGACGAGAAATTTATTTTGAATAGAATAGAAAGAATATATTTATATACGTCGTCGTTAGAATATAAATAATTATATATAATTATAAATAGAATTGAAAATGGCGCGGTAGTTCGATAATTCGATTTCAAACTTCAAATGAATGTACCAGGTGCAAAATAAACCGGATTTTAGCGAAACCAAAAATAATAGGATCTAATTGGGAATATCTTTCCAACGAATCCGAAAAATTGAGATTTCATAGCGGGAATCAAAAGATATGTCCAGTTGAAAATTCTGAATAGTCGCTATGGAATTCAGGCCCTTAAAAATAGCCATTTTGCAAACGATCTCGGATTTCGACGAAACCACTTTTGTTGGGCCCGCGATGTCAAATTATTGCTGGGTTTCAAATTTCATAATTTTTCGAATCAATATGTGAACATGGCAAAGGAAAACGTGTTTGACCAGTTTCAGTTGATTTTAATCGACTGGAAAATGGCCATTTTCCAACGGACTCAGAATTCGACGAAACTAGTTTTGTTAGGACCGTATCGTCAATACGAAGCTAGAAAATATTTTTCTGGGATTTATAGAGTTCGTATGTGACCCCAGTAAATTGAAATACGCGTTCAAATTCAATATATAGAAGTATATGTTGATTTTGACGAAAACTGATCGAAACGATCGGATCGGCTTGCGATACATATCCCATTGTGTTCGGAATTGGGGTAATTAGCTATGGACGACAGGCGGTGGGCCTCGTTTAGAGGTCAAATGAAAAAGTACCTTTTTGAAATTAAAATAAATAAATTAATTAATTAAAATCTCTCCTCTCCTTACATCACTCAGCCCCCCCCCCCCCCCCCGGTTAAAAATCAAAATCAAAAAAAAAAGGGAGCGGGCGACGGGGGGGAAACCGCCGACGCCGCTTCCATCGCGGCCCCCCTGGTTGAACGCCGCCGCTTCTTCCCCCACCTCCCCTTCTTCTTCCCTCGCTCCTCTCCCCTTCCACCGCACCCTCCTCTTCTCCTTTTCCCTTCTGAAAACCCGCCGCACCCCCTCCCTCCTGAAACCTTAGCCGCCCTCTCCTCTGTAACAACCCGTAAATTCTAGGCCAGTTTAAATTTTTTATTTTGGCAATTTTAGTGAATTTTGAACATTGAAAATGAATTATTTTAAATAATATCGACGAGAAATTTATTTTGAATATAATTCGAACATATATATTCGTTTGTATCGACGATGGAATATAAATATTTAATTATATTTATAAAAGGAATTGAAAATGGCGCGGTAGTTCGATAATTCGATTTCAAACTTCAAATGAATGTACCGGGTGCAAAACAAACCGGATTTTAGTAAAACCAAAAATATTTGAATCTAATTGATAATATCTTTCCAACGAACCCGAAAAATCGAAATTTCATAGCGGGAATCAAAAGATATGTCCAGTTGAAAATTCTGAATAGTCGCTATGGAATTCAGGCCCTTAAAAATGGAAATTTTGCAAATACCTCGGATTTCGACAAAACCACTTTTGTTGGATCCGCGATGTCAAGTTATTGCTAGGTTTCAAATTTCATAATTTTTCGAATCAATACGTGAGCGTGGCAAAGGAAAACGCGTTTGACCAGTTTCAGTTGATTTTAATCGACTGGAAAATGGCCATTTTTCCAACGATCTCAGAATTCGACGAAACTAGTTTTGTTAGGACCGTATCATCAATACGAAGCTAGAAAATATTTTTTTGGAATTTATAGAGTTAGTATGTGACCCCAGTAAATTGAAATGCGCATTCAAATTCAATATATAGAGTTATATGTTGATTTTGACGGAAACTGATCGAAACGATCGAATCAACCTACGATACATATCCCATTGTGTTCGGAATGGGGGTAATTAGCTATGGACGACAAGCGGTGGGTCTTGTTTCGAGGTCAAAATAAAAAGTTGCTTTTTGAAAAATAAAATGAATTAAATATAAAATATATATAGCCCCCCTTTGTTCTCCCCCAAATCATTTCAGAAGAAAGAAAAAAAACATGGATCAAGGAAACGCGCCGCACCCCCCTCCTCCTCCTGCTGCGACGTACCCCTCTGCTGCTGTTGATCGCGACGTACCCCCCGCTTCTGTCGATCGCGACGTACCCCCCCGCTTCTATCGATCACGACGTACCCCCCCCCCTCTGCTTCTGTCGATCGCGACTAACCCCTCCCCCCCTTTTTTCCTGCCGCCGCCCCTCTTCTTCTTCTCCACCTCGCCTCCGCCCCCCCCCCCCCCCCATCCAGCTCCGCCGCCAAACAGAAAACCCTCCCCCTCTCTGCAAATCACTGTGAGTTTCTATTGTATTTTATTTTATTTTTATTATGTAGTTAAGTGTAATTAGAAATAGGATTTTTAATTTGAAAAGATTATAATTTTTATGATGACAAAGTTATGAGATATTCTTTAAGTAAAAAGGCGATTTTTAACCATATGAAAGCGAAGATATAGGAAGGTTAAAAATACGATTTTTATATATTGAATAGCATAGTAAAAATTCGATTTTTATATATTGAATAGCATAGTAAAAATTCGATTTTTATATATTGAATAACGAAGTAAAAATTCGATTTTTATATATTGAATAACGAAGTAAAAATTCGATTTTTATATATTGAATAGCGAAGTAAAAATTCGATTTTTATATGTTGAATAGCGAAGTAAAAATTCGATTTTTATATATGTAGTAAATACGGATGAAGAAAGTGACGAAAGAAGAACGGCGGAGATTTCTACATAAGAAGAGTCGTGGCATTGGATTTAGCTTTCGGTGAGAACTTCTCACTCTAAATTTTCTTTTTCTAGTTATATATATATATACTAGGATGCAGACGGTGCTTAGCAGCACCCGACACCCGTCATCCACAGACCATGGATGGCTTGTTTGTTTGATTGATATGTTGTGAAAATTGTTTGTGATGTTGTTGTGAAATGAAATAAAATATTTTATAGTGGAAAATATTTTATAATTAAAAATAGAATTTTTAACGTATATATGAAATGAAATAAAATAAACAAATTGGACATATTGTTTATATACACACATTTGACTGATATTGATTGGGACGATAAATTTTACACATCGCCCAACTACACAAATAAAATCTGTGTTTGATTTGTTTGAAACCCCACACGGGTATTGGGATAACAATTGACGTACACTAATCCCAATAGTTAGTTGTATATCGATCGATTGATTGACAGACTTTTATGAGCGTTAAATATTTATATTTGATGCTTATACAGTGTAGAATGCACTTTGGATGATGGTTGATTATTCATCGTTGTTATTGTGTACATGTGGTGTGGAAAGTCCATATAATTAACATTATATGGTAATTGATTGGGCCTCATTCCAGTTTTGAAATAGAAATATTTGAAAAAGAAATATTTGAAATGGAATATTTGAAAATAGAAATATATGAAGCCGTGTTGATTAGATTGACGCCATTCTGACGTGAACGATATTTATATCGATTTCATTCATTTTATAATGAATATCGAAAGTGATTTCAAAATCTGATATTTTGAAAAGAATTGAAATTCGAACTGAAATTGAATATAAGTGAATTCGAATTAAAATTGAATATAAGTGAATTCGAACTGAAATTGAATATAAGTGAATTCGAATTGAAATTGAATATAAGTGAATTCGAATTGAAATTGAATATAAGTGTAACAACCCGTATTTTTAATAACTTGTTATAACATAAATCGAGGCAGAATTTAATTTATAAATCTGAATCAAGGGAAACGGGCTATGCCATTGCGTTTGTCTCGGAAAAATACGCGAAATAGAGTCCGAGTTTTCGAAAATCGGAGTCCGTATGACCCGATTAAGGCCCAACGAAGTTTTCAGAAAAATTCAAAGTAAAGACAGATTTCAAATTCAAGTTTGAATTTGAAAATTAGGTCATACAGGGCTAGGCGGGAAAATTCCCGCCAGAGCACCCAAGTCGACAGCCCTGTCGACTTGGGAGTCGACTTGGTTGGACCCAAGTCGACAGCCCTGTCGACTTGGCTGTCGACTTGGTCCAGCCGGGCTGTTTAGCCTGGTGCACCATTTTGAGATTGTGTTGAGTTTGGGGGCCAGATTCGGTTTTGAGGGCTGAGATTGGAACTAGGGTTTAATCCTAAGGTTGAAACTAGTCCTAATCTCTATAAATAAGGCCCTAACCTAACCCTAAATCATCATTATTCATTTTAGTAACTAAACTATGGCAAAATCAATCCTCTCATGGCCTCCACTCTCTTCATAAAATTCCTAAATAAATTTTAAAGAGATTTTCCATGCATACAAGTGTTTTCAAGCTTGTATGAGCATCATTAGCTTGCATTCAAGTCAAGTTTCTATATTTGCATCATAAAGCAAGGGTTTTGACCACTTTGGCTTAAGGGTTTTTCTATTAAAGCTTGCATTTTGGGGTCTATTTGATTAAATAAGGGCTTTCTTATATTTGCTATACTCACTTGAGCCCTCATAAGCATTGTAAGCCCTATTCTACTTTCATACTTAAACTCTAAAGTTAAATGTATGATATGCAAGTTTACTATGCTATGATATGCAAGTTTATCATGTTGTAATATGCAAGTTTATATGCAAGTATGTCATGTTATGATATGCAAGTTTATATGCAAGTTTACTATGCTATGATATGCAAGTTTATCATGTTGTAATATGCAAGTTTATATGCAAGTATGTCATGTTATGATATGCAAGTTTATATGCAAGTATGACATGCTATGATATGCAAGTTCATCATGTCATGTTATGCAAGTTTACCATGTTATGCTATGCAAGTATGCCATGTTATGATATGCAAGTATGTTATGCAAGTTTGGGATGATCATCTTGTTCATGTTATCATGTTATGCAAGCTTATCTTGAGTATGTGAACATAAAGCTTCAAGCTTTATGCTAAAGGTTGCATTTTGGCAACATGTAAGTTATCATATCTCTTATGATAACTTGCATGTAAGGCTAGATGCGAACTTATGGCCATTTCTACATGTCATTTAGCACCATGTATCACCAATATGCCAAGTTTGGTTTTATGCATGCTTTTGAGGCCTAAAAATGTAATATGCAAGTATATGAACATATGTCCATTTCATATGCCACCATGTTGAACTTGTGGCTTCAACACCTTTATGTCGTGATTATGCCAAGTTCCCTCTTTCTATCCTTTATGCGCAAGGGCGATATGTAAGCGATGGGATTGCGTTTGGGGTTGGGTAAACTTAAAAGACATAAAAACATAAGCTTGGGAATTTACCTATTAAGTTAGGTCTACCCATTGGGAATTTACCAATTAAGTTAGGTCTACCCAATTGCTTGAAAACTTGTAACGTGTTTTGGAAATACGATGGACATGACACTTAGAAAATATAAGCGTGACCAACTCGAGGTTGGGTTGAGTTTGTAGCGTAAACCTACCCGGAACCGACCGGCTTAACTAGTTGCTACAAACAATAGGACCTAATGTGAGAAGTTGGTCATGTGGTACCTTGAACCCGAGGTTAGACCAAGTTGCGGTATAAAGCTACCCGGAACCGACCGGCTTAACTAGTAACCGCAACAAAGTCTAATGTGAGAGTTTAAGGCGCATTAATTAATTAATGCCTCATGATTAGGGTTAAGTCATGGTCCACTTAATACTCAACCAATTTGGGCCTGGTAGATTAATCAAGGTTAAGTCGTGAACTCATAGTTACACTTAACCAAGTTAATCCATGATTAGCAAGAGGGTTAAACCATACTTAACCCACTAGAAAAAAATTCTAGCAATGGGGGCCCACTCCAGCAGTAACCCCAAGTTTGTATCATTAAAACCCTAGGGGCTAGGCTAGGGAGGGGGCACGATTACTGGGCTGGAGGTAAGCGACCAAATAAACGACGGCCGGGTGGTACGCCGATGTAATTCCGGACGGACTATGGTCGTGCACGTAGTCCGTATTTGGAGAAGTCACCCATAGGTACCAGTAGATCGAGACTGTGCACTCATGTTTATGGTGTCCAGGGGTTGGCACCCTAGGGCTTGATACACCCGAAGGGTGGACCCGGCACAGTTCGACTACAATTATGTTTGGGCCGTATTGACACCAACACGTGACGAGTTAGGCTTATAGGGAGCCGATCGACTAGACCGTTTGGTTAGACCTGGTATTAGGGTCATTTCATGTTATTGGGCCAAAGCTTGGGCCAAGGGATCAATACTTGTTTATTCAAGTCATGTTAGTTTACTAGTACACCTATGGTGCAAAACCTTAATCCTGATTATGCGATGACACCTTTATCTCCCTTGTTAGTTAATCATCATGCTAGTATGTTGTTATCCTTATGTTCATCCCTGCTTCTCATGCCAGTTAACTTTATCAGTTTACATTGATTGTAGTAGGGCTTACTCAGTCTTTTTGACTGACCTGTTTTCTTTCGCCTCTTTTCTTCCGTTCCCCCCCCCCAGGTTCTCAGGGAGGGAATATTGGAGCTTAGCTTGGATTTCGGATTGCTTGCTTGTGGGATTTTAGCTCATGTACGGTCTTGACATGAAGCTAGCTATGGTTATCACTTCTTTTGGGGATAGTACTTATGTATTTCAGTTTTTCAGTAATGTTGTTTTTATCTAGACTTGTGTATTTGAAAAGTTAACATTGTGTTGTACCAGACTTGTTTTGAAATGGTTTGAAAATCTTCTGCTGTTTTATCTATGATTATTTACTCTGTTTACATATATACATATGTTCTTGTTCTGCCTTGATATATCATTTTGCATGTTTACCTGTTTCAAACGCCCCTCCAAAGTCAGAGTGCTTGCAAGAGTCACCCTGGCGGAGGTGGGGGGTTACATTTGGTATCAGAGCATATGGTTTACGAGAAGGAACAAAAAGGTTTTTAGAAAACTTTTGGAAAACTATTTTCAAAACCAAGTATAAAGTATTTTCCAAAGAAAAGCCTAGTTTATTTTAAAGGCTATTCCCCAAAAAGCCATTAGCAAAATTCCTTCGTTTTTCTCCATTCTGAATCTATCTTTTTCTTCGTTTTCAGTATGGCCAATAACTTTGCCATTCCGGAGGGAGTACACGTACCTTTTTGGTATAGGAGACTTTTGGAGGCTAGGGCGACCGAAGCCGGCCCCGCCGATGTTCCTCCTCCTCCTCCTCCGGTAGTTGATGTTCCTCCTCCTCCTGTCGCTGAGGTTCCTCTTCCTCCTCCCCCTCAGCATCCACAAAAGGATTTCGCGGAGATTTGCAAAGACTTTAAGGCGATGGGTTGCAAGAATTTCATTGGAACCGAGACTTATGTAGAGGCAAGGAATTGGTTAAAAGAAACCGAAGATCTTTTTACCTTCTTTGATATAGATGACCGTAGGAAGGTTTTATTAGCAGTGTGGTTGCTAAAGGAAGAAGCTGCACGTTGGTGGGTGGTCACCACCGCTACTAGGCCAATTGAGACTTGGGATGACTTTCGGGGAAAGTTTGGACTAAGGTTCCTATCACTGAAGCAAGGGGACATGACTATTAGGGAATACATAGACAAGTTTAATCAACTGGCTCGGGTCGGTTTAGACTTGGTTAACACAGCCCCGAAGAAGGCCCTATACTTTGCTCTAGGATTAAACGAGCCATTACATGGTTTAGCCATGACTCATATACCCTTGGGGGCAACTTTCGAAAGTTTGGTGAATATGGCCCTACTCAATGAAGAGAATAGGAGTGACAAGAAAGAGATCAAGATGAATGATACTCAAGCCAAGAAGACTGATTCCCAGTGGAAAGGAAATCAGGGTAATCCAAGTGGTCAGAGCAGTCAAGGCAATAAGAACAAGAACATAAGTCAAGGTAACAAGGGGAACAACAACAAAGGCAATAACAAAAAGAGAAAGTGCTATTATTGCGGTTTAGTTGGGCAACTTATTAAGGATTATAAGAAGAGGAAAAGGAAGGATGGCGAATGCTTTCATTGTGGTGAGTTTGGACATTTCAGTAAGGATTGCCCGAAGAAGCAAGGGCAAGGCCAGGGTCAGACTCAGCGTGCTGGACCTTCAGGAGGGCAAGTTCATGCTCTTAATTTCGCTCCAGTTCCCGATCGAGGTAGTATTTCTGTTGAAAGTCTTGTTTATATATTTCTGATTTTCCAGTTCGTACCTTGTTTGATTCTGGTGCATCGCATAGCTTTATCTCATCTGATCTTGTTGATAGTTTGCACCTAAGTACTAGTCTAGCTAATGATCCCGTGTGTGTTTCAAATCCAATTGGGGGTTCCGCCCATTTGTCTATTATCTACGTGGATTTGAATTCTCGCGTGATGCTTATATTCTCGGTTTCATGGGGCATGGGTTGATTTTGACCATGGATTGGTTGTCCAGTTTTGGAGCCATTCTTGATTTTTGAGCATAGGGTTGTTAGGCTCATGACTCGCCTCGGTAATACCCTAAGAATTTCTAGTAACCCTATGAGTCATGTTGTGTTATCTTGAACCCCTCGACTCGTCTATCGATAGTTTGTAATCGGTGAGGGTGGTCCGAGAATATCCTGATATCTTGGGTGAGGTGAAGGGGGTTACCCCTAAACGAAAGATTGATTTCCGCATTTATCTGGTTGATAATGCCAAGAAAGTTTCGTGGCCGGTAAGGCACATGGCCCCGCAAGATGAGAGTTAAGAAAGCAAGTCAAGGAGTTGCTTGAGAAGAACTTCATTAGATGAAGTATATCTGAATGGGGAGCGCCTGTAGTATTTACTACCAAGGCAGATGGTTCTCTTCGACTTTGTGTTGATTATCGTGAGTTAAACGAAGAGAATAGACAACCATTGCCAAGGATCGATGATTTGTTTGATCAGCTTGTAGGAACATCTGTTTTCTCTGGATCTTGCTACTGGATTCCATCAGCTCAGGGTAGCTGAAGATAGTATAGATAAGACTGCGTTCAGAACTCCAGATGGATTCTTAGAATGGCTGGTCATGCCATTCGGTTTGACTAATGCACCCGCCTACTTCGTGGACTTGATGAGTAGGGTGTTCAGGGAGTTCTTGAACAAGTTTGTCGTGGTCTTCGTAGATGATATTCTGATCTTCTCTAACGATGAGGAAGAGTACGCAAGGCATCTCGTGGAGGTGATGGATACGTTTAGAGCGCATCAGTTGAAGGCCAAGTTCTCCAAGTGTCATTTTGGAGAAAAAGGAGTTAGATTTCTTGGGCACATAGTTTCTAAGCAAGGCTTAGTGGTGGATCCTGCTAAAGTGGTCGTGGTTCAAAACCGAAAAGCTCCGACGAGGACAATTGAAATAAGAAGTTCTCTCAGTTTAATTAGTTAGTTAGCATCCCTTGAGCTTAGACCTGCCCTTCTGGATCAAGCAGGGACTTCGCAAAAAGAAGACCCGCAGTTAGTCGAGATCATGGACAAGTTGATTCGAGGCGAGATGTTAAGACACCTCGCTATAGATAACAAGGGATGGCTAAGACGCGATGAGGAAAAGAAGGTTCTTGAAGATACACATCACCCGAGGAGGTGGCCGAGTTTGTCCCAAGGTGCATGTTGTGCCAACAGGTTAAAGGCCAAGTCATAAAAGCCCGGTGGGCTATTATATCCATTGGAAGTCCCCGCAATGGAAGAGGGAAAGGCGTCACAAAGGATTTCGTAGATGGACTGCCTAGGTCAAGGAAAGGGAATAAGAGCATGTGGGTCATATTAGGTAGACTCACGAAGAGTGCTCATTTCACTCCGGTAAATAGCGAAAGGACTGTATCATAGCTAGCGACAGTTTACTTTCAAGAAATAAAGCGGTTGCACGAGGTTCCCTAAAGTATAGTTAGTAACCAGGACTCAATCTTCACTAGCCAGTTTTGGGATAGTCTACGGGAAGTCATGGGCAAGTGACTGAATCTAAGTACGGTCTATCATTCGCAGGCGGATGGTTCATTTCGTTCAAGCATGAGTTATAGAAAATCATGTTGGTAAGAGCAATTGGCAACGTGGATTGGTATTTCCAAGAAAAGTTCTGCTGCATGGAATACTTTATAGTAAGTAAACGAGATCCAGGATTCACTAGTGAATTTTGGAGAGCTTGCATGAAACCATGAGGTCATAGTTATGTTTAAGCCAAGAATGATAGAAGAGTAAGTGAAAAAGGAAGACGAGAGGCGATAATGAAATGGGTTCCAACTCATATTGGGAAATAGGAGTTAAGAAGCCAAGAAATCATGAGGTAAAAGATGGTCAAAGCACAGTGGAGTTAAACTCAAGGAAATGTGACTTAGAAGATTGAAGGCTAGATACGCACATCATATCTCTTTCTAAGAGTATATCCTTGATCCTTGTTTTCCTGCGGAACTTACTCGCATGTTATCTTTTTATGTATATCCTCTCGGTCCCATTTTCGGTCCTATTTCTGTCGGGAGGTATGACTTATTGGCTAGTAATACATGTCAGGGTTTGAATGGGGTCCGTTAGGTTGACTAAACCTTTTGGGCTTTTATAGAATATGGGTTGGGTTAGGAAGGGATTTCTTGTAATCCGAAAAGAGTATATCTTGCTTATCTTCCCGATCTCTTTGTAGCATATCTTTTGCTATCCATGTTTGTCTTGATTATCTAGTTTATCGTGTTAATCTTGTCATGAGAACCTTAGGTAGAAACCCTTTGGATGAAACATGTGTTTGAAACATGTTATGCTTGATGTTTGCAAGTGGTTGCAAGTGTTTGCAAGTGGTTACTCGTGGATGCATTATACACGTTAGGCACTAGATCGGCTCACACACTCCTCATATTGCATATGCATGAGTGTTTATGCTTATTCATGGATGAAAATTTTTGTGTTATCACATGGATGTTGCATATAGATGTATGTTATGTGCACGCATATAGATGTTATACATTATGTTAGGAATTGCATACATATGGATTCATTTCACTAACATAATTTGCATTGATGATATTTGCATTAGATAAGTACATATACACACACCTTTGCATATGTTCATACAACATTTAGAATCTTGTAAGGACAATGATTGCTCGTGGATGATGTTTTGAGTAGATGGATGTTGGATGGTAGGATACGTTCTTCCTAACTTGAAGATTTCGGGGACGAAATCCTTTAAGGAGGGGAGAATGTAACAACCCGTATTTTTAATAACCTGTTATAACGTAAATCGAGGCAGAATTTAATTTATAAATCTGAAACAAGGGAAACGGGCTATGCCATTGCGTTCGTCTCAGAAAAATACGCGAAATAGAGTCCGAGTTTTCGAAAATCGGAGTCCGTATGACCCGATTAAGGCCCAACGAAGTTTTCAGAAAAATTCAAAGTAAAAACAGATTTCAAATTCAAGTTTGAATTTGAAAATTAGGTCATACAGGGCTAGGCGGGAAAATTCCCGCCAGAGCACCCAAGTCGACAGCCCTGTCGACTTGGGAGTCGACTTGGTTGGACCCAAGTCGGCAGCCCTGTCGACTTGGCTGTCGACTTGGTCCAGCCGGGCTGTTTAGCCTGGTGCACCATTTTGAGATTGTGTTGAGTTTGGGGGCCAGATTCGGTTTTGAGGGCTGAGATTGGAACTAGGGTTTAATCCTAAGGTTGAAACTAGTCCTAATCTCTATAAATAAGGCCCTAACCTAACCCTAAATCATCATTATTCATTTTAGTAACTAAACTATGGCAAAATCAATCCTCTCATGGCCTCCACTCTCTTCATAAAATTCCTAAATAAATTTTAAAGAGATTTTCCATGCATACAAGTGTTTTCAAGCTTGTATGAGCATCATTAGCTTGCAATCAAGTCAAGTTTCTATATTTGCATCATAAAGCAAGGGTTTTGATCACGGCTTAAGGGTTTTTCTATTAAAGCTTGCATTTTGGGGTCTATTTGATTGCATAAGGGCTTTCTTATATTTGCTATACTCACTTGAGCCCTCATAAGCATTGTAAGCCCTATTCTACTTTCATACTTAAACTCCAAAGTTAAATGTATGATATGCAAGTTTATATGCAAGTTTACTATGCTATGATATGCAAGTTTATCATGTTGTAATATGCAAGTTTATATGCAAGTATGTCATGTTATGATATGCAAGTTTATATGCAAGTTTACTATGCTATGATATGCAAGTTTATCATGTTGTAATATGCAAGTTTATATGCAAGTATGTCATGTTATGATATGCAAGTTTATATGCAAGTATGTCATGCTATGATATGCAAGTTCATCATGTCATGTTATGCAAGTTTACCGTGTTATGCTATGCAAGTATGCCATGTTATGATATGCAAGTATGTTATGCAAGTTTGGGATGATCATCTTGTTCATGTTATCATGTTATGCAAGCTTATCTTGAGTATGTGAACATAAAGCTTCAAGCTTTATGCTAAAGGTTGCATTTTGACAACATGTAAGTTATCATATCTCTTATGATAACTTGCATGTAAGGCTAGATGCGAACTTATGGCCATTTCTACATGTCATTTAGCACCATGTATCACCAATATGCCAAGTTTGGTTTTATGCATGCTTTTGAGGCCTAAAAATGTAATATGCAAGTATATGAACATATGTCCATTTCATATGCCACCATGTTGAACTTGTGGCTTCAACACCTTTATGTCGTGATTATGCCAAGTTCCCTCTTTCTATCCTTTATGCGCAAGGGCGATATGTAAGCGATGGGATTGCGTTTGGGGTTGGGTAAACTTAAAAGACATAAAAACATAAGCTTGGGAATTTACCTATTAAGTTAGGTCTACCCATTGGGAATTTACCTATTAAGTTAGGTCTACCCAATTGCTTGAAAACTTGTAATGTGTTTTGGAAACACGATGGACATGACACTTAGAAAATATAAGCGTGACCAACTCGAGGTTGGGTTGAGTTTGTAGCGTAAACCTACCCGGAACCGACCGGCTTAACTAGTTGCTACAAACAATAGGACCCAATGTGAGAAGTTGGTCATGTGGTACCTTGAACCCGAGGTTAGACCAAGTTGCGGTATAAAGCTACCCGGAACCGACCGGCTTAACTAGTAACCGCAACAAAGTCTAATGTGAGAGGTTAAGGCGCATTAATTAATTAATGCCTCATGATTAGGGTTAAGTCATGGTCCACTTAATACTTAACCAATTTGGGCCTGGTAGATTAATCAGGGTTAAGTCGTGAACTCATAGTTACACTTAACCAAGTTAATCCATGATTAGCAAGAGGGTTAAACCGTACTTAACCCACTAGAAAAAAATTCTAGCAATGGGGGCCCACTCCAGCAGTAACCCCAAGTTTGTGTCATTAAAACCCTAGGGGCTAGGCTAGGGAGGGGGCACGATTACTGGGCTGGAGGTAAGCGACCAAATAAACGACGGCCGGGTGGTACGCCGATGTAGTTCCGGACGGACTATGGTCGTGCACGTAGTCCGTATTTGGAGAAGTCACCCATGGGTACCAGTAGATCGAGACTGTGCACTCATGTTTATGGTGTCCAGGGGTTGGCACCCTAGGGCTTGATACACCCGAAGGGTGGACCCGGCACAGTTCGACTACAATTATGTTTGGGCCGTATTGACACCAACACGTGTCGAGTTAGGCTTATAGGGAGCCGATAGACTAGACCGTTTGGTTAGACCTGGTATTAGGGTCATTTCATGTTATTGGGCCAAAGCTTGGGCCAAGGGATCAATACTTGTTTATTCAAGTCATGTTAGTTTACTAGTACACATGTGGTGCAAAACCTTAATCCTGATTATGCGATGACACCTTTATCTCCCTTGTTAGTTAATCATCATGCTAGTATGTTGTTATCCTTATGTTCATCCCTGCTTCTCATGCCAGTTAACTTTACCAGTTTACATTGATTGTAGTAGGGCTTACTCAGTCTTTTTGACTGACCTGTTTTCTTTCGCCTCTTTTCTTCCGTTTCCCCCCCCCCCCCCCAGGTTCTCAGGGAGGGAATATTGGAGCTTAGCTTGGATTTCGGATTGCTTGCTTGTGGGATTTTAGCTCATGTACGGTCTTGACATGAAGCTAGCTATGGTTATCACTTATTTTGGGGATAGTACTTATGTATTTTAGTTTTTCAGTAATGTTGTTTTTATCTAGACTTGTGTATTTGGAAAGTTAACATTGTGTTGTACCAGACTTGTTTTGAAATGGTTTGAAAATCTTCCGCTGTTTTATCTATGATTATTTACTCTTTTTACATATATACATATGTTCTTGTTCTGCCTTGATATATCATTTTGCATGTTTACCTGTTTCAAACGCCCCTCCAAAGTCAGAGTGCTTGCAAGAGTCACCCTGGCGGAGGTGGGGGGTTACAATAAGTGAATTTGAATTGAAATTGTATATAAATGAATTCGAATTGAAATTGAATTGAACTGAAAACGAATTGAATTAGAAATCAATTTGAATTGAAATCAATTTGAAATGAATTTAAAACGAATTTATAAGGAAAATTTCAATTTTGATTTGAATTTGAAATGAAGTTGAAATCATTTTGAAAACGAATTTAAAACGATTTATATAATACGTTTTAAAAGGAAATCGACGAAGTATATATTATATATATTATATATATTATATAATGGCCTGAATAGAACGCGCCGCGCCGCGGCAGTTCGCGAATTTCGACCATTGACTTCGAACGGATATTGCGGGAGATCCGACCGTCGGATTCTCCTGAAACCGGAACCATTGGGTTCGTATCGAAAAGAGCTTTCCAACGAATATTAGAAATTTGAAAATCTAACGGTTGGATTTGGAATTATGTCCAAATCAAATTTGGAAAAGTTCGCTATAAGTGCAGTTCGATGGCCGTTGATGGAAATCGACTGTACGGGCCTTGATAAAGTTATTAAAAATAGTAATAATTTGTGTAAAATCATAAGAAATGATTTAGAAAGAATTGGGATGAAAAACTCCATATTTGGAAAGATAAAAATAAACTTTTATCGAAATGAACTAGTTTTGAACTAGAGTTATAATTCTATTTATTTTTAAATAAATAAATTGAATTTGAAATGGTTTTGAAAATAACCAGAATTTCCAATGATTGCATTGGAATGGATTTGAATCGAAATTGTCTTCGGAATATTTCGATGTTGGATTTCGTGATTATACAGATGTTGTTATGGAAATTTGAAAGATGTAGATATATATATCGTTATTTCCAATACGATATCTGTTGGTCGTAGAATTTGATATTGAATATGAGCCGATATATTTTCTATTCAGAGCCTTGTATTTAATATCAAATGTGATTTGGGTTTGTCGTGAATGGTGTCTTGACTAACACTGTTCTTAAGCCCAGTTGAGAAAAGATTAAATCTTTTTATTTAGATTTAATGAAGTGTACTGATTAAATAATATTTAATTGAATTGATATTGATTTTTGGGTTTATCGTGAACAGTGTTTTAAATAACACTTGTTCTTTAACCCGATAATTAATGAATGTGATTTTGGGTTTATTGTGGGCCGTGTTTTAAATGACATTGGTTCTGTAACCCAGTTAAAGACAGGATATTGATTTCTGTGAAGATTAAAACTAAGTGGAGTTTTAATGAATCTTTAATTAGATTGAAATGATCGAGAATGGAGTATCACCAGTTTTGCTCCAGGCGATAGTTAAATCTTTAATTAGATTTGAACGTAAAATGGTAATTGAATTTACCGATAACACCGTGGTGTTAGATATGAAGTATTACCAGTTTTACTTCATGGGATAAGTAGGTTGGGATGGGGAGATAAAATAAATGATTACTTCGGTGTGGTTCGCTAATCCCGACTAGTTTGAATTGATATTCAAAGGAGATTAAAGAATAAATTTAAAGAATTTATCTTTGATAAAATTAATGGGAACCTTTCCCAAAATATAAGAATATTTGAATAAAAAGAATATTCTGAAGTGGAATGAGGCGTATGTTGTGTTTGTGTAACACTTTTATTATATATACGCGAGTTGTTCAGAAAGACCGGGTTTATCCCGTTCTGAATAACTAATTCGACGTGGTGTCGAAGATGAAGATGGTGGTCGAAGACCGGAGGTCTTCACGTCGTTTGGATAATTACTGATGATCTTGATTGGGTTGTACGCCCAAGAAGATGGAAACAGGTGGTGATCGTCCAGACGTATTTGGAGATCGATGGATATGCGGGGTACTAGGTGCCTCCGGTTTCGTTCAGACCCAGAACGAACTTGTAAATGGACTGTGTGTTTGACATTGGATTTCAGTCCGTGTGATTGATTTCTATTAAATATATATCTGTTTGGCGGCGGGGAATTTATTCTCTTACTTGACGCCCTTCTCTGAGACGTACGAGCTCAGGGGTTTTATATTGATGGATATCAAACACATGGAGTGAATTGCCTGTGTGGCATGCCTAAGTGGCAATTGATCGAGGCTTCTGTTGAAAAACAAAGTCTTGTGGTGATGATCAAAGCACAGCCTGTGTGGCACAGCTTTGTGTAACGTGAATTCGCGAGCCTCGCACCTCGGTTGTGAACCAAAAACGGGAGAGGACCTCAGGGAGGGCATGCGTTTCTTTCTAGCTAGGGTGGTGTCAGTGACCTACTAGCCCTGACATTTATATACTTTTCACCTGTGTGGTTGTTGCTGTTGCGAGGCGCCTCGGTTAGATCGGACGATCCGGGTCCGATGGAGCCATTCGTTGGCTCATTTACGCCCCAAAGGGCGGGGAAACGTAGTGTTCAGGCATAATAATCCACATCGGTGGACCGGCCCTGTCGCTCCAAGGCTTGCCTGCGCGCTTGCCTGAGGCTCGGGCTAGAGAGTCTCGAATCGGTAGAGGACGATCCCTGGCCTCGGTTCATAGAAGGAAATCCAATTTCCAAATACGTGACATTTGTGGTTTTATTTGTAGAGCCTAGTATGGCGACATAGTGGGATGGGGCGCTTATGCCGTCTATGATTAATACTTATGATTTGAAGTTGTTTTATACACTATGCACTTATAATAGTATCAAATGATTTGTTTTTAAACGTATCAAGCATTCTTGGCTATTATAAGGTAAAAACTCTATCCTCCGGCTTGCGTTGCATTGTGTGATGCGAACTGGGTCTTATAATAGCTTCATTTTTCCTTATTTAGCATTGCGCTGTTTGTTTTATGCACTGGTATTCTTGGGAGGAAACCCGTTCCGTGTTATACGGCGTGGTCCCTTGATTTACCTAACTTTGAAAATAAAGATTAATAACTGTTTTAGTTCTCACACCAGTCCCATGACTGATCTGGAGTTTATTGTTTTAACCTAAACTCTGGGTTCCCTTATTTTGACACGGGCAGCTAGTAGTTTTGGTTTTGCAGATTTATATTCACAGGATCCTGGTTTACAGCTGGAACGATATCCGGAAAGCTTTGTATCCGTATATCTCCTTCAGTTGTGTATTGTATTATTTTCCACTGCTATGTATTTAAATGTAATTTTAATCTCTGATATTTTGTGACGACCGGGAATTTCGCTCAATCCGAATCAGTCGCTAAACCGATCTAGACCGTTCGAAACGCCTGATCGTTTTGAGAACACGACAAAATAGAACGCAGACGGAAGAACATTTCATTGTATATTACAACAATCCATCAGATTACAAGAATATACAGAGTATAAATGAATATTACACAGAAATATCAGAGATTTAAATACATTACATAGCAGCGGAAAATAATGCAATACACAACTAGAAGAGAAATATGGATACAAAGCTTTCCGGATATCGTTCCAGCTGTAAACCAGGATCCTGTGAATATAAATCTGCAAAACCAAAACTACTAGTTGCCCGTGTCAAAATAGGGGCACCCAGAGTTTAGGTTAAAACAATAAACTCCAGGTCAGTCATGTGACTGGTGTGAGAACTAAAACAGTTATTTATCTTTATTTTCAAAGTAAGGTAAATCAAGGGACCACGCCGTATAACACGGAACGGGTTTCCTCCCAAGAACACCAGTGCATAAAACAACATCGCAATTCTAAATAAAGAAAAATGAAGCTATTATAAGACCCAGGTCCCATCACACAATGCAACGCAAGCCGGAGGATAGGGGTTTTACCTTATAATAGCCAAGAATGCTTGATACGTTTAAAACAAATCATTTAATACTATAATAAGTGTACAGTGTTTAAAACAATTTCAATCATAAATATCAATCATAGGCGACATGAGCGTCCCATGCCACTATGTCGCCATATATAGGATTACAACTAAAATCGAAACGTCGCGTATTTGGAAGTTGGGTTTCCGTCTGCGAACCGAGGCCAGGGATCATCCTCTACCGATTCGAGACTGTCTAGCCCGAGCCTCAGGAACAGCCGCAACTGCCCCTTGGATCGTCAGGATCGGTCCACCGATGTGGATTATTATGCCTGAACACTACGTTTCCCCGCCCTTTGGGGCGTAAATGAGCCAACGAATGACTCCATCGGACCCGGATCGTCCGATCAAACCGAGGCGCCTCGCAACAGCAACAACCACACAGGTGAAAAGTATATAAATGTCAGGGCTGGTAGGTCACTGACACCACCCTAGCTAGAAAGAAACGCATGCCCTCCCTGAGGTCCTTCTCCCGTTTTTGGTTCACAACCGGGGTGTGAGGCTCGCGAATTCACGTTACACAAAGCTATGCCACACAGGCGGTGCTTTGATCATCACCACAAGACTTTGCTTTTCAACAGAAGCCTCGATCAATTGCCACTTAGGCATGCCACACAGGCAATTCACTCTATGCGTTTGATATCCATCAGTATATAACCCCTGAGCTCGTACGTCTCAGAGAAGGGCGTTAAGCAAGAGAATAAATTCTCCGCCGCCAAACAGATATATATTTAATAGAAATCAATCACACAGACTAAAATCCAATGTCAGACACACAGTCCATTTACAAGTCCGTTCTGGGTCTGAACGAAACCGGAGGCACCTAGTACCCCGCATATCCATCGATCTCCAAGTACGTCTCGACGATCACCAACTGTTTCCATCTTCTTGGGTGTACAGCCCAATCAAGATCATCAGTAATCACCCAAACGACGTGAAGACCTCCGGTCTTCGACCACCGTCTTCATCTTCGACTTATCGTCGTATCAGTTATTCAGAATGGGATAAACCCGGTCTTTCCGAATAACTCGCGTATATTTTAAATAATTGTTACACAAACACAACATACGCCTCATTCCAATTCATCAGTCACTAACTGTAAATTAATCAAGAGAATAATTCCCCAAATATTAACCCCGAAGGCCGAAACCAACATCAGATCAATATCCAGAAAACCATTCTGCTAGGCTAACCGACAGTTAGTTTCTAAATTTCACATTCATAGGGAAAGGTTCCCATTAATTTTATCAAAGATAAATTTCTGGAATTTATTCTTTAATCTTCTTTTGAATTTCGATTCAACTAGTCGGGATTAACGAACCTTACCGAAGTAATCATTTGTTTTAATTTCCCAATCCCAACCTATTCATCCCATGAAGTAAAACTGGTAATACTTCATATCTAACACCACGGTGTTATCGGTAAATTCAATTACCATTTCACGTTCTAATCTAATTAAAGATTTAACTATCGCCTGGAGTAAAACTGGTGATACTCCATTCTCGATCTTTTCAATCTAATTAAAGATTCATTAAAACTCCACTTAGTTTTAATCGTTAACTGGGTTAAAGAATTAGTGTCATTTAAAACACGGTTCACGATAAACCCAAAACCACATTCCATTAATTATCGGGTTAAAGAACGAGTGTTATTTAAAACACTGTCCACGATAAACCCAAAAATCAATATCAATTCAATTTCAATTAAATATTATTTAATTGGTACACTTCATTAAATCTAAATAAAAAGATTTAATCTTTTCTCAACTGGGTTCAAGAACAGTGTTAGTCAAGACACCATTCACGACAAACCCAAATCACATTTGATATTAAATACAAGGCTCTGAATAGAAAATATCCCGGCTTATATTCAATATCAAATTCTACGACCAACAAATATCGTATTGGAAATAACGATATATATATCTATATCTTTCAAATTTCCATAACAACATCTGTATAATCACGAAATCCAACATCGAAATATTACGAAGACAATTTCGATTCAAATCCATTCCAATGCAATCATTGGAAATTCTGGTTATTTTCAAAACCGTTTCAAATTCAATTTATTTATTTAAAAATAAATAGAATTATAATTCTAGTTCAAAACTAGTTCATTTCGATAAAAATCTATTTTTATCTTTTCAAATATGGAGTTTTTCATCCCAGTTCTTTCTAAATCATTTATTATGATTTTACACAAATTATTACTATTTTTAATAATTTTATCAAGGCCCGTACAGTCGATTTCCATCAACGGCCATCGAACTGCACTTACAGCGACCTTTTCCAAATTTGATTTGGACATAATTCCAAATCCAACCGTTAGATTTCTAATTTCTAATTTTCGTTAGAAAGCTCTTTTCGATACGAACCCAACGGTTCCGGTTTTAGGAGAATCCGACGGTCGGATCTCCCGCAATATCCATTTGAAGTCAATGGTCGAAATTCGCGAACTGCCGCGGCGCGGCGCATTCTATTCAGGCCATTATTATATATATAATATATATAATATATACTTCGTCGATTTCCTTTTAAAACGTATTTTATAAATCGTTTTAAATTCATTTTCAAAACGATTTCAACTTCTTTTCAAATTCAAATCAAAATTGAATTTTTCCAATATAAATTCGTTTTAAATTCATTTCAAATTGATTTCAAATTGATTTCAAATTGATTTCAATTCAATTTCAATTTAATTCGAATGCAATTCCTTTCGAGTCCAATTCGAATTCAATTCTATTCAATTTCAATTCGAATTCACTTTTATTCAATTTCAATTCGAATTCACTTATATTCAATTTCAATTCGAATTTCAATTCTTTTCAAAATATTAGATTTTGAAATCACTTTCGATACTCATTATAAAATGAATGAAATCGATATAAATATCGTTCACGTCAAAATTGCGTCAATCTAATCAACATGGCTTCATATATTTCTATTTTCAAATATTCTATTTTAAATATTTCTTTTTCAAATATTTCTTTTTCAAAATTGGAATGAGGCCCAATCAATTACCATATAATATTAATTATATGGACTTTCCACACCACATGTACACAATAACAACGATGAATAATCAACCATCATCCAAAGTGCATTCTACACTGTATAAGCATCAAATATAAATATTTAACGCTCATAACAGTCTGTCAATCAATCGATCGACATACAACTAACTATTGGGATTAGTGTACGTCAATTATCATCCCAATACCCGTGTGGGGTTTCAAACAAATCAAACACAGATTTTATTTGTGCAGTTGGGCGATGTGTAAAATTTATCGTCCCAATCAATATCAGTCAAATGTGTGTATATAAACAAATTGTCCGATTTGTTTATTTTATTTCATTTCATATATACGTTAAAAATTCTATTTTTAATTATAAAATATTTTCCACTATAAAATATTTTATTTCATTTCACAACAACATCACAAACAATTTTCACAACATATCAATCAAACAAACAAGCCATCCATGGTCTGTGGATGACGGGTGTCAGGTGCTGCTAAGCACCGTCTGCATCCTAGTATATATATAACTAGAAAAAGAAAATTTAGAGTGAGAAGTTCTCACCAAAGCTATCCCAACTTCACGACACTTCATTTAGAGAAATCTTCGTCGTTTCTTCTTTCGTCACTTTCTCCATCCGCATTCACTACATATATAAAAATCGGATTTTTACTTCGTTATTCAATATATAAAAATCGAATTTTTACTTCGTTATTCAATATATAAAAATCGAATTTTTACTACGCTATTCAATATAAAAAGATTATATTTTTATACTTCTACTATATAAAAGATTATATTTTTATTCCTTTTACAATATAAAAGATTATATTTTTATTCCTTTTACAATATAAAAGATTATGTTTTTATTCTTTTTACAATATAAAAGATTATATTTTTATCCTCTTCATGAATAAAAATCATATTTTTACAATGCCACTAGTATAAAAATTATATTTTTAACCTTTCTATATTATAAAAATTATATTTTTACTATCTACATTAGATAAAAATCATATCTTTATATCTTCTATAAATTAAAAATCGAATTTTTATTCTTTCTAGAATATAAAAATCCAATTTTTTGTCCTCTACATCACATGATAAAAAAAAATCAACTTCTTTCTATAATATAAAAATTTCGCCTTTATTTTCAAAGCTAATCATATATAAAAAAAAATCAGTTTTTTTATAACTAAGTAAAAAAATAAATGAAATCATAAAAACATACCTTTAATCGTTGGTGAATGGGGGATCGGAGGCGAAGCAGGTGGTTCTGAAGTGGAGGGGGGCGTCGGAGTGGGTGAAAGAAGAAGAAGAAGCGGCCGCAACAACAGGTAGGGGGGGTCGATCACGCGCGTCGGTAGGAGGGGGGGTGTCGCGCAGGCGGAAGAGGCATGGGGGTCGCGCGGGCGGTAGATAGAGGAGGGGGGTCGATCGACGCGGTGGCGTCGCTGATGGGGGGCGCGATCAGTTTAGGTTTTTTTTTCCTGTTGAAATGAAAACTAACGGGGGGGGCCTGAGTAAATAAAGGAGAGGGGGGGGGGTTTATTTTTAATCATAGTTTTATTTTATTTTAATCCCAAAAGGTAACTTTTTCTTTCGACCTCGAAACAAGGCCCACCGCCTGTCGTCCATAGCTAATTACCCCCATTCCGAACACAATGGGATATGTTTCGTAGGCTGATTCGGCCGTTTCGATCAGTTTCCGTTAAAATCAACATATAACTCTATATATTGAATTTGAACGTGCATTTCGATTTACCGGGGTCACATACGAACTCTAAAAATTCCAGAAAAATATTTTCTAGCTTTGTATTGACGATACGGTCCTAACAAAACTAGTTTCGTCGAATTCTGCGACCGTTTGAAAAATGGCCATTTTCCAGTCGATTAAAATCAACTAAAACTGGTCAAACGCGTTTTCCTTTGCCACGCTCTCATATTGATTCGAAAAATTATGAAATTTGGAATCCAGCAATAACTTGACATCACGGATCCAACAAAAGTGGTTTCATCGAAATCCGAGGTCGTTTGCAAAATTTCCATTTTTAAGGGCCTGAATTCCACAGCGACTATTCAGAATTTTCAACTGGACATATCTTTTGATCCCCGTTATGAAATTTTGATTTCTCAGATTCGCTGGAAAGATATTCACAAATAGATTCTATTATCTTTGGTTTCGCTAAAATCCGGTTTATTTTGAATCCTGCACATTCATTTGAAATTTGAAATCGAATTATCGAACTACCGCGCCGTTTTCAATTCCTTTTATAAATATAAATAATTATTTATATTCCAACGACGAACTATATAATATATACGTTCGATTTATATTCAAAATAAATTTTTCGTCGATATTATTTATAATAATCTATTTTAAATAATCAAAATTCGCTAAAATTGCCAAAATAAAAAATTTAAACTGGCCCAGATTTTCGGGTTGTTACAATCTCCCCCACTTAAAACTTTTCGTCCCCGAAAAGGAACAAAGCCGAAAGTTGTTTAACAATTCAACTCAACTTCCATTATTTTTATTTCGGCTTAAGTTCTTCAACTTTTCAGTTTCTAAGAACTTTTCAAAAATTTCAAAAATTTGGCTAACACCCTAAATTTTCGAAAATTTTCGCCATAACCTCCCCTGCACGGGGAGCCACGGGAAAATCCCGAAATTGCCATACCGGCCTTCTGATCTCAAAAAGAAAAAGAAAAAGCCAAGCGGTTAGCCAATAGGCTCATAAAATCATCATCACCCAAACAAAACAATAAATTATGATAAACATGTACCTATTTGTCGGGCAAACAATTTTATTCTTCTGCTCTAGCCTCTTTGCTATGACCTGTTCAATGTAAGTACATGTATATGCAAGCAAATGCGACTAATTTTCAATACAATACAATATTTGATACAATTAGGCGTAATGGTTCAAAATTATCAAACAAATAAACAAACAACACAACCATCAATCAATTAGTTGATTAGCTTTTGAAATTCATAACTTTGATATATAGTCAAAAATCACATTTTTGATGCCAAATCACAACAATAAGCCCTATCTAATTTCGGTTCTCACACCAGTCTAATGGAAATATAGAAATCTCACTTTCGTTACTCGAAAATAAATACTGGCGACGGTGCCCCATCACCAAAATTATCCCCGGGCAACTAGAGAATGATTCTATAATTATCCAGTATATTAAAACTTCGAATACACGTTTGCAAGACGCATATGCAAAATCTTTATATATCGGGTTGTCCAAATCAATTTATAATAAACAATCAAACACGAATAATTGATTTAAATTTTAAAACAAAATTGTTTTCATTTTATATTTCAAAAATATACTCTTCACACTCGTTCTAGGATGCTACTGATCCCATCTCTAACGAGTCATTCTAACTGGATATTACTAATCCAATATCTGATGAATTCTTTCGTATGGTTCTAATGTGTCCTGTTCTCTGAGCTTGGTAAACCAAAGCTCTGATACCAAATGTGACGACCGACGAAATCCGGTAGGCATTGCAACCATCCCTTCATCCCCCAAACAGTAGGTAAAACCCACCGCGGCTCACACTGGTCCCCCAATCCCTTGTTTTACGGCGACTGTAACACCCCGTATATTCTATAACAGTAAAATTCACAAATTTAAAGTATAATTAATTTCAAATCAAAGAATTAAGGGAAACGGGATACGCCATTGCGTTCGTCTCGAAATTCTGCTTGAGATAGAGTCCGAGTTTGCGTAAAACGGACTCCGTATGAGGGAGTTATGGCCTCCGGAAGTTTCATAATTCAGTTTAAAATTCAAACAGACGAAAACAGCTCAGAAAAACAAGTTTAAAATTCAAAAATCGGGCCCAATTGGCCAGGGCGGGTAAATTCCTGCCCAAGGCACCCAGGTCGACTTGGCAGTCGACCTGGGGCTAGCCAGGTCGACTGGACAGTCGACCTGGGTAACCCGTGTCGACTGCCAAGTCGACACGGTGTCGACTGGGGTGTCGACCTGGCCCCTGAGCCAGGTCGAACCCAGCCCACCCTGGCTGGCCTAGTCTGTGTTTGGTCGATTTTCTGAGCCTTGGCTTGTCACTAGGGCTAGGTGTCAGCTCCTGGTTGGTCTCTCCTTTAAACGAACGGCTATTATTAAACCAAGCTTCATCGACGGTCTAAATCAACTCACGAACTCTATAAAAAGGACCTAAGACTAACCCTAATGCACACAAAAAAAAAATGGAGATGAGACCGTCATGCTGCTGAGGAGAGACTAAGGATAGCCGTCAGAAATTGGGAGACAATTAGGAGATAAATCAAAAGCTTAAAGCAACGTTAATAGAATCAAAGCAACGCCTACAACAAAGGATAGCATCTCCAAATTCAGAATTCAGATTCCTGAATTGAAGATTCGTCATACGTTGTAAGTAAAGTGCTATTCCGATATGAATAATTAATTGCTTTTGATTTGTGTAAAATGCGAAATGGAATTGTGGCGATAATAATCTATATTTGTATGTTATTTTGATTCTAAACTATTTGGGAATGTTGTGATATACGCTTGGATATTTGCAAACATGTGATTTACGTTGGAGGTTAACAACGAAATGGAATTGTGGTGATAATAATCTATACTTGTATGTTATTTTGATTCTAAACGATTTGGAAATGCTATGGTATACGATTGGATTCATACAAGTATATGATTTATGTTGACAACCATATGTTATGGAATTTTAATTGGAATTCATGTAAGTATATGATCCGTTATTATGCTAATAAGATGTACATACTTTTATGATCATTTTTAGTGTGTAATTTGGACTAGGCTAAGTACTATGATTTATATGAATCTATGTTGAAATTGGCAAATCATACTTTTGTGTTAGAAACAAAAGTAAGCACCTTTATGAACATGACTAAACTATGTTTGGTATTATGCCTAGTTGAAACATGTTTTAGGCCTAAGTTGTTATCAAAACCATATTGTGGTATATGTGACACAATTAAGTTAGATTTACATCCCAATTGCAAGTTTACAATGATTCATGTTTAAGTATTATTTATGCCATAATCATATGAATAGAACGATTCATGTTTAAGTATTGTTTATGCCATAATCATATAAATAGAATAATTCATGTTAAAGTATTGTTTATGCCATGATTATATGAATAGAATGATTCATGTTTAAGTATTGTTTATGGCATAATTATATGCTGTTACAATTGCAAGTTCACATGTGCCTACTTTATGTAATTGAATCGTTCGTTGCAAGTTCATGCGTTCACACTCCCCTTTTTCATGTTACCTTATAAACACCATGTTATAAGATTCCCCTTTTCATATGGCTAAATTGGGTTTAAATATTAAACCCAACACACCTTACATTGTAGCGAGCGTGTAAAACGGAGGTAATGACGTTTGGGTTAAAATATAGAACATATGTGTTGGCATGTTTGGCGCATGCCAACAACCTTGAAAAAAAACAATTAAGTGGCATAAATAAATTTTAACCAATAAAGATGAATTTGAATAATGGGCCGCAAATATTTACATATAAAAAGATGTAAATGTAGAAAATACGATGTGTTTAACCCGAGGTTGGATTGAGTTGTGATGTAAACCTGCCCGGAACCGCCCGGCTGTCCAGTAGTCACAACAACACCTATCCAATGTGGGTGGTTAAACACGGAGCCCAATAAGGACCCGAGGTTAGACTAAGTTGTGGCGTAAGACTGCCCGGACCCAACCGGCAACAGGCAGCCACAACAATACCTGTCTAATGTGAGAGGTCAAGGCTTTAATAAGACAATTAAGGCTGAGTCAGGATTGGTAGGATTAAGTAAATTAAATTGATACTTAATCAAAATGGAACATGATAAACTGAACAGACTGATTTGGGGTTAGGTTTATTAAACACTTAACCAACTTAGCATGTTGGCTAGAAATAGAAAACCTAGTAGCGGGGGACCCTTTTCAGCAGTAACCATACAAGGTGTATCAGGATACCCTGAACTAGGCAGGGTGGGGCACGATTACTGGGCTGACTGTAAGAGGTCAAATCGACGGCGGTGGTGCAGCAGTGTAGGTTCTAACGGGGTGCGGGCGTGCACACTCCGGCGCAGAAAAATAAGGCACTGGGCACCAGTAGCATACCTGTGCATTCTAGAGTTGTGTCGGGCCACCACCATGGGACTTGATACACCCCATGGTGGGACCAGCATAGGTAACTACAACAACGGGGGCCGTAAGACACATGTAACTAAGCGAGTAGGAGCCGATCATCAGAAATGGATCACTTCACCCTGATTATGGGGTGCCTGTTGGGAACTAGTTTATATGGGTACAGAGATTAATATGGGGTACGATAGTATATTCGACCCTAGACAACTTAACTTAGTTTATGGTGCATTCCCATTTCCAGTTTATGCTTATCATACCCAGTTCTTTATTCATAGACTGAATAGTCCTAGACTTACTCAGGCTTTATGTCTGACTCTACTTTTCTTTCACCTTCTTTTCTTTCGTTCCCCCCCCCAGGTCCGCAAGGAGGGAACACCGCAGCTTGACCAGTTTTCACATCCAGCTTGAAGAGAAAGAATGTATTGCTTGGATCTTTTTCCGTTTTGGGCTATGGCTTTAGGCAGCAATGATGGGACTTTTGCAGTTTATTTATGTTTTCTTTATGCTTCTTGAATAATGTAATCAAGACAGTTATGAAGATGTTATGTTTTTGGAAGAATTGTAAAACAAGTATGGTATGTTTTTGTGAACACGTATTTTGATGAAATAAAAGATGTTGTTGATTTCCGCTGTTCAAAAATATGCGTTCTTATATCTGTCTTGTATATCTGTGACTTATACTGATAAACCTCCACCAAAATTAGGGCATTCCCCTTGAGAGTGACCCTAACGGAGGTGGGGTGTTTCTCTCGCGCCTACTGGCGAACCAACGCTCTAAACTGCGACATGTAGGGGTAAGAGTCTCCCGTTCGCCACCAAACCGCGAAGCGAGAACCCCCTATCATGCGTACCCGGCCTACTCTGGGCCAGCAACAAGAACTGGTGATACTCCATTCTCGATCTTTTCAATCTAATTAAAGATTCATTAAAACTCCCCTTAGTTTTAATCGTTAACTGGGTTAAAGAAATAGTGTCATTTAAAACATGGTTCCCGATAAACCCAAAACCACATTCCATTAATTATCGGGGTTAAAGAACGAGTGTTATTTAAAACACTGTCCACGATAAACCCAAAAATCAATATCAATTCAATTTCAATTAAATATTATTTAATTGGTACACTTCATTAAATCTAAATAAAAAGATTTAATCTTTTCTCAACTGGGTTCAAGAACAGTGTTAGTCAAGACACCATTCACGACAAACCCAAATCACATTTGATATTAAATACAAGGCTCTGAATAGAAAATATCCCGGCTTATATTCAATATCAAATTCTACGACCAACAAATATCGTATTGGAAATAACGATATATATATCTATATCTTTCAAATTTCTATAACAACATCTGTATAATCACGAAATCCAACATCGAAATATTCCGAAGACAATTTCGATTCAAATCCATTCCAATGCAATCATTGGAAATTCTGGTTATTTTCAAAACCATTTCAAATTCAATTTATTTATTTAAAAATAAATAGAATTATAATTCTAGTTCAAAACTAGTTCATTTCGATAAAAATCTATTTTTATCTTTTCAAATATGGAGTTTTTCATCCCAATTCTTTCTAAATCATTTATTATGATTTTACACAAATTATTACTATTTTTAATAATTTTATTAAGGCCCGTACAGTCGATTTCCATCAACGGCCATCGAACTGCACTTACAACGACCTTTTCCAAATTTGATTTGGACATAATTCCAAATCCAACCGTTAGATTTCTAATTTCTAATTTTCGTTAGAAACCACTTTTCGATACGAACCCAACGGTTCCGGTTTTAGGAGAATCCGACGGTCGGATCTCCCGCAATATCCATTCGAAGTCAATGGTCGAAATTCGCGAACTGCCGCGGCGCGGCGCGTTCTATTCAGGCAATTATTATATATATATAATATATACTTCGTCGATTTCCTTTTAAAACGTATTTTATAAATCGTTTTAAATTCGTTTTCAAAACGATTTCAACTACTTTTCAAATTCAAATCAAAATTGAATTTTTCCAATATAAATTCGTTTTAAATTCATTTCAAATTGATTTCAAATTGTTTTCAAATTGATTTCAATTCAATTTCAATTTAATTCGAATGCAATTCCTTTCGATTCCAATTCGAATTCAATTCTATTCAATTTCAATTCGAATTCACTTATATTCAATTTCAATTCGAATTCACTTATATTCAATTTCAATTAGAATTTCGATTCTTTTCAAAATATCTGATTTTGAAATCACTTTCGATATTCATTATAAAATGAATGAAATCGATATAAATATCGTTCACGTCAAAATGGCGTCAATCTAATCAACACGGCTTCATATATTTCTATTCTCAAATATTCTATTTCAAATATTTCTTTTTCAAAACTGGAATGAGGCCCAATCAATTACCATATTATGTTAATTATATGGACTTTCCACACCACATGTACACAATAACAACGATGAATAATCAACCATCATCCAAAGTGCATTCTACACTGTATAAGCATCAAATATAAATATTTAACGCTCATAACAGTCTGTCAATCAATCGATCGACATACAACTAACTATTGGGATTAGTGTACGTCAATTATCATCCCAATACCCGTGTGGGGTTTCAAACAAATCAAACACAGATTTTATTTGTGCAGTTGAGCGATGTGTAAAATTTATCGTCCCAATCAATATTAGTCAAATGTGTGTATATAAACAAATTGTCCGATTTGTTTATTTTATTTCATTTCATATATACGTTAAAAATTCTATTTTTAATTATAAAATATTTTCCACTATAAAATATTTTATTTCATTTCACAACAACATCACAAACAATTTTCACAACATATCAATCAAACAAACAAGCCATCCTTGGTCTGTGGATGACGGGTGTCGGGTGCTGCTAATCACCGTCTACATCCTAGTATATATATATATAACTAGAAAAAGAAAATTTAGAGTGAGAAGTTCTCACCAAAGCTATCCCAACTTCACGACACTTCATTTAGAGAAATCTTCGTCGTTTCTTCTTTCGTCACTTTCTCCATCCGCATTCACTACATATATAAAAATCGAATTTTTACTTCGTTATTCAATATATAAAAATCAAATTTTTACTTCGTTATTCAATATATAAAAATCGAATTTTTACTACGCTATTCAATATAAAAAGATTATATTTTTATACTTCTACTATATAAAAGATTATATTTTTATTCCTTTTACAATATAAAAGATTATATTTTTATTCATTTTACAATATAAAAGATTATATTTTTATTCTTTTTACAATATAAAAGATTATATTTTTATCCTCTTCATGAATAAAAATCATATTTTTACAATGCCACTAGTATAAAAATTATATTTTTAACCTTTCTATATTATAAAAATTATATTTTTACTATCTACATTAGATAAAAATCATATCTTTATATCTTCTATAAATTAAAAATCGAATTTTTATTCTTTCTAAAATATAAAAATCTTATTTTTTTATCCTCTACATCACATGAAAAAAAAAAATTCAACTTCTTTCTATAATATAAAAATTTCGCCTTTATTTTCAAAGCTAATCATATATGAAAAAAAATCAGTTTTTTTTATAACTAAGTAAATAAATAAATGAAATCATAAAAACATACCTTTAATCGTTGGTGAATGGGGGATCGAAGGCGAAGCAGGTGGTTCTGAAGTGGAGGGGGGCGTCGGAGTGGGTGAAAGAAGAAGAAGAAGCGGCCGCAGCAACAGGTAGGGGGGGTCGATCACGCGCGTCGGTAGGAGGGGAGGTGTCGCGCAGGCGGAAGAGGCAGAGGGGGGGTCGCGCGGGCGGCAGATTGAGGAGGGGGGGTCGATCGACGAGGTGGCGTCGCTGATGGGGGGGGGGGGGGGGGGCGGCGCGATCAGTTTAGGGTTTTTTTTTCTTTTTATGTTGAAATGAAAACTAACGGGGGGGGGGGGCTGAGTAAATAAAGGAGAGGGGGGGTTTATTTTTAATCATAGTTTTATTTTATTTTAATCCCAAAAGGTAACTTTTTCTTTCGACCTCGAAACAAGGCCCACCGCCTGTCGTCCATAGCTAATTACCCCCATTCCGAACACAATGGGATATGTTTCGTAGGATGATTCGGCTGTTTCGACCAGTTTCCGTTAAAATCAACATATAACTCTATATATTGAATTTGATCGCGCATTTCAATTTACCGGGGTCACATACGAACTCTAAAAATTCCAAAAAAATATTTTCTAGCTTCGTATTGACGATACGGTCCTAACAAAACTAGTTTCGTCGAATTCTGCGACCGTTTGAAAAATGGCCATTTTCCAGTCGATTAAAATCAACTGAAACTGGTCAAACGCGTTTTCCTTTGCCACGCTCTCATATTGATTCGAAAAATTATGAAATTTGGAATCTAGCAATAACTTGACATCATGGATCCAACAAAAGTGGTTTCATCGAAATCCGAGGTCGTTTGCAAAATTTCCATTTTTAAGGGCCTGAATTCCACAGCGACTATTCAGAATTTTCAACTGGACATATCTTTTGATCCCCGTTATGAAATTTTGATTTCTCGGATTCGCTGGAAAGATATTCACAAATAGATTCTATTATCTTTGGTTTCGCTAAAATTCGGTTTATTTTGAATCCAGCACATTCATTTGAAGTTTGAAATCGAATTATCGAACTACCGCGTCGTTTTCAATTCCTTTTATAAATATAAATAATTATTTATATTCCAACGACGAACTATATAATATAAATGTTTGATTTATATTCAAAATAAATTTCTCGTCGATATTATTTAAAATAATCTATTTTAAATAATCAAAATTCACTAAAATTGCTAAAATAAAATTTTTAAACTGGCCCAGATTTTCGGGTTGTTACATATTTCTGTGTAATGTTCATTTATACTCTGTATATTCTTGTAATCTGATGAATTTTTGTAATATACAATGAAATGTTCTTTCGTCTGCGTTCTGATTTGTCTTGTTCTCAAAACAATTCGTTCTTTCTCTTCTCTTCGGAGACCGGGGAAGTTCGGGTCGTTTCATCCTCGACCCTGCGCCGCCACCACATCCCCTCCGACCCTCTTACTCCCTTCGTTTCCTCCTTCTTGGGTCCTAGAACGCGCAATGAACCCCTCCTCTCCGTTCGAAAACAATGTAAGTTTTAAATTCAAGTTTTATTTATTTTTCTTAAGTTAAAAACTGAATTTTTATTTGATAGGAAAGTTAAAAACTGAATTTTTATTTGATAGGAAAGTTAAAAACTGAATTTTTATATGATAGGAATGTTAAGAATATAATTTTTATACTAGTGGCACATTAAAAATGTGATCTTTATATAATAGAAGACATAAAAATACTATTTTTATATAAGTAGTGTATTGAAAATAAGATTTCTATATAATAGAGAATATAAAAATATGATCTTTATATATGTAGCGAAATAAAAATCTGATTTTTATTATATATATAGTGATGTAAGGAAAAGGCGAAATCTTTATATTTGAAAAGGCGAAATCTTTATATTTGAAAAGGCGAAATCTTTATATTTGAAAGGCGAAATCTTTATATAGAGAATAGAGGGATAAAAATAGAATTTTTATCTATATAGCATCGATGTAAAAATAGAATTTTTATCTATATAGCATCGATGTAAAAATAGAATTTTTATCTATATAGTAGCGATGTAAAAATAGAATTTTTATCTATATAGTAGCGATGTAAAAATAGAATTTTTATCCATATGGAGTAATTATAAAAATATGATTTTTATATACATGACAAGAATATAAAAATGTGATTTTTATATATGTAGTGGCTACGGGCAACGAAAGTGACAAAAGGCGAGTACAGCAATGACTTCTACATAAGAAGAGTCGAAGCATTTGGATTAGCTATTGGTGAGAACTTCTCACTCTAAATTTCTTTTTCTAGTTATATATATATATATACTAGGATGCAGACGGTGCTTAGCAGCACCCGACACCCGTCATCCACAGACCATGGATGGCTTGTTTGTTTGATTGATGTGTTGTGAAATTTGTTTGTATTGTTGATGTGAAATCGATAATAAATTGAAGATGGTTGAAATAAATATATTATCGTTGAAAATATAATTTTTAACGTGAATGTGAATAAATAAATAATTATAAACAAATCGGCCGATTTGTTTATATACACTGATTTGACTGATATGGATTGGGTCGATAAATTTTACACATCGCCCAACTGCACAAATAATATTCAGTGTTTGTTGATTTGAAACCCCACACGGGTGTTGGGATGAAATTTGGCGTACACTAATCCCAATTATTTAATCGTATGTCGATCGATTGGTCGACAGGCCGTGTAAGCGTTAATTATTTATATTTGATGCTTATGCAGTTGTGTGGTGCACCTTGGATGATGGTTGATTGTTTATCATTGCTATTATATACATGTGGCGTATGGAATCCATATAATTAACATTATATGGTGATTGATTGGGCCACATTCCAATCGGGAAAATAATGAATATTATAAAAGAAAATTCATGTGTTGAATATAAAAATAGTCGTGAGTTGAAAGAAATATAGATTTATGTGATGAATGGAATATATATATTCATTTGTTGAATAGAATAACGAATTTATTGAAATATATATAGCCGTGTTGATTAGAGTTGCGCTATTTTGACGTGAACGATATTTATATCGATTATATTCGTTTTTATAATGAATATAGAAAAGGCAGTGATTTCAAAATATAACGTTTTGAAATTATTATCATTTATATAGTAATGATATGAAATATTCAATTTTGATTTGAAATTGAATATAAAGTTGAAATGGTTTTGAAAACGAATTTAAAACGACTTATAAAATACGTTTTAAAAAGGAAATCGATGAAATATATATATATATATATATATATATATATATAATGGCCTGAATAGAACGCGCCGCGCCGCGGCAGTTCGTGAATTTCGACCATTGACTTCGAATTGACGTTGCGGGAGATCCGACCGTCGGATTCTCCTAAAACCGGAACTGTTGGGTTCGTATCGAAAAGAGCATTCCAATGAATATTAGAAATTTGAAATCTAACGGTTGGATTTGGAATTATGTCCAAATCAATTTCAGAAAAGGTCGCTGTAAGTGCAGTTCAATGGCCGTTGTTGGAAATCAACTGTACGGGCCTTGATAAAATTATTAAAAATATTAATAATTTGTGTAAAATCATAATATGTGAATTGGAAAGAACCGGGACGAAAAATTCCACATTTGAAAGGATAAAAATATATTTTTTTGTCAAAATGAACTAGTTTTGAACTAGAATTAAAATCAATTTATTTTTGAAATAAATAAATTGAATTTGAAAGCGATTTTAAAAATAATCAATATTCCCAATACGTGAATTGGACTGGAGTTGAATCGAAATTATCTTCGGAAATATTTCGATATTGGATTTCGTGACTATACAGATATTGCTATGGGAATTTGAAAGATATATTTTATATCGTTATTTCCATTACGATATTTGTTGGTTTCAGAATTTGATATTTAATATAAGCTGGTATATTTTCTATCCAGAGCCTTGTATTTAATATCAAATGTGATTTGGGTTTATCGTGAATCGTGTTTTAGATGACATTGGTTCTTTAACCCAGTTAAAGATAGGTTATTGATTTTTGAGAAGATTAAAACTAAGTGGAGTTTTTAATGAATCTTTAATTAGATTGAAAGTGAATTGATTATTTAAATTATCAAATCCGAAAGGTGATCGAGAATGGAGTACCACAAGCTTTGCTCCAAAGCGATAGTTAAATCTTTAATTAGATTTGAACGTGAAATGGTAATTAATTTTACCGATAACACCGTGGTGTTAGATATGGAGTATCACCAGTTTTGCTCCATGGGATGAATAGGTTGGGATTGGGAAATAAAATAAATAATTATTTCGGTGTGGTTCGCTAATCCCGACTAGGTTGGAAAACCATAAAATGGTTTGAAATGATATCCAAAGGAAGATTTAAGAATAAATTTAGAAGAATTTATCTTGGATAAAATTAATGGGAACCTTTCCCTAAGAATGTGATTTTGTGAATAAAAGAATATTCTGAATTGGAACGAGGCGTTTGTGTGTTTGTGTAACATTTGTTTATTATACATGTGGGTTATTCATAAAGGCCGGGTTATACCCATTCTAAATAACCGATTCGACGAGATGTCGAAGATGAAGACGGTGGTTGAAGACCGGAAGTCTTCACATCGTTTGGGTGATTACTGATGATCTTGATTGGGCTGTACACCCAAGATGAGGGAATCAGTTGGTGATCGTCCAGACGTACTTGGTGATGGATGGATATGCGAGGAAAGTGCCTCCGGTTTCGTTCAGACCCAGAACGAACTTGTAAATGGATTGTGTGTCTAACATTAGATTTTATTCTGTGTTGATTGATCTCTATTAAATATACATTTGTTTGGCGGCAGAGAATTTATTCTCTTGCTTAACGCCCTTCTCTGAGACGTACGAGCTCAGAGGTTGTATATCGATGGACATCAGTCGCATGGAGTGAATTGCCAGTGTGGCACGCATAAGTGGCAATTGATCAGGGCTTCTGTTGAAAAGCAAAGTCTTGTGGTTGATGATCAAAGCATGGTCTGTGTGACGTAGCTTTGTGTATAGCGTGAATTCGCGAGCCTCACACCTCGGTATGAGTCAAAAACGGGATAGTGACTGCAGGGAGAGCACGACGTTTCTTTCTAGCTAGGGTGGTGTCAGTGACCTACCAGCCCTGACATTTATATACTTTTCACCTGTGTGGTTGTTGGATATGAGGCGCCTCGGATATAGGTCTGTAAGGACCGGGAAACGTGTGTTCAGGAATAATTAATCCTCAAAAGTAAGAGAGGACCGGCCCTGAAGATCCAAGGATCATAGTGGGGTCCTGAGGCATTTGCTAGAGTGTCTCGAACGCGGAGAGGAGCTTGCCCCTTGCCTCGACTCATGACGGAAATCCAATTTCCAATACGTGATATTGCGGTTTTAATTGTAGAACTAGTATGGCTACATGATAAATGGTACCCATGCCGCCTATGATTGATATTTATGATTGAAAATTGTTTTGACACTATACACTTATAATAGTATCAAATGATTTGTTTTTTCAAACGTACCAAGCATGTTTGGCTATTATAAGGGAAAACCCTATCCTCCGGCTTGCGTTGCATTGTGTGATGGGACCTGGGTCTTATAATAGCTTCATTTTTCCAAAAAGCATTGCACTGTTTGTTATATGCACTGGTATTCTTGGGAGGAAACCCGTTCCGTGTTATACGGCGTGGTTCCTTGAATTACCCTCTTTTAAAGTAAAGTTTTGAATAACTGTTTTAGTTCTCACACCAGTCACATGACTGACCTGGAGTTTATTGTTTTAACCTAAACTCTGGGTGCCCCTATTTTCCACACGGGCAGCTAGTAGTTTTGGTTTTGCAGATTTATATCCACAGGGTCCTGATTTACAGCTGGAACGATGCTCGGAAAGCTCTGTATCCGTGTATCACTTTCAGTTGTGTTTTGTATATTTTTCCGCTGCTATGTAATTTATTGTAATCTCTGATATTCATTGAATGTATTTTATTCGTTTATACTCTGTATATTCTTGTATCTGATGGAATTGTTGAAATAACAATGAAATGTTCTTCCGTCTGCGTTCCGATGTGTGTTGTTCTCATCTCAATCCGGGCTTTCCTTACCGGGGGAGTTCGGGTCGTTACAGAGTGGTATCGGAGCTTTGGTTTACAGAGCTCGAGAACAAGACACATTAGAACCATACGAAAGAATTCATCAGATATTGGATTAGTAATATCCAATTAGAATGACTCGTTAGAGATAGGATCAGTAGTATCCTAGAACGAGTGTGAAGAGTATATTTTTCAAATGAAAACAATTTTGTTTTGAAAATTTAAACCATTTTATACGTATTTTATTATTTATTTATTTTGAATTTGGACAATCGAGTATACAAAGATTTCGCATATACGCGTCATGAACGTATATTCGAAGTTTTAATATACAAGATAGATATAGAGTCACATTCTAGACGCCCGGGGATAATTCTGGTGATGTGGCCACATCATCAGTATTTATATTCGTGTTTCGAAGGTGTGATATCTATATATTTCCATTAGACTGGTGTGAGAACCAAAACTAACATAGCTAGAATACATTGTTGTGAATTGGCATCAAAAACATGATTTTTGTATATGTATCAAAATTATGAATTTGAAACTCTAATTCACTAATTGATTGTTGGTTGTGTTGGTTGTTTATTTGTTTGATAATTTTGAACCATTTAGCCTAATTGAACCAAACACTGAATTGTATGGAAAATTGGTCGCATTTGTTTGCATATACATGTACTTACATTGAACAGGTCATAGCAAGGAGGCTAGAGCAGAGAATAAAATTTGTTTGCCCGACAAATAGGTACATATTTACTATAATTTACTGTTTTGTTTGGGTGATGATGATTTTATGAGCCGATTGGCTAGCCGCTTGGCTTTTTCTTTTTCTTTTTGAGATCAGAAGGCCTATATGGCAATTTCGGGATTTTCCCGATGCTCCCGGTGCAGGGGAGGTTATGGCGAAATTTTTCGAAAATTTAGGGTGTTAGCCAAATTTTTGAAAAATTTGAAAAGTTCTTAGAAACTGAAAAGTTGAAGAACTTAAGCCGTAGTCAAAATAATGGAAGTTGAGTTGATGGGTTAAACAACTTTCGGCTTCGTTCCTTTTCGGCTTCCATTGTTATGTTCCTTTTTGGCTTTTGATTTAGAGAAGATTAGAATATCATTAATAAAAAACAGAACAAATTATTCAATTAAATCACACTTTGAACTGATAAGAAAATAGTTAGAAATATATACTTGTGCATTATATATGTTTGAACAGGAAATTGGACAGCTGTTGAGTAAAGATTTTATTTGCGTGCCCGACATATAGTTAAACCTTAATGAGTTGGATGCGAAATATTATTATATCAACTCCTGTGAATGCCATTGGATGCGGAGTGTTGGTTATTCTGTGTGAAATAATAAACATCGCCATAGGATAACAACAATTAATTTTGAACTACATTACATGGCATACTTTTGGAAGATAGGCATACTTCATCATATATCACATAAGCATTTGGAGCTTGTGTGACGAGGTGGAAGATTTACCATACGAGCGAGAGGCTTGTATGGCGATGACTATATTTTATAGGTTGAACTGATGACTGATATGGACTACTTAAATTGTAACGATAAAATTGCCAGATTAATAAAAACCCCACACGGGTCTAGAGTTGACAATAATCACGTCTCTCTAGTTATTAGATACGGCACATGGACTATTTATTTCCCACACGGGACGAGGTGACGAGGATTTATCCTATGGAGCATTTAAAATACACACTCCCTCAGGCTTTGACAGGGTGACGAGAATTTATTCTCTGGAGTTATTATCAATACACGCTCCCCTGTAAACACCAGAATATATCACTATAAATATGTGTATGCTTATTAGGATTTATTGGGTACCTAATACGGCCACATAAATTTCCAAACCTCTCCCCGTACAAAGGAGGTTATGGCGAAATTTTTCGAAAATTCCGGGTGTTAGCCAAATTTTTGAAGAATTTGAAAATTCTCAGAAACTGAAAAGTTGGAGAATGGAAGCCAAATCGAACGTAGAGTTGATTAATCAAACCACTTTCGACTTTGTTCCTTTTCGGGGACGAAAAGTTTTAAGTGGTGGAGATTGTAACAACCCGAAAATCTGGGCTAGTTTAAAATTTTTATTTTGGCAATTTTAGCGAATTCTGAACATTTAAAATGAAATATTTTAAATAATATCGACGAGAAATTTATTTTGAATAGAATAGAACGAATATATTTATATACCTCGTCGTTAGAATATAAATAATTATATATAATTATAAATAGAATTGAAAATGGCGTGGTAGTTCGATAATTCGATTTCAAACTTCAAATGAATGTACCGGGTGCAAAATAAACCGGATTTTAGCGAAACCAAAAATAATAGGATCTAATTGAGAATATCTTTCCAATGAATCCGAAAAATTGAGATTTCATAGTGGGAATCAAAAGATATGTCCAGTTGAAAATTCTGAATAGTCGCTATGGAATTCAGGCCCTTAAAAATAGCCATTTTGCAAACGATCTCGGATTTCGACGAAACCACTTTTTTTGGGTCCGTGATGTCAAATTATTGCTAGGTTTCAAATTTCATAATTTTTCGAATCAATATGTGAGCGTGGCAAAGGAAAACGTGTTTGACCAGTTTTAGTTGATTTTAATCGACTGGAAAATGGCCATTTTTCCAACGATCTCAGAATTCGACGAAACTAGTTTTGTTAGGACCGTATCGTCAATACAAAGCTAGAAAAAATTTTTTTGGGATTTATAGAGTTCGTATGTGACCCCAGTAAATTGAAATACGCGTTCAAATTCAATATATAGAAGTATATGTTGATTTTGACGAAAACTGATCGAAACGATCGAATTAGCTTGCGATACATATCCCATTGTGTTCGGAATGGGGGTAATTAGCTATGGACGACAAGCGGTGGGCCTCGTTTAGAGGTCAAATGAAAAAGTACCTTTTTGAAATTAAAATTAATTAATTAATTAATTAAATTCTCTCCTCTCCTTACATCACTCAGCCCCCCCCCCCCAGGTTAAAAATCAAAATAAAAAAAAAAGAGCGGGCGACAGGGGGGGGGGGGGGGAAACCACCGCCGCCGCTTCCATCGCGCCCCCCCCCCCCCCCCCCCGGTTGAACGTCGCCGCTTCTTCCCCCACCTCCCCTTCTTCTTCCCTCTCCCCTTCCACTGCTCCCTCCTCTTCTCCTTTTCCCTTCTGAAAACCCGCCGCACCCCCCTCCCTCCAGAAGCCCTAGCCGCCCTCTCCTCGACCCTGCGCCGCCACCACATCCCCTCCGATCCTCTTACTCCCTCCGTTTCCTCCTTCTTCGGTCCTAGAACGCGCAATGAACCCCTCCTCTCCGTTCGAAAACAATGTAAGTTTTAAATTCAAGTTTTATTTATTTTTCTTAAGTTAAAAACTGAATTTTTATTTGATAGGAAAGTTAAACACTGAATTTTTATTTGATAGGAAAGTTAAAAACTGAATTTTTATATGATAAGAATGTTAAAAATATAATTTTTATACTAGTGGCACATTAAAAATGTGATCTTTATATAATAGAAGATATAAAAATACTATTTTTATATAAGTAGTGTATTGAAAATAAGATTTCTATATAATAGAGAATATAAAAATATGATCTTTATATATGTAGCGAAATAAAAATCTGATTTTTATTATATATAGTGATGTAAGGAAAAGGCGAAATCTTTATATTTGAAAAGGCGAAATCTTTATATTTGAAAAGGCGAAATCTTTATATTTGAAAATGCGAAATCTTTATATTTGAAAGGCGAAATCTTTATATAGAGAATAGAGGGATAAAACTAGAATTGTTATCTATATAGCATCGATGTAAAAATAGAATTTTTATCTATATAGCATCGATGTAAAAATAGAATTTTTATCTATATAGTAGCGATGTAAAAATAGAATTTTTATCTATATAGTAGCGATGTAAAAATAGAATTTTTATCCATATGGAGTAATTATAAAAATATGATTTTTATATACATGGCAAGAATATAAAAATGTGATTTTTATATATGTAGTGGCTACGGGCAACGAAAGTGACAAAAGGCGAGTACAGCAATGACTTCTACATAAGAAGAGTCGAGGCGTTTGGATTAGCTATTGGTGAGAACTTCTCACTCTGAATTTCTTTTTCTAGTTATATATATATATATATATATACTAGGATGCAGACGGTGCTTAGCAGCACCCGACACCCGTCATCCACAGACCATGGATGGCTTGTTTGTTTGATTGATGTGTTGTGAAATTTGTTTGTATTGTTGATGTGAAATCGATAATAAATTGAAGATGGTTGAAATAAATATATTATCGTTGAAAATATAATTTTTAACGTGAATGTGAATAAATAAATAATTATAAACAAATCGGCCGATTTGTTTATATACATTGACTTGACTGATATGGATTGGGTCGATAAATTTTACACATCGCCCAACTGCACAAATAATATTCAGTGTTTGTTGATTTGAAACCCCACACGGGTGTTGGGATGAAATTTGGCGTACACTAATCCCAATTATTTAATCGTATGTCGATCGATTGGTCGACAGGCTGTGTAAGCGTTAATTATTTATATTTGATGCTTATGCAGTTGTGTGGTGCACCTTGGATGATGGTTGATTGTTTATCATTGCTATTATATACATGTGGTGTACGGAATCCATATAATTAACATTATATGGTGATTGATTGGGCCTCATTCCAATCGGGAAAATAATGAATATTATAAAAGAAAATTCATGTGTTGAATATAAAAATAGTCGTGTGTTGAAAGAAATATAGATTCATGTGTTGAATGGAATATATATATTCATTTGTTGAATAGAATAACGAATTTATTGAAATATATATAGCCGTGTTGATTAGAGTTGCGCTATTTTGACGTGAACGATATTTATATCGATTATATTCGTTTTTATAATGAATATAGAAAAGGGAGTGATTTCAAAATATAACGTTTAGAAAATATTATCATTTATATAGTAATGATATGAAATATTCATTTTTGATTTGAAATTGAATATAAAGTTGAAATGGTTTTGAAAATGAATTTAAAACGATTTATAAAATACGTTTTAAAAAGGAAATCGACGAAATATATAATATATATATATTATATATATAATGGCCTGAATAGAACACGCCGCGCCGCGGCAGTTCGTGAATTTCGACCATTGACTTCGAATTGACGTTGCGGGAGATCCGACCGTCGGATTCTCCTAAAACCGGAACTGTTGGGTTCGTATCGAAAAGAGCTTTCCAATGAATATTAGAAATTTGAAATCTAACGGTTGGATTTGGAATTATGTCCAAATCAATTTCAGAAAAGGTCATTATAAGTGCAGTTCGATGGCCGTTGTTGGAAATCGACTGTACGGGCCTTGATAAAATTATTAAAAATATTAATAATTTGTGTAAAATCATAATATGTGAATTGGAAAGAACCGGGATGAAAAATTCCACATTCAAAAGGATAAAAATATTTTTTTTTTGTCAAAATGAACTAGTTTTGAACTAGAATTAAAATCAATTTATTTTTGAAATAAATAAATTGAATTTGAAAGCGATTTTAAAAATAATCAATATTCCCAATACGTGAATTGGACTGGAGTTGAATCGAAATTATCTTCGGAAATATTTCGATATTGGATTTCATGACTATACAGATATTGCTATGGGAATTTGAAAGATATATTTTATATCGTTATTTCCATTACGATATTTTTTGGTTTCAGAATTTGATATTGAATATAAGCCGGTATATTTTCTATCCAGAGCCTTGTATTTAATATCAAATGTGATTTGGGTTTATCGTGAATCGTGTTTTAGATGACATTGGTTCTTTAACCCAGTTAAAGATAGGTTATTGATTTTTGAGAAGATTAAAACTAAGTGGAGTTTTTAATGAATCTTTAATTAGATTGAAAGTGAATTGATTATTTAAATTATCAAATCCGAAAGGTGATCGAGAATGGAGTACCACCAGTTTTGCTCCAAAGCGATAGTTAAATCTTTAATTAGATTTGAACGTGAAATGGTAATTAATTTTACCGATAACACCGTGGTGTTAGATATGGAGTATTACCAGTTTTGCTCCATGGGATGAATAGGTTGGGATTGGGAAATAAAATAAATAATTACTTCGGTGTGGTTCGCTAATCCCGACTTGGTTGGAAAACCATAAAATGGTTTGAAATGATATCCAAAGGAAGATTAAAGAATAAATTTAGAAGAATTTATCTTGGATAAAATTAATGGGAACCTTTCCCTAAGAATGTGATTTTGTGAATAAAAGAATATTCTGAATTGGAATGAGGCGTTTGTGTAACATTTGTTTATTATACACGTGGGTTATTCAGAATGGCCGGGTTATACCCATTCTGAATAACCGATTCGACGAGATGTCGAAGATGAAGACGGTGGTTGAAGACCGGAAGTCTTCACATCGTTTGGGTGATTACTGATGATCTTGATTGGGATGTACACCCAAGATGAGGGAAACAGTTGGTGATCGTCCAGACGTACTTGGAGATGGATGGATATGCGAGGAAAGTGCCTCCGGTTTCGTTCAGACCCAGAACGAACTTGTAAATGGATTGTGTGTCTGACATTGGATTTTATTCTGTGTTGATTGATCTCTATTAAATATACATCTGTTTGGCGGCAGAGAATTTATTCTCTTGCTTAACGCCCTTCTCTGAGACGTACGAGCTCAGAGGTTGTATATCGATGGACATCAGTCGCATGAGTGAATTGCCAGTGTGGCACGCGTAAGTGGAAATTGATCAGGGCTTCTGTTGAAAAGCAAAGTCTTGTGGTTGATGATCAAAGCATGGTCTGTGTGGCGTAGCTTTGTGTATAGCGTGAATTCGCGAGCCTCACACCTCTGTATGAGTCAAAAACGGGATAGTGACTGCAGTGAGAGCACGACGTTTCTTTCTAGCTAGGGTGGTGTCAGTGACCTACCAGCCCTGACATTTATATACTTTTCACCTGTGTGGTTGTTGGATATGAGGCGCCTCGGATATAGGTCTGTAAGGACCGGGAAACGTGTGTTCAGGAATAATTAATCCTCAAAAGTAAGAGAGGACCGGCCCTGAAGATCCAAGGATCATAGTGGGGTCCTGAGGCATTTGCTAGAGTGCCTCGAACGCGGAGAGGAGCTTGCCCCTTGCCTCGACTCATGACGGAAATCCAATTTCCAATACGTGATATTGCGGTTTTAATGGTAGAACTAGTATGGCGACATGATAGATGGTACCCATGCCGCCTATGATTGATATTTATGATTGAAAATTGTTTTGACACTATACACTTATAATAGTATCAAATGATTTGTTTTTTTAAACGTACCAAGCATGTTTGGCTATTATAAGGGAAAACACTATCCTCCGGCTTGCGTTGCATTGTGTGATGGGACCTGGGTCTTATAATAGCTTCATTTTTCCAAAAAGCATTGCGCTGTTTGTTATATGCACTGGTATTCTTGGGAGGAAACCCGTTCCGTGTTATACGGCGTGGTCCCTTGAATTACTCTCTTTTAAAGTAAAGTTTTGAATAACTGTTTTAGTTCTCACACTAGTCACATGACTGACCTGGAGTTTATACCCCTATTTTCCACACGGGCAGTTAGTAGTTTTGGTTTTGCAGATTTATATCCACAAGGTCCTGATTTACAACTGGAACGATGCTCGGAAAGCTCTGTATCCGTGTATCACTTTCAGTTGTGTTTTGTATATTTTTCCGCTGCTATGTAATTTATTGTAATCTCTGATATTCATCGAATGTATTTTATTCATTTATACTCTGTTTATTCTTGTATCTGATGGAATTGTTGAAATAACAATGAAATGTTCTTCCGTCTGCGTTCCGATGTGTGTTGTTCTCATCTCAATCTGGGCTTTCCTTACCGGGGGAGTTCGGGTCGTTACATTTTTGGTCAGTTTTTCTTTAAATTAAAACATAAATCAATATATATTGAATTTAAACGTACATTTTAATTTAACGAGGCCACATGCTGACTCCAAAAATTTGAGAAAAATAAATCTAGCTATGTTTTGATGATATGGTCCTAATAAAACTAATTTCGCAGAATTTGGAGGCCGTTTGAAAAATGGTCATTTTCTGGTCGATCCAATTTGACTGAAATTGACAAAACACGTTTTCTTTTGCCACGCTCACATATTAATTCCAAAAATTATGAAAATTGGAATCTAGCTATAATTTGACATTCCAAATCCAACAAAAGTGGTTCGAAAACGGAGGTCGTTTGCAAAATGGCTATTTTTAAGGGCTGTATATTATATTAAATTCCATAGCGACTATTTTAAATTTTAAACTGGATATAAATTTCAATTCCCGTTATGAAATCTCAGTTTTTCACATTCGTTAGAAAGATATAATTAAACAGATTCAAATATTTCTGGTTTGACTGAAATCAGATTTATTTTAAATGTTGTATATTCATTTAAAATTTAAAATTTAAAATCGAATTTTCAAACTACCGCGCCATTTCAGGCTTGTTTTATAATTAAAATAAATATATTTATTCTAACTTCGATTTAAATAAATTTTTAGGTGTTATTATTTAAAATAAATCATTTTAAATATACAAAATCCATTAGAATAGCTAAATACAAATTTTAAATTGGTTCTGAAATTCCGGGTTGTTACATAAATGCTCAATAGTCCGACCTTGGCGTCGAATAAAATACTCAAAATTCTTTTTTTATAAGGTACACCATCTCCAAATATATGACTATATTTAATATAATTTATCAATTTCAAAATAAATTTGTTTCAAAATTTATTAATTTCAAAATGCTTTCCTGTGCTACTCTTTCAAATCAATAGTTTCAAAACAATTTATATTTCAAGTTACGCTCTCACGATTGAAATTTCTAGTGACAGATTCTTATTAGACTCTATAAGCTAAGCTTTGTGTAAACCAATGCTTTGATAACAACTGCAACGTCCTGCCATTTCGACCGCTTCAAATCGGTAATTAAACCAACTCAAACCGTTCGAAACAATTGATTGTTAATGCTTATGAGGTTTAAACAAAATCAGACACAGAATCACATCAGAGAATAAACCTAGAATATCTCACATTAATTTTATACAAATTTATCAGAGTTTGTAGTATATTTACACAGCGGAGGAAAATACATAGATTTTAATTAAATAAAATTATAGAGTTTCGATGTAGAGAGTACATGTCTTCGCGTGTCTCTAACTTCGGAAGCTGAAATCTTTAAGCTGCAACACTCGGTCTGACTCGAACGTTTCATGCAAAACACAAAATACTTGAATAAGGATTAACTTTATTCAAGTAAGACAACTTCAAAATATAATAGTTAATCCTAACATAAATTTTAAAGTTACATGCTGCATATTCTCGGTTAATAAGGAAGGTGCTACGAACGTTATATTCAGCAGGACATAGTCAGAAATAAATGAGGTTTGAAATGCATATATATGCGTACAACGTTTAGAAAATAGCCTAAGACCGTAACTGTCATATTTTCTTATCAGGAAACACAACAAAGGTACATGACATGCACAGTAGGTCGAAGTAAGGTAGGGTGGATAACCCAACACTTATATGCCCACATTTGTATATGGGTATCAAATATATCGTTAGAATACACATATGCGCGAAGACAAATTACGTAACCAAGTTTCCAAACAAGTTAGCGGGGTATACATATAATGTAACAACCCAAATCCCGACATACCGAATTTTTTTCCCGAAAATTCCAATCTATCGAAACTCAAGTTGGCATGTTTGTATCCTGCAGAAAAGACAAAGATATAAAATATATCAGAGCTCGGAAAATATCTCACAACAAAATGGAATAAAATATAATATAATCAAATATAGCCTTACCAAAGTAATAATGCTGCCTAACCAGTATCCAAATCTATCATATCTCTGCCATAAACCTAACCTGCGAGTACGTTATGAGAAGGGGGTCAAAACATAAGTTCTGGTGATTGGACTTAAATTACACATTCTGAAATAACCCCACATATATCGTTCAGTTATATTTTCTTACTTATTACGTTAGTTTGGGTTAAAAGCTCTCAAGGGTTTATACGCACATCATATCCATCTACCTTCCAGTAAATTAACCTAATATAGCATATATGTATCTACCCCCAATATTAAGCACTTCCTATAGTACCGTTCTCGCACGGTCTCCACCGTCATACCCTGAAAGCATGTGCAACTCTCATCCTACGCCGAACGACGTACGGACCACTATATTAATACCCCACGTTCTGCACAGAACTACCCTCGCTATGCTACGTAAGCGTATAGACTTCTATATCCAAACTCCTCGGTCAAATCAATTCTCACCATGGAGTAATGTCATAACGTCAACGATCCACCACCCGGTGTGGCATGCGTGTACCCCTAGTGACTATGATACATCACCCGGTGTGGTGTGTGTGTACCTAGACACTCACCCGTACGTACTATCTAATTTACTCTGAGTCTGAAATAGAGCAGTGTCCAATGCACGAAACTTGGCCGGGAACTTTTCCATATCTGTATAGGTCGACTAACAGACCTAAAGTACATATATCTAAACTATGGTCTGCATTTTAATGGTGGCTATGGTCCCACCTCGACCCCTCCCTCAACTAGTGAAAGACTACATCAAGAGCTAAGTGACGTGCCCCTAGCAAACAATCTACGTCCAAATTAGCGTGTCCTGCAACCAAAGTCTCGATAGTGAAAGATTGATGGTATATAGGTTTTGCTCTAGTATTTCTGCATTCCACTGACTGCCGATGACAGGTACCCGATGATTACTATCCTTAATTTGGTCCTGACCAGCCTATCTAGGCAAATTATCGAATCACCCCAGTACCATACCGCTACAGCCTTCTGACTGCCAAACTACCATTGCAGTCAAGGTATACTCACTGGTGGTAATGCGCAGACCCAACCTGTGCGAGTACAACCTGAGCATGCACCACAACAGAGGACCACCACAGACTACCCTACCACGTCCCTCGGAAGCTGCGTGCTTCCTTTCAGTACCGCTGAGCCAGCAAGCAGATTATCAAGTAGAAGACTCAGATGGACATGCTCATCTCATGCCTCTAGACACCTCAATGATCTACCCCGTTGGGCTCTTTACCTTCGTACATGCGGACTGGTCCAAGCGCATCACGCTAACGTGTTATTAGACCCTATGTCTAATTTTTTAACTTTGTGCTTGTCTTTTCTTATTAGATTGCCAATTAACTTGATTATCCACATTTTATCTTTTTATTCAAGTTACTAGGTTTTCTCTGAAACCCTTATATCCCTAAGGAATGGATCCTCTCGCTTATTAATTTTGTAATATAACTTAACCCATTTAAGTTCATTAATAAGCCCACAACATGTTATTCCTTAGATTGTAATTAATGAAAGTAATCTACAATCTTTTTACATTATTACAATGTCATTCATTGTCCAATATCTTGTTTACAATTTACAATAACATGTTCTAATTAATGTATAATTAATTATATCTTATCTCAATCCAGATATTTCTGTTAACATGTTACTTAATATATATATTTAAGGACAACTTATTTCATTTCATAAGGTTACAACATTCTTCCTTTTTTGATCATAATTCTTACATTGTCATCACAACCTATTGTTGTTTATTTACTAAATTAGTTCTCTTAACTAAGGCTTATTAATAAGTTTCCTTTTCATTTATTATAACCTATGTTATAATTTCCACTTGTCCCTAGGACAAGCATACCTATTATATACCATTCTCATTCATATAATCAGTTATAATAGATTATATTCCCTGTTAATCATATTTTGCTTGGTTCTTTAATGTTAACCAAACTCTTACTGTTGTAACATTCATTACTTTACAATCTTGTAAATTTTCACATATACCATTAATTTGCACTGCATACATATATTTTTACATATGTTTAGGCACAGACCCCTCAACTTAAGTTTACCACTTGTGTATGTTGGATTTACCGGGCGGTTCCAGGTAGGCTTCTACCATAAGTTGAACTTAACCTCGTGTCTCATTACGATTTTGTACAATTTTCCAACTATTGTAAATTTTACATACAAATTAGGCATATCTATTCTTTTTCTATTATTCTTAATTTTACTGTAATTCTATTTACAACCTTTTGGAATAATAATTCTCCAAAGAAAATATTCATGTTTATTGTAAATTCCTTAATTATAGTGTTTACAGTAATTCCCAATCCGGATAGATGATTAACGGAAATAGGCTTTAATAGAAACATTCTCAACATATTCTACAGAGATTTAATCTCAGTTACCATATTTATTCCCAATTTCACTATAATTTGATTTACAATATCCAATTTGTCATTAACTATATTTTCATGTAATGTATACACTTTTCTGTAAATCTCACAATTTCGGTATTACAGTAGTTTAAACCCAATTAACAAATTCATAGAATAGATATATACAACAGTAATATTCTTAACATACCTGAAAATGAATTATACCGCAATTATCACAACATACAATTATTTAACATTTTAAGAATGGTGGAGAAAGTAAATGGTAAACATACCATTATTTAAAAAGGTATAATTTAAATCCACTCTCCTGTCAACTTTCCAATCCTTTAATCTGATTCATATTTTTATTCCATGGCTTTCCTAAATGAATCTATTATCCAAATAACCATGGATTCACAAATCTAATGCTAAAAGAAGAGGGAAAGAGAGAGAAACCAGTATAAATCAGATTCAAGAACTTACCTCACATAGATTAGAATTTTGAACACCTATTTGTAGATTTACACTCTTTTATTTTCAAATCTTGAATCAGAATTTCCTAAAACTAATATTCTAATTTTATGAAAAGATTTGGAGAAGAGAATGGCAAAGTCTAGGAAGCATCTCAGAAATTATGAGTTTAGAGCTAGGCCCTGCTAGTCTATTTATAGGTGTACAGGAAAGTTTCGACTAACGGATTTAATCTATTAAAATCTGAACTATACACATAAGAACTACACGTCACAGAAAACAGATCTGAACTCTCCCTGGTCGACCCCTTGGTCGACCCGCCATCATGTGGGTCGACCCCTGGGTCGACCCATAGGTCGACCCAGGTAGGGAATGGGTCAACCCGTTCGGGTCCAGGTGAGTTTTGTGCGACGTAGTTATTTCTTAACTTAACGTTTAGTTAACAACATTATTGAATTACTTTGTATTCTTATCTTGATTTATTTTATTCCTATTATAAACGTTGCTCGATAATTAATGCAATTAATACTACATTAGTCAGTTGTTTTATTCCTTTTAATGCACTCTAATTTCAAAGGTAGATAATTTCTTTTTTCATTTTCTATTTATTATGCATAATTACATTCTGCTTTTAACTTGCACATTTTATCTAAACATTTGAATTTGTGCATGCGTGTGTGTGTGTATATATATATGCACAACTTTACTTCATTTCCTAATTTCAAACGGCATTATATTAAAATTTATTTCTTTCCTATTTTCATTGATTGCAGGTTTATTTTGGATTCACTACAACAAAACAGATCTATTACTATGGGAAATGCCCGTTGTAATATGGGTTATACAGCGGCCAGCCCACCCGCTGTATAGGCCATGTAGTAATATGCCCCCTTTTACAACGGGCAGTGAACGTGGTAACAGGCAGTTGTAATAGACTTTTTACAACGGTCTTATGTTGTTGTTGTATGTTCCTTCAATATAACAACAGCCCTTTGTAATATTTTTTGCAACAGTATTGACCGTTTTAATATCTTTTATAACAACAATTAATGCTCGTTGTAAAATGCTGAAAGTTGTAATGGATTTGAATATCACACATAATATTAGTGATATTTACAAGAATTGAATATTTAATTCAAAAATTAATTTTAAACAAATATTTATTCAAATAAATATTTATTACACTTTGAAATAGTACACATAGTTTTTCCCTCTATTTACACAATCACTTGTACATACACTTCCTCACTACATTTCACACGTATACATTGACTCCTCACTACACACTTATTGTAACACCCCACGTCCATTAATGTCACTCACAAAGGGAATGCATTAACTTCTATGGAGGTTTTAGGTGAATATAGAACAGTAAAATTTCAACAAGACAGATATAAAATAGTACTTGGAAATTTAAAAAAACTTTATTTCAATTGCAGCAGAAGTCAAAACATGTTTGATTACATCATAACAACATAATCAAAGTCAAGTACAATATCTATCTTGATAAAACAAGTACATAATCCCATTACATAAATAGCCATTAAAAAGAAAGATAACAAGCTGGACTTTACTTCAGCAGTCCAAGCTTTCCAAGAGATAAGCAATCCAATCAGACTCCACTGAAACTTGGCCTAACCTGAGGACCTGAAGGGAGAAAAGGATGAAAAAGAGGGGGGGGGTCAGACATAAAGTCTGGCGAGTATGATAATTATACAATACTGTTATCAAAATAACTGGACTAAGGCATAAGCTGGAAAACAAGGAAATGTCTATGAAAGAGCAGATTAAGGACATAGACAATCGCTAAAGGAAACGTTATAGGCGCTCCTAAATACTAAAGGATAAACTCTATACTGCACCACACCAGTCACCCTAAAGATTGATTCCACTTAGCTTCACTTAGAAACTTTCTTAATGGCTTTACGTACTCCTAGCTGACTACATAGGTGTCGCCTGCCCCTATCTCCACTAGGTGTACCCCACTTTCCATTTTTCGATCAGCTCCCTACTCGTAGATAACCGTGCTGGCCCCACAGTGGGGTGTATCATTCCCCTAAAGTGGCAACCTGATATAACGGAGATGCACGGCTTATACCTACACGATGCAACAACGTCTTGCCTACCAGCCCGGGTCCACACATGCATATGAAACCCGTTGGACTTGCGTTGCCACCGCTCCCTGTTTTGGCCTCTTATAGTCAAACCCAGTATGCGTGTCCCGTCCTCGACTTGGGTCGAGCCCACAAAGATACGTTTTGGGATACTGGTTGAAATGGGCCCCCATTATTTCCCACAAGCATTCCACCTAAGCTTGTCCCATTAGTCCATCCACTTAACCCACTTAGTCATGTTCATTTACATGTGTATTTGGTTAAGTCTAATCGTATTTCAAATGCCTCTAAAGGCAACCACTAAATTCCTCATGCCACCCAAGGCACCTACTTAACCCCCATGTCCCACCTTACATGATTATCTGGCTAAGTATTTCTTAATTCATTAAGGCCATAACCTCATAAAGACCTCTCACATTAGACTGGCATTTATGGCAGCTGGATTTGCCGGGCGGGTCCGGGCAGTCTTACACCACAAAAGAGTCTAACCTCGTGTCTTTACAACTGATATGCTTTAGTTTGGGCCTAGGACCTCTCACATTGGGCCGACATTTGTGACTACTGGATTTGCCGGGCGGGTCCGGGCAGGTTTACGTCACAAACGGGTCCAACCTCGTGTCCTAAGCATTGATTATTATTAATAATCCACTTTCCCCAATTTTAATAATTCCCTACTTGAATTATTAATTAATTCCAAATTTAACAATGTCCATAATTGACTCAATTATGGACATCCATTTAAGGCATGCAAAATCATATCAATTGCACCCCAATTTATTAATTTCCTAATATTACCCCTACCCCACGTTTGAACGTTTATTCGCAAAATGTATGCTAGACCCTATTAGTCTAACTCATAGCATAAAAGAAAATATTCACAACAGCAACATATATATGTGACTAAATAAATCATAACAAGGGGTAAAACTTGCATACATTACAACTTGCATAAGGTTATACATGTCATGGATCTAAGGGTGTCAACTTATTCATAATTCACATAATATGATTTTGATCAAATTTCATAAACTTGTATAGGACATGTGTGAATCAACATCATTAACAATATGGTTTTATATGGGTACACCTAACTCAATAGGCAAATTCCCAAAAATCAAAATTCATTTAATCATAGATTCATGTATATGGGTACACCTAACTTAATAGGCAAATTCCCATATTCAAGATCCAATTAATTTGTAGATTCATGTATATGGGTACACCTAACCCAATAGGCAAATTCCCATAATCAAGATCTATTATAAAAAAAACATAAACTTTAAACATGATCCAATTCGCATAAATACTAACATCATGATTTTACAACTTGTATGATTCAACACAACTTAACATGACATCATTATCATATAACATAAGTATTTCAACATATGTGATAATATGAGATCTACAACATATATAAGATTTACAACATAGCATATCATAATTTGCAACATAGCATGATATGATTTACAACATAGCATAGCATGATTAATCACATATGACATAGCATAGGATTATTTACAACATAATCACTACAACATAACAACATATATATGATAACATAATAGCATAACAAGAGATCCGCAACATAATTTATAAATCAATAACAATTCATATCACTTTCTTGTGATCCATTCATAACTTAATCAAATTATTTTATAATAATATTGTGAGATTCATCATACTCACAATTTTAAAGAAGAGAAATAGAAAGAGAGAGAGCTTTTGATCTGATTTGAGTAGATTTAGTTTGTAGATTAGGCCTTCTTCTTCTTTAGTTTGTGACGGCTATGCTGAACTCCATGGCAGCGGCATGTCGGTAGCTCTCCAATTTTTCAAGTGATTTAGGGTTAGAGTCTACCCACTTATTTATAGATGTTAGGATTCATTTAGGCCATTAGATTTAACCTAGAAATAACCGCAGCCATTCAGACCAGATGGGGTTTATCTTATTGACTCAGCAATGAGTCAGAAGTGACTCAGCAAACACTCAGCAAATTAATAAACTTCTATTCATGTTTACATTAACTGCCCATATATATATAAATATATATATATATATATACACACGCACCTATTCATGAATTCAAATTAATCCATAATTAACTTATGACCATTTCTACACATTAATTTTCCAATTAATGTCTTAGTTCCATTTTTCGCCTTTTAAGGCAATTCACATATTTCAAATTTGTTATATGCCTTTTTAAGGCTATTTCGTGCAAATTCTCAATATTAATTCTTTTAATTTGTGAATATTAGTATTAACAGAAATACGGGGTGTTACACTTATTCACTCATATACACGTACACAGTCACTCACACTCTCATTATAGTTTTACTCTTAGGCTTCTTGCTTCAAGGCCTCATAAGTTTCATTATATATAAAGCCTGCTTATTTTCAGCAAATGGTGCATTCAAAGTTTAAATCCAAAAATTTCATTCGAGATGATTTGATAGAAAGTCATCAAAAAAAAGGATGTCAAATTTCAAAAGTACAGTCATATTTTTTTCCCTTAAATTTGTTTCCATAAAAATGAATTTGATCCTATTCTGCAAATGGCTTTTCTGTTATACAAGGTTAAAACGACATGGCATACGTATCTCTAATAAAAGTTGTGTGGTATTCTATTTGCTAAGACCATACACAATGCAACTTATTTCAGGTGTTAACTTGTATACATCTTATATCACAACGTGTGTACCACAATGCATCAAGTAATCAAATGTTATTTTATGAAATATATAATAATGTACTGGAAAAGACATAATAAGTTTTGGCAGCGACTGTATGATAATGATATCAAAGATATAAGACCCAATTCTCATACGTTGACTCACCTTGAAGAATAGAGTTAACCGCAACATTCGGAATCAGAAGCCAAAAAATTTACTGGTGGTCATTCGTAGTTTCTAGACACTCTACTCATATTCTTTTATAACTTGCATGAGTCTATATAAATAGGTAACGAATTAGTCAAGCAAAAATATATGTAAAAACAATAATTCTTATCTAGTATTTTATATACATACAAACATACACATGTAACATATAAAAAATACATACATGTATATGCGTACATAATATATGTCTGTAAGCACAAGAACCAGTGAAGCCATATACATCACTCAAACGCCGTAAACACCACAGAAACCATAAGTATTTATAAATAATTATAATTAGTCGGATTCTTTAAAAGATACTGTTAACAGTATTTGGGGCAAACTATTATTAATTTGATTTTATTAACAGTAAGATAGTCATGTTATTTAATAATGGGAAGAAGTATTTTCTGGTTACCAAATTTGCTGAAGTATATGCCCACGTATCTTTGTTGAGATTAACATTTTAGTGTTAAAAAAAGAGGATGGGCGACTAGATAGTTTACTTAGTTCACAAACATAATTACCAATGATTTCTACATCTTAATGTATAGTCTACATCTTGCTCAACTATGGTGCTTAAAACCAGTAATTCAGATAAACAAGTTCACAGCTCACTATCTCAAATGAAAGTGAACAGATATGGTATATCCAATCCCCTTAAGTTCTGCAATCCAACAAGCACAACTCCACTCCCAAATTAATAAATATAATGAAACCAAATTAGCATCTAACAAACATTTTGACCCAACAACCATATTAAAAAAATGAAAAAGCACTGCAAAAAAATGAAGCAAAGCAAAGATGTGCAGTCGAACTATACCTAGTGAAAGCAAATTTCGAAGCTGTGTAGTCGCCTCAAGCTGTGACACTATCATCTGAATAAATCCAAAAAATCACAGCAGACAAACGCTTCAGTCGACAACATTAAAAAAACAAAAAATAATGTTTAAAATAACATGTAGTCATACAAAGTCCACGAAAACTAACTGTATCTGTAAACCAAACATATATGTCAACTCTTATTTTCTATGATAGAACTAGGTTTGACCACTTACTTCTAGGATTCACGCAACATACCATATATGGAATTACAGTCTAAACGAAATTAATTCATTGAACAATATAACATAGCTAAATCAGTCCAAGTTGTACACATTGCGGAATATACTTCAATACAGATTAATTAAGGTAAGGTTGTAAAGAAAATGATTTATCAATTTAGTGAATGATAGATTTACTTTAAGTGATAGGAGAATATGCCAAGGAAAGCGGGACAAAGAAGAAAAAAGGACCAAAACACATAAAATGAAATCAAACCTTACCTCATTAACAGACTCCGATCATCAACTCCATCATATCCAATACCATCGTTCCCAAATCCAAAACACCAGCTAGTCTTCTCTCTTACTCCCGCTTAATCCGTCATTACCTCACACGCAAAACAGAAACTCTCTCCTCTTTTTTCCTTCCTGCTACCGAAGCTTTTTCTTCACTTCCATCAACGACCATTTCAAATCCATAAATCTTCTTAACCACTTCACAATTCTTTAAACCAAAAGCACCCATAGTGAAATGACCCAAACTTCCCCGTATGGAGTCTGGATTGCTTTGAGAACATGACGCATCAGAATACAAACAATAGAACATTTCATTATTATTACAATAATTTACATTAGTGTACAAGAATATTTCAGAGTTCATATAATTTACAGCAAAAAAATATCCAAGATTTAATTACATAATAGCGGAAAAATATATACATAAATATAATGTATAGCGGAAATCATCTACAACCACAACTGAAAGAAATACACGGATACAAAGCTTTCTGAATATAGCTCCTGCTGTAATCCAACATCCTGTGAAAAGAAATATATGTGAAAACCAAAACTACTAGCTGCCCATGTTGAAATATGGGCACCCAGAGTTTAGGTTAAAACAATAAACTCCGAGTCAGTCATGGGACTGGTGTGAGAATTAAAACAGTTATTATCTTTTATTTTAAAGTTAGGTAAATCAGGGGACCACGCTGTATAACACGGAACAGGTTTATCCCCCATGAATACTGTAAAAACCCGTTACTTCCCCGGTGAGGAAAGCGCGGATAGTTCGAGAACAAGCCACAAAATAGAACGCAGACGGGAGAACATTTCATTGTATATTACAACAATGCATCAGATTACAAGAATATACAGAGTATAAATGAATATTACACAGAAATATCAGAGATTTAAATTACATTTAAATACATCGCAGCGGAAAATAATACAATACACAACTAGAAGAAGATATACGGATACAAAGCTTTCCGGATATCGTTCCAACTGTAAACCAGGATCCTGTGAATATAAATCTGCAAAACCAAAACTACTAGCTGCCCGTGTCAAAATAAGGGCACCCAGAGTTTAGGTTAAAACAATAAACTCCAGGTCAGTCATGGGACTGGTGTGAGAACTAAAACAATTATTAATCTTTATTTTTAAAGTTAGGTAAATCAAGGGACCACGCCGTATAACACGGAACGGGTTTCCTCCCAAGAACACCAGTGCATAAAACAAACAGCGCAATGCTAAATAAAGAAAAATGAAGCTATTATAAGACCCAGGTCCCATCACACAATGCAACGCAAGCCGGAGGATAGGGTTTTTACCTTATAATAGCTAAGAATGCTTGATATGTTTAAAACAAATCATTTGATACTATTATAAGTGCATAGTGTATAAAACAACTTCAAATCATAAGTATCAATCATAGACGGCATAAGCGCCCCATCCCACTATGTCGCCATACTATGCTCTACAAATAAAACCGCAAATGTCGCGTATTTGGAAATTGGATTTCCGTCTATGAACCGAGGCCAGGGATCATCCTCACCGAATTCGTGACTCTCTAGCCCGAGCCACAGGCAAGCGCGCAGGCAAGCCTTTAGATCGTCAGGGCCGGTCCACCGATGTGGATTATTATGCCTGAACACTACGTTTCCCCGCCCTTTGGGGCGTAAATGAGCCAACGAATGACTCCATCGGACCCGGATCGTCCGATCAAACCGAGGCGCCTCGCAACAGCAACAACCACACAGGTGAAAAGTATATAAATGTCAGGGCTGGTAGGTCACTGACACCACCCTAGCTAGAAAGAAACGCATGCCCTCCCTGAGGTCCTCTCCCGTTTCTGGTTCACAACCGGGGTGTGAGGCTCGCGAATTCACGTTACACAGAGCTATGCCACACAGGCGGTGCTTTGATCATCAACCACAAGACTTTGCTTTTCAACAGAAGCCTTGATCATTTGCCACTTAGGCATGCCACACAGGCAATTCACTCTATGCGTTTGATATCCACCAGTATATAACCCCTGAGCTCGTACGTCTCAGAGAAGGGCGTTAAGCAAGAGAATAAATTCTCCGCCGCCAAACAGATATATATTTAATAGAAATCAAACACACAAACTAAAATCCAATGTCAGACACACAGTCCATTTACAAGTCCGTTCTGGGTCTGAACGAAACCGGAGGCACCTTGTACCCCGCATATCCATCGATCTCCAAGTACGTCTAGGCGATCACCAACTGTTTCCATCTTCTTGGGTGTACAGCCCAATCAAGATCATCAGTAATCACCAAAACGACGCGAAGACCTCCGGTCTTCGACCCCCGTCTTCATTTTCGACACCACGTCGACTCAGTTATTCAGAATGGGTTAAACCCGGTCTTTCTGAATAACTCGCGTATATAATAAATACGTGTTACACAAACACAACATACACCTCATTCCAATTCAGAATATTCTTTTATTCAAATATTCTTATACTTTGGGAAAGGTTCCCATTAATTTTATCAAAGATAAATTCTTTAACTTTATTCTTTAATCTCCTTTTTGAATATCAATTCAAACTAGTCGGGATTAGCGAACCACACCGAAGTAATCATTTATTTTAATTTCCCAATCCCAAACTATTCATCCCATGAAGTAAAACTGGTTATACTTCATATCTAACACCACGGTGTTATCGGTAAATTCAATTACCATTTCACGTTTAAATCTAATTAAAGATTTAACTATCGCCTGGAGCAAAACTGGTGATACTCCATTCTAACACCTTTTCAATCTAATTAAAGATTCATTAAAACTCCATTTAGTTTTAATCGTTAACTGGGTTAAAGAATCAGTTTCATTTAAAACACGGTTCACGATAAACCCAAAATCACATTCCATTAATTATCAGGTTAAAGAACGAGTGTTATTTAAAACAATGTCCACGATAAACCCAAAAATCAATATCACTTCAATTCCAATTAAATATCATTTAATTGTTACACTTCATTAAATCTAAATAAAAAGATTTAATCTTTTCTCAACTGGGTTCAAGAACAGTGTTAGTCAAGACACCATTCACGACAAACCCAAATCACATTTGATATTAAATACAAGGCTCTGAATAGAAAATATATCGGCTTATATTCAATATCAAATTCTACGACCAACAGATATCGTATTGGAAATAACGATATACATATCTATATCTTTCAAATTTCCATAACAATATCTGTATAATCACGAAATCCAACATCGAAATATTCCGAAGACAATTTCGATTCAAATCCATTCTAATGCAATCATTGGAAATTCTGGTTATTTTCAAAAACCATTTCAAAGTCAATTTATTTATTTAAAAATAAATAGAATTATAATTCTAATTCAAAACTAGTTCATTTCGATAAAAATCTATTTTTATCTTTTCAAATACGGAGTTTTTCATCCCAGTTCTTCACATATCACTTTCGATGATTTTACACAAATTATTAATATTTTTAATAATTTTATCAAGGCCCGTACAGTCGATTTCCATCAACGGCCATCGAACTGCACTTACAGCGACCTTTTCCAAATTTGATTTGGACATAATTCCAAATCCAACCATTAGATTTCTAATTTCCAATATTCGTTAGAACGCTCTTTTCGATACGAACCCAACGGTTCCGGTTTTAGGAGAATCCGACAGTCGGATCTCCCGCAATATCCGTTCGAAGTCAATGGTCGAAATTCGCGAACGGCCGCGGCGTGGCGCGTTCTATTCAGGCCATTATATTATATATATATATAATATATATACTTCGTCGATTTCAATTCAAAACGTGCTTTATAACTCGTTTTTAAAATTCATTTTCAAAACGGTTTCAACTTCCTATTCAATTTCAAATCAAAATTGAATATTCCAATATAAATTCGTTTTAAATTCATTTCAAATCAATTTAAATTCAAATTGATTTCTAATTCAATTTCAGTTCGTTTTCAGTTCAATTCAATTTCAATTCGAATTCATTTCTATCCGATTTCAATTCGAATTCATTTCTATTCAATTTCAATTCGAATTCATTTCTATTCAGTTTAATTCGAATTCATTTCTTTTCAGTTTCAGTTTGAATTTCAATTCTTTTCAAAATATCAGATTTTGAAATCACTTTCGATATTCATTATAAAATGAATAAAATCGATATAATTATCGTTCATGTCAAAATGGCGTCAATCTAATCTACACGACTTCAAATATTTCTATTTTCAAATATTTCTATTTTCAAATATTTCTATTCAAATATTTCTATTCAAATATTTCTTTTTCAAATATTTCTATTCAAATATTTCTATTCAAATATTTCTTTTTCAAATATTTCTATTTCAAATATTTCTATTTTCAAATATTTCTATTCAAAACTGGAATGAAGTCCAATCAATTACCATAGATTTTATTTCTATGGATTTCCATACAACGCATGTATATCAACAATGACAAATAATCAACCATCATCCAAAGTGCATTCTACACTGTATAAGCATCAAATATAAATATTCAACGCTTATAACAGTCTGTCAATCAATCGATCGACATACAACTAACTATTGGGATTAGTGTATGTCATATATCACCCCAATACCCGTGTGGGGTTTCAAACAATCAAACACAGATTTTATTTGTGCAGTTGGGCGATGTGTAAAATTTATCGACCCAATCAATATCAGTCAAATGTGTGTATATAAACAAATCATCCGATTTGTTTATTTTTATTTTATTTCATATACACATTAAAAATTCTATTTTTAACTATAAAATATTTTATTTCATTTCACATCACATCACACAACAAAATCAAACAAACAAGCATACAAGCCGTCCATGGTCTGTGGATGACGGGTGTCGGGTGCTACTAAACACCGTCTGCATCTTAGTATATATTTTAACTAGAAAATAAAATAAAAGGTGAGAAATTCTCACCAAAGCTATCCCAACTTCACGACACTTCATTTAGAGAAATCTTCGTCGTTTCTTCTTTCGTCACTTTCTCCATCCGCATTCACTACATATATAAAAATCGAATTTTTACTTCGTTATTCAATATATAAAAATCGAATTTTTACTTCGTTATTCAATATATAAAAATCAAATTTTTACTACGCTATTCAATATAAAAAGATTATATTTTTATACTTCTACTATATAAAAGATTATATTTTTATTCTTTTTACAATATAAAAGATTATATTTTTATTCCTTTTACAATATAAAAGATTATGTTTTTTATTCTTTCTAAAATATAAAAATCCTAGTTTTATCCTCTACATCACATGAAAAAATATATTTTCAACTTCTTTCTATAATATAAAAATTTCGCCTTTATTTTCAAAGCTAATCATATATGAAAAAAAATCAGTTTTTTTATAACTAAGTAAATAAATAAATGAAATCATAAAAACATACCTTTAATCGTTGGTGAATGGGGGATCGGAGGTGAAGCAGGTGGTTCTGAAGTGGAGGGGGGCGTCGGAGTGGGTGAAAGAAGAAGAAGAAGCGGCCGCAACAGCAGGTAGAGGGGGGGTCACGCGCGTCGGCAGGAAGGGGGGGTGTCGCGCAGGCGGAAGAGGCGGGGGGGGGGGTCGCACGGGCGGCAGATAGAGGAGGGGGGGTCGATCGACGCGGTGGCGTCGCTGATGGGGGGCGCGATGCGATTAGTTTAGGGTTTTTTTCTTTCTTTTTCTGTTGAAATGAAAACTAACGGGGGGGGGGGGGGGCTGAGTAAATAAAGGAGAGGGGGGGTTATTTTTAATTATAGTTTTATTTTATTTTAATCCCAAAAGGTAATTTTTTCTTTCTATCTCGAAACAAGGCCCACCGCCTGTCGTCCATAGCTTTTTACCCCCAATCCGAACACAACGGGATATGTATCGTAGGCTGATTCGATCGTTACAATCAGTTTTCGTCAAATTTACATTAGATCACTATAATGGATTTTAAACGTACATTTCATATTACCGGGGTCACATACTAACTAGAAAAATTCCAGAAAAATATTTTCTAGCTTCGTATTGACGATACGGTCCTAACAAAACTAGTTTCGTCGAATTCTGAGACCATTTGAAAAATGGCCATTTTCCATTCGATTAAAATCAACTGAAAATGGTCAAATGCGTTTTCCTTTGCCACGCTCACATATTGATTCGAAAAATTATGAAATTTGAAACCTAGCAATAATTTGACATCGCGGATCCAACAAAAGTGGTTTCGTCAAAATCCGAGGTCGTTTGCAAAATAGCTATTTTTAAAGGCCTGAATTCCATAGCAACTATTCAGAATTTTCAACTGGACATATCTTTTGATTTCCGCTATGAAATTTTGATCTTTCGGATTCGTTGGAAAGATAGTCACAATTAGATTCCATTATTTTTGGTTTCACTAAAATCCGGTTTATTTTGCACCCGGTATGTTCAATTGAAGTTTGAAATCGAATTATCGAACTACCGCGCCATTTTCAATTCCTTTTATATTTATAAATAATTATTTATACTCTATCGTCGATCTATATAACTATATACGATTGAATTTTATTCAAAAGAAATTTTCTCGTCGATATTATTTAAAATAATTCATTTTAAATAATCAAAATTCGCTAAAATTGCCAAAATAAAATTTTTAAATTGGCCCAGATTTCCGGGTTATTACAATCTCCCCCACTTAAAACTTTTCGTCCCCGAAAAGGAACGAAGCCGAAAGTTGTTTCACAAATCAACTCAACTTTCATTGTTTTGATTACGGCTTAAGTTCTTCAACTTTTCAGTTTCTAAGAACTTTTCAAATTTTTCAAAAATTTGGCTAACACCCTAAATTTTCGAAAAATTTCGCCATAACCTTCCCTGCACCGGGAGCCACGGGAAAATCCCGAAATTGCCATACAGGCCTTCTGATCTCAAAAAGAAAAAGAAAAAGAAAAAGCCAAGCAGCTAGCCAATCGGCTCATAAAATCATCATCACCCAAACAAAACAGTAAATTATGATAAACATGTACCTATTTGTCGGGCAAACAAATTCTATTCTCTGCTCCAGCCTCTTTGCTATGACCTGTTCAATGTAAGTACAAGTATATGCAAGCAAATGCTACAAATTTCAATACAATTCATTATTTGATACAATTAGGCGTAATGGTTCAAAATTATCAAACAAATAAACAAACAACACAAACATTAATCAATTAGTGGATTAACGTTTCAAATTCATAATTTTGATATATAGTCAAAAATCAGATTTTTGATGCCAAATCACAACAATAGGCCCTATCTAATTTTGGTTCTCACACCAGTCAATAGGAAATATATAGAAATCTCACTTTCGTCACTCGAATATAAACACTGATGATGAGGCCTCATCATCAGAATCATCTCCGGGCGACTAGAGTGTGATTCTATATCTATCCAAATATATTAAAATTTCGAACACACGTTTGCAAGACATATATGCAAAATCTCTATATACTGGACTATCCTAATCAATATGAAATAAGTAATCAAATACGAATAATTGATTTTAAATTTTCAAAACAAAATTTGTTTTCACTTTAAAAATATACTCTTCACACTCGTTCTAGGATACTACTGATCCTATCTCTAACGAGTCATTCCCATTGGATATTACTAATCCAATATCTGATGAATTCTTTCGTATGGTTCTAATGTGCCTTGTTCTCTGAGCTTGGTAAACAAAAGCTCTGATACCAACTGTAAAAACCCGTTACTTCCCCGGTGAGGAAAGCGCGGATAGTTCGAGAACAAGCCACAAAATAGAACGCAGACGGGAGAACATTTCATTGTATATTACAACAATGCATCAGATTACAAGAATATACAGAGTACAAATGAATATTACACAGAAATATCAGAGATTTAAATTACATTTAAATACATCGCAGCGGAAAATAATACAATACACAACTAGAAGAAGATATACGGATACAAAGCTTTCCGGATATCGTTCCAACTGTAAACCAGGATCCTGTGAATATAAATCTGCAAAACCAAAACTACTAGCTGCCCGTGTCAAAATAAGGGCACCCAGAGTTTAGGTTAAAACAATAAACTCCAGGTCAGTCATGGGACTGGTGTGAGAACTAAAACAGTTATTAATCTTTATTTTTAAAGTTAGGTAAATCAAGGGACCACGCCGTATAACACTGAACGGGTTTCCTCCCAAGAACACCAGTGCATAAAACAAACAGCGCAATGCTAAATAAAGAAAAATGTAGCTATTATAAGACCCAGGTCCCATCACACAATGCAACGCAAGCCGGAGGATAGGGTTTTTACCTTATAATAGCTAAGAATGCTTGATACGTTTAAAACAAATCATTTGATACTATTATAAGTGCATAGTGTATAAAACAACTTCAAATCATAAGTATCAATCATAGACGGCATAAGCGCCCCATCCCACTATGTCGCCATACTAGGCTCTACAAATAAAACCGCAAATGTCGCGTATTTGGAAATTGGATTTCCGTCTATGAACCGAGGCCAGGGATCGTCCTCACCGAATTCGTGACTCTCTAGCCCGAGCCACAGGCAAGCGCGCAGGCAAGCCTTTAGATCGTCAGGGCCGATCCACCAATGTGGATTAAATGAGCCAACGAATGACTCCATCGGACCCGGATCGTCCAATCAAACCGAGGCGCCTCGCAACAGCAACAACCACACAGGTGAAAAGTATATAAATGTCAGGGCTGGTAGGTCACTGACACCACCCTAGCTAGAAAGAAATGCATGCCCTCCCTGAGGTCCTCTCCCGTTTCTGGTTCACAACCGGGGTGTGAGGCTCGCGAATTCACATTACACAGAGCTATGCCACATAGGCGGTGCTTTGATCATCAACCATAAGACTTTTCTTTTCAACAGAAGCCTTGATCATTTGCCACTTAGGCATGCCACACAGGCAATTCACTCTATGCATTTGATATCCACCAGTATATAACCCCTGAGCTCGTACGTCTTAGAGAAGGGCGTTAAGCAAGAGAATAAATTCTCCGCCGCCAAACAGATATATATATTTAATAGAAATCAAACACACAGACTAAAATCCAATGTCAGACACACAGTCCATTTACAAGTCCGTTCTGGGTCTGAACGAAACCGGAGGCACCTTGTACCCTGCATATCCATCGATCTCCTAGTACGTCTGGACGATCACCAACTGTTTCCATCTTCTTGGGTGTGCAGCCCAATCAAGATCATCAGTAATCACCCAAACGACGTGAAGACCTCCGGTCTTCGACCACCGTCTTCATTTTCGACACCACGTCGACTCAGTTATTCAGAATGGGTTAAACCCGATCTTTCTGAATAACTCGCGTATATAATAAATACGTGTTACACTAACACAACATACGCCTCATTCCAATTCAGAATATTCTTTTATTCAAATATTCTTATACTTTGGGAAAGGTTCTCATTAATTTTATCAAAGATAAATTCTTTAACTTTATTCTTTAATCTCCTTTTTGAATATCAATTCAAACTAGTCGGGATTAGCGAACCACACCGAAGTAATCATTTATTTTAATTTCCCAATCCCAAACTATTCATCCCATGAAGTAAAACTGGTTATACTTCATATCTAACACCACGGTGTTATCGGTAAATTCAATTACCATTTCACGTTTAAATCTAATTAAAGATTTATCTATCGCCTGGAGCAAAACTGGTGATACACCATTCTAACACCTTTTCAATCTAAATAAAGATTCATTAAAACTCCACTTAGTTTTAATCGTTAACTGGGTTAAAGAATCAGTGTCATTTAAAACACGGTTCACCATAAACCCAAAATCACATTCCATTAATTATCGGGTTAAAGAACGAGTGTTATGTAAAACACTGTCCACGATAAACCTAAAAATCAATATCACATCAATTCCAATTAAATATCATTTAATTGTTACACTTCACTAAGTCTAAATAAAAAGATTTAATCTTTTCTCAACTGGGTTCAAGAACAGTGTTAGTCAAGACACCATTCACGACAAACCCAAATCACATTTGATATTAAATACAAGGCTCTGAATAGAAAATATATCGGCTTATATTCAATATCAAATTCTACGACCAATAGATATCGTATTGGAAATAACGATATACATATCTATATCTTTCAAATTTCCATAACAACATCTGTATAATCACGAAATCCAACATCGAAATATTCCGAAGACAATTTCGATTCAAATCCATTCCAATGCAATCATTGGAAATTCTGGTTATTTTCAAAAACCATTTCAAAGTCAATTTATTTATTTGAAAATAAATAGAATTATAATTCTAGTTCGAAACTAGTTCATTTTGATAAAAATCTATTTTTATCTTTTCAAATACGGAGTTTTTCATCCCAATTCTTCACATATCACTTTCGATGATTTTACACAAATTATTAATATTTTTAATAATTTTATCAAGGCCCGTACAGTCGATTTCCATCAACGGCCATCGAACTGCACTTACAACGACCTTTTCCAAATTTGATTTGGACATAATTCCAAATCCAACCGTTAGATTTCTAATTTCCAATATTCGTTAGAACGCTCTTTTCGATACGAACCCAACGGTTCCGGTTTTAGGAGAATCTGACGGTCGGATCTCCCGCAATATCCGTTCGAAGTCAATGGTCGAAATTCGCGAACAGCCGCGGCGCGGCGCGTTCTATTCAGGCCATTATATTATATATATAATATATATACTTCGTCGATTTCAATTCAAAACATGCTTTATAAATCGTTTTTAAAATTCATTTTCAAAACGGTTTCAACTTCCTATTCAATTTCGAATCAAAATTGAATATTCCAATATAAATTCGTTTTAAATTCATTTCAAATCGATTTCAATTCAAATTGATTTCTAATTCAATTTCAGTTCGTTTTCAATTCAATTCGAATTCAATTCGAATTCAATTCGAATTCATTTCTATCTGATTTCAATTCGAATTCATTTCTATTCAATTTCAATTCGAATTCATTTCTATTCAGTTTAATTTGAATTCATTTCTTTTCAGTTTCAGTTTGAATTTCAATTCTTTTCAAAATATCATATTTTGAAATCACTTTCGATATTCATTATAAAATGAATAAAATCGATATAAATATCGTTCACGTCAAAATGGCGTCAATCTAATCTACACGGCTTCAAATATTTCTATTTTCAAATATTTCTATTCAAATATTTCTATTCAAATATTTCTATTCAAATATTTCTTTTTCAAATATTTCTATTCAAATATTTCTATTCAAATATTTCTATTCAAATATTTCTTTTTCAAATATTTCTATTTCAAATATTTCTATTTTCAAATATTTCTATTCAAAACTGGAATTAAGCCCAATCAATTACCATAGATTTTATTTCTATGGATTTCCATACAACACATGTATATCAACAATGAAAAATAATCAACCATCATCCAAAGTGCATTTTACACTGTATAAGCATCAAATATAAATATTCAATGCTTATAACAGTCTATCAATCAATCGATCGACATACAACTAACTATTGGGATTAGTGTATGTCATATATCACCCCAATACCCGTGTGGGGTTTCAAACAATCAAACACAGATTTTATTTGTGCAGTTGGGCGATGTGTAAAATTTATCGACCCAATCAATATCAGTCAAATGTGTGTATATAAACAAATCATCCGATTTGTTTATTTTTATTTTATTTCATATACACATTAAAAATTCTATTTTTAACTATAAAATATTTTCCACTATAAAATATTTTATTTCATTTCCCATCACATCACACAATCAACTACACAACAAAATCAAACAAACAAGCATACAAGCCGTCCATGGTCTGTGGACGACGGGTGTCGGGTGCTACTAAACATCGTCTGCATCCTAGTATATATTTTAACTAGAAAATAAAATAAAAGGTGAGAAATTCTCACCAAAGCTATCCCAACTTCACGACACTTCATTTAGAGAAATCTTCGTCGTTTCTTCTTTCGTCACTTTCTCCGTCCGCATTCACTACATATATAAAAATCGAATTTTTACTTCGTTATTCAATATATAAAAATCGAATTTTTACTTCGTTATTCAATATATAAAAATCGAATTTTTACTACGCTATTCAATATAAAAAGATTATATTTTTATACTTCTACTATATAAAAGATTATATTTTTATTCTTTTTACAATATAAAAGATTATATTTTTATTCCTTTTACAATACAAAAGATTATATTTTTATTCTTTCTAAAATATAAAAATCCTATTTTTATCCTCTACATCACATGAAAAAAAAATATTTTCAACTTCTTTCTATAATATAAAAATTTCGCCTTTATTTTCAAAGCTAATCATATATGAAAAAAAATCAGTTTTTTTATAACTAAGTAAATAAATAAATGAAATCATAAAAGCATACCTTTAATCGTTGGTGAATGGGGGATCGAAGGCGAAGTAGGTGGTTCTGAAGTGGAGGGGGGCGTCAGAGTGGGTGAAAGAAGAAGAAGCGGCCGCAGCAGCAAGTAGGGGGGTCATGCGCGTCGGTAGGAAGGGGGGTGTCGCGCAGGCGGAAGAGGCAGGGGGGGATCGCGCGGGCGGCAGATAGAGGAGGGGGGGTCGATCGACGCGGTGGCGTCGCTGATGGGGGGCGCGGAGCGATTAGTTTAGGGTTTTTTTCTTTCTTTTTCTGTTGAAATGAAAACAAACGGGGGGGGGGGGGGGGGCTGAGTAAATAAAGGAGAGGGGGGGTTTATTTTTAATTATAGTTTTATTTTATTTTAATCCCAAAAGGTAACTTTTTCTTTCGACCTCGAAACAAGGCCCACCGCCTGTCGTCCATAGCTTTTTACCCCCATTCCGAACACAACGGGATATGTATCGTAGGCTGATTCGATCGTTACAATCAGTTTTCGTCAAATTTACATTTAAATCACTATATTGGATTTTAAACGTACATTTCATATTACCGGGGTCACATACTAACTAGAAAAATTCCAGAAAAATATTTTCTAGCTTTGTATTGACGATACGGTCCTAACAAAACTAGTTTCAACGAATTCTGAGACCGTTTGAAAAATGGCCATTTTCCATTCGATTAAAATCAACTGAAAATGGTCAAATGCGTTTTCCTTTGCCACGCTCACATATTGATTCGAAAAATTATGAAATTTGAAACCTAGCAATAATTTGACATCGCGGATCCAACAAAAGTGGTTCCGTCGAAATCCGAGGTCGTTTGCAAAATAGCTATTTTTAAAGGCCTGAATTCCATAGCGACTATTCAGAATTTTCAACTGGACATATCTTTTGATTTCCGCTATGAAATTTTGATCTTTCGGATTCGTTGGAAAGATAGTCACAAATAGATTCCATTATTTTTGGTTTCACTAAAATCCGTTTTATTTTGCACCCGGTATGTTCAATTGAAGTTTGAAATCGAATTATCGAACTACCGCGCCATTTTCAATTCCTTTTATATTTATAAATAATTATTTATACTCTATCGTCGATCTATATAACTATATACGATTGAATTTTATTCAAAAGAAATTTTCTCGTCGATATTATTTAAAATAATTCATTTTAAATAATCAAAATTCGCTAAAATTGCCAAAATAAAAATTTTAAATTGGCCCAGATTTCCGGGTTATTACAAATACCAGTGCATAAAACGAACAATGCAATGCTAAACAAAAAAATGAAGCTATTATAAGACTCAGGTTCCATCACACAATGAACGCAGTCGAGGATAGAGTTTTCCCTTATAATAGCCTAATATGTTTGATACATATAAAACAAAATCATTTGATATTATTATTGGTGTTTAGTCAGTTTAAAACACTTTCAATATAAATGTATCAATCCTAGACAGCATAGTACCCCATCCTACTATGTCGCCATACAGCAAATCTGAAATGTTGTATTGGAAATTGGATTTCCATCATGAGTCAAGGCTAGGGATGGCTCCTTCCGATTTGAGGCACTCTAGCAAATGCCTCGAGATCCCCCGCAATGAACCCTTGGATGCCATGCTTACTTTAGTGGATTAATTATTCCTGAACACACGTTTCCTGGTACTATTATACCTATCACTTAGCCAGTAGCAACCAATATCTGAGGCGCCTCATTCCATCATCCACATAAGTAAAAATGTCTGGGCTCCATACCATGACACCACTTCTAGCTAGAAAGAAACGTCTTACACTTCCCGCGGTCACGATAGTGTTTTTGACTCATACCGGGGTGTGAGGGTCGCGAATTAATGCTATACACAAAGCTATGCTAATTAAAGTTGTGCTTTGTTTATCAACCATAAGACTTTGCTTTTCAATAGAAGCCTTGTTCATTTGCGTCCTAGCATGCCACATTGACAATCCACGCCATGCGATTGATGTTTATCAATATATAACCTCTAAGCTCGTACATCTAAGAGAAGGGTGTTAAGTAAGAGAATAAATTCTCCTCCACCAAACAGATATATATTTAATAGAAATCAATCAGCATAGAATGAAATCCAATGTCAGACACACATCCATATACAAGACCGTTCCAGGTCTGAACAAAATCGGAGGCACCTTATTCCTCGTCCCATATATCCAATACAGTATAGAGGTCCTCGCATATCCAGTCGATCTCCAAGTACGTTAGGACGATCACCACTTACCACCTTGTCTTGGATGTACAGCCCAATCAAGACATCAGTAATCATTCAAACGATGTGAAGATCTCTGGTCTTTAACCATTGTCTTCATCATCCACTTTTATTCATCGTATTAATTATTCAAAATGGGATAAACCCGGTCTTTCCAAATAACTCGCATATTTTATAATCAATAATCAAGTGCTATAAAAACACATCATACGCCTCATTCCAATTCAGAATATTCTTTTATCCAAATATTCACTTCTTTAGGGAAAGGTTCCCATTAATTTTTTCAAAGACAAATTCTTTTAAAATTATTCTTTAATCTTCCTTTGGATATCAATTTCAAAAGATTTTATTCTTTAACAACTCTAAATTAAATTAAGGTTTATAACACTAGTCGGGATTATCGAGCCTTACCGAAATAATCCTTTATTTTATTTTCCAATCCCAACTTATTCATCCCATGGAGCAAAACTGGTAGTACCCCATATTCTAACACCCCCAGTGTTTTCGGTAAATTTAATTACCATCTCATATTCAAATTTAATTAAAGATTTAACTATCGCCTAGAGTAAAACTGGTGGTACTCCATTCTCGATCATTTCATGAATTCGATAAATTTAATTACCTCATTCCCATTTCAATCTAATTAAAGATTTATTAAAACTCCAACTTGGTTTTTAATCCCAAGAATCATTCCTTAATGATTATTTAACTTTAGGAAAATTTATCCTGTCTTTAACTGGGTTAAAGAACTATTGTCGTTTAAAACACAGTTCACGATAAACCCCAAAATCATCTTCCATTTAATATGGAATCTTCATGGAAAACAGATCAATATATAATCAATATAAATTTTCGTATCGTACTAATACTATAAACGAAATAATGTCAGGGCCTCTTAAATTCCATGAATAATATTGGTCTTCCTTCACAGAATCTCATTTCGATTATTACCAAATCGAATTCCATTCAATTCCAATTTAATATATTAAATTGGAAAACTTTACTTTGGAAAATTTTCCATTAAATCTTAATAAAAAGATTTATAAATTCTAAATCATATCTTTACTGGTAATTTGGGTTAAAGAACGAATGTCGTTTAGAACATCGTTCATAATAAACCCCAAAATCAACTTTCAGTTCAATTCCAATTAAACTAATTAATTAATTGGTAAATTTCTCTAAATCTTAATTAAAAGATTTATTCCTTTCTCAACCGGGTTTAAGAATGGCGTTATTAAAGACGCCATTCACGATAAACCCCAAAATCCAATTTGATATTAAATACAAGGCTCTGAATAGAAATTAATATCGACTTATATTCACTATCAAATTCTGAAACCAATGGACATTGTATTGGGAATAACAATACCTGTATCTTCCGAATTCCTTAACAATATCCGTATAATCATAGAATCCAATATCGAGATATTCCGAAGATTATCCCCATTCAAATCCATTCCAATTCATATGTTGGAAAATTCCGGTTATATTAAAACCAATTACAAATCCAGTTTATTTATTTAAAAATAATGGATTATTATTCTAGTTAATAACTAGTTCATTTCGAAAAAATATATTTTTATCTTCTCAAATATCGAAATTTTCATCCAAAATCTTTCCAAATCATTTATTATGAATTTACACAATTTTTCCTTATTTTTGATAATTTTCTTAAGGCCTTTATAGTCAATTTCCAGTAACGGCCACCGAACTACATCCATAGCGACCTTTTCTGAAATTGATTTGGACATACTTTGAAATCCAACCATTCAAATTCAAATCTCTTATATTCATTGGAAAGATCTTCTCGATACGAACCCAACGGTTCCGGTTTTAGGAGAATCCACGGTCAGATCTCCCATTATATCAATTTGAAGTTAATGGCTGAAATTCGCGAACGGTCGCTGCACGACACATTCTATTCAAGCCATTTAAATATAAATAAATATATATATATATATTGTCGATTTCCATTTAAAACGTATTTTATAAATTCGTTTTAAAAACGATTCCAACTTCCATTTCAATTTTTAAATCAAAATTGAATATTCTATCATTATATTATTAAAATGACAATATTTTCAAAATATCAGATTTTGAAATCCATTTCTTTTTCGTATTCATTATAAAATGAATAAAATCGATTTAAAAACCCATTCGAGTCAAAATGGCGTTTAGCTACTTAACCTGGCTTCACATTTCAGTATTTTTGTGTCCATCCAAAATCGGACATCAAAATCATAATTTAATTCTTCACTAAATATTATTTAAAAATATTTGTTATTTAAAAATATTCATTATCTCTAAACCGGAATGTGGCTCTATCAATCACCATATAATTTCAGTTATAGGGATTTCGTACAACGCATGTATTCAACAATAATAATAAATAATCATTCAACATTCAAGCATCATCCAGAGTGCATTCTATAACTGTATAAGCATTAAATTAAATAAATAACACTCATCACAGCCTATTAACCCATCGATTGACATACAACTAAATATTTGGATTATGTATGTCAAATATCATCCCAATACCCGTGTGGGTTTTCAAACAACAACAGTCTATTTAAATGAATCATTAGTTAATAAATTTAACCAATTCTAATTTGGTTTGAATTATTTTTCTACTTAACAAATTTTCACTGTTCAAATTATAAATGGATATTTATATTACATTCCAACAACCACAAAGTGTATCCACATTGTTTGAAATACGAGTGTCGGATATTCAAACATCGCTTCTTGTGCAAATGAGTCATGAATAGTTCATGTGTTGAACTCAAGCAATGTCACATATAACAAATAAAAATCAACACTGGAAATTTCTATATATTTACAGTTATAAAATAAATTAAATAACCATACTAATATTTTAGTGAGAGAATTCTCAAATTCGTTTCCACTCCGCCATTCTTTAATTGAAGATTGTATTTTTCAACTAAACTAAATGCGCGTTTAATTTAGCTGAAAAACCAATTTGCTATGTTTCCGTTCTGGTCTGTTCCATTGCGTAGAGTTCGCCTCTACGATTGCAACGAACTCGTATGAAAAGATATGCTATTATTTACGTTAATTACATAATTAATTAATTAATAATTAAAAATCTTGATTGCCCTATCTAATCCATCCTTCATTGTTCGTTCCTAAGAAAATCCGTCGAACCCATTGCTCAAACCCTTAAATAACTCGCGCTCACCACTCTGGCCATCCTGATGCCGATCGCCGGTGACCAAGCCCTCCGCCATGGGCACACCTCCCAGCACTTGGAGCGCTGCCGCGCTCGCACACACTATCACCTCCAAAAACTCACCCGAATGCCGCCTATTTGTGGCTCAAAATCGAGCAGCTCACACTATGGATTTCGATCAAACCCATATCAATTTAAAGCCCTAGAGACTCTCTACCATTTTTGCTTTACAACCTCGATCTAATTCGAAGTGAAATTAGAGAATTTAAGATCCGAAATTTTAAGCGATATCAGCCTTCTATTGAGGAGCGGTGGCTGAATGTGTTAATGAGGATTAGGGTTTTATATTTTTGGGTATTTATAATAATTTATATTATTATTTAATTCTATTTTTCGTTTAATTTAATACCAAAATCCAAATGAAACCAACGATTGTTGCCATTAACCAAATACCCCCATTTCGGACTCAATGGGATATGTTTCGTAAGCCAATTCGACTGTTTTGATCAGTTTTTGTCAAAATTAAAATATAAATCAATATATTAAATTTAAACGTACATTTTAATTTACCGGGGCCACATACTAACTTCGAAAATTACAGAAAAAATAAATCTAGCTATGTTTTGACGACACGGTCCTAACAAAACTAATTTCTTCGAATTTAGATTTCGTTTAAAAAATGGCCTTTTCTGATCGATTAAATTTAAAGTGAATTGACAAAACACGTTTAAATTCACCACGCTCACATATTAATTCCAAAACTTATGAAATTTGAAACCTAACAATAATTTGATATTCTGGATCCAACAAAAGTGGTTTCATTGAAAATGGAGGTCGGTTGCAAAATGACCGTTTTTAAGGGCTATATATTATTAAAAATATATATATAATTCATAGCGAATATTTCAAATTTTAAACTGGACATAACTTTCAATTTATATTATGAAATCTGAATTTTTCACATTCATTAGAAAGATATCATTAAATAGATTCTAACTTTTCTTGTTACAATGAATCCAATTTATTTTGAATCCTATACATTCAATTGAAATTAAAAATCGAATTTTCAAACTACTACGCCATTTCAAGCTCACTTCAATTTAATTAAATATTTATATGTTCTAGCTTTGATTTAAATAGATTTTAAGTCATTATTTAAAATAAATCATTATAAATTCTCAAAATCCATTAAAATAGCTAAAATAAAAAATTTAAATTGGTTCAGAAATTCCGGGTTGTTACACATAGCTTCCCCTACGAATCCTCCACACAGCCATGACGAGTTCCTTGAACCCGCAACCCCAGTTCGAAACGTGTCCAACGGCTATTAACGCTTTCATAGTGAAGACATCGAACTTCCATGACATCATACTTAATAGAAAAAACACAACATATGCTAATCGTCACCCCAAACACGAATAAAATCACCATTCCAGGAATTTATGCCTAAATCTCCAACAACGTGAACCCTAACTTCACTGTGGTTAAAGTCGAATGCCCCAGAAACACGCCACACCCAATATCTTTAATATCATCTTGACACTCTTGAGTGAACGAAGCAAACGAATTAAAATTCATTTAATTTCATACGATTTTTGGTTTTCTAAGATTTTTGGGAAGATTATTAGGTGGTAGCTCTTGTATTGAACATGGTACGAGAGTTGGGAAAAAGGGATTTAGGGATTTAAAAATATGCTGAAAGAATGGATGGGTCATTGTTTATATAAATAGAAAAATATTTACAGGTGGGGAGTCGGATTCAGATCTAGGTTATGCTAATTTGGGGATTGGGAAGATGTCGTGTTTGGATTTTTTGTGAATGTTAAGAGCGAAAGAACTAAGAGGAAACGCAGAAATTTCTACTCCAGTAGCGCGAGAATAAAAATGAAAGCAGGAACTATGTCTAATACTCCATTAGTCTAATCATAACTATAAAAACTTATTAAATATTAATTATATATCATTACATTATATTATTATTTATACATTATTATAGTAAATTATTAATTATAAGTTATCAATACTAATAAGTAAATATTGATTATAAATTATTTTATATTTAGTGTATATTATTATTTATTTGTCTTTATTTATTATTTAATAATATTTATTAATTAGTTAAATTATTTATCAAATGTTACTTCATATTTATTAATTATAATTTAATTTTAATTATTAACTGTTAATAATTAATATGTATATATTTTTAACTTTTAATATTAATTATTAATCATAAATAATTATTAATGATATTTATTTTTAATTATAAATTATTATATTTAAATTTTTTACTCCATATTACTTGCTAATAACTAAAAAGTAAAATTAAACCCGTTGGAATACCGACTGTATATAACAATTAGTAATTAGTGATTATTTATTTATAATCATTAAAATTTATAAGTTATAAATGATTAATATAGTGTTATTAATTATTAAATTTTAATAAATAACATAATATTATTAATGATTAGTGTCATATAATATTTTAATTAGTAATTAATGACAGTATGTTATAATTAGTAATTATTAACATATGATTAATATAATATTATCAAAGATTATTTATGAAATATTAATAAATAACAAGTATTATTTTGAAGAAAGCATTGTAATTATCAATTATTGATTGTCGCCTATTACAACGAACGTTTTTAGCATGTTGTAATAATCACCTATCTATATAATAATTCCCACTAATCTTTGATGAATAATAATTGGTCCGACCGTAAAATACCCAAATTGTCCATATTTACTTTTAAAAAAAAATCTTTACTACTTTATCCTAAAACAAAATTGTCCATATTTACTACTTTACTGCTTATATATCAATTTGTCATATTTTATATCAATTTGCAGTTCATTATAACTTTTTGAATGTTAAGGAAGTTGGCTCTTAATTAGGAATTTCTAAAAGACGTTAATGCCTTTAAAGTAAAGGTTCAATTTATTTCGAAATCAATATATTAACTAGATTCCTTGATTTTTAAGCAGTTTCAAATGTTTTGATTCTGTTAGAGAAGTAACTGATGTCATATAATAGTTTTTAATTTCTTACGATTGCATCCAAATTTCATAGAGAAAAATTTCGTTTTTAATATTGGATAAATAAAGAAGTTACCATAGCTGAAATATCCAATCAAAAAGTTTGTGTCCAACAAGACATATAACTTCCATTTTTCATATTTTTAATCATATTACATATAATATATTCCTATTGTGTCCATATAGATTTTTGGTATATATTATATAATTTCCTTTCATGATATATAATTACAAAATCAATATGCTGATAAAATATATTAGTTAATTCACAACCAAATTAGTACAAATCTGTACATCAACCAATTTTTCTACAAATATACCATATAATTCATAGCCTACTAACTATATAGTAAATTCAATAAAAGGAAAGCAGTGAAATAAATACATTCATATCAATGGAATAATACCAAATAAATGCAAATGCAATTAGTAAAAATAACATCAGTGTGCTTATATTACTTTTGTATGCTGTATAATCCGCTTTCATGCCATATAATTGCAAATCAAATATTTTCATTGAATATACCATATAGTTCACAAATTGTTGCACCAAACTTTCCATTTATTTTTACTTAAAATTTAAAATGGTAAGAAAATTAGTTAAACAAACCTGAGTATACATAGTAACAAAAGTTATCCATTGGTTGTGGACATTATCATTATGATGTATGTATGATGTATTTTCTGCTAATTTTCTTTATAGGGTTTCCTTAGTTATGCCATTTATTTTCATAATCTATATAATAATTCACAAATTACCCATATTTACTTTTAAAAAAAATCTTTACTACTTTATCCTAAAAGGAAATTGCCCTTATTTACTACTTTATCCTAAAAGATACCACCTACATGGTACTCCTAATGATTTGTAGTTGGCAGAATGCAGTGTAAATGATTTGTAGTTATTCTTTTCTAATTGTTGCTAACGTTTGCTGCTTCAAATTTTTGCTCGGACTATTCATATTTGGTATACTATCTTATTATTAGTGCATGTTTATACAGAAATTGGTAGAATCAATTGTATTGTCTTAAATTATTTATTTAATTTCCCAAAATTCATTTTGACTAGTAATCTATGTTGCACCATATTATTAATACCATATGCATATTTATATGGATCATAAATTGATATAGTCAACTGTATTGCCATAAAGAATTTAGCTGATTTTCCAAAATTATTTACTTTACTCATCTATATTGCACTACATTATTAATACCATACCAGGTACACCAAATTCTCAATGAAATTTAATTTCGTGGGTATGCATATATTTGTAAGTTGAAAGTTCCTCGGCTTCCCTTGAAATAATACTTCATTTCATTCATCCTCCTGACTCTTCTTTTTCTTGCGTTTTGCAACTTCATAAATTTATATAGTGCTAATGAAATGTCTTTATTCTCAACTTAAATCAAATCAGGTATTCTTTTCACCATGTATAAATTTACTCACCGAAAAAGAGTTGATGCACCTGACGATTTTCTTTCCAATATCACTATTGTGCCTCCACAGCTTTAGCAAAGGCATCATCTTTTCCATGCTTTGATGCATTGATCAAATTGAGTGCATGAAAACGAAGAAGTTAAACAAGGAAGACCTTTGCGAGTTCTGGTATGTTCCATAATGGGACTATTAACTAATGACATTGTTGTAATAAAATCACACAATATGTATGCTAACCTTGCACCATCCTAAAATCAACTTTCCCATGAGAATGTTGCCTCATACATGAATTTTATGGTGATAGTGACCTAAATACAGTTTTCCAATATTCATTAGCTGGATGAAAATTTTCAACTGTACCACATTAGCATGTTAATATTAACATTTCTCACTTTGGAGTCAGAACCTTACTTCATACATTGTAACCGATATACTATTTACATAATTTTTCTTAGAAAAATGATATACTGTCAAGTTTAATTTAGCTCCATTGTTGCATTATAGTTAGCACTTGGTATCACCAATAATATATTGTTATTACATAAGTATTGGGATAAAATATGTTTGTGATCTGTTTAATGACAAACTGCCGAGTCTGTTCCAGAATGCAACAATAATTTCAATTATCAACAAAATATAAGTTACTCTCTTGTCTACAATAGAGTTTTTTTGCTAAAAGAAAGGAAAAAAATCTGAGCATTTAGGTTCATGAAAAGAGCAAGTGTTTATTTCATGAGAAGAACAAAAATTGGTAGTATGCTGGATAAAATTGTTTACAATGTGCAAACCACATCTTCATTCCTTAACAAAGTTGTTAAATGTAGTGACCCTCCCTCTCGGTCGATCCAAATCGACCGTTAACCGACTTAAATCGAACCAAAAAGGCGGATACACTAACTTTGGGCGCACAACACATCAGAACAAACAACAGAAGAGTTTTATAAATATCATAATAATGTTACATCAGAGTACAGAATATCAGAGTATCGAAAATAATATATAGTAGAAAATAAGTTTACAATAATTGTAATACAACGCTGCGGAAATAAATAAACTAACACAGCGGAAGACTATCAATGCTCATGACACAACTTTAAGCTTCGATCCAGAATCCTGCTAATGAAATAATCTGCAAAACCAAAACTACAAGCTGCCCATGTGGAAATTATGGGCACCCGGAGTTTAGGTGAAAACAATAAACTCCAAGTCAGTCATGGGACTGGTGTGAGAACTCAAAACAGTTATTAAACTTCACTTTAAAATAAGGTAAATCACTGGACCATACCACATGTCATGGAATGGGTTTACCTCCATGAATACCAGTGCATAAACGATAACTAATAATAGTCATATGTGTTGGATCTAGATTAACACTAGAGGGGGTGAATAGAGTTTATTAAATTTTCACGAGATATTAAAATATTCACAGATCACAAAATATAGTAGAAATAGAAATGCAGAAAGTAAATGACACTAGAGATACCCAGCTTCGGCAAAACCCTGCCCATTGCTGCATTCCTAAGGTTTCTACTAGGTGATAGAATAGATCCCGCATACAAGACCATGTACACTCGCAAACCCTACTCCTATTCTAACCCTACACTCAAAACCTTAGGCTGATCTAATCCCCTAGACCAGATTTCCCCTGATTACAACCCCATAACCAGTAACCCTAGTTTTTGCAGACTCTAGTAAACTTCTAGTTAACATCCTTACTGGTTCCCTAGATTTTTACAGAATTCTAGAAACTGATTCAGATTGGTTTACAACACAAATTTAAAAACAAAAAAAACTAGACAATAAAAACAATTTGAAAAACCCTCCCCTTCAACATAGATAGGTCGACCATATTGAAAAGGGTTCCACCCCATTGTTTATCACTATTTCCCGATGCTTTGTCCTCTAAAAAAAATGGCGGTCCTCAAAAGGAAATTAGGGTTTCCTTTTTCTGGCTCCAAATCATGATTGATTGTTAGATGGAATATGATTCTCTGAGTGTCTTCAATTCGCTGATGCCTGTGATTGATCGATTTGGGCTTGATCGAAACAACAGTGAGTAAATTTATTTGATTTGTCAAGTTTTGATTTTTGGATTTTAGTTGCTTGTTTCGATAAAAAAAGACAGCGATGAGAATGGGGTTAGAAATAGGATTTCAAATCCTTAAATTGCGCTCTGATTTCAATTAAACGACTTGGCTGATTTGCGTGGATTCCTCTTTTGATTTGCCTTGATTAAATTTGAATTCTGTTGCCTTGTTTAAAAACCGTGAATGATGAGATGAACCTGGACTTCTGGAAATATGATCCCTTGCATGATTTCCCTCTTTGATGGTTTCTCGAAAGAAATAAATGGGCTTTAACTAAGAACCTGGATGCACAAATTGGTTTCCAATGAATCTCTAAATCGAATTTGCCCCTTTGCTTGTTTTATGAGTTGTTTCCTTTCCAGTAAAGATTGTTGCTTGCCAGATTTATGAAATTCCTTGATTGAATCGATGGAATCATTTGTGAAGTTTGTGTCTGTATTTTCCCTGCCAAGAATGCTTGCATAATTTCTTAATTAGTTGAATTCAGGAAAGACATTAAACACTTGCCAAACTTGAATTTCTGGACAAATTTCATTCCTATTCATGTATATGCTGATATCATGGAAACTCAATTAATATTCTTGTTAAAACATTGCCATCAATGAATTTTCCTTGATTGCTTTGTATATTTGGAAACCACCCATTTATTTTTGCCCATGAATTGGATGCCTTGAGTCTTTTGATTTAATTCTGGAATCAAATTGAAATTGCCTTGTTCTTTATGCTATGTATGAGATCAAAATTATTGTTGCACCATGCAACCTGCTTCAATGCATGCATGAATATATTCCCTGTTGCCTATTGTACTGTCTATATGTATTTGTAGTCATGCTGTGTGTCTTCTTGCTATTTCCAAACTGCCCTATCCATGTAACATGCTGTTTTGATATTCCTTGCATTCCAAATAAACATATGTATATTTCTGGATAAACTTGGGTTGATTTCTTTCCAAAATAATTGTTTCATTTTTCCTTAAAGCAATGTTTCTGGACATAAACATTTGAACCATTCTTCTATGCTAAACTTCTCTGTGTTAACTTCTTGGTTATCCACTATTCATTTGTTCCTGCATCTATTTGTGAGCTTTTGCTCTCAACATATTTGCCACTGCTTTGATTCTTGCATTTTTTTCCATGATCACTTTTCTTATATTATGCTTGACTCATTTTGTTGCATCATGCTGAACCATGAAACTGGACTGTCCCCTTTTGCTATTTATTGCCATGTAGACAAATTTGTTGTTAACCTTATTGCTTGTTGTGCAAACTTTACACCTTGACTTGATTTCACCTATATTATGAACTTCTGTACCATGTTGTTGCCATGCTCCATTTTTATGTATCACTTGCATCTGTGTGTGTGTATAATGTAACTTGTATTCATGCTTTGAAAGTCCATGTGTACTCTGTTTTATCTGTGGCCATTTGAAACTGAAAAACTACAGTATCCATGTAAATATAGCTCCACCTATGTGCCTTGCCCATGTGCTTAGAAAAACTTCATTCTGCATATTCTCGACCATTCATACTGTGTATTGCTTTTGACAATTTATCATTCATGTATATTTGCATAACATCTTTGCATTGTCCACTTGAGTTGACATGATTGAGCTGCTTTGATTGGGCTGCTTGAACATGTATGCTGCATTTGAATTGTTCACACTCCCGACCATATTCATATGCATTGAGTTGAGATGGTCCTCATGGCTACTCCTCAGTTGCTCGCTGATTGGCGAGGCAGTGCACACATGTATATTTTATACACATGTGTATATGCAGCCATTCAGTAAATTTTCTTGTCCCTGTACATATACAAACTTTCCGCCTTGTGGTATTTACAGTGTATCACTGTGAATATCACAAGCTATCTAGACACAGTCGGATAAATTAATAAATCAGATCAAGTCATGAAAAATGATGAGAAGCACTCCAGAAATCTAAGGCAAATAAATTTTAAAATTAAAATTTATATTCGCATGTATTCAGTTTTATTTCTATTGCAGTGTACTATGTGTGTGTTTCATGTGACAGGTAAGCAGATGATGACTGGACTGACAATGAAGATGCTGTGAACACAGAAGCTTGAAGAACAGAACAATATGAAAATGTGTGTATGAGTGAATGTTTGTATAACTGAGTGTGAGTGTTGTAGTGAGGACTTGATATGTACTGAAATGTATTGAAATGAAAATTATCAGTGAAGTGTACAAATAGTTAGAGTTATAAATTTGTACTATTTTAGATATTGAAATAAAATACTGTTTGAATGTTTAATTCTTGTGCAGTAGTATTTCATTCAAATATAAATATTATATTCTTGTCTGTGATGTGATATAACAGTACAATAACAAACACATTTAAAATAGTATATACTTGTTTGTTATCATCAAACAAAAATCATATAATTGTGTATACAACTGCGTTATATACAACAATCTCCCCCTTTTAATGGTGACAAACAAATAAAAAGATTTTGAATCCAATAAATACGTTTGACAGTGAAGAAACTGAACTCCCCTTATTTGAATGCTCCCCCTACAACAGAAACTCCCCCTATAACTGTGCATGAATGAAAAGACCATCAATTTTTTAGAATTAAAATATTTATAAAATATTCACTCATAAATCAAAATCTCAATCCATTATCCATTCTCCCCCTTTTGTTATCATCAAAAGGATACAGAATTTAAAACACAGATGAAAAATGACTAAAAAATATAATTTCAGCTTAAGAGGAAGAACGACCATCATAAATCTCAATTAGCCAAACAAAAATCATAATAAACTGAGAACTAGTGGCATATTTCACATTGTAGAGAATGACGGATTTACGATGAAATTTATAAAAATGGAGAGAGTTTCAAAAACATACATTTCCACTTATTTTAAAAAGAATTTTATAACATTGAACCACAAAACAGTGATGGATTTGGACTATAATTATAATTTCAACTTAAGTGACAAAAAACAAATAATCTCAAATCCCAATAGCTATCAATCAGCAAATCATAATATGTTATAAAATATTAACACATTTCACAAATAGAAAATGGATTGGTAGGCTGGTTTTTATAACCACCATGGAGAATTTCAAATTAATTCCTATTTATAGCACATTTTTCCTTTTCTTATTTAAGAGCACATTGACCAGGCATAACCAGAGCCTGGATTTTTAAATGAGGTCAGTCGCAGCTTAAATTATAAGTTGTCTCATAACCATGCATTACCAGAGCTTGGATTTTTAAATGATGTTAGAGACACACTTATGTATTAATTATATTTATCATTTTTAGCTCAAAAGAAAAACTCCTCGGTATATAAAACCAATATGGATGATAGAAATGTGGTAGGTATAGAAATGGTTTGTTAAATAAATTTCTAAATTAATCATATTATGAAACATGATCAATTGTACCGAGATCATTGAAAATTTTCAATTATCACAAATTCTGAAAAAAAATAACACAGTCACATTTCCATCACAAATATTTTCACTGTTTATTCAAAAAGATTTTTTTTTAGAAAAAAATTAAACTCTCCACATTAATATAAAATCATGATGGATGGCAGAATGATGATAGATGAAAGAGATGGTCGTGAAATAATTGCCAATTCAAGGATATTGTAATAAATGTTCAACCACCATGAAAGTCTAAATAAAAATTCCTCTTGTTGTGAAATATATTGCAGTCACAATTCATTACAATTTCAAAATCTTGTAACAATTTTGATGAATTATAAATATAGTTTAATTTGGATATTGATTTCAATTTCTGAATGAATAATCAATAAATAATCTTAAAATTGAAAATCAATTACAAGAGAAATATGAAGAGCTATACACGACAAGAGGGATTAAAATATATACAAAAAAAATTCAGCACATCTAATACCAATTGGTGTCTCTATTTACGATGATTTTAACACGACACCGGAGATGAACAAGAACATTACAGACAACAGAATTTTAATCACAAAGCCCAAGCAGACACGATTAACAAATCAAGCAAATTAATTTCATCTATCAGAGCATGGTATATTATTTGATACCAAAACAAGCAGTCACTAAAAAATATTTTCAATAACAATATCTGAGCAACACAAAAATCAGATTCAAATCAGACTTGTCAAGATGATGGTCACATAAGATGATTCATGATCTAGTGAACAAAAATATCATTTATTTGAAATCATTTGAGAAATATAAAACTCTCAAGATTTGGTGAATCAGTCAAACTAGAATGTAAATTTCAAATTCAAGATATGTGTTTGATTCAATAAATCAATAACTTTAAATGATTTTAAACAAACATATATTCAAATCAAATAATCATGAAAAACAGAGAGATTTAAGACTGGATTTTCAAAGAATTTTTCATAAGAATTTCTGATAAGCACAAGAGTAATTTCAGATCATTTACATCAGACTTGAGAAATATTCATGATCTAGAAAATTAAAATAATTTATTTGAAATCACTTGAATCAATGTCAAGTTTTGGGATATAATGAATCAGTCACACAAGATTGATAATTTTAAATGTAAGAGGTGTGTAATATTCAAAATATCAAGAATTTCAGATGATTTCAAACAAACAAATTTCAACCATAATGATCATGAATAAATGAATTTCAAGATGTATCACTGATTCAATACAATTTAAAATATCCAAGCCAATCTGAAAAATAATGAAATTATCACAACTGATAAATAGCAGAGTGCTGTATTGAGTATAAATTTTTAAGCCTTTTCAAAATGAATTAAAAGAAGCTCAAAACGACGTAGGTGTGTGAAATTCCATTAAATTTTCAGATCTTCAAAATTTAGAATTCAAATCAACAGTGTTCAAGATATGACAAGAATACATCAACACTATTATGAATTCAGAAATCAGAAAATAAACTTCAAAACAATTGCAGATATTTACAAATTTAAATTCAAGATCTGGAAAGGATTAAAACATTAGAGTTTTATACAAATGAAGTGAATTTCCAGAAAATATGAATTTTACAATTGGAATTTTAAGAAAGTTCAAGAAGTTACAAAGATATGACAGTGACAAATCAAAAACAGAAAAAGAAGGGGTAGGAGAAGTAATACATAAAAAATATTTACAAAGATGAGTTTAGAGGTTATACCTGAAATCGGCGTGAGTAAATAAATCTCTAACTCAACAAATCCTGGCTAGAGGAACTGTAAATGATACAAAATTATAAACCAGCTTGATTTCAAATTTCTTTTTGCACAGCAGTTCCTCAGCCTCTACCAGTACCTAACAGTTTGTAGAATCGAGCGATCTAACAAAGGTTGTAAAACCACTCACAGTTTTGTTCACATCTTTTGGTACCCAAATCTGTTTGTATAACAATCCATTAGAATCAACTAGAGTACCCTTTGGAACCAAATTCATTTAATTTTTCCAAAAAACATTTTATTTCTTTTTGGGGTCCACTATTGTTCAACTGGATTGTTATCAAACAAATTCTTGTCTCGTTTGTGATTCAAAAACCTTTTTGAATTTTCCAAATTCAAATGTTCAGAATGACCCTTCTTGAAGCAGTTTGAAGGATTTTTAAAATCACAAGAGTTCAAACTTTTAAAAACATTTCTTTTCTCAAAACCAAGACCACTTTTATTTCCAGACTAAAACTGATTTTTCAACAACATACTTAGAGATTTTTTACCGTTAGAAAATTTAACCAATGTTGCTTCAAGTTGTTGAATTTTAAATTTAAGATCACCATTTTCTTTCATTAAATCTAAACAACGGTTTTTAGTGAACTTATTCTTTTTAAAATCAGTTTTCAAAACTAAATTTTCATCTTCAAGAAATTTAATTCTAGCTTGGGATTGCGAGATCTCAGATTCAAATCGCTTTTGCTTTTCAAACTCAAGTTTTTCAAACTTTTCAATTTCTTTTTCAAAATCATTTTTTTTCCTCAAAAACGATTTTTCTTCATCTATAGTTCCTCAGAAAGTTTATGTTTAGGATTATGAATCGTCTTAAGATTGTCTAATTCCTTTTGTAAAGTTGTTTGTATTTTCATGCTCAATCTTGTTCTCTTTTAAGATCTGAATTTCATTTCAAGCTTTCGAATATTTTTATTGAAATGAACAAGATTACTTTCCAAATATAAACAATTTTCACAGTTAGAATTTTCTAACTTCGAGACATTTTTAAGTATTGATTCCAAACAATTATTTTTGTTGATTAACTTAAGATTCTCAAATTTGAAAGATTTATTTTTAGATTTGAGATTTTCAACAGATTTAGTTATATCATTTAAAAGATGAATCAGATCTTCATAAGATAAATTTCCTGTTGAGTCTTCATCGCTATCATCATCTGTTGAGACTCCGTATGTGACTCCTGTTAGGCACAAATATGAGCCTGAGTTGGCAGTTGAGGATTTTGAGCAGTTGTTGTCATTTCCATACAACGCGTTGAGAGTTTTCCAGATTTCCAATGCAGTCAAACAATGGGAGATATGATCAAGCTGATTGTTACTAAGATAATAAAAAAGAATATGCATTACACGAGCATTTGTAACTTTATTTTTCTTATCTAACATATCATCCATGTTTACAATAATATTCCAATATTCTAAATTAACAGTATAACGACCCGCATTTTTCAGCAATATAATTAATCTATTTAATTATTTGAATAATGGTTTGGTTGTTTAAAATGACCAGAATTAAATAGTATTGAATATTTAATTAAAATAAATAATATAATAATGTATTTAATTTATGAAATAGTCAGAAATAGTGGAATTCACAAAATGATGTGAGTTGGATTATCGGTGGTATTTAATTCAGTTTAGAAGTGAATTAGAATAACGAATATATTATTTGAACGGCAGTTTGAACGTATAATTATATTATAATTATAATCGAGCTCGAAATGGCGCGGCAGTTCGCTATTTAGCGATTTGAACTTCAACTGAATGTACAGGTTTCGTTTTAAATCAGATTTCTGTGAAATAAGAAACGTTAGGAGCTGGTGAAGTATATTTTTCTAGTGGAAGAGAAAAATCGGGATTTCGTCGTGTAGATTTTGATATATGTCCAAATCAAATTTTCAAATAGTCGCTATGGAATCTTTCATCGACCGTAACAGTTTATTTGAAATAACTGCGTACTGGATTCGAATTTAGAAAAGGTTCTTTAGGGACGTAGTGTTAATTTAATTTTTAGAATTTTACTGTAATTTTTAATTAATTTAATACGCAACTTTTTATTTGGAGTGGTTTGCACCCTATATCAATATTTTGGGATTTCAAATATGAGTCAACTTACCGGTATTATTATATTTTTGGGATCGTGGCACATTGTCTGTCACAATGGTATTTTTATTTTTGTCTATAACAGGCCGGGTGATGAATAAAATTTAGTGTAACAGAGACCGTGAAAGTTTACTTTAAAAATAATATTTGTTTTTTTTTAATAAAATCTTTTGGACAAATCCCTTACTGTTGAAGAAAACGTGGATCCCTTTCTCTTCACAGCTATACTTCGAAAATCCAACCTAAGAGACAATTCAACGCAAGACCTACCCCATGTATTTTCAATTTCAAGCTATCCTATATGTAAGATAAAAAAAGCTGGGCATGTACTCTACGCTACAAAATATATCACAACAAACCTATACTTAAGGCCTAAAAATGTATTCCTCCCTACAATTTCACTTCACGCCGAAGTAACCAACAGTGCAACAGTGCCATGAGTTCTCAAATCTACCACCTATTCTATATACATTGAGTTCCGAGTCTTCTCCTTCTTCTGAGCAAAATGCAGAAACTACTGAGCTATGAAATATCAACATCACGAGAAGACAATCCAACGCAGACCCATCCTATCAGTAGCTACCCTACCTTGTATTACAACAGCCCTACCCTTAGTTCCTTGAGTGCCAAGGTTCATGAATATTATAAAAGCACAGTGCTTCCTCTCTTTTGCTGAAACACGTAAAAGAAAAAAACCCAGTGCTTTCTCCTTTCTGCAAACCGATAAAGTAAATTAGAAAACAAGCCTTTCTCTTCTCCTTTCTAATTCAAATACCGAATAAATTCATCTAGTGATTGAATAAATAGAAAGCTTTAATCTATGAATACTTGAAGCTGGGTACCGTACATTCTAGCATGGCTTGAGGCAGGACCAGGGAGGATCGATGCGTGTATATACAGGGGGTCATTAGTGTTTACGGTGAAGCATGGGAAGATCTGTACAGTGCGTGTCCTTCTGCATGGTGTTGGGCCTGACAACGGGAGGAAGGAGAGGCTACAAACGGGTCATGGGTGTGACGGCCGGGAATTTCGCTCGATCTGAATCAGTCGTTAAACCGATCTAGACCGTTCGAAACTCCTGATCGTTTTGAGAACAGGACAAATCAGAACACAAACAGAAGAACATTTCATTGCTATTACAACAATTCCATCAGATACAAGAATATATAGAGTATAATGAATAAATTACATTCGATAAATATCAGAGATTACAATAAATTACATAGCAGCGGAAAATAATACAAAGCACAACTGAAGGTGATATACGGATACAGAGCTTTCCGGATATCATTCCAGTTGTAAACCAGGATCCTATGAATATAAATCTGCAAAACCAAAACTACTAGCTGCCCGTGCGGAAAATAGGGGCACCCAGAGTTTAGGTTAAAACAATAAACTCCAGGTCAGTCATGTGACTGGTGTGAGAACTAAAACAGTTATTTATAATTTTACTTTGAAAGAGAGTAATTCAAGGGACCACGCCGTATAACACGGAACGGGTTTCCTCCCAAGAATACCAGTGCATAGAATAAATAACGCAATGCTTTTTCGAAAAATGAAGCTATTATAAGACCCAGGTCCCATCACACAATGCAACGCAAGCCGGAGGATAGGGTTTTCCCTTATAATAGCCAAACATGCTTGGTACGTTTTAAAAACAAATCATTTGATACTATAATAGGTGTATAGTGTCAAAACAATTTCAATCATCAATATAAATCATAGACGGCATGGGTACCATATATCATGTCGCCATACTAGTTCTACAATTAAAACCGCAATACTCGTATTGGAAATTGGATTTCCATCATGAGTCGAGGCAAGGGGCAAGCTCCTCTCCGCGTTCGAGTCACTCTAGCAAATGTCTCAGGACTACACACTCTGGGCAATCCTGGATCTTCAGGGCCGGTCCTCACTTACGTTAGAGGATTGGCAATTCCTGAACACACGTTTCCCGGTCCTTACAGACCTAAAATCGAGGCGCCTCGCATTCCAACAACCACATAGGTGAAAAGTATATAAATGTCAGGGCTTGTAAGTCACTGACACCACCAAAGCTAGAAAGAAACGTCGTGCTCTCCCTGTAGTCCGTATCCCGTTTTTGACTCATACCGAGGTGTGAGGCTCGCGAATTCACGTTATACACAAAGCTACGCCACAAAGGCTGTGCTTTGATCATCAACCACAAGACTTTGCTTTTCAACAGAAGCCTTGATCCATGCAACTCAGCGTGCCACACGGGCAATTCATGCCATGCGATTGATATCTATCGATATATAACCTCTAAGCTCGTACGTCTCAGAGAAGGGCGTTAAGCAAGAGAATAAATTCTCCGCCACCAAACAGATATATATTTAACAGAAATCAATCAACACAGAATAAAATCCAATATCAGACACACAATCCATTTACAAGTTCGTTCTGGGTCTGAACGAAACCGGAGGCACATTCCTCGCATATCCATCCATCTCCAAGTACGTCTGGACGACCACCAACTGATTCCCTCATCTTGGGTGTACAGCCCAATCAAGATCATCAGTAATCACCCAAACGATGTGAAGACTTCCGGTCTTCAACCACCGTCTTCATCTTCGACATATCGTCGAATCGGTTATTCAGAATGGGTATAAACCCGGACTTTCCGAACAACCCGCGTATATTAAAAACAAATGTTACACAAACTCAACATACGCCTCATTCCAATTCAGAATATTCTTTTATTCACAAAATCACATTCTTAGGGAAAGGTTCCCATTAATTTTATCCAAGATAAATTCTTTAAAATTTATCCTTTAATCTTCCTTTGGATGTCATATCAAACCAAATTATGGTTTTCCAAACTAGTCGAGATTAGGGAATCACATAGGAGTAATTATTTATTTTATTTCCCAATCCCAACCTATTCATCCCATGAAGCAAAACTGGTAATACTCCATATCTAACACCACGGCGTTGTCGGTAAAATTAATTACCATTTCACGTTCAAATCTAATTAAAGATTTAACTATCGCTTTGGAGCAAAACTGGTGATACTCCATTCTCGCTCAATTTCTAAATTTGATAATTTAGATTATCAATTCACATTTCAATTTAATTGCAAATTCATTAAAACTCCTTTTACAGGGTTAGAGAACTAGTGTCATTTAAAACACAGTTCACGATAAACCCAAATCACATTCTATTTATTATCGGGTTAAAGAACTAGTGTTATTTAAAACACAGTTCACGATAAACCCATGAATCAATTCTATTTAAACCCATTTCAAATCCAATTTATTTGTTTAAAAATAAATGGGTTTTAATTTCAGTTCAAAACTAGTTCATTTCGATAAAAATCTATCTTTATCTTTTCAAATATGGAGTTTTTCATCCCAATTTTTCTCGAATCATTTCTTATGATTTTATACAAATTATTACTATTTTTAATAATTTTATCAAGGCCCGTACAGTCGATTTCCATCAACGGCCATCGAACTGCACTTACAGCGACCTTTTCCAAATTTGATTTGGACGTATCTCCAAATCCAACCGTTAGATTTCAAATTTCTAATATTTGTCAGAAAGCTCTTTTCGATACGAACCCAACGGTTCCGGTTTTAGGAGAATCCGATGGTCGGATCTCCCGTAATGTCTGTTTGAAATAAATGGTCGAAATTCACGAACTGCCGTGGCTCGGCGCGTTCTATTCAGGCCATTATATTATATATATAATATATATTTCGTCGATTACCACTTAAAACAAATTTTATAAATAGTTTTGAATTCGTTTCAAAAACAGTTTCAACCTTTATTTCAAATTCAAATCAAAATTGAATTTCCTATTTTAAATCCTTTTTACTTTCATTTCTATTTGATTTCAATTCAAATCGATTTTAATTCGATTCGAATTCAATTCGTTTTCTATTCAATTTGAATTCAATTCGTTTTCTATTCAATTTGAATTCAAATTGGTTTTCTATTCAATTCAAATCAAATTGGTTTTCTATTCAATTCAAATCAAATTGGTTTTCAATTCAATTAAAATCAAATTGGTTTTCTATTCAATTCAAATCAGATTGGTTTTCTATTCAATTGAAATCAAATTTGTTTTCTATTCAATTCAATTCGAAATCGTTTTATATTCAATTCATTTCGAAATCGTTTTATATTCAATTCATTTCGAAATCGTTTTATATTCGATTCATTTCAATTCATTTTATATTCAATTCATTTCGAAATCGTTTTTCAATATTCATTTCATTTCGAAATCGTTTTTCAATATTAATTTTAAAATGAGTAAAATCGATATAAATATCATTCATGTCAAAATGGTGTCAATCTAATCAACACGGCTTCATATATTTCTATTTTCAAATATTCTATTTCAAATATTTCTTATTTCAAATATTTCGTTCAACACATGACTATTCTCAACGGATGAGTACAGTCAACACATGAACCTTTATTTTATATTGATAAAGATGTAAATTTTATTATTAAAATATTTCGTTCAACTCATGACTAATCTCAACGGATGAGTACAGTCAACACATGAACCTTTATTTTATATTGATAAAGATGTAAATTTTATTATTAAAATATTTTTTTCAACACATGACTAATCTCAACGGATGAGTACAGTCAACACATGAACCTTTATTTTATAATATTCTTTATCTTCTAAATTGGAATGAGGCCCAATCAATTACCATACAAAGTTAATTATATGGATTCCATACAACACATGTATATAGTAGCAACGATAAATAATCAACCATCAACCAAAGTGCACTACACTGTATAAGCATCAAATATAGATATCTAACGCTTATAACAGCCTGTCAGTCAATCGATCGACATATTTAATCAATCAGGATGAGTGAACTTCAAATTTCATCCCAACACCCGTGTGGGGTTTCAAATCAACAAACACAGATTTTTATTTGTGCAGTTGGGCGATGTGTAAAATTTATCAACCCAATCAATGTCCTTCAAATAGGTGTACATAAACAAACCGTCCGGTTTGTATATGAATATTTTATTTTATTCACTTCCACGTTAAAAATTATATTTTTAACGATAAAATATTTTATTTCAACACATGAATTTCTATTCAGTTCATTTACACAATAAAAATGATATTTTTATTTTTCTAACATATTTTAGAAAATTTCGGCGGCATAACGGCACTATACTAGAAACGGGACGAGGCCTAGCCTTATCCCCGGTCTAGTGAAGGCCCACGCCATTCACACATCAATCAAATCCATTCCATTTCACCAAACAATTCAATTCAAACCAAATAATCTAACCAACTACACAACCAAACAATTAAACAAACAAGCCATCCATGGTCTGTGGATGACGGGTGTCGGGTGCTACTAAACACCGTCTGCATCCTAGTATATATATATAACTAGAAAAGAAATTTAGAGTGAGAAGTTCTCACCAATAGATATCCTAACTCCACGGCTCTTCCTTTATAGAAATCTTCGTCGTTCTCGTCTCTTATCACTTTCGTCGCCCGTAGCCACTACATATGTAAAAATCGAATTTTTACTATGCTATTCAATATCTAAAAATCGAATTTTTACTACGCTATTCAATATATAAAAATCGAATTTTTACTACGCTATCCAATATATAAAAATCGAATTTTTACTACGCTATTCAATATATAAAAATCGAATTTTTACTACGCTATTCAATATATAAAAATCGAATTTTTACTTCGCTATCATATGGATAAAATATTATATTTTCACATCGATGTTCATATAGTAAAGATTATATTTTTATCATGCTATTCTTCATATAAAGATTTCGCCTTTTCAAAAATAAATATTTCGCCCTTTCAAATATAAAGATTTCGCCTTTTCAAATATAAATATTTCGCCCTTTCAAATATAAAGATTTCGCCTTTTCAAATATATCATTATAAAAATCACATTTTTATTTTGCTACACATATAAAGATGCTATTTTTAATATTCCTATCATGTAAAAATTATATTTTTACTTCTCTACATAAACAAAAATCATATTTTTATATCTTCTATATAGTAAAGTTTATATTTTTAATACTTTAAAAAATATAAAAATCATATTTTTATTTCTTTAACAATATAAAAATCATATTGTTATTACTTTCAAAATATAATTATTGTATTTTGATTCTTCTTATAACCTAAAATTATATTTTTATTTTATGCCTAAACATAAAAATCATTTCTTTTGTAAATTAAAAATCTACATACTACAAATCAGTTTTTAAACTGATTAACCTAAGCTAAACATTTAAAATGAATTAAAACAAAAATAAACAAATAAATGAAATTAAAAAACTTCAGTGAATGTTTGGGGGGGGCTGTCGCGTTCGTCAGTGGATGAGGAGGGGGGTGTATCGGCGCGAGGTAGGAGGGGGGGTAGCTGCGGTGCTCGATTTGGTTGCAAGGGGGGGGGGGTTTCGCGTCGCGCGGCGCCTGGGGGAGGGGGGGTTCTCGTCGATCGGCAGTAGGAGGAAAAAGGGGGGTGTCGGTTGCGGTGGTCTTCGATGGACAGGGGGGGGGGCTGTCGCGGTGGTCGGCCCCGATGGGGGGGGTCTCCCTCTCGATCGGTTGTCTCTTTTTTTTTTCCTGTAATGTACGAAAATGAGGGAAAGGGGGGCCAGCAGTTTATAAGGGAAGGAGAGAGGATATATATTTTTAATTGTTTTATTTACCAAAAAGTTGACTTTTTATTTCGACCTCGAAACGAGGCCCACCGCCTGTCGTCCATAGCGTATTACCCCCATTCCGAACACAATGGGATATGTATCGTAGGCTGATTCGATCGTTTCGATCAGTTTCCGTTAAAATCAACATATAACTCTATATATTGAATTTGAACGCGCATTTCAATTCACCGGGGTTACATACTAACTCTAAAAATTACAGAAAAATATTTTCTAGTTTCGTATTGACGATACGGTCCTAACAAAACTAGTTTCGTCGAATTCTGAGATCGTTGAAAAAATGGCCATTTTCCAGTCGATTAAAATCAACTAAAACTGGTCAGACGCATTTTCCTATGCCACGCTCACATATTGATTCGAAAAATTATGAAATTTGGAATCTAGCAATAATTTGACATCACGGACCCAACAAAAGTGGTTTCGTCGAAATCCGAGGTCGTTTGCAAAATTCCCATTTTAAGGGCCTGAATTCCATAGCGACTATTCAGAAATTTCAACTGGGCATATCTTTTGATTCCCGCTATGAAATTTTGATTTGTTGGATTCGTTGGAAAGATATCATCAATTAGATCCTATTATTTTTGGTTTCACTAAAATCCGGATTGTTTTGCACCCGGTACGTTCATTTGAAGTTTGAAATCGAATTATCGAACTACAGCGCCATTTTCAATTCTATTTATAATTATATATAAATATTTATATTCTAACGACGACGCGTATAATATATACGTTCGATTTATATTCAAAATAAATTTCTCGTCGATATTATTTAAAATAGTCTATTTTAAATCTTCAAAATTCGCTAAAATTGCCAAAATAAAAATTTTAAACTGGCTCGCAATTCCGGTTGTTACAATCTCCCCCACTTAAAACTTTTCGTCCCCGAAAAGGAACAAAGTCGAAAGTGGTTTGAGTAATCAACTCTACGTTCGATCCGGCTTCCATTCTCCAACTTTTCTGTTTTTGAGAATTTTCAAATTTTCAAAAATTTGGCTAACACTCTAAATTTTCGAAAAATTTCGCCATAACCTCCCCTGCACCGGGAGCCACGGGAAAATCCCGAAATTGCCATATAGGCCTTCTGATCTCAAAAAGAAAAAGAAAAAGCCAAGCGGCTAGCCAATCGGCTCATAAAATCATCATCACCCAAACAAAACAGTAAATTATATAGTAAACATGTACCTACTTGTCGGGCAAACAAATTTTATTCTCTGCTCTAGCCTCCTTGCTATGACCTGTTCAATGTAAGTATATGTATATGCAAGCAAATGCGACCAATTTTTAATACAATTCAATATTTGATTCAATTAGGCTAAATGGTTCAAAACTATCAAACAAATAAACAAACAACACAAACATCAATCAATTAGTGAATTTAACGTTTCAAATTCATAATTTTGATATATATACAGAAAATCATGTTTTTGATGCCAATTCACAACAATGTGCTCTAGCTATATATATAAGTTTTGGTTCTCACGCCAGTCTAATGGAAATATATAGATATCATACCTTCGTCACTCGAATATAAATTCTGACGACGAGTACTCAACCATCAGAATCATCTTCGGGCCACTAGAGTATGATTCTATATCTATCCAGTATATTAAAACTTCGAATATACGTTCATGACGCGTATATGCAAAACCTTTATATAATCGATTGTCCAAATTCAAAATGAATAAATATTCAAATACGTATAAAATGGTTTAATTTCAAAACAAAATTGTTTTCATTTGAAAAATATACTCTTCACACTCGTTCTAGGATACTACTGATCCTATCTCTAACGAGTCATTCTAATTGGATATTACTAATCCAATATCCGATGAATTCTTTCGTATGGTTCTAATGTGTCCTGTTCTCGAGCTCTGCAAACCAAAGCTCTGATACCAAATGTGACGGCCGGGAATTTCGCTCGATCCGAATCAGTCGTTAAACCGATCTAGACCGTTCGAAACTCCTGATCGTTTTGAGAACAGGACAAATCAGAACACAAACAGAAGAACATTTCATTGCTATTACAACAATTCCATCAGATACAAGAATATACAGAGTATAATGAATAAAGTACATTCGATAAATATCAGAGATTACAATAAATTACATAGCAGCGGAAAATAATACAAAGCACAACTGAAGGTGATATACGGATACAGAGCTTTCCGGATATCATTCCAGCTGTAAACCAGGATCCTGTGAATATAAATCTGCAAAACCAAAACTACTAGCTGCCCGTGCGGAAAATAGGGGCACCCAGAGTTTAGGTTAAAACTATAAACTCCAGGTCAGTCATGTGACTGGTGTGAGAACTAAAACAGTTATTTATAATTTTACTTTGAAAGAGAGTAATTCAAGGGACCACGCCGTATAACACGGAATGGGTTTCCTCCCAAGAATACCAGTGCATAGAATAAACAGCGCAATGCTTTTTCGAAAAATGAAGCTATTATAAGACCCAGGTCCCATCACACAATGTAACGCAAGCCGGAGGATAGGGTTTTCCCTTATAATAGCCAAACATGCTTGGTACGTTTTAAAAACAAATCATTTGATACTATAATAGGTGTATAGTGTCAAAACAATTTCAATCATCAATATAAATCATAGACGGCATGGGTACCATATATCATGTCGCCATACTAGTTCTACAATTAAAACCGCAATACTCGTATTGGAAATTGGATTTCCGTCATGAGTCGAGGCAAGGGGCAAGCTCCTCTCCGCGTTCGAGACACTCTAGCAAATGTCTCAGGACTACACACTCTGGGCAATCCTGGATCTTCAGGGCCGGTCCTCACTTACGTTAGAGGATTGTCAATTCCTGAACACACGTTTCCCGGTCCTTACAGACCTAAAATCGAGGCGCCTCGCATTCCAACAACCACATAGGTGAAAAGTATATAAATGTCAGGGCTGGTAAGTCACTGACACCACCAAATCTAGAAAGAAACGTCGTGCTCTCCCTGCAGTCCGTATCCCGTTTTTGACTCATACCGAGGTGTGAGGCTCGCGAATTCACGTTATACACAAAGCTACGCCACAAAGGCTGTGCTTTGATCATCAACCACAAGACTTTGCTTTTCAACAGAAGCCTTGATCCATGCAACTCAGCGTGCCACACAGGCAATTCATGCCATGCGATTGATATCTATCGATATATAACCTCTAAGTTCGTACGTCTCAGAGAAGGGCGTTAAGCAAGAGAATAAATTCTCCGCCACCAAACAGATATATATTTAACAGAAATCAATCAACACAGAATAAAATCCAATATCAGACACACAATCCATTTACAAGTTCGTTCTGGGTCTGAACGAAACCGGAGGCACATTCCTCGCATATCCATCCATCTCCAAGTACGTCTGGACGACCACCAACTGATTCCCTCATCTTGGGTGTACAGCCCAATCAAGATCATCAGTAATCACCCAAACGATGTGAAGACTTCCGGTCTTCAACCACCGTCTTCATCTTCGACATATCGTCGAATCGGTTATTCAGAATGGGTATAAACCCGGACTTTCCGAACAACCCGCGTATATTAAAAACAAATGTTACACAAACTCAACATACGCCTTATTCCAATTCAGAATATTCTTTTATTCACAAAATCACATTCTTAGGGAAAGGTTCCCATTAATTTTATCCAAGATAAATTCTTTAAAATTTATCCTTTAATCTTCCTTTGGATGTCATATCAAACCAAATTATGGTTTTCCAAACTAGTCGAGATTAGCGAATCACATCGGAGTAATTATTTATTTTATTTCCCAATCCCAACCTATTCATCCCATGAAGCAAAATTGGTAATACTCCATATCTAACACCACGGTGTTGTCGGTAAAATTAATTACCATTTCACGTTCAAATCTAATTAAAGATTTAACTATCGCTTTGGAGCAAAACTGGTGATACTCCATTCTCGCTCAATTTCTAAATTTGATAATTTAGATTATCAATTCACATTTCAATTTAATTGCAAATTCATTAAAACTCCTTTACAGGGTTAGAGAACTAGTGTCATTTAAAACACAGTTCACGATAAACCCAAATCACATTCTATTTATTATCGGGTTAAAGAACTAGTGTTATTTAAAACACAGCTCACGATAAACCCATGAATCAATTCTATTTAAACCCATTTCAAATCCAATTTATTTGTTTAAAAATAAATGGGTTTTAATTCCAGTTCAAAACTAGTTCATTTCGATAAAAATCTATCTTTATCTTTTCAAATATGGAGTTTTTCATCCCAATTTTTCCCGAATCATTTCTTATGATTTTATACAAATTATTACTATTTTTAATAATTTTATCAAGGCCCGTACAGTCGATTTCCATCAACGGCCATCGAACTGCACTTACAGCGACCTTTTCCAAATTTGATTTGGACGTATCTCCAAATCCAACCGTTAGATTTCAAATTTCTAATATTCGTTAGAAAGCTCTTTTCGATTCGAACCCAACGGTTCCGGTTTTAGGAGAATCTGATGGTCGGATCTCCCGTAATGTCTGTTTGAAATAAATGGTCGAAATTCACGAACTGCCGCGGCGCGGCGCGTTCTATTCTGGCCATTATATTATATATATAATATATATTTCGTCGATTACCACTTAAAACAAATTTTATAAATAGTTTTGAATTTGTTTCAAAAACAGTTTCAACCTTTATTTCAAATTCAAATCAAAATTGAATTTCCTATTTTAAATCCTTTTTACTTTCATTTCTATTTGATTTCAATTCAAATCGATTTTAATACGATTCGAATTCAATTCGTTTTCTATTCAATTTGAATTCAATTCGTTTTCTATTAAATTTGAATTCAAATTGGTTTTCTATTCAATTCAAATCAAATTGGTTTTCTATTCAATTCAAATCAAATTGGTTTTCTATTCAATTCAAATCAAATTGGTTTTCTATTCAATTCAAATCAAATTGGTTTTCTATTCAATTGAAATCAAATTTGTTTTCTATTCAATTCAATTCGAAATCGTTTTATATTCAATTCATTTCGAAATCGTTTTATATTCAATTCATTTCGAAATCGTTTTATATTCAATTCATTTCAATTCATTTTATATTCAATTCATTTCGAAATCGTTTTTCAATATTCATTTCATTTCGAAATCGTTTTTCAATATTCATTTTAAAATGAGTAAAATCGATATAAATATCGTTCACGTCAAAATGGCGTCAATCTAATCAACACGGCTTCATATATTTCTATTTTCAAATATTCTATTTCAAATATTTCTTATTTCAAATATTTCGTTCAACACATGACTAATCTCAACGGATGAGTACAGTCAACACATGAACCTTTATTTTATATTGATAAAGATGTAAATTTTATTATTAAAATATTTCGTTCAACACATGACTAATCTCAACGGATGAGTACAGTCAACACATGAACCTTTATTTTATATTGATAAAGATGTAAATTTTATTATTAAAATATTTCGTTCAACACATGACTAATCTACACGGATGAGTACAGTCAACACATGAACCTTTATTTTATAATATTCTTTATCTTCTAAATTGGAATGAGGCCCAATCAATTACCATACAAAGTTAATTATAGGGATTCCATACAACACATGTATGTAGTAGCAACGATAAATAATCAACCATCAACCAAAGTGCACTACACTGTATAAGCATCAAATATTGATATCTAACGCTTATAACAGCCTGTCAACCAATCGATCGACATATTTAATTAATCAGGATGAGTGAACTTCAAATTTCATCCCAACACCCGTGTGGGGTTTCAAATCAACAAAAACAGATTTTTATTTGTGCAGTTGGGCGATGTGTAAAATTTATCGACCCAATCAATGTCCTTCAAATAGGTGTACATAAACAAACCGTCCGGTTTGTAAATGAATATTTTATTTTATTCACTTCCACGTTAAAAATTATATTTTTAACGATAAAATATTTTATTTCAACACATGAATTTCTATTCAGTTCATTTACACAATAAAAATGATATTTTTATTTTTCTAACATATTTTAGAAAATTTCGGCGGCATAACGGCACTATACTAGAAACGGGACAAGGCCTAGCCTTATCCCCGGTCTAGTGAAGGCCCACGCCATTCACACATCAATCAAATCCATTCCATTTCACCAAACAATTCAATTCAAACCAAATAATCTAACCAACTACACAACCAAACAATTAAACAAACAAGCCATCCATGGTCTGTGGATGACGGGTGTCGGGTGCTACTAAACACCGTCTGCATCCTAGTATATATAAATAACTAGAAAAGAAATTTAGAGTGAGAAGTTCTCACCAATAGCTATCCTAACTCCACGGCTCTTCCTTTATAGAAATCTTCGTCGTTCTCGTCTCTTATCACTTTCGTCGCCGGTAGCCACTATATATGTAAAAATCGAATTTTTACTATGTTATTCAATATCTAAAAATCGAATTTTTACTACGCTATTCAATATATAAAAATCGAATTTTTACTACGCTATCCAATATATAAAAATCGAATTTTTACTACGCTATTCAATATATAAAAATCGAATTTTTACTACGCTATTCAATATATAAAAATCGAATTTTTACTTCGCTATCATATGGATAAAATATTATATTTTCACATCGATGTTCATATAGTAAAGATTATATTTTTATCACGCTATTCTTCATATAAAGATTTCGCCTTTTCAAAAATAAATATTTCGCCCTTTCAAATATAAAGATTTCGCCTTTTCAAATATAAATATTTCGCCCTTCCAAATATAAAGATTTCGCCTTTTCAAATATATCATTATAAAAATCACATTTTTATTTTGCTACACATATAAAGATGCTATTTTTAATATTCCTATCATGTAAAAATTATATTTTTACTTCTCTACATAAACAAAAATCATATTTTTACATCTTCTATATAGTAAAGATTATATTTTTAATACTTTAAAAATATAAAAATCATATTTTTATTTCTTTAACAATATAAAAATCATATTGTTATTACTTTCAAAATATAATTATTGTATTTTGATTCTTCTTATAACCTAAAATTATAATTTTATTTTATGCCTAAACATAAAAATCATTTCTTTTGTAAATTAAAAATCTACATACTACAAATCAGTTTTTAAACTGATTAACCTAAGCTAAACATTTAAAATGAATTAAAACAAAAATAAACAAATAAATGAAATTAAAAAAACTTACAGTGAATGTTTGGGGGCGGGGGCTGTCGCGTTCGTCGGTGGATGAGGAGGGGGGTGTATCGGCGCGAGGTAGGAGGGAGGGTAGCTGCGGTGCTCGATTTGGTTGCAGGGGGGGTTTTCGCGTCGCGCGGTGCCTGGGTGGGGGGTCTCGTCAATCGGTAGTAGGAGGAAAAAGGGGGGTGTCGGTTGCGGTGGTCTTCGATGGACGGGGGGGCTGTCGCGGTGGTCGGCCCCGATTGGGGGGGGGGTCTCCCTCTCGATCGGTTGTCTCTTTTTTTTTTCTGTAATGTACGAAAATGAGGGAAAGGGGGGCCAGCAGTTTATAAGGGAAGGAGAGAGGATATATATTTTTAATTGTTTTATTTACCAAAAAGTTGACTTTTTATTTCGACCTCGAAACGAGGCCCACCGCCTGTCGTCCATAGCGTATTACCCCCATTCCGAACACAATGGGATATGTATCGTAGGCTGATTCGATCGTTTCGATCAGTTTCCGTTAAAATCAACATATAACTATTGAATTTGAACGTGCATTTCAATTCACCGGGGTTACATACTAACTCTAAAAATTACAGAAAAATATTTTCTAGTTTCGTATTGACGATACGGTCCTAACAAAACTAGTTTCGTCGAATTCTGAGATCGTTGAAAAAATGACCATTTTCCAGTCGATTAAAATCAACTGAAACTGGTCAGACGCGTTTTCCTTTGCCACGCTCACATATTGATTCGAAAAATTATGAAATTTGGAATCTAGCAATAATTTGACATCACGGACCCAACAAAAGTGGTTTCGTCGAAATCCGAGGTCATTTGCAAAATTCCCATTTTTAAGGGCCTGAATTCCATAGCGACTATTCAGAAATTTCAACTGGGCATATCTTTTGATTCCCGCTATGAAATTTTGATTTGTTGGATTCGTTGGAAAGATATCATCAATTAGATCCTATTATTTTTGGTTTCACTAAAATCCGGATTGTTTTGCACCCGGTACGTTCATTTGAAGTTTGAAATCGAATTATCGAACTACCGCGCCATTTTCAATTCTATTTATAATTATATATAAATATTTATATTCTAACGACGACGCGTATAATATATACGTTCGATTTATATTCAAAATAAATTTCTCGTCGATATTATTTAAAATAGTCTATTTTAAATCTTCAAAATTCGCTAAAATTGCCAAAATAAAAATTTTAAACTGGCTCGCATTTCCGGGTTGTTACAATGGGAGAGGTGCAGATGGCCTTTATGATATTCGAAAAGTGGTGAAATGAAAAGGGAGCTTACGGTTTGCGTGGATCAATACAGGAAGGAGGAAGAAATACTGTTGTATGGGAGGTTGGATCCCATTATGTTGGGCTTGGGCCGTGAAAAAAAGGGAAAAAAAGGAAAAAGGGAAACCATACCGAAGTGGAATTTAGCTGATGGAAGAACGTGGGTATAACGGGAAGAGGACGCTAGACGTTGAATATGAGGAGAGGGTGTCCAGCAAAGTTAACCAATGGAAACTGGATTTAGATGGTGAACGCTTGCATAATTCGGCCTTGGCCGACGGTGAAACTTGGTTTCATAATTTAATATGTTAGTTAGTTTGAAATAAACTAAACTTTAAGATAATAATAATATAACTTGTCTAGATGAAGTCCGCTTAATCCATAGCATCAACGTTGGGTTCATATTAACGAATAGAATGGGTTCGTTCAACATATTGGGTTAGACGTAAAATATTAGTAGAATGCTATCAGTTGAATTTAAATACGCTTAACAATTATATTGTTGTTAATGACCTTTTAAATATTTACAAACTTATAAAAATGTATAACTATCTTATACGTTATCAGAATCTGACGAAACAAGAGGCGTTGAAATTTGGAAAGATTTGGAGCTCATGGGAATTTCGGAGAAGTAAAATGCCTGATTCGAATCATTGACCGTTATTCGTTATTTAACGATAATCGTCCACGGTGAGTAACTCTCACTAACTCTGTTCAACCTATATTTTTATAACGTATTTTTAGAATGGATAAATATTGGTTGTTTGCTGTGTGTTGGCTGTTTGGTTGAACTGCTAGCCAGTTGATTGAAAATATCGATAACGATATATATAAATCGTATCGAAATATTGATTCTGTTTATCAGAATATTTTACCTTCACGTTATTTATGTTGACTGACATCTGTGGATGCAGGGAAACAGGTTGGAGGGACCCAACTGGGTTCCTCAACATTTATTTTGCTGTTTTTCATATATTGTGTTATATGATGTGATATAAAATCTGTTTTTGATTTTGTATGGTTGAATGACATCGATCATTGTTATATGGTATGTTAAATACCAGAAAGAATACTGGAACATTAAAAAGGAAATTTTCAATGTTATATTGAAAAAGAAATATTTATAAAATCAAAAGATTTTATAAAAAGAAAACTATTTATTTAGGAAATAAATAGATTTAAAAGGAATATTTATTTGTAAATCAAATAGACATAATAGAAAGAGGAAATATTTGTAAATAAATTGATTTTAAAAGGAATACCGGAAAAGTGATTAGTATTGTAGAAAAGAAGAATTTTACATTTGAAGGATTTAGACCCGTGCTTCGCACACGGGTATAACGTGTTATGAATTTAAAGCAAAGTTTTAAAATAGAATCTATTCTGACCTATAGATTGAGAAAATAAATTTATAAATAATATTTTATAAATGAGATGTTTATCATTATGTAAATAGGATATATAAGTCAAGACTTATATAGAGAAGTAAAGGTCAATTTCAACATCGATATTTGAAAACTGAATAAACATAGAGTTAATTAGATAGAGTTAGTCAAATTAGAATTAATTGAATATTGGTATTCAATTAGAGTTAATTGAATATAGTTATTTGAGATAAAGATAGTCAAACATAGTTATTTAGGATGTGTTGCCATTTCGTATGACTGCTAGCGTAATTCGTAGGGCTGTAGATAGCCTACGGCGGTCGGATGTTTCCTGAGGGAATCAGGCGTAACCATTGTGATCGCTGCGATCTAGAGTCAAGCGAATGAAGTTAAATAGAATATTAGTTAATCGATAGGAGTTAAATAAGTCGAGTTTGAGTTAATCAATCATAGTAAATCAGTAGAGTTAAATCGGTAAGAGTCAACCAGTTAGAGTTAATCAGTTAGAATTAACCTGTTATGGTTAATCAATTAGAGTTAATCGATGGAGGTAAATCAAATTAGAGTTATACAACTGGAGTTAATCAAGTTGAATTAGTCGAGTAGTAGTAAATTGAATAGAGTTAGTAAAAAGAAATTAATCGAATAGCACTTATTTGAAATCGAGTTATCGAATATAGTTGATTTGAGAAAAGTAATCGAATATAAGTTATTCGAAGTGTGTTAAAGAATTTGAAAGGTGAGCTTTATCTATTTCGAGATTATAAATGTCGTTCAGTTAAGGTCTGAGAGGTAATTACACCCCAACTTGATTGACTTTATTTTTAACGAAGAAGTGGTTAAGGTTCGATAGTGAAAGTTGGTTAAGAAATTGAGTTAATAACCGTGATGGTTTAAATTGGCTCAGTGATGTTTATTTTAAACATCTGTTGAAATCAAATGTATAAATTTTGGTAATATTTTCCAAATATAATCAGAAATGTTTTCTAATCATAGAAAATGAAATGTTGATGAGAAAGAATACTGGAATGTCAGTAACACGTGAAACAGAGATGGAAATGTTTTCCAATGATTGATGATGTATATTTTCTAAATTTAGAAAATAAGAATTTTCAAATATATAGAAATGGGGAAATGGATAAATTAAAGATAATTTTATAGAAAGAGATAAATGTGGATTGATGATTGATCGATAGAGTTTCCATCTGGAAATAATATCGTTGGTTGCACACCTGTTTTTCTTTGATAGTTAAATCACCGACTATCGAAGTTTTTGACCATTTTTCCGTCGTCAATACGGAGAGACCGGGATCAGATTCATTATCTGAAAACCACTTTGTGTGGACGTTAGCGTTGCGATCAATTATTGAAGACGGAGTTATGCAAGGGCTATCGTGTTTACAGGATAGTGCCTTCGGTTTGTTCAGTCCCAGGACAAACGTAAATGGACGAATGTCTGACAGAGTATATCTAACAGATCGCGTAAGTTGATCTCTTCAAATGTATTTACATTTGGTGGAGGAGGAATTCGTTTTTCTTAGCTTTATACCCATGTATTTTTGGGAAAATCAATGTGTGATTTGGCGGGTATGACGATGTGGCATTCAAAGTGAATGATGGTCAAGTGTTTCAAAAGATACGTTATGACCTCAAGCCTCATCAACCGGGAAATGATAGAAATCGGGCAGGCAGCATGGCTAAGTGGGTCGCTCCCAATAGGGTGTATATCACCTATCTATAGAAAATCCATTTCAATCTTCCACCTATTATCGATGCTCTCCCTTTTCGGGTAGACGGTGGGTAGCTCCCAACCGTTGGTGATATACATTCGATACACTCAAGCGAAATGAGTGGTCGGTCATGTGTGGGCCGGGTTGCAAGACGTTCTTGTTGAACCCAGTGTATTTGCCTCTAGAGATACACTATCGGCAGGTGGTCCCATACTTTGTCATAGTCGGAATCCAATTTCCAATAAGAGCCCGCAGATTTTGTTTGTATACTATATATGTAGAATGTGAGATGCAAGCGTTCTGCTAGATTCTAATTACTTGTGATTAGACATTATTATAATATCAGAAAAGTAAGGATTTCCAAAACTGTTTTGGGTTATCGTAAGGTAAAAGCCATCCGTGTTTATGTGTGGATCGGTCTTACGATTATCTTTTCTTTGGAAAGGATTTTGAATAGTTAAACGATGATTTGAGTTACTCACACCAGTCCCATGACTGACCCAGAGTTTATTTTGTTTTGTTTTTCCCTAAACTCTTGGGTGCCCAAATTTGTACGGGCAGTCAAGTAGTTTAGGTCTTTACAGATATATTTGGAGAAGCTTGAAGCAGGAGGCTTCAGGATCATATAGCTATTGATATTTCCGCTGTGTGTAAGTGTTGTACTCTGATAATGTTGTTGCATATATATACTGTTTTTATTTCAAAGTTATGTTGTATAATATATTTTATTCGTTCCGCTGAGAGATTCGTGTTTACTCTGATTTTGTTCTTCTTCTTCTATTCTAATTTTCTATCTTATCTATTTTCACCCTCTAACTTCTTTCTATTAATGATCTGGAATGTTCGATACCTGAATAATTAACAGTGGTTTTATGTTGATTTTCTAGGTCAAAAATCCCAGTTCGTTACAAACAGATTTTAAAAAGGATTCCATTTTTGATTTCTAAATTAAAAAATCTGTACCGTTAAAAATAACTGGAATACGACTGGACTGTCTCTCAGAAGGTTGACAACAAAGATGACCCATTACTCTAGAGTTAATAGAAAATACCCGCTCTGATACTAATTGTTGGATATAGATTAACCCTAGAGGGGGGTGAATAGGGTTTATTAAATTTTCGTGAGATATTAAAATATTCACAGATCACAAAATATAGCAGAAATAGAAATGCAGAAAGTAAATGACACAAGAGATACCCAGCTTCGGAAAAACCCTGCCTGTGCATTCCTAAGGTTTCTACTAGGTGATGGAACAGATGCCGCACACAAGACCATGTACACTTGCAAACCCTGCTCCTATTCTAACCCTACGCTCAAAACTCTAGACTGATCTAATCTCCTAGATCAGATTTCCCTTGATTACAACCCTGTACCAGTAACCCTAGTTTTTGCAGACTCTAGTAAACTGCCAGTTAACACCCTATGTAACGACCCGCACTTCCATTCACTTCAAACCGACCAAAAACCAAACTCACATCGATTCAAGGTAAGAAAAAGTACATTTTGTTTGGGTTTATCAGAGCAAACGCAGCGAAATACAAAAATCACAGCGGAACAGATAAAATATAATAAGAATATATTATTGCAGCGTAAACATTTTTGAATACAAATCTGATTTTACATACCATTACTCGATGCAGATTTAACACAATATATCGATAATAGTGTACGTCCGGCCTTCATATGAAACTCCATCTCTCTCTAGAACTCCAAGTCTTCAATCTTAAGCTCGATCTCGAAAACTGAAAAACAAACTAATATACTGCCGAGGTGGAAATTATGGGCACCCGCAGTTTGTAAGGAAAAAAAACAAACTATGAGCCAGTCATGGGACTGGTGTGAGAAAATTTTTATTAACTAATCTGATACTTAGCCTTAATTTGAATAAGGTATCTCGGGACCACGCCACATGTCGCGGAATGGATTTCCTCCTAAGGATATGTGCACAACCATAGCAACCAGAATCAAACATAGCAAACATAAACCAGATTTTGAAAACATGACTTTAGAAAAATGAATGATTATAAGCCCTAGGTTCCATTACACAATACAAGCGCACACCAGAGGATAGGGGTTTGCCTTATAATAGCAAAATATGATTGATATAGTTTAAAACAAAAACATTTGATATTATTATAATGACTTGGGTGTGAAAAATCCTTTTGAAAATAAACTTATGAATCATAGCTTGCATAGTTCCCCATCCCATTATGTTGGCTACATAGGTATACAACTTAAAAATCGTATAGGGTTTCGTATTGGAAGTTGGATTTCCATCAATGAGTCTGGGATAAGGTTCTTCCCAATCCAATTCGGAACCTCCACCTAAGTTCCAGGATCCCGTCTGGCTCCTACAGAGCGGCAGGGTTGGTCCACGCTACTTCGTGGATTAAAGTAACAGCCTGAACATAACGTCCCTCGGTCTTTGTGTAGACTGTCATCTAGGTATATTGACCTAGTCCGAGGCGCCTCATCCAACAAACCACATAAGTAAATGCCTGGGCTCCATACCATGGCATTACCTTTTGCTAGATGGAACGTTAAGTCCCTACCCCTACGGTCTATAATCCTATTTCGGCTCATCCCGGGTTGTGAGGCCCACGAAGTCACGTCATACACAAAGCTACGCATTTAAGCCATGCTTTGGTCTTTAACCATAAGACCCGGCTTTTCAACAAAAGCCTTGATCATTTACACTTATCATGCCACACTATCATTCTTTAAAACACAAACTGCTATTTACCAACATACAACCTTTGAGCTCGTACATCTCAAAGAAGGGTGTTAAGCAAGAGAATAAATTCTCCGCCACCAAACAGAAGTATGTTTTGTAAATGTCAGTCCGTATTTTATAAAATACAGTGTCAAACGCGAAATCCATCAACAAGTTTGTTCCAGGAATAGGAACAAAACCGAAGGCACTTGATTCCACGTCCCCGCCCGGGAGTGCAAGTCTTTGCAAACCAGATCGCTTTAAGTACGGTCAGATTGTGCCGTCACTTTAACCTCATATAGGCCATCGCCCAAGGCATCAACAGGCCATCCATCCGATGTGAAGAAATCTGGGTCTTCCACCATTGTCGTCGATATCTTGACATCAGCATCAGGTTGTATAATTATTCGGAATGGGTAAAAACCCAGTCTTTCCAAATAATTAGCGCATCTTTAAAACCAATAGGTATATAGGATTTCTTGAACCTCATTCCATTTCAGAATATTCTTTTATTCATTAAATTGGGAATTATTCCTACAAATCTTATCAAAGATCTAATTCATTTAAACCTCTTGTTTAAATCTTTCCTTGAAGACCATTGCAAAATATTTTACAATATCTTTTCATAAACTAAACCAAATTAAGGTTTATCAACTAGTCGGGATTAACGAGCCTTACCGAAGTAATCATTCATTTTATTATCCCAATCCCCAACCTATTCATCCCATGGAGCAAAACTGGTAGTACTCCATATCTAATACCTATGGTGTTACTCGTAAATTCAATTACCATCCAATGTTTAAATCTAATTAAAGATTTAATTATCGCATGGAGTAAAACTGCTTGCACCCCATTCTCGAACACTTCTTGAATTCGGTAAATTTAATTACCCTATTCTCATTTCAATCTAATTAAGGATTCACTAAAACTCCACTTAGTTTTCATCTCAAAAATCATTACTTAATGATTATTCAACTTTAGGAAAATCAATCCTCTCTTTAATTGGGTTAAAGAACCAATGTCACTTAAAACACAGTTCACGAAAAACCAAAAATCATCTTTCATTTAATATGGAACCTTCATGGAAATCCGATAGTCGTAATCGATATAAATTTCCATATCAGACTAATACTATAAACGGAATAACCGCAAGGCTTTTTAATTTCCACAAATAGTAATGGTCTTCCTTCACAGAAGCTCATCTCGATTATTAATAAATCGAATTCCACGCAATCCCAATTTATTAAATTGGAATCCTTTACTTTGGAAATTCCATTAAATCTTAATTAAAAGATTTATAAATTCCAAATCATATCTTCACGATTAACTGGGTTTAAGAACTAGTGTCATTTATAACACAGTTCACAATAAACCCAAAATCATCTTCCATTCAATATGGAACTCTCACGGAAATCATATCTGCTTACCGTTGATATTAATCTTTGTATCCAACCAACACTATAAGCGGAATATTGGCTAGCGCCTTTTAAATTCCTCAAATAGTCTAAGTCTTCATCTATGGAGACTTACCTCAACCGTTAACTAATACGATTTCCATTTAATTCCAGTTTAATTTAATTAATTGGAAAACTCCAGTTTTCACTTATCTTCAATTCGGATTCATTATACAAAGATGAATATCTTCCTTACATCTAACATATAAACTGTTAAATGAACATCCGGGCTTTCCTTTCGATCCATTCCGATCCTTGCCCAGATCAATAAACATTGGCCAGGTAAGTTCAGCGCACTGGTTGGAGCATCCCTTACCTTGTTAAACACCCCGTTTATCTTTCAGGATCTCACTATCGGGACAGACTTACTCGTAATTTCCGCATATTCAACCAGAATAGGTGTTTATTATTTAAAACATTATTCATTCATCCAAAATACTTTCATTTCTCCTGATTATTTTATTATTAAAATAATCATTTAAAATCCAAATTTCTGGAATGAGACGCATTCAACTCCTGTATATCCGAGAATTTGGATATATACAAACATTCAATAAACATAAACAAGATGTCATGTGTCTAACGAGTTGTAGCTAAACTCATTAGTTATTTAAGATCAGATGTCGGTGTAATAATTAGGTTCCATTTTTGTAATGGCCCATATTTTTTGACCATTTAGTTTAATATTTAAAAATGTTTTTATTGTTTTGGAATTTTAAATGGTTTAATTTCAATAATTTTGAATATTTTATTTTATTCCGAAATGGTAGAAATTTAGTGGATCTGCAATATAATGTGAACTGGCAGTATAAAAGGATAAATTTTTAATTTAAAATAGTACGTTTACAAAGGATGTAGTAGCTAACGAACTCGGATTTGATGAAATCAGTTTCATTAAATCCGAAATGATGAAATTAGGTAACCAACCAAGTTACGTCAAAAATGGCATCCGCATGTGGAAAAGAAAAAAATAAAAGGCCAAAATTTGAACTAAATTTTGATGGTAATTGGAATTTCCTAATGCTAACGGCAAAACTGGAACCTGAGACCTATCCAGGAAAATTCTAAACATAGGATATTAGCTATATATGAAATCTGGGAAAATCCTATAACGGATATAGAAAGTTATTAAGGAAACAAAATTTAAATAAATTATTTGAAAATCTAAACAAACTCCGATTTTTGATTTGAATACATAGGATTGAAGTACGTTAAAAACCGGACCAGATGGTGGAAGAATTTCTGAAAACCGTTATCGTTTGATACTCCAACATGAGACCGGAAGGTGTTGAAACTAACACAAAACACTATTTTGAATTTGAATTTAAATTATTTGAAAGTTCAAACGAATTCAAAATTGATATATTTTTATATAGTATTGAAGAGCAAGAAAAATTGAACAACATGGTTGAAAAAGATTTTGGATAAGGTATCAATAAGTAAGTCAAATTAACGTCCGAATAGGGTTGAGAAAACACACTTTACTATTCATAAATTATTAAATTTATTTATAATTTAATAAATTTAAGGATTAATCCTAGCCATCCATTTTCGACCGTTGGATTCGCGCCACCTCAGCAATCCATGTGACTCTTTCGGCTATAAATAGCCCCCCCCCTTTCATTTTAAACTCACTCACTCCTCCTCCTCTTTCAAGCTTTGGCAATGGCAGAAATAATAATAAAATATTAGGAAATAGGGAAAATGGAAGGAAGGAAGAAAGGAGGGAAAGACGGGGAGCTAGGGACTCTTAGGCAGAGGCTTAGGCTTCACGGGGTAAGTTTTTAAATAATATTTATTTATTTATTTATTTGTGTAATATATATATATATATATATATTATAATTAAAATAGAATTTGTAAAAATAAATATCAGAACATTCTAAGGGTGACAGAGAGGATAGTGTCTAAGGCTTGAGTTTGGAAAATATAGTTTCCTGCTTTCCCTGGCTATCCCTAACTGATCCGACGGATGGGATGATTGATTTAAATTTAAATTTAAAATTTAATTTGAATTTAAAACAGACCAGGGGCATTTTCGTAATTTTTAACCATAAACTTTAAAAGCTTATAACTTTTTCAAAACAAGTCGGATTTCCACGAAACAAGGACCGTTGGATTCTTATCGAAAAATACTTTAAAATGAGTGGAAGCAGATTTTTGATCCGTGTTAAAAATTTTAAGTTATAACTAAATGAATATTTTTAAATATTTTATTTGAAAATTAAATTTAATTAATATTAAAATGGTTTTTCAAATTTTTTTTTAAAAAATTGGATATGGCTAAAGATGGGAAAGTAGGATTTTTTAGAAGGGCAGGGAAGGTAATTTGGCTAATAACGCAATTAGAAATTAATTAAGATAAAAATAATTTAATTAATTTAATTAAATATATATTCATTTAAATTAGGTAAATATTGTAAATAGCATAACTTTTGCATACATTAACGAAATTTAACGAAACAGGATCCGTTGGGATCATATGGACGAGCACTACGCAATGGAACTGACCGCAAATGGATTGGAGCTCGTTTGGATTTATGGTGAAATTAAACGCCTGAACCAAATCAATGACCGATTATCGTTATTCAACGATAAACCGTCCAATGTGAGTAAATCTCACTAACTCTGAACACTTTATATTTCTCTAAAGTATTTTTAGAATTGGTAAATATTGGTTGATTTGCTGTGTATTGGCTATTTGGTTGAACTGCTAGTCAGTTGATTGAAAATATCGATAACGATATATATAAATCGTATCGAAATATTGATTCTGTTTATCAGAATATTTTACCTCCATGTTATTTATGTTGACTGACATCTGTGGATGCAGGGAAACAGGTCGGAGGAATCCAACTGAATTCCTCAACATTTATTTACCGTTTTTCATATATTCTGATATATGATGTGTTATATCATCTGTTGTTGAACCTGTGTGTTTGGATGATGATTGAACCTTTTGATTTGGTATTTTTATACCATAAGTGATACTAGAAAGTGAAAAGGGATTTTCAAAGTTTATTTTGAAAATAAATTATTTATATAAAATCAATAGATTTTATATATAAAAGGAAGAGAATTTCATGAGTGAAAATGATTATAGAATCAAAGCCTTTGTTAAAAAAATAAATATTGTTGAAATCAAATATAAGGGAAAATATTGGTGAAATCAAATAGAAGGGAAAATATTGGTGAAATCAAACAGAAGGGAAAATATTGGTGAAATCAAATAGAAGGGAAATATTTGTGAAACGGTTACAAATAGAAATAAAAAGGGAAACATTCGTAAAAGTATTTACAAATGGAATTGAAAAGGGAATATTCATGTAGGGAATAAAGAAAAGTTGAAAGAAGTACTTATTTGTTAAATAAATAGAAAAGTTAAAAGAAATATTTATTTGTTGAATAAATAGAAAAGTTAAAGGGAATATTTATTTGTTAAATAAATAGAAGCGGAAAGAGAATAGTTATTTGTTGAGTAAACGAATAGAAAAAGAATATATTCAAGTGAGGTAATTCAAAGGAATTATTCCAAAGGAATTATTCAAAAGAGAAAATTCAAAGGGGTTAATTCAAAAGAGTTAATCAACCAAAGTTAAACTGTCAGAGTTAAACAGTTAGAGTTAAACCATTAGAGTTAATCAGAAAAGTTAGTCAGTTAGAGTTAAACCGTTAAAGTTAAACAGTTAGAGTTAAACCATTAGAGTTAAACTGTTAGAGTTAAACTATTAGAGTCTAACAGTTGGAGTTAATCTATTAGAATTAAACCGTTGGAGTTAAGCTGTTAGAGTCAAACAATTAGAGTTAGTTAGTTAGAATTAACCAGTAGAGCAAATCAGTTAGAGTTAAGCGGTTTGAATCAAATCGAACTAGAGTTATTCGAATATAGTAATCGAATAAGGGTTAATTGAATATTAGTTATTCAATTAGAATTGATCGAATTTAATTATTCGAGATAGAGTTAAAAATAGACAAAGTTATTTAAGGATGAATTTCCATTTAGCACGACTGCTAGCGTAATTCACAGGGCTGCAGATAGCCTACGGCGGTCGGATGTTTCCTAAGGGAATCAGGCGTAACCATTGTGATCGCTGCGATCTAGAGTCAAGCAAATGGTGTTAAATCAAATAGTAATTAATCAATAGAAGTTAATTAAGTCGAGTTAGTCGAGTATTAGTAAATTAAGTAGGGTTAGTCAAAAAGGGAATTAATCGAATATCACCTATTCGAAGTAGAGTTATCGAATATAGTTTATTCGAGAAGAGTAATCGAATATAGTTCGTTCGAAGTGTGTTAAATCGAATATAGTTATTCGAAGGAGAGAATTATCGAATATGGTTTATTCAAAGTGAGATTTTTCGAATATTAGTTATTCGAAGAAAAGGATTATCGAATATTAGTTATTCGAACAGGGGAATCGAATATAGTTTATTCGAAAGAGAATTATCGGATAGTGATTATTCGAGAGTGAATCATACATGGAAATTCGATTATATCGAATCAAGGGAAGTAATGTTTACTTTCCATTTCAAATCAAGTTTTAATTATCTGTTAATAAAGTAGTTGGTTGTTTATTTATCCAAATTAAGATATGGAAATATATTTAAGTTAACATATTTTGAAAGCATGGAATTATAACATTTATAGTTATAATCAAATGATTCAGTAAAGGAAGTGGATTCATAAATAGAATCCGAGAGTTCGCAAGGAAGTTTCTTAAAGAGTGAAGTTTGAACTCTGTCTATTTCGAAGTTAGAAATGTTGTTCAGTTAAGGTCTGAGAGGTAATTATATCCCAACTTGATTGACTTCGTTTTAACTAAGAAGTGGATAAGGTTCGAGAGTGAAAGTGGTTAAGTGAATTTAGTTAATGAGCGAAATGGTTGGTGTTGGCATAGCGATGTTTATTCAAACATCATTTTAAACCCAATGAAGGAGATTTGGAAATGTCTTCCAAATGAAAATCAGAAATGTTTTCTGAATATAGAAAATGAGAAATGGAATTGTTTTCCATTGTTAATAACGTATATTTTCTAAATATAGTAAATAAGAAATATAGGAAAACAAGAATAAGGAAAAGGGTAAATTTATGATAATTTGATGATGAATGATGATTGATCGATAGAATTTCCATCTGGAAATAATATCGTTGTTTGCACACCGACATGTTTTCATTTGATAGTTAAATCACCGACTATCAAAGTTTTTGACCATTTTACGTTGTTAATATGGAGAGACCGGTTGGATTATTATCCACAGAACCACTCCGTATTGGCATAAGCGTTGCGAATCAAGTATGCTGAATATATTAAAGACGGAGTAAAGTGCAAGGGCTATCCTGTTTACAGAATAGTGCCTTCGGTTTGTCCAGTCCCAGGACAAACGTGTATGGAAGAATGCCTGACAGAGTATATTCAATAGATCGCGTAAGTTGATCTCTTCAAACATACTTACGTTTGGTGGCGGAGGAATTCGTTTCTCTTAGCTTTATACCCGTGGTGTTTTTGGGGAAATCAATTTGTGATTTGGCGAGTATGACGATGTGGCATTCAAAGTGAATGACCTGTCAGAGATAAGCGTGGCCTTTAGCCTCATCAACCGGGAAATGACAAAAATCGGGCAGGCAGCATGGCTATGTGGGTCGCACCCATTAGGATGTATAATCACCTATCTAGAGAAATTCCAATTGCTTCTTAAATCTATCGATGCTGCCCCATTCGGGAGACGGTTGCTGATCCCAACCGTTGGTGATATATATTCGATACACTCAAGCGAAATGAGTGGTCGGTCATGTGAGGGCCGGGTTGCAAGATGTTCTTGTTGAACCCAGTGTATTCGCCTCTAGAGATACACTATCGGCAGGTGGTCCCATACCTTGTCAAAGTCGGAATCCAATCTCCAATAAGTGCCCGCGAGTTTGATTTGTATACTATATATGTAGAGCGTGAGATGCAAGCGTTCTACTAGATTTTAATTACTTGTGATTAGACATTATTATAATATCAGATAATATATGATTTCCAAAGTGTTTTGGGTTATCGTAAGGTAAAAGCCATCCGTATTTATGTGTGGATTGGTCTTACGATTATCTTTTCTTTTGAAAAGGATTTTGAAAAGTTAAACCAAATGATTTGAGTTTACTCACACCAGTCCCATGACTGACCCAGAGTTTTATTTTGTTTTGTTTTCCCTAAACTCTTGGGTGCCCAAATTTGTACGGGCAGTCAAGTAGTCAGGATTTTACAGATAGACTTGGAGAGCTTGGAGCAGGAGGCTTCAGGACTTATATAGCTATTGTTTATTTCCGCTGTGATGCAAGGATTGTACTCTGATAATGGTATTGTATGCATATACTGCTTTTGATTTCAAGTTATGTGATATATTATATTTTATTCGTTCCGCTGTGAGATTCGTGTTACTCTGATGTTGTGTTCTTCTTTTTCTTTTTCTATTCTAATTTTCTATCTTATCTATCCTCACCCTCTAAATTCTTTCATTAACTATTCGGTAATTGTCGACCCTTGCTGTTCGATATGTGTTGTATATCGGATAATCAAGGTCGTCTTTTTCCCGGGTCGTTACAGTTGGTATCAGAGCTGAAGGTTAGGTGATTTACCTTGGCTCTGTGGCGTGACTCGGTAGAGATGGGGTTAGTAATGCCCTAGACTGAGTTTGAGTGCATATATAAGAGTGAACGTATTTTTTATTTTATATAAAATGATTTTATACCGTGGAGATTTATTGGTTGAGTCGTTTATGAGTTCTAGTCGATCAGTTTGATCCACTGTATCGATAGGAGTTTATAAACACTTGAATACGATGGGTCGACACGATATGTTTTGAAAAAAAGGGTAAGTGAAATAATTTTACCCAAATTATATTTTGATATAAGCAAAGTATAGATATTTGAAATTATTATAGTATATTGAATGTGTTGGTTGTGATTATAATCGAATAAGATTATAAAATGTGAAATGGTTATGTAAATAACAAATCAAAATTCATATAAGTGAAATATATGAAATCAGATGAATTAAATCTGAATTTAAGTTCCGAATTGGAATTAAAATTGCTAAAATTTGAATAAGCGTTGTAAATGGAATTAAATTGAATATATGTGAATTTTAAAATCCTGGGAGATTTTAAATTTGTTACAAGCATTGAAAAGGGATATTTTGAAATGAATTTCAAAATGAAAATGTTTAAAAATGGGTTTTGAAAGTGCTATAGTATTGAACTCACTTCAATAGCTGGAAAATAAATTCCGATGTTGATCCGGACATCATCGGTGCTCATTTTCGAGTTTGTAAGTGACGGATTACTACCAAAGATTTTGTTTTTGAATTGTTTTGAGAAACCGAGTTGTTTTGATATTCCAAAGGGATATTTGATTTTTGGAAAAGGCAAAGCTATTTGAAACTCCCAGGTACAGATTATTGAAATAAACACAAATTAAATAGAAATTTGTGAAAGCAAATTTGAAATTGAATTGAAGGCAGTTCAGTGGAAATTGAGTTGAATTGAAATAGAATGGTATCAAGTAGAATTGGACTAGATTAGAGATAATCTAGGATAGAAATGGATGGTCGAGCAAGAAATTTGAATTGAGATTGGAATTGCAGTTTGATTGAAATTTGGCTTGGTTATAAGCGGATGGTCGTGTTGAAGATAAAAGTGATTGGGAGTTTGATTGGGATGATAGTGGTATATGCTAAATTGATAGCAGAATTGAACGTCGACAAAAAGGTACACGTATATATTCATATGAGTTTGATGAGATTTATGAACCTGTTGGGCAAGCCACTTGGTTGTTTGATTTTCTTTTGGGTTGAAGAAGGCCTAGGGAGGCGAGTTGGCGTTTGAGTTATTGACCAGTACAAAGGAGGTGCTGGCGAAATTTTTCAGAAATTTCGAGTGTTAGAAAATTTTCAGAATTTTTGAAAATTTTCGTTTATAGAAATAAATTAATAAATTAATTAGAATAGATTGGTTTAGTGAAATCAGAGTAACCAAATAATTTTAACCTAGTTATAAAGTTCATTTTTCTACCTTAGCAATTTCGAGGACGAAATTATTTTAAGGGGGAAATAATGTAATGGCCCATATTTTTTGACCATTTAGTTTAATATTTAAAAATGTTTTTGTTGTTTTGGAATTTTAAATGGTTTAATTTCAATAATTTTGAATATTTTATTTTATTCTGAAATGGTAGAAATTTAGTGGATCTGCAATATAATGTGAACTGGCAGTATAAAAGGATAAATTTTTAATTTAAAATAGTACGTTTACAAAGGATGTAGTAGCTAACGAACTCGGATTTGATGAAATCAGTTTCATTAAATCCGAAATGATGAAATTAGGTAACCAACCAAGTTACGTCAAAAATGGCATCCGCGTGTGGAAAAGAAAAAAATAAAAGGCCAAAATTTGAACTAAATTTTGATGGTAATTGGAATTTGCTAATGCTAATGGCAAAACTGGAACCTGAGACCTATCCAGGAAAATTCTAAACATAGGATATTAGCTATATATAAAATCTGGGAAAATCCTATAACGAATATAGAAAGTTATTAAGGAAACAAAATTTAAATAAATTATTTGAAAATCTAAACAAACTCCGATTTTTGATTTGAATACATAGGATTGAAGTACGTTAAAAACCGGACCAGATGGTGGAAGAATTTCTGAAAACCGTTATCGTTTGATACTCCAACATGAGACCGGAAGGTGTTGAAACTAACACAAAACACTATTTTGAATTTGAATTTAAATTATTTGAAAGTTCAAACGAATTCAAAATTGATATATTTTTATATAGTATTGAAGAGCAAGAAAAATTGAACAACATGGTTGAAAAAGATTTTGGATAAGGTATCAATAAGTAAGTCAAATTAACGTCCGAATAGGGTTGAGAAAACACACTTTACTATTCATAAATTATTAAATTTATTTATAATTTAATAAATTTAAGGATTAATCCTAGCCATCCATTTTCGACCGTTGGATTCGCGCCACCTCAGCAATCCATGTGACTCTTTCGGCTATAAATAGCCCCCCCCCCCTTTCATTTTAAACTCACTCACTCCTCCTCCTCCTCTTTCAAGCTTTGGCAATGGAAGAAATAATAATAAAATATTAGGAAATAGGGAAAATGGAAGGAAGGAAGAAAGGAGGGCAAGACGGGGAGCTAGGGACTCTTAGGCAGAGGCTTAGGCTTCACGGGGTAAGTTTTTAAATAATATTTATTTATTTATTTATTTGTGTAATATATATATATATATTATAATTAAAATAGAATTTGTAAAAATAAATATCAGAACATTCTAAGGGTGACAGAGAGGATAGTGTCTAAGGCTTGAGTTTGGAAAATATAGTTTCCTGCTTTCCCTGGCTATCCCTAACTGATCCGACGGATGGGATGATTGATTTAAATTTAAATTTAAAATTTAATTTGAATTTAAAACAGACCAGGGGCATTTTCGTAATTTTTAACCATAAACTTTAAAAGCTTATAACTTTTTCAAAACAAGTCGGATTTCCACGAAACAAGGACCGTTGGATTCTTATCGAAAAATACTTTAAAATGAGTGGAAGCAGATTTTTGATCCGGGTTAAAAATTTTAAGTTATAACTAAATGAATATTTTTAAATATTTTATTTGAAAATTAAATTTAATTAATATTAAAATGGTTTTTCAATTTTTTTTAAAAAAATTTGGATATGGCTAAAGATGGGAAAGTAGGATTTTTTAGAAGGGCAGGGAAGGTAATTTGGCTAATAACGCAATTAGAAATTAATTAAGATAAAAATAATTTAATTAATTTAATTAAATATATATTCATTTAAATTAGGTAAATATTGTAAATAGCATAACTTTTGCATACATTAACGAAATTTAACGAAATAGGATCCGTTGGGATCGTATGGACGAGCACTACGCAATGGAACTGACCGCAAATGGATTGGAGCTCGTTTGGATTTATGGTGAAATTAAACGCCTGAACCAAATCAATGACCGATTATCGTTATTCAACGATAAACCGTCCAATGTGAGTAAATCTCACTAACTCTGAACACTTTATATTTCTCTAAAGTATTTTTAGAATTGGTAAATATTGGCTAATTTGCTGTGTATTGGCTGTTTGGTTGAACTGCTAGTCAGTTGATTGAAAATATCGATAACGATATATATAAATCGTATCGAAATATTGATTCTGTTTATCAGAATATTTTACCTCCATGTTATTTATGTTGACTGACATCTGTGGATGCAGGGAAACAGGTCAGAGGAATCCAACTGGATTCCTCAACATTTATTTACCGTTTTTCATATATTCTGATATATGATGTGTTATATCATCTGTTGTTGAACCTGTGTGTTTGGATGATGATTGAACCTTTTGATTTGGTATTTTTATACCATAAGTGATACTAGAAAGTGAAAAGGGATTTTCAAAGTTTATTTTGAAAATAAATTATTTATATAAAATCAATAGATTTATATATAAAAGGAAGAGAATTTCATGAGAGAAAATGATTATAGAATCAAAGCCTTTGTTAAAAAAATAAATATTGTTGAAATCAAATAGAAGGGAAAATATTGGTGAAATCAAATAGAAGGGAAAATATTGGTGAAATCAAACAGAAGGGAAAATATTGGTGAAATCAAATAGAAGGGAAATATTTGTGAAACGGTTACAAATAGAAATAAAAAGGGAAACATTCGTAAAAGTATTTACAAATGGAATTGAAAAGGGAATATTCATGTAGGGAATAAAGAAAAGTTGAAAGAAGTACTTATTTGTTAAATAAATAGAAAAGTTAAAAGAAATATTTATTTGTTGAATAAATAGAAAAGTTAAAGGGAATATTTATTTGTTAAATAAATAGAAGCGGAAAGAGAATAGTTATTTGTTGAGTAAACGAATAGAAAAAGAATATATTCAAGGGAGGTAATTCAAAGGAATTATTCCAAAGGAATTATTCAAAAGAGAAAATTCAAAGGGGTTAATTCAAAAGAGTTAATCAACCAAAGTTAAACTGTCAGAGTTAAACAGTTAGAGTTAAACCATTAGAGTTAATCAGAAAAGTTAGTCAGTTAGAGTTAAACCGTTAAAGTTAAACAGTTAGAGTTAAACCATTAGAGTTAAACTGTTAGAGTTAAACTATTAGAGTCTAACAGTTGGAGTTAATCTATTAGAATTAAACCGTTGGAGTTAAGCTGTTAGAGTCAAACAATTAGAGTTAGTTAGTTAGAATTAACCAGTAGAGTAAATCAGTTAGAGTTAAGCGGTTTGAATCAAATTGAACTAGAGTTATTCGAATATAGTAATCGAATAAGGGTTAATTGTAACACCCCGAAAATTCTATAACTCTGAAATTCACAAATTAAAGTATAATTAATTTGAAATCAAAGAACTAAGGGAAACGGGATATGCCATTGCGTTCGTCTCGGAAAAATACGCGAAATAGAGTCCGAGTTTTCGAAAAACGGAGTCCGTATGAAGAAGATATGGCCTTCGGAAGTTTTGAATTAAATTTAAAATTCAAACAGAATAAAATAATTAAAAATCAGGCCCAATGGGCCAGGGCGGATAAACACCCGCCTAGGCCACCCAGGTCGACTGGGCTGTCGACCTGGGCTACCCATGTCGACAGGGCTGTCGACAGCCCTGTCGACAGGGGTGTCGACCTGGTCGAGCCCAGTCAACCTGGCTGGCCAGGTCTGTGTTTGGTCGAATTTCTGTGGTCTGCTTTGTCATTAGGGCTAGGTGGCGGGTTCTAATTGGTCTCTCTATCTAATGAATGGCTACGATCTAACCTAGCAACATCAATGGTCCTAATCAATTCCTAACCTCTATATAAACAACCCTAGACTAAACCCTAATCTATTCATTCAAATTAAGAACATAGCCGCCATGTTGCTGAGGAACGACAAAGAGTAGCCGCCAACTAGAGAGGGAATTAGGAAGAAAGTTCTAAAGCCTAAAGCAATTCAAGCAACCTAAAGCCAATCAATTCAACAAAGGAATCATATCTCTTAATTAAAGAATTCGCCGCAACCATTGTAAGTAGAGTATTACTTTGGTATGAATAAACAACTGTATTGATTTGTATGCTTGAATTGGGATAATAAAATAGTTCATATTTGTGCAAAATTATGTTATTCATTATAAAGAACTACATGCGGTAGTTCTATGCAAATATACGTTTGGAATATTGCGCAAATTATGTAATCTATGTTGAAGCTACATGTATGTAGTTGATTGAAATTCATGCAAGTTTGGGGCTTTGTTATTATGTCATCATGATGTATATTTTTGTGCATAAATCATTTTGCGAGTAATTGAAACAAGTTTGGTTATTATAGTTCATATGAAACTATGTTGGAATTTTGACACCATAATCCATGTATTAAGTCGTGCTTTTGCAAACTTATGAAAATGACTAGGCTATGATTTATATTTGACCATGTTAGTTCTATATTGTTTACAAGAATTTTATGATAATATATGTGAGACATGGCTAGGTTAGACTCAAAAATCCCTTTTTGCAAGTTTAAAGCAAACACCATTATTAGGAATATTTATGCATAAGTATATTTATACCATCGTTATGTGATTAGACTTAAATCATGATTATGTTGAACTATGTTCTTGTGTTAGTAACAAAGTATCCCCTTTGTAAACATGTAGAAACCTTATGAACATGACTTGTTTATGTTTATGCCATGGACAAATTTAACTTTACTTATGCCATGCTTATGTTTGATATTATGCTATGTTTATGCTAAAAGTATTTATGCCATGCTTATGTTTGACATTATGCTATGCTTATGCTAGAAATATTTATGACATGCTTATGCTTGACATTATGCCTAAATAAGAATATAGGTTCATGTTGTAGTTAAACCTATGCAAGTTCACATGCTTTGATTCATGTCGCCTATGTTACCACTATGCAAGTACACCAATTTCTATTTTGTATTTCCAACGTCGTATTGCAAGTTCATGCGCTCACCTTCCCCTCTTTGTGTATACGCCATAAGCCTCCCCTTTTCGCATGGCTAAATTGGGCTTTAAAAGGCTAAGCCCAATGTATATAAACGGACGTGTAAAACGGGGGAAAATAACGTTGGGTTAAAATTAATTAATGAATGAAAATATAAAATAGAAGGGCCCAAATTCAAGTATGGGTTGGGCCCGTGATTGGTGTGACCTTTACACCATTAACTTAATAATGGGCCGCAAATATTTACATATAAATAAAGAAGAATGACAAGATATGTAAATGTAGAAAATACGATGTGTTTAACCCGAGGTTGGATTGAGTTGTGATGTAAACCTGCCCGGAACCGCCCGGCTGTCCAGTAGTCACAACAATACCTATCCAATGTGGGAGGTTAAACATGGAGCCCAATAAGGACCCGAGGTTAGACTGAGTTGTGGCGTAAGACTGCCCGGAACCAACCGGCAACAGGCAGCCACAACAATACCTGTCTAATGTGAGAGGTCAGGGCCTTAATAAGACAATTAAGGCTGAGTCAGGATTGTTAGGATTAAGTGAACCAAAGACTTAATCAAAATGGAACATGCTAAACTAAATGGACTGGTGGGGTTAGGTTAGGAAACACTTAACCAACTTAGCATGTTGGCTAGAGATAGAAAACCTAGTAACGGGGGACCCTTTTCAGCAGTAACCCTAAAAGGTGTATCAGGATACCCTGAAACTAGGCAGGGTGGGGCACGATTACTGGGCTGATTGTAAGAGGTCAAAAGCGACGGCGGTGGTGTAGCAGTGTAGGTTCTAACGGAGTGCGGGCGTGCACACACTCCGGCGCAGAAAAATAAGGCACTGGACACCAGTAGCATACCTTTGCACTCCAAGGTTGTGTCGGGTTGCCACTATGGGACTTGATACACCCCATGGTGGGACCAGCATAGGTAACTACAGATATCGGGGGCCGTAAGACACATGTAACTTTGCGAGTAGGAGCCGATCATCATAGAATGGTTCACATCACCCTGATTATGGGGTGCAAATTGGAAACTAGTTTATATGGGTTCAGAGATTAACATGGGGTACGATAGTATATTCGACCCTAGACAACTTAACCAAGTTTATTGTGCTTGCCCACTTCTTGTTTATACTTATCATACCCAGTTCTTTATTCATAGACAAAATAGTACTAGACTTACTCAGGCTTTATGTCTGACTCTATTTTTCTTTCGTCTTCTTTCTTCCGTTTCCCCCCCGCAGGTCCTCAGGGAGGGAACACAGCAGCTTGACCAATCTCAACATCCAGCTTGAAGAAGAGAAATGTATTGCTTGGACTTTCCTGTTTTGAACTATGGCTTTGGACAATCCACTATGGGGCTTTTGCAGTTTATCTATGTTTTATTTATGCTTCTTTAAATAATGTACTCAAGACAGATTATGAAAGTGTTATGTTATGTTTTTGGAAAGGATGTTGTTGTAACACGTATTTGACTTTATGAAATAAAGTTTGTTGTTCTTCCGCTGTTTACAAATATGTGTTCTTATATCTGTCTTGTATATCTGTGACTTGTACTTATAAACCTCCACCAAAATTAGGGCATTCCCTTTGAGAGTGACCCTAACGGAGGTGGGGTGTTTCACTTGGTATCAGAGCATAGGTTTACCAGACAAGATAAAAAGTTTTGAAAATTATTTTCAAAAAGGAAATTTAAAGAAGCATTTTTAAAAGAAAAATATTATTTTATTTTAAAAAGGCAAAGTCCACCCCCCAAAGCCATAGGAACTATCTCTTATCCTTCGTTTTGAATCTATCCTTTTTGTTTCAGCATGTCCCAAGAACTTAACTTGCCGGAAGGGGTGCCAATACCTGGTTGGTTTAGACGGTTCTTAGAAGCAAGGGCCACTCAGCCAGGTCCTACCATTCCTCCTCCCCCAGCGGAAGGAAATCATCCAGCTGCAGCAGCACCTTTTCCTCCACCTCCTCCTCGGGGAAACACGTTTGCTAAGATATGTAAAGATTTTAAAGCTATGGGAGGAAGGGATTTCCATGGAACTGATTCCTTCGTGGCAGCTAGGAATTGGCTGAAAGAAACGGAGGACCTATTCATCATCTTTGAAGTAGAAGATAGACAAAAAGTACAACTGGCGATGTGGCTATTGAAGGGCGAGGCTTCCTACTGGTGGGAAGTCACTAATGCTGAAAGACCAGTGGAGACATGGGGGGACTTTAGGGCAAGGTTTGAGACTAAATTTCTCTCAGATGCGGAAAGAAGTTTGCAGTTGGAAAAATTCTTATTTCTTAAACAAGGGGACAAAACAGTCAGAGAATATGTGAATCAGTTTGATGAGCTGGCTAGGTTTGGGCTTGACCTAGTCAATACCCCGCACAAGAAGGCTCTCCGTTTCGTCAAAGGGTTAAATGAGCCATTACACAGTTTGGCCATGACCCATATACCCATGGGGGCCACGTATGAAAGATTGGTGCAAATGGCATTGCTGAATGAAGAGGATAAGGGCAAGAAGAAAGAGGGTTTGCAGCCCAAGAAGACAGACTTTAAGAAGGGCGGGAAAGGCAACAAAGAGAAGAGGAAGTGTAATTTCTGTGGCAAAGTGGGGCACTTAGTAAAGGACTGCCGGAAAAAGAAGGCCAAGGAAAATGGTGGGTGCTTTTCTTGCGGTGAGACAGACCATAGGGCTAAGGACTGCCCAAAGAAACGGGGACAGGGGCAGGGCGCTGGATCCGCCCCAGGGGCACAGGTTCATGTGCTGGAAGCGCCACCTCTGCAACAGCGAGGTATAAATACTTCTGTAGAAAGTGTAGTTTATCTTTATGATCACCCCGTTCGTACTTTATTTGATTCTGGCGCATCACACTCCTTTAGCTCGTCTGCTTTAGTAGAATCTCTGCACCTAGAAACTAGTATGGTAGAGGACCCCTTAATTGTTTCAAACCCAATTGGGGGCCCAGCTCATTTGTCTATGATCTGTGTGGGATTGAAAAATTCTATTCTAAGTGTAGAATTTCAATGTAGTGCCTTTGTTTTGGGCTTTTCGGGTTATGGTTTGATTTTGGGTATGGATTGGCTATCCAGTAATGGGGCCATCCTTGATTGTGAGAAAAGGGTTGTTAGGCTCCTAACCCAGCTCGGTAATACTTTGGAAATTTCTTGTAATCCCTCGTATGCGGTTACGCTTAGTTATCTTGAATCGCTAGATGCCTCTGTTGAAAATTTGCATTCAGTTAGAGTGGTCCGGGAATATCCGGATGTCTTTGAAGAGGTGAAGGGCTTGCCTCCGAAGCGGGAAATAGACTTCCGCATATATCTTGTAGATAATGCAAAGCCCGTTGCGTTGCCCGTTAGACATATGGCTCCACGAGAAAGGAAAGAGCTCAGTAAACAGATTAAAGAGCTTCTAGAAAAGGGGTTCATTAGGAGGAGCATTTCAGAATAGGGCGCTCCAGTAGTGTTAGCCACTAAGGCTGAAGGTTCATTTCGCTGATGCATGAGTTGTAAAGAATCACCTTAGTAAGTACATTTGGCAACATAGTTGACATTTGTTTATTTTCAAAAGATAATTCATCTATGTGGAATACCTTCTAGTAAGTGAACAAGATCCAAGATTCAATAATGAATTTTGGAGAGCTTGCATGGAACCATGAGCACGCAGTTAGGCTTGAGCCAAGTATACTAGAAGGAGAATAAGTGAAAGGGGAACGAGAAATAGGTTCCAACTCATATTTTGGAAACAAGAATTAAGAAGCTACGAAATTGTGAAGTTAAAGACAGACAAAGCATAATGGAGTTAAGCTCAAGAAATGCGACTTAGAAAATTGAAGACCAGATTCATGCATAATATCTCTTCTTAAGAGTATATCCTTGATTCCTCTCTTCCTGTAGAGCTTACTTACATAGTATCTTTTCTGTATATCCTCTCGGTCCCATTCTCAATCCAATTTCTATTGCAAACCACATAGGGAGTATGACTCATCTGTTAGTAACACATGTTGGGGCTCGAGGGTGTTCATCGGTTTGACTAAAAGTTTTCGGGTTTTATAGGATACAGATTGGTCTTAGGAAGGGACTCCCTTGTGACCTAAAAAAGGAGTCCATCATGCTTAGTTGCCTAGAATCATATATGGTGGTTGGGTTGAGTAACTCTTTGGGTGTCAGTCTGATGTTGATTTCGGTCTTCGGGGCTGATGCTTAGAGAATTCTTCTCCTAATCAATATATATGTGGCATAGGTTTTCAGTTTTGACATTGCCTAATGGGCACAAAGTTTTTACTTGCTTCATTCGACTATACCTTTAGATAGGAACAATTGGAAAAATGGCCTATAAATTAGAGCTACCCGAGAAGTTGGCTGGAGTCCACAACGTTTTTCACGTTTCACATCTCCGAAAATGTCTACATGAGTCAGCTGAAGTGGTAGAGCCAAATATCCTCGAAGAGGCCGAAGTGGAGCGCGAAGCAACCATAAGAAAAGTTCCAACCCGCATCTTAGGAACGGAAGTGAAGAAGCTACGCAACCGCGAAGTCAAGCTCGTCAAAGTTCAGTGGAGCGACGCCGAGGAAGACGCGACTTGGGAAACTGAAGCTAGAATCCGTACAGCCTACCCTTTTCTGTTCGAGGGTACATCCTTAATCCTTCCTTTTCCTTAAGTTGCGCTTTTATCTATCTTTTAGGTATATTTCCTCGACCGTATCTTTTAGGTAGAAACCCTTTGGATGGAAACATGTAGTTGAAACATGTTATGGATGATGGTTGCAAGTGGTTGCAAGTGATTGCTAGTGGTTGCTCGTGGTTGCATACACACACACAATCTAGGTTTTAGATCGGCTCAGTCACTCCATATTGCATATGCATATATGTTTGCTTTCGTATGTGGTTGAACATTAATGTGTTGTCATATGGATGTTGCATTTGTATTGAATGGTTGTGCACTCATGTAGAATCAAGAATAAGAAAATTTGCATACATAATGGATTCATGGCACCTACATAATTCGCATTAAGGAGGTCAACTGAATCAGTAGACCGCCTGATTTTGCATTAGATAAGTACATGTACACACACACTTTGCATATGATCATGAAGCATTAGAAGTCTTTTAAGGACAATGGATGCTCGTGTTTGATGGATGAGTAGATGGATGATTGGATGTTAGGATAAACATTCCTCCTAACTAGAAGATTTCGGGGACGAAATCCTTTTAAGTAGGGGAGAATGTAACACCCCGAAAATTCTATAACTGTGAAATTCACAAATTAAAGTATAATTAATTTGAAATCAAAGAACTAAGGGAAACAGGATACGCCATTGCGTTCGTCTCGGAAAAATACGCGAAATAGAGTCCGAGTTTTCGAAAAACGGAGTCCGTATGAAGAAGATATGGCCTTCGGAAGTTTTGAATTAAATTTAAAATTCAAACAGAATAAAATAATTAAAAATCAGGCCCAATGGGCCAGGGCGGATAAACACCCGCCTAGGCCACCCAGGTCGACTGGGCTGTCGACCTGGGCTACCCATGTCGACAGGGCTGTCGACAGTCCTGTCGACAGGGGTGTCGACCTGGTCGAGCCCAGTCAACCTGGCTGGCCAGGTCTGTGTTTGGTCGAATTTCTGTGGTCTGCTTTGTCATTAGGGCTAGGTGGCGGGTTCTAATTGGTCTCTCTATCTAATGAATGGCTACGATCTAACCTAGCAACATCAATGGTCCTAATCAATTCCTAACCTCTATATAAACAACCCTAGACTAAACCCTAATCTATTCATTCAAATTAAGAACATAGCCGCCATGTTGCTGAGGAACGACAAAGAGTAGCCGCCAACTAGAGAGGGAATTAGGAAGAAAGTTCTAAAGCCTAAAGCAATTCAAGCAACCTAAAGCCAATCAATTCAACAAAGGAATCATATCTCTTAATTAAAGAATTCGCCGCAACCATTGTAAGTAGAGTATTACTTTGGTATGAATAAACAACTGTATTGATTTGTATGCTTGAATTGGGATAATAAAATAGTTCATATTTGTGCAAAATTATGTTATTCATTATAAAGAACTACATGCGGTAGTTCTATGCAAATATACGTTTGGAATATTGCGCAAATTATGTAATCTATGTTGAAGCTACATGTATGTAGTTGATTGAAATTCATGCAAGTTTGGGGCTTTGTTATTATGTCATCATGATGTATATTTTTGTGCATAAATCATTTTGCGAGTAATTGAAACAAGTTTGGTTATTATAGTTCATATGAAACTATGTTGGAATTTTGACACCATAATCCATGTATTAAGTCGTGCTTTTGCAAACTTATGAAAATGACTAGGCTATGATTTATATTTGACCATGTTAGTTCTATATTGTTTACAAGAATTTTATGATAATATATGTGAGATATGGCTAGGTTAGACTCAAAAATCCCTTTTTGCAAGTTTAAAGCAAACACCATTATTAGGAATATTTATGCATAAGTATATTTATACCATCGTTATGTGATTAGACTTAAATCATGATTATGTTGAACTATGTTCTTGTGTTAGTAACAAAGTATCCCCTTTGTAAACATGTAGAAACCTTATGAACATGACTTGTTTATGTTTATGCCATGGACAAATTTAACTTTACTTATGCCATGCTTATGTTTGATATTATGCTATGTTTATGCTAAAAGTATTTATGCCATGCTTATGTTTGACATTATGCTATGCTTATGCTAGAAATATTTATGACATGCTTATGCTTGACATTATGCCTAAATAAGAATATAGGTTCATGTTGTAGTTAAACCTATGCAAGTTCACATGCTTTGATTCATGTCACCTATGTTACCACTATGCAAGTACACCAATTTCTATTTTGTATTTCCAACGTCGTATTGCAAGTTCATGCGCTCACCTTCCCCTCTTTGTGTATACGCCATAAGCCTCCCCTTTTCGCATGGCTAAATTGGGCTTTAAAAGGCTAAGCCCAATGTATATAAACGGACGTGTAAAACGGGGGAAAATAACGTTGGGTTAAAATTAATTAATGAATGAAAATATAAAATAGAAGGGCCCAAATTCAAGTATGGGTTGGGCCCGTGATTGGTGTGACCTTTACACCATTAACTTAATAATGGGCCGCAAATATTTACATATAAATAAAGAAGAATGACAAGATATGTAAATGTAGAAAATACGATGTGTTTAACCCGAGGTTGGATTGAGTTGTGATGTAAACCTGCCCGGAACCGCCCGGCTGTCCAGTAGTCACAACAATACCTATCCAATGTGGGAGGTTAAACATGGAGCCCAATAAGGACCCGAGGTTAGACTGAGTTGTGGCGTAAGACTGCCCGGAACCAACCGGCAACAGGCAGCCACAACAATACCTGTCTAATGTGAGAGGTCAGGGCCTTAATAAGACAATTAAGGCTGAGTCAGGATTGTTAGGATTAAGTGAACCAAAGACTTAATCAAAATGGAACATGCTAAACTAAATGGACTGGTGGGGTTAGGTTAGGAAACACTTAACCAACTTAGCATGTTGGCTAGAGATAGAAAACCTAGTAACGGGGGACCCTTTTCAGCAGTAACCCTAAAAGGTGTATCAGGATACCCTGAAACTAGGCAGGGTGGGGCACGATTACTGGGCTGATTGTAAGAGGTCAAAAGCGACGGCGGTGGTGTAGCAGTGTAGGTTCTAACGGAGTGCGGGCGTGCACACACTCCGGCGCAGAAAAATAAGGCACTGGACACCAGTAGCATACCTGTGCACTCCAAGGTTGTGTCGGGTTGCCACTATGGGACTTGATACACCCCATGGTGGGACCAGCATAGGTAACTACAGACATCGGGGGCCGTAAGACACATGTAACTTTGCGAGTAGGAGCCGATCATCATAGAATGGATCACATCACCCTGATTATGGGGTGCAAATTGGAAACTAGTTTATATGGGTTCAGAGATTAACATGGGGTACGATAGTATATTCGACCCTAGACAACTTAACCAAGTTTATTGTGCTTGCCCACTTCTTGTTTATACTTATCATACCCAGTTCTTTATTCATAGACAAAATAGCACTAGACTTACTCAGGCTTTATGTCTGACTCTATTTTTCTTTCGTCTTCTTTCTTCCGTTTCCCCCCCCCCCCCCAGGTCCTCAGGGAGGGAACACAGCAGCTTGACCAATCTCAACATCCAGCTTGAAGTAGAGAAATGTATTGCTTGGACTTTCCTGTTTTGAACTATGGCTTTGGACAATCCACTATGGGGCTTTTGCAGTTTATCTATGTTTTATTTATGCTTCTTTAAATAATGTACTCAAGACAGATTATGAAAGTGTTATGTTATGTTTTTGGAAAGGATGTTGTTGTAACACGTATTTGACTTTATGAAATAAAGTTTGTTGTTCTTCCGCTGTTTACAAATATGTGTTCTTATATCTGTCTTGTATATCTGTGACTTGTACTTATAAACCTCCACCAAAATTAGGGCATTCCCTTTGAGAGTGACCCTAACGGAGGTGGGGTGTTTCATTAATTGAATATTAGTTATTCAATTAGAATTGATCGAATTTAATTATTCGAGATAGAGTTAAAAATAGACAAAGTTATTTAAGGATGAATTTCCATTTAGCACGACTGCTAGCGTAATTCGCAGGGCTGCAGATAGCCTACGGCGGTCGGATGTTTCCTGAGGGAATCAGGCGTAACCATTGTGATCGCTGCGATCTAGAGTCAAGCAAATGGTGTTAAATCAAATAGTAATTAATCAATAGAAGTTAATTAAGTCGAGTTAGTCGAGTATTAGTAAATTAAGTAGGGTTAGTCAAAAAGGGAATTAATCGAATATCACCTATTCGAAGTAGAGTTATCGAATATAGTTTATTCGAGAAGAGTAATCGAATATAGTTCGTTCGAAGTGTGTTAAATCGAATATAGTTATTCGAAGGAGAGAATTATCGAATATGGTTTATTCAAAGTGAGATTTTTCGAATATTAGTTATTCGAAGAAAAGGATTATCGAATATTAGTTATTCGAACAGGGGAATCAAATATAGTTTATTCGAAAGAGAATTATCGGATAGTGATTATTCGAGAGTGAATCATACATGGAAATTCGATTATATCGAATCAAGGGAAGTAATGTTTACTTTCCATTTCAAATCAAGTTTTAATTATCTGTTAATAAAGTAGTTGGTTGTTTATTTATCCAAATTAAGATATGGAAATATATTTAAGTTAACATATTTTGAAAGCATGGAATTATAACATTTATAGTTATAATCAAATGATTCAGTAAAGGAAGTGGATTCATAAATAGAATCCGAGAGTTCACAAGGAAGTTTCTTAAAGAGTGAAGTTTGAACTCTGTCTATTTCGAAGTTAGAAATGTTGTTCAGTTAAGGTCTGAGAGGTAATTATATCCCAACTTGATTGACTTCGTTTTAACTAAGAAGTGGATAAGGTTCGAGAGTGAAAGTGGTTAAGTGAATTTAGTTAATGAGCGAAATGGTTGGTGTTGGCATAGCGATGTTTATTCAAACATCAGTTTAAACCCAATGAAGGAGATTTGGAAATGTCTTCCAAATGAAAACCAGAAATGTTTTCTGAATATAGAAAACGAGAAATGGAATTGTTTTCCATTGTTAATAACGTATATTTTCTAAATATAGTAAATAAGAAATATAGGAAAACAAGAATAAGGAAAAGGGTAAATTTATGATAATTTGATGATGAATGATGATTGATCGATAGAATTTCCATCTGAAAATAATATCGTTGTTTGCACACCGACATGTTTTCATTTGATAGTTAAATCACCGACTATCAAAGTTTTTGACCATTTTACGTTGTTAATATGGAGAGACCGGTTGGATTATTATCCACAGAACCACTCCGTATTGGCATAAGCGTTGCGAATCAAGTATGCTGAATATATTGAAGACGGAGTAAAGTGCAAGGGCTATCCTGTTTACAGAATAGTGCCTTCGGTTTGTCCAGTCCCAGGACAAACGTGTATGGAAGAATGCCTGACCGAGTATATTCAATAGATCGCGTAAGTTGACCTCTTCAAACATACTTACGTTTGGTGGCGGAGGAATTCGTTTCTCTTAGCTTTATACCCGTGGTGTTTTTGGGGAAATCAATTTGTGATTTGGCGAGTATGACGATGTGGCATTCAAAGTGAATGACCTGTCAGAGATAAGCGTGGCCTTTAGCCTCATCAACCGGGAAATGACAAAAATCGGGCAGGCAACATGGCTATGTGGGTCGCACCCATTAGGATGTATAATCACCTATCTAGAGAAATTCCAATTGCTTCTTAAATCTATCGATGCTGCCCCATTCGGGAGACGGTTGCTGATCCCAACCGTTGGTGATATATATTCGATACACTCAAGCGAAATGAGTGGTCGGTCATGTAAGGGCCGGGTTGCAAGATGTTCTTGTTGAACCCAGTGTATTCGCCTCTAGAGATACACTATCGGCAGGTGGTCCCATACCTTGTCAAAGTCGGAATCCAATCTCCAATAAGTGCCCGCGAGTTTGATTTGTATACTATATATGTAGAGCGTGAGATGCAAGCGTTCTACTAGATTTTAATTACTTGTGATTAGAAATTATTATAATATCAGATAATATATGATTTCCAAAGTGTTTTGGGTTATCGTAAGGTAAAAGCCATCCGTATTTATGTGTGGATTGGTCTTACGATTATCTTTTCTTTTGAAAAGGATTTTGAAAAGTTAAACCAAATGATTTGAGTTTACTCACACCAGTCCCATGACTGACCCAGAGTTTTATTTTGTTTTGTTTTCCCTAAACTCTTGGGTGCCCAAATTTGTACGGGCAGTCAAGTAGTCAGGATTTTACAGATAGACTTGGAGAGCTTGGAGCAGGAGGCTTCAGGACTTATATAGCTATTGTTTATTTCCGCTGTGATGCAAGGATTGTACTCTGATAATGGTATTGTATGCATATACTGCTTTTGATTTCAAGTTATGTGATATATTATATTTTATTCGTTCCGCTGTGAGATTCGTGTTACTCTGATGTTGTGTTCTTCTTTTTCTTTTTCTATTCTAATTTTCTATCTTATCTATCCTCACCCTCTAAATTCTTTCATTAACTATTCGGTAATTGTCGGCCCTTGCTGTTCGATATGTGTTGTATATCGGATAATCAAGGTCGTCTTTTTCCCGGGTCGTTACAATTTTACTAATTAACAACCAAATGGTATTCATAACCATTTTCAAACCAATCCAACCACCAAACATTCAAACCAAAATATGACAACATGGACATCCCAAACCAATAATATTCACACATGAATAATAATTAAGTAATGACCACAAAAGATGATTTCATGTCCATTAGCTTATGTTCCACAAATATACACATCCATGAGACTAGGATCTCTAAATTTAAAATGAATCCAAACATAAAGAAGGATCCTTTATGTCTTTAACTAAATTTAGGCCATGTTTTACTTTCCTAACCTTCACCAAACCAACCTATATTATCGACAAGTTTTGCTAATCACAAAATAAGGAATTAGCTTACTAACTTTCCAAAAATTAGGCTCATAACATAAACATAGTGCGATGTATACTACATAAGAGTGTTAAGGAACTAAATTCAATCCTAATCCATGAAAATTTCCTCACAAAATCCCTTTAGATTTCTTTGAGACATTTTAACAAACATGTTGTGTGCATGTTTTAAATCAAACTTAAAAGCCCCTTTTACAAATTAATTTCTCGTACAAACTTCATCTTTACACATGAGGATCAAAGCCTTAATGGTTCATCATCTTTTATCACATCAAATAATTTAACAAACCCAACCAAGCATGTATACCCCTAATATTCAACAAAGGTGAGATTTTGTGAACTGAACTAAAGAGTTTCATCCCCAAACCTAACTAAGATTTACTTAGAAACCTTAGTAACCATTTCCCGACCATTTACATAAAAGTTTTCTTTTAGGTATTTCATCGAACACCTTATGTGCATATAGGTTATCCTTTATATAATGGTGAATTCATAACCAAAATCACATCTTTATGTGAATTAATCCATAAAGAATGAACCTTTAAGAGTTTATCATCATTTTCTATCCCAACATATTACCAAAATTAAATCAAGTCATGTATGTTTATGATATTCCATAAAGGTGCAACTTTATGAACCTAACATAAAGGTTTTCACTCCAAACTCCAAACAATTTGCCAATTTTTACTTCATTAACCTATTTAAGGATTTTTAACAATCATATATCATCAAATCATCCATGAATTCACTACCAAAACTCTCAGAAACATTTCAACAAACACCTTATATGCAATCATACAATAAAGCAACAAAAATCCTTTAAAGGTTTAGTTTTTCTCACCTAAAAACTTCCAGAACTTCGCCTAGGATGTAAAGATCCTTCTCCTAGCTTTGCTCCTTCCTTTCTTCTTTATTTTCTTAAAAAATCTTTTCTTTAATTTTAATAAGGGGAAAACATGATGAAATATGAGGAGGGGAGCAAGAAGGAGATTTTCAAGGGAAGAAAGGAAATGAGATGGTAAGGAGATAAGTGTGGAGGTATTTATAAGGTTGAAAAGGGTGTGGATTGGTTTTCAGATATTCTTTCACCATATCGTCTGGTTTCTAACGTACTTCAATCTTGTATGTTCAGATCCAAAATCAGATGGAAAATGAATGGGTATAATTCATCTTTATCCATTCAAATAGTAAAGTATGTTTTTCTCAAGCACCTTTCGCCCTTGCGTCGGAGTATCAAATGATAACCGTTTCCAGAAATTCTTTCACCGTATCGTCCGGTTTCTAACGTACTTCAATCCTATGTGTTCAAATCCAAAATTAGAGTTCGTTTGAATTTTCAAATAATTTATTTTAATTTTGTTTTCTTAATAACTTTCTATATCCGTTATAGAATTTTCCAGACTTCATATATAGCTAATATTCTATGTTCTAAATTTTTTTTGGATAGGTCTCAGGTTCCAATTTTGCAGTTAGGACTATCAAATTCCAATTGTCGTCAAAATTTAGTTCAAATTTTGGCCTTTTATTTTTTTCTTCTCCCCAAATGGATGTCGTTTTACGTGAAACTTCCCTGAGTACTAAAATTCACTATTCCGGATCCAACAGATGTGGTCTCACGGTCTAGCGATATTCCATTCTCAAGATATCCTCAAAACCTTTCGTTTTTAATTCAAATTTTGAATCTTTTGCAAATTTAACATATCTAACGGATGCCATTCTTAACATAACTTGGTTGGTTACCTAATTTCATCATTCTGGATTTAATGAAACTGATTTCATCGAAATTCGAGTTCGTTAGCTACTATTTCCTTTGTAAACGTACTATTTTTAATCCAAAAATCATTCTTTTTGGACTATTTTAATTTTATTCCTGCCCAAATCCAAATTAATTCTGATCTTTATGAAATTTGGATATTTTAAATTGGTTCAAATTTCCGGGTCGTTACACCCTAACTGGTTTCCTAGATTTTTACAGAATTCTAGAAACTGATTCATATTGGTTTACAACACAAATTTAAAAACAAAAAAAACTAGGCAATAAAAACAATTTGAAAAACCCTCCCCTTCAACATAGGTAGGCCGACCATATTGAAAAGGGTACCACCCCTTTGTTTATCACTATTTCCCGATGCTTTGTCCTTTGAAAAAAAATGGCGGTCCTCAAAAGGAAATTAGGGTTCCTTTTTCTTGCTCCAAATCATCACGATCGATTGTTAGATGGAATATGATTCTCTAAGCGTCTTCAATTCGCTCTTGCTTGTGATTGATCGATTTGGGCTTGATTGAAACAACAGTGAGTAAATTTATTTGATTCTTCGAGTTTTGATTTTCGGATTTTAGTTGCTTGTTTCAATATAAAAAGCACGTGATGAGAATGGTGTTAGAAATAGAATTTTCAAATCCTTAAATTGCGCTCTGATTTCAATTAAACGACTTGGCTGATATGCGTGGATTCCTATTTTGATTTGCCTTGATTAAATTTGAATTTTGTTGCCTTGTTTAAAAACCGTGAATGATGAGATGAACCTGGACTTCTGGAAATATGATCCCTTGCGTGATTTCCCTCTTTGATGGTTTCTCGAATGAAATGAATGGGCTTTAATTAAGAACCTGGACGGACAAATTGGTTTTCAATGAATATCTAAATCGAATTTGCCCCTTTGCTTGTTTTATGAGTTGTTGCCTTTCCAGTAAAGATTGTTGCTTGCCAGATTTATGAAATTCCTTGATTGTATCGATGGAATCATTTGTGAAGTTTGTGTCTGTATTTTCCCTGCCAAAAATGCTTGCATAATTTATTAATTAGTTGAATTCAGGAAAGACATTAAACACTTGCCAAACTTGATTTTCTGGGCACATTTCATTCCTATTCATGTATATGCTTATATCATGGAAACTCAATTAATCTTCTTATTAAAATCTTTCCATCAATGAATTTGAATTTATACTTTGTATATTTGGAAACCACCAATTTATTTTTTCCCATGAATTGGATGCCTTGAGTCTTCCGATTTAATTTTGGAATCAAATTGAAATTGCCTTGTTCTTGATGTTGTATATGCAATCAGAATTACTGTTGTACCGTGCAACCTGCTTCCATGCATGCATGAATATATTCCCTGTTGCCTTTTGTACAATCTACATGTATTTGTAGTCATGATGTGTGTCTTCTTGCTATTTCGAAACTGCTCTATCCATGTAACATTCCTTAAATTCCAAATAAACATATGTATATTTCTGGATAAACTTGGGTTGATTTCTTGCCAAAATAATTGTTTCATTTTTCCTTAAAACAATGTTCTGGACATAAACATTTGAACCATTCTTCTATGCTAAACTTCTTTGTGTTAACTTCTTGGTTATCCACTATTCATTTGTTCCTGCATCTATTTGTGAGCTTTTGCTCTCAACATATTAGCCACTGCTTTGATACTTGCATTTTTTCCATGAACATTTTTCTTGTATTATGCTTGACTCATTTTGTTGCATCATGCTAAACCATGAAACTAGACTGTCCCCTTTTGGTATGACTCACCATGTAGACAAATTTGTTGTTAACCTTCTTGCTTGTTGTGCAAACTTTACACCCTAACTTGATTTCAACTATATTATGAACTGTTGTACCATGTTGCTGCCATGCTCCATTTTTGTATATCACTTGCATCTGTGTGTGTATAATGTAACTTGTATTCATGCTTTGAAAGTCCATGTGTGCTCTGTTTTATCTGTGGCCATTTGAAACTGAATATGTAAACTACAGTATCCATGTAAATATTGCTCCACCTATGTGCCTTGCCCATGTGCTTAGAAAAACTTCATGCTGCATATTGCTCGACCATTCATACTGTGTATTGCTTTTGACAATTTATCATTCATGTATATTTGCATAACATCCTTGCATTGTCCACTTGAGTTGAATGATTGAGCTTCTTTGATTAGGCTGCTTGAACATGTATGCTGCATTTGAATTGTTCACACTCTCGACCATATTCATATGCACTGAGTTAAGATGATCTTCGTGGCTACTCCTCAGTTGCTTGCTGATTGGTGAGACAGTGCACACGTGTATATTTATACACGTGTGTATATGCAGGCATTCAATAAATTCTCTTGTCCCTGTACATATACAAACTGTCTACCTTGTGGTATTTACAATGTATCACTGTGAATATCACAAGCTGTCTAGACACAGTCGGATAGATTAATAAATCAGATCAAGTCATGAAAAATGATGAGAAACACACCAGAAATCTGCGGCAAATAAAATTTTAAAATTAAAATTTGTATTCGCATGTATTCAGTTTTATTTCTATTGCAGTGTACTGTGTGTGTTTCATGTGACAGGTAAGCAGATGATGACTGGACTTACAGTGAAGATGATGTGAACACAGAAGATTGAAGACAAGAACAATACGAAAATGTGTGTATGAGTGAATGTTTGTATAACTAAGTGTGAGTGTTGTAGTGAGGACTTGATATTTGCTGAAATGTATTGAAATGAAAATTATCAGTGAAGTGTACAAATAGTTGGAGTTATAAATTTGTACTGTTTTAAATGTTGAAATAAAATATTATATTCAAATAAAATACTGTTTCAATGTTTAATATTTGTGCAGTAGTATTTCATTCAAATATAAATATTATATTCTTGTCTATGATGTGATATAACAGTACAATAACAAACATGTAACACCCCGTAATTTTATAACATTAAAATTCACAAATTAAAGTATACTTAATTTTTAGAAAAGAATTAAGTGAAATGGGTTGCGCAGAGAAATATATATATATTGATATATATATGTAAAAATTAAAAATTAAATAAATAAATATGCAAAAAAGTTCAAAACAGCGAATTGGGAGGGGGGAATGACCGAACCGGCCCATTTTTGAGGTCGACCCGAGCCATGCTGGGTCGACTAGGGGTTAATCCAGGGTGTTTGGCTGTCAACCAGTGGGCCGATTCGCTCAAATGCAGATTTTGCATTTGGTTGGTTCTCATGGTTCATGGTAAATCTAATGGTCCTAAATAACTTCCTACACCTATAAATACATCCTAATGCTAACCCTAAACCTAATTAAAATTGAAACTAAAGCCGTTCTGCCGTCGCCATGGAACTCAGTGTAGCCACCGCCAACTAAAGAGGAAGATAGCTAATCAATTCAACCTAATTCAAGCTTAGAGCTTCAACAACGAATCAACTAACGTCGCTACAACAATTCTGCATCAAGTTTGATCAATTGTTCATAATTCTTTAACCACGAAAGGCAAGTTCGATTTCTCTAATTAAGATAATTATTAAATTAAGTAAGATTAGATATAATTGTGGATTATATGGATATGATGTGAATTATTGACCGTATGATATGATTATGTTGTTAAATTGTGATGTTATCATACATGTTGTAAAGTTATGATCTATGTTGTAATTCTATGATTGGCTTATGTATAATCAAATCATCATGTTGTTTAAATGCTAGTTTGGTTATGTTGATTCATATGATAGATCATATGTATGTATGCAAGTTTAGATGTTGATTTAGACATAAATCACATGCAAGTTAGTAAAGATTATGACATCTATTTTAGATCAAAAGTTAGGCTATGACATGTATGAGTTATATGCTAAATCTTTACATGCTAGTTTATATGTTTAGAGGTAAATTTACACCATTGTTATGTTGCATAAATCACATATGCAAGTTTATATAAAAATATGAGTTTGGAATATGAATCATGTTATGCAAGTTTGTGGTTATTGCCTATGTAAATTTTGTGATGAAAATCTTATTCATAACATGCAGGTTCATACCTTTTAGGCCTATGTTTAGATCTATGATTTTATGCAAGTTATGTGGTAAATTCTCATATGCAAGTTAGGCCTATTTTGTATGTTATGTGAATATGTGGTGTTTTTCCCTTTTTCATGTGTTAGACTATTTCTTAGTCTATCATATATTCTATGCGAACGGACGTCGTGGGGGTTATGGGAAAAATATTGATTATGTTAATAAATGTGAATTGGCATGTAATAGCCTTAAAAGAGGCATATATGTAAATTGAGATATTAATTGGCAAAGTGATATATGGACATAATTAATGTGAATTATGGTCATAAAGATAATTGGAATTTTATTAACATATTTGATTAGGAATAATTAATCCAAATATGGGATGAAAATATTGATTATGTTAATAAATGTGAATTGGCATGTAAATGAGGCATATAACGAATTTGAGATATTAATTAAGGTGAATTGCCTTAAAAGGCGAAAAATTTAATGAAGGCATTAATTGGAAAATTAATGTGTAGTAATGGACATAGTTTAATTATGGACATAGATTAATTTGAATTTGAATAGGGATATTAAATATTGGGAATTGGCACAAATGCCTAAAAAGGCATGAAATTAATTTGAGATGTAAATTGGTACAATTTATGTACCATAAATAGTGGACATAATTAAGGTGACATATTTATACATAAATAAATATGGAAATGATTTGTAATTTGAATAGGAAAGTAATTCAAATATTGGGGGAAATTAATTATGTACAATTAATTGCCTAAGACACGAGGTTGGACTCATTTGTGGTGTAAGACTGCCCGGACCCGCCCGGCAAATCCAGCAGCCACAAATGGTAGCCCAATGTGAGAGGTCAAAGGCCCAAACTAAATGCGTAACAATTGTATGGACACGAGGTTAGGCTCGTTTGTGGTGTAAGACTGCCCGGACCCGCCCGGCAAATCCAGCAGCCACAAATGTCAGTCTAATGTGAGAGGTCCTACAGGGGTTACGATAGTAATAAATTAAGAAACACTTAACCAAAGTAAATATGTAGTGGGACATGAGGGGGTTAAGTGGGTGCCTTGGGTGGCATGAGGAATCTAGTGGGTGACATGTGGGTGACATGAGGATGTCATGAGAAATACGATTAGAAAAATGGAGTAATTTGAATATAAACAATTATGACATGTAATTCAAATTGTTGGATAAAATAGATATTGACACCTATGAAGGGAAAGGTTTTAATTAATTGATTAATTAATTAAAAATGGACATGGCAAATGAAATGGACTACTTAACCAAATCTGATCCCTAGGGATTGTAAGAACTTAAGTTTAAGTTGGGGGTTAAGTAAACTGGGTTATACGGAATGAGTGGGTTAAGTAAATCTTGGGTAGGTGGGTAATAGTAGTACATATAGGCCCACAAACTTAACCGTAAATTAATATGTCTGAACCAGTGAGAGGGTTAAGTAAATCTTGGGTAGGTGGGTAATATTTGTGTATATAGGCCCATAGACTTAACCAATACAACCTGTTAATTAAACAAAAGGGTGAGACTAGGTTAAATTAGAAAACACTTAACCAAATTTATACATGTAAGTGGACATGGGGTTAAGTGGGATGTATTAGAGGGGACCAAGCCTAGGTGGGAAGCTTGGTGGGGGCCCTTTTCAGTCCAGTAGCCCATTAAGTATCTTTGTGAGCTCGACCCAAGTCGAGGACGAGACACGCCTACTGGGCCTGATTGTTAGAGGCCCAAATGGGTTAGCTGTGGCAACGCAAGTCCAACGGGGTCATGTGCGTGCGTGGGCCCGGGTTGGTAGGTAAGACGTTGTTGCATCGTGTAGGTATATGTAACGATCCAACATTTTTAAAATTTAATTTGAATTTAATATGAAATTTTGATAGGGTTTGGAATGTTTAAAAAAAAATTTGAATAAAATTTTAGGCGATAATAGTATTTTAAATGATTAAAAATTTAATTTTATTGTGAAATCCATTATGACAATATTTGTTTTAGAGGAACGGTTCGTCGTAAGTTGAAATATTGAAATGAGTTGTAAGTGAGTTGTTAGAAACGACCAAAATTTGAAATTAAGTTATAATTAAATATTCGTCACAAATTTTTGTTCAGTTTCAGTTCGCGTCATCTTAAAATATTTTATTTAATTTTTCTGTAAATTTTATTTCGAAAAATAAGCATATGTTTTTCTAGCATATTTTGGGGTAACTGTGGTCCCTTTTGACACTTTACAGAATCAGTCAACCGGTCTGTTTTATTACTGTTCTGGGATCGTGACACAATATTATACACGATTATAATGTTAGTTTACTGTTAATGATTATCGCTAATAAAAAAAATGAAATAAATCGAAAAGGAAAATTTAGTGTGCAAAGTACAAATAAAAGGGAAAAGACATGCCAAAATATAGGATCTAAAACGTGGAAGGCAAATAAATGTATGGTGAGACAAATGGCAACATGGAGCCACGTTTTGTACCTTGCAACACATTTTTCTTTCATGTCATTTCTCCTGTATGTGTCCATTTAGTTTTCACGCATGTATGTGCATGCAGAATATTAAAAAAAAAAAAAATTCATCAAAACGTGTCAAGCATTCACAAATGGAGTAGGACAAGTGTAAATAACTGTTTACACGTGCTGAGCCATTTTCTTTTCACCTTTTGAAACTTACATAAAGCCTTTTCCCACTGTAAACCGCCTCTCCCATCTTATTCTTCTAACTTTTGTCTTACATTTCTCCCATCCGCCTCCTGCATGTGCCTTCTCTTCCACCATCAACCGCTCGTTCATCCGCATCTCTCCTTTCTATCCTTAAAAAAAAAAACATCTCCTCCCTTCATGCACCGAATATTCCGTTTCCTTCCTCCGCTATGCTGTGCCGAAACAACCGCCACCCACCGTCCTCCCTTCCATCTAAAAGCAAAAGCTCCTCACACCTTGCTCCTTCACTTTCTTCCCACACCGCATCCATCTCGCTTCCCAACGTGAAACTGCATGTTTTACTCCTCACTCGCATGCACCTTCTCACCTGCGAAGACCAAGCTTTCTACCACTTTGTCCCTCTCCTAGCAAACCTTCCTTTCCCTCTCCCAAAGCAGTTCGTTCGTCCACTCTTTTGACTGTTTGCATGCTCCACCTCTCCCCAACAGCCATCGCAAGTCCTCTTTTCCAATTAAAAGCTTTGTTTTTTCTTAAAAAAAAGGAAAAAAAGCAAAAGGAAGAAAACGAAAAGAAAGTTTCATGTCGAAAGTCTAGCTATTCCATTCGGATCTCATTTACACTTGTTCTTCGCTCTTAGTAAGTGGACATCGACGGCAGAATCAAATTGAATGGATTGGTTTTTGGTTTGCAAAGATGGTGGTGCACGCGTCGTCCGTCGATTTGTTACAGTTTATACAGAGTTTTGACAGTGAAGGGATCGAAGCACAATGGAGGTGAGAACATTTAATTATTTATTAAATTAGTTGTTATTGAATAATTATAATTAGTTGAGATTAATTATAGTTATCTGTTGGTTGGATATGGATGTTCTTGTGTGATTGGATGTGCATGTAATTAGTTGACACTGAACACTGGAGCGTTATTGACCGTAACGCTCGTGCACAGTTAAATTGTTTGTGTATGGGTGATGATTATAATTTATGATCATCCGATTTATATGGCTGTTTTATTTTGTTTGCATGAAGCACACACAACACCGTAGTTGTGGTATTATACAGATGATCGATTTGATTTTTCCTTCCATATAAATAAAGATTGATTTTTCAAATTGTTAAAATATCGTTTTATCCGGTTAATTCGAAAGAGATTTAGAATTTAAATATAATATTCTAAAATATTATATGCTCGTCCGTTCTAGGATGACAGAGAGGTTGGTGTCTAGGCTTGGGTTTGGAAATCCAGTTTCCTGCTCTCCCTGGCTATCCCTAACTGGTCCGACGGACGGAGCGGTAAATTTAAATACAATTTGAATTTGAATTTGAAGTTGTTTTAAAACTTAGAAAAACAATTTGAAATTAAAATAATAAATGACGCGTAAGGACCATTTATGAAGTTTAAATTTAAATTTAAATTAAAAGGGTTTTCAAATTCCTATGGTCTACAACTTATTTGAATTTAAAATTCAGATTTGAATTTGTGAAATGATTTTTGATTTAATTTAATAATTGGTTTTGAAAATAAGTTATTTGAAAAAAAAAATTGGAATTGAAATATAAATATAAATTCGAAAGGATTTGAACGAATTATATCTGAATCAATTATATCGCGCTACAGCGCGACAGTTCGTAAACATCGATTTCAATTTTTGAATGATTATAACTTGATCGTTTGAAATCGTTTTGACTTGAATAAGAAACGTTGATTTTCAAATATTAACAGTTTTGAATAGAAAAGAAATTTCGAATTTCAACGTACGACTTTCAAGTTATATTCAAACAGATTTGGAAAAGTCGTCGTACGTGCAGTTCGGCGGCCGTACGAATTTTCAATTTAAACAAGTTTAAATTTGAGGAAATTTATAAATCTACCTTGTTAATTTAAAATATGATTTGGAATCTAATTGATTCAAATGGCTATTGCAGCAGTTTGTAATGTTCCAAACATTATTCTCGCATTTTCCAAAGGTAAATTGGTTTGGAGTTTATAAAACATGAACCATTATTTCTACATGGTTAAAAAGAATTGCAAATGGTTTGGAAAGATTTTAAGTGGTTAAATATTTGTGTTTGGAATTGAGATCAAATATACGTTGATTTAACTCCATTTAAAATTTATGTTTAAATATGAAGTGTTTGGAATATCGTAATATGTATTTGTAATCCAAGTAAAGATTTGAGAAATTTAACGACTTATGGAACCAATGCAGTATGTTTTGAACATAAGGATCGAAGGGTATGTTTGAAATAAAAGGATTGGTAAACCGAATATTTGATTTCAAAGAAAGAGTTAAAATAATTTATGATCAATCAAACCTTGTTTTGTAAATGAATGAACAACGATTGGAAGGAAAGTTGAATTGAAGATCCGTATGGTCCATAATCACTGATTTATGAATACGCTTATTACTTGGAAAGACCGGGATCAGATTTAAGTTCGAAAACCATTCCAAGTAATAATACGACGCATGAAGCAAATGCAGGACTTGGAATTGACGAGTGAAGACCGTGGTTCTTCACATCGAACGGATTGATTGCCGATTGGTTTCTTTACCGATAGCTACAGTAGAGAGATGCCCCTATTGCCGGAGTGGCAGGAAGTCCGAACGTATGGGGAGAACTTTCGGATTTCGTTCCGTTCAGACCCAGGACGGACTTGTATGGATGGTGTGTCTGACATTGGAATTGACCGCATAGCACTGATCTCTGTTAATATATATCGGATTTGTGGCAAATATTTTATCCTCATCTCTAAGTCATATGAACTTAGAGGGTATGCATTGATTGAAATCAGTGATATGTCGTGAATTGTCAATGTGGCATACTCGAGTTATGAACGAGCTAGTGATGATTAAGGCATTGCTTTTCTAGGCATGCTTTGTGTATGACGTGACATCGACAAACCTCACACCCCGGATGATGAGAAACTGGCGGTTAGGTTGTGTATATATATCAATTGATGATGACTGCTGCAGCAGTGGGAAACCACTTATAACTTATGGAATAGGGTATGTTCGGGGGGCCGTGTCTGGTCGAAAACCGTTGATCTACCTCGCGATTTGTATTGGTGTCCGCCTCTGGATGAAAAACCCGTGATTACATTTCGTTTGTGTTCCGATTGATCTTTCGTGCCAGGAATCATCAAGTTGGAAACCCAAAATCTCCAATACGAGCCATACGATTTTGATTGTATATATATATATGGCGACATAATATTATGGGGCATTATGCCGTCAAGGATTAATACGTTTATTTGCGAAATGTTTTCCGCACTATATATATATTGGTATTGAAGAGGAGTTTACGTATGAAAGCATATTTGGTTATCATAAGATAAACCTCGCCCATCTGGTGTGCGCTTGCATTGTGTGATGTGGGACGAGCTTATGATAGCTTCATTTTCCAAAAAGTCATTGCGAATTTATGTGCACGGGCATTCACATGGAGTAAACCCGTTCCACGTTAGCGGCGTGGTCCGGTGAATTTCCCAACTTTAAAATAAATCCTAAAAACAACTGTTTTATGTTCTCACACCAGTCCCATGACTGACCTGGAGTTTATTGTTCCTTCCTAAACTCTGGGTGCCCATTAATTTTCACACGGGCAGCTAGTAGTTTAGTTTTGCAGCTATGATTCATTGGAGCAAAGTTCGAAGCGCTTTCTGAGTTGGCGTCCACGCTAGAGTTAAAGTTTCCGCTGTAACATATGTTCTTCCGCTGAGAGTAAATTCCTTTCTTCCACTGTAAAGTATATATGTATGTGTAACTGTGATGACCCCAAACTTCCACAAGTGAAAGCAAGGAGAAATCATATGGAATACAACATAAATACAATAAAACAAAACACAGATACAATATAGCAAAGGAGATTCATAGAGTAATAACATTATAGCAGCGGAAAAATATAATGTCATCAATCACAGAAAATCCACAGTCACAGAATCTAAGCTATTACAACAAGTTTGCAGAAAAGAAATAAGTTTGATGTCTAAAAAGAAAAGAATAGATGCCAATAGAAACAAAAAGTCTTCAAGCTCCAAGTCATCACCTCTTCTCCCAAGCAGAATCCAAGAGAGAGAAAATAAGCAGCTTCAAAGAAAAGCTCCAAGCAAAGAATGAACCTGTCTACTTGGCTGCCCGTGTAGAAGAGAGGGCACCCAAGTTTGCAAAAAGGTGAAACAAACTATGGGTCAGTCGTGGGACTGGTGTGAGAATTCTTAAATAACTTATACTAATAAGGCAAATCCAAAGACCACGCCGCTAACGCGGAACGGGTTGTACCAATGGATTGCCGTGCATAACTATAGTGTCAATACAGATAAGTAAAACGTAACAAAACGCAATGTCTTTTGAAAAATGGAACCACCATAAGACTCAGGTCCCATCACACAATGCAACGCACACCAAGAGGATAGAGTTTTACCTTATGGTGGTTAAACATGCTAAATACGCCAAATACGTAACTAATACTATTATTAGTGTATATGGTTTCAAAACAATTCAAATTATAAGTATCAATCCTAGGAAGCATAGGTACCATATATTATGCCTCCAATACTAGTAATACAATCAAATCCGTCGGGGTCGTATTGGAAATTTGGGTTTCCATCATGAGTCCAGGCTAGGGAGGACTCCTTACCGATTCGAGACACTCTAGTTAATGCCTCAGGATTACCCGCAGTTAACCCTTGGAAATGGCAGGGCCGGTCCTCACATACAGCTTAGAGGATTAGTTATTCCTAAGTACACGTTCCCCGGTCCTATAGGACCTATCCGAGGCGCCTCATTTCATCATCCTTCAAAAGTAAAATGACTACTAACTAGAAAGAAACGTGCTACTTTCCCTGCGTTCCCTTCCCCCTTTTTAGACTCTACCGGTTTGTGAGGCTCGTGAAGTCATGTTCTTCATACCACAAGGTTCTGCTTTTCAACAAGAAACCCTGATCATTTCATCTTAGCATGCCACACCGTCACTCCATACCGTACTATTGATCGTCCGTCACTATATAAACGGGTGTTAAGTAGAGAATAAATTCTCTACCACCAATCGTTTATATATTAACTGAATATCAACAACATAATATTTTGTGGGGTACGATGTCAGACACACCATCCATTTATACCCATGCTCTAGGTCTGAACTAGGGTCAAACCCGTGAAATCAACACGTACGTTTGGGCAATTACCCCGACCCTTGAATTGGGATCAAACCAACTCAGAGTCTTGATCGTTGTCCATTCGAGGGGAGATTTACGGTCTTCATACGCCGTCTTCATACTTGAATTCTTGAAATCGTACGATCATTTGGAATGGGATTAACCCGGACTTTCCAAATAATCTCGCATTCATATATTTTGAGAAAAACATATTTCATATCGTTATTTTATTTTATAACGATTAATTCTTGCCTTAATTATTTTAATATAATTAATTTCCTTATTTAACGACGCTTCAGGTCAAGGGCGACCTTGGCGCTGTTTTCAATCAATTTTGTTTTTTTCACTTTCCTCAAAATCTAACCGTTGGATTTTAGCGTAGCTTATATCGTTGGAAAGATTTTTCCAAGACGGTCCTAACGGTTTCAGTTTTGGGAAAATCCGACGGTCGGATCTTCCGGTATATTCGTTTAAAAGTTCGATTTCAAAACGCGAACTACCGCGCTCAATTCGTTATATTATAATTATATATATATAAATATATATAAATAATTCGTTTAGTTTATCGTCCCTACGTGTAGCTTACATTTCTCTTAACTTTCACCTTTCTACTTACATGACAATGTAGTTTAGGATTAGACGATAATTCTTCCCTTTTTAATTCATTATTATTTATTTTATACTTTATAATTTTCATTTAAGAATGTAAATTATAATGTGCCATCCCATTCATTTCTTTATATGTTTCTTTTCCAATTTCATTATGAATAATGAACACTTTCCTATGGTGTAAGTTCTTTAAATCTTAACATTAAAAAAAAATGTTAATGTTTCAATACAGTTCCTTACCTTTCATTTAACATTATAAATAATGTTATTCTTACATACGTTTCATTTCTTTTATTTACATTATAAATAATGTTAAACCTTACATACAGTTTCATTTCTTTTATTTAACATTATAAATAATGTTAAACCTTACTACGGTGTGAATTCTCTTTTTATATACATTATAAAAAAATGTTAATACCATACGGTATAAATTCTTATGTGTTAACATTAAAATTAAATGTTAACTTGACATACGATGAAATTTTCTCTTATATTAACATTAAAAATAATGTTAACTACATACAGTGTTATTTTCTTTTTAACATTAACATTAAAATGTTAATATCATACAATGGTGTTATTCTTATAATATAATGCATAAATATAATGTAATCTCTTTCCTACAGTTAATCCTCTTTAAATTACCATTATAACTAATGTCGATTTCCCATGCATTGTAAATTACTTATTTTTAATCATTTAAAATAATGTACTCTTCCTACGATAGAAATACTCTTTTTATTAACATTTAAAATAATGTTACATTTACATACAATAAATGTTAATGAACCATATAGTGAGTTTTTCTCTTTTATTTTCCATTCCATTAACATTAGAAATAAATGTTAATGAATCATACAATGCATTTTCTATATTTTTAATATAGACAAAAATGTTAAATTATCATATGGTGAAATTTTCTATATAACATTAACAAAAAATTTCCATTCAACATACGGTGAAAATTTTCTATAATTCTAATATTAACACAAATGAATGTTAATCTCAGACGGTTCATTTTCTTAGTACATAACATTAAAAATAATGTTAATGAATCATACGGTGACATTTTCATATTTAACAAAATAAGTATCAATCAATCATACGGTAAATATTTTCATTTTTTACAAAATGCTATTTTATCATACGATGCAAATTTATATTTTTATAACATGCCCAAAAATGTTATTTAACATACAATGCAAACTTATATTTTTATAACATGACCAAAAATGTTATTTAACATACAATGCAAACTTAAATGTTAAACATTAAATAAAAATGACAAAAATACTTTTCACATACAATGCATTCTTATATGTTAAACATTAAATAAAAATGACAAAAATACTTTTCACATACAATGCATTCTTATATGTTAAACATTAAATAAAAATGACAAAAATACTTTTCACATACAATGCATTCTTATATGTTAAACATTAAATAAAAATGACAAAAATACTTTTCACATACAATGCATTCTTATATGTTAAACATTAAATAAAAATGACAAAAATACTTTTCACATACAATGCATTCTTATATGTTAAACATTAAATAAAAATGACAAAAATACTTTTCACATACAATGCATTCTTATATGTTAAACATTAAATAAAAATGACAAAAATACTTTTCACATACAATGCATTCTTATATGTTAAACATTAAATAAAAATGACAAAAATACTTTTATCTTAACATTAAAAATAATGCTAAATCATCCTTTCTTTTTATATAACAAAAATGAATGTTAAATTAATATGCATTCATTTCATTTTTAATTAACATAAAAATAAATAAATGTTAATTTAACCTACAATACATTTTCCTTTTTATTAACATTAACAATAAATGTTAATTTTACATGCCTTACATTTCATATTTATTAACATTAAAAATAAATGTTAATTTTTCATGAAATGAAAATTCTTTTATTTCTTAACACTTAAACAAAAATGTTATTTTACTTACAATGCATTTTCTATTTTTTTTTTTTCATAACCAAAATGCTAGTTTACATAAAATGCAAATTTATATATTTTTAACATGACAAAACGCTGGTTTAACATACAGTGCATTTTTATATTAATAACATGACAAAAATGCTGATTTAACATACAGTGTATTTTCTATGTAACATTAACAAAAATGTTATTGAATCATACGGTGTATATTTTCCTATTTTTATCATAACAAAAATGTCATTTATTTCATACGATGTATATTTTCATATTTTAACATAACAAAAATGTCATTCATTTCATACGATGACATATTCAATTTTATACATACCAAATGTCATTGAACATACAATGAATAATTTTCTATTTTTAAACATTGACAAAAATGCCAATGAACATACCATGAATAATTTTCTATTTTAAACATTGGCAAAAATGCCAATGAACATACCATGAATAATTTTCTATTAAATATTGAACAAATTTGTTCATTAACATAGTCAATTCTATTTGCCTATGAACATGAAATCAAGGGATCTAATATTAGCCATTCAAACATATAACAAGGCATCACCAAATCATAACCAACAACAGATCAGAATCATATTATAATCGCATCATATACTGAATAGTTTATTTTAATGTAAATTTTTTAAATAAAGGATTCTCACTTTTCTTGGATAATAAATATAATAAATCCAAATTAATTTTCAGAAGGCTCCAATCGGTCTCAGCAAATACTACTCGTCCTCACGGTCATGTCGGATCTGAAATTTTCAGAATCGGTGTTCAAACGAATAAGTTATCAATGTTTTTAATTAACCAGACTTTTAACAACTGCTTCTGTCACGCTTAAAAGCGTTACAAAATCTGAAATTAAAATTACCTTTATAGTTCAGATTTGGTTCAGAAATTTAACTTCGATTTTCGCGAGCTACGATCGACGGATTGGCGAGCCGTTTGTTGGACAGCGACCGGCTTGGAGAGGGCTATCGGCGGCCAGAGGCGGAGGGGGTGCGACGGACGAGGTGGGGGCCAGTTCAGGTGCGTGCGGCGCACGTTCTTGGCGACGTCGCGGCTTCGACGGTGGACGAGGACGGGTGAAACTGGTCGGAGATTGAAGGCCTCGCTTTTCTCTTCGATACGTGCCAAAGTTTGCTAAATTCCGTCGAGAAACGAGTGAGATAATGGAGTTTGAAAATTCGATGCTCTATGGGTTACGGCGGCTGTTAAACACGAAGGAAGAAGAAGAGGAACTGTAGCTGTATACGGGTATATATACTAGTATTTAGGGTTTTATTTTAATTATTTAATTCAAGAAAATACCGTTTTCACATACGACCTCTGATTCGCGCTCAACGACTGTCGATCTTAATGTTTTCACGTCTTCTGAACGCGATGGCGCTATCCCCATGGTCCAATTCTGAAGTTACAGTATGGTTTTCTTTTATTTTCAAATAAATCCTTTATTTTAAATACGAACGTAAATATAATTTTGCCGGGGCCACATACAAAGTCAGAAAAATCCGGAAAAATTATTTTTGGCTTTCTTATGCCGATACGATCACAACAAAATTCGTTTCGTTCAATTCTGAGCCTTTTTGAAAAATGGCTATTTTCAGGGCGAATATATTTAATATCAAAAATACAATTTGAAAACAATAATTTCTGAAACTCAAAATATATAAGTGTTTACTGTTTTTCAATGCAGAAACGTCATTCTGAGCTCAATGGAAGTGGTTTCGAGTTCCAATTCCTTCGTATGTAAAAAGTGGCAATTCTGACCTTTATATATATATATTCATTCATTTCATAGCGACTTTTCTAAATTTTAATTTTGACATAACTTACAAGTTTTAAAGTGAAATTTCAATTTTTCGGATTCATTAGAAAGATATTCTGAAACAGATTTAAATATTTTTGATTTCACTAAAATTCGTTTTATTTTGAATCCTGTACATTCAATCAAAGTTTAAAATTAAATTTCCAAACTGCAGTGCTTAATTTAAACTCCTCTTATATATTTATTAAATTTTCTTGTTTTAACTTCGATTAAAATAAATAAATCATTAAAAATACTTTAAATTCATTAAAATAAAATTTTTAAATTGGCCCTAAAATTCTGGGTCGTTACAGTAACTCTGATATTCATGTAACTCTGATGTAATATTGTTCTTGAGCAATGAAAAGTTCTATTATTTTGTTCAATGTTTGTATGTACCCATAACAATTCGTCTTTATGAACGGTTTAAGTCGGTTTAATTATCGGCGAGAACCGGGCAAAAAGGCGGGTCGTTACAGTTGGTATCAGAGCGAGGTTTGTACAAAGCTTTACGGTACGACATATTTTGAACAAAAGACAGGACTCATCGGAGTTATAATATCTCATTAGAGATAGGGTTAGGAATGCCCTAGAATGAGATTTTTGAATATCTCGCTGAGAAAGCGTATTTTGAAATCTATATCAAGTATTTTAAAACTAAGTAAATCATTTTGAAAGTATGATTATTTTAGAAATATAATTAAAGATAAGGAATTCTTGAGTATTGTGTTCGACGTCGCGATTGGACTATCGAGTATATAGGGATTTTGAATATACGCCTAGCTAACGTATATACGAAGTCCAGTATATACTAGATAGATATAGAATCACACTCTAGTCGCTCGGGGATGATTCTGTTGATGACTGCAGCACCGTCGGCATTCATTTTCAAGTTTCGAAAGTGTGATGACTATATAATTCCAGTTTAAACGTCGAGGAATACTTAAAATCATCAGGCTAAGTATTTTAATGAATAAACCTTAATAAAATGGTTTGGTAAATTAATATAGAAATTTAATTTAGGAAAACAAACTAGAGGTCTTGAAGAAAAAAAAAACTGAGATTGGCTTAAGAATGCTTAAAGACCTTAAAGCCTTAAAACTTTGAATAGGTTAAACAAGCACTTGAGAAGTTAGAAAGATATATCTTAAGAGTAAAATCTCACTTAAGAATTGGGTAACGTATTGTTGAAAATGCACGTAAGGAGGATAATTTACCATATCTCAGATTTACAAGAATAATGGATCAAAGTATAACTAACGTTTGAATATGAATTTTGAAATTTAATAGGTTGTAATCAGAGAAGATATCATATTCCTCGATGAGGGTCAAACAATAGAATTTAACCTATACCTAACAGGAATGGTGAACGATAAATTACAAGTTAAAACAATTTGCTTGGAAGTATATTTTAGCAAAGCGAACTCCTTAAGGAATTTGAAGGTAATTTGACTTAAGCAAGAAATTATTTAAAGGATGATTTAAAATATAATTAAAATTTTAAGTGGGGGAGAAAACCACTCTTCCCTATTGAGACAGTATGAGTAAGCCAATTTGAATTATCTAACAAGAAATTGCCTAAGACAGAAAGGAAATATTAAAATACGATTTACCTTAATTGAATTATCCGTAGTCGTATCGCTAGGTGCACACGATTTCTCTATCTCGACCTACGCTAGTTCCTTTTCGAACCTTTTGTTATTGAAGGCATCATTCATCTTATGAACTTAGTCAAGAAATTTGATTCGAAACCTCACACTGATATTGAACTTTATCTATAACTTGACCTGAACTTATGCAATTTGATTCGTCAAACGAAGCCAAGTTTTAAAATTTCAAACTAGAGATGGTGATCCATCCAAATATTTTGTTAACGAAATCTCAATAAATAAACGTTGAGTGGTTATTGAAAAGTTTGAAATAAAAAGGTTTAACTTATGCAAGGAAAATGGATTTTGAATGATGAATTTTAAGGATTGGTTCTAAAATTTTTGAAACTTATTTCTAATGTTTTGAATAATGATGGTTTGAAACATGCACGTACTAAATTAGAGTGCGCAGCGAAAGCGTGATGGTATATTTGAATAAGGAATGAATAAAGCCCTATAGTATGATTAAAATGAGTTATGTTTGAAAAGAAAAAAGGGGTGCAACTATTTGAACCGTAAAGAGATTTCTGAGATTTCGACTTATGGCTCTTGAAATACTCTATCTTGTGATATACAAAGATATTAGAAATGAAGTGTAAACGATTTTCAAAAACTTTAGGAAATAGAAAGGCTTGAATTCGTATGAAATCAGATTTGAAAGGTTCGAATAGTTTAAATACGATCATGGATTTCGAAATATGGAACATAAATTGCATTCTAGAAAGTTGAAAATTTTATTTTCAATTGGATGAATTTGGTTTCCAATTAGTTTTGATATGATGAATAGTTTATAAAAGAGATTTCGACGACTGGAATCCCGATATTTTGAAATGTTTTGAAACGACAAGTATTTGTAAATTATGGTCGCAAAATGATTTACAACTTCGGGATATGAAATGATTTGGTTTGTTCGAGTAACCGTGACTAAAACTGGGTTGTGAGGAGGTATTGGATTTCGTGCGATGGGTGATACTCAGTTCCCCTGTCATGAGGATGAACTTCTCGAACTAATAACATATAGATTTCGTCATAGTATATTTGAAATTTTGGAAGCAAATTGGTTTTGGAAATCCCGAAGGGAAGTATGGTTTTCTATATGAGAGAAATTAGTGTATTTCAATGGTTTGAAATGGAAAATGGGATTCCAAGTCCGAGAGATCATCTTGAGTTTTCAAAAATTTGAAATTATAGGTAAGATTTATTTTACTTATGAATAATTTTACGAACTCTCCTTTTCGAGGACGAAAAGTTCTTAAGTGGGGGAGAATGTAACGATCCAACATTTTTAAAATTTAATTTGAATTTAATATGAAATTTAGATAAGGTTTGGAATGTTTAAAAAAAATTGTTGAATAAAATTTTAGGCGATAATAGTATTTTAAATGATTAAAAATTTAATTTTATTGTGAAATCCATTATGACAATATTTGTTTTAGAGGAACGGTTCATCGTAAGTTGAAATATTGAAATGAGTTGTAAGTGAGTTGTTAGAAACGACCAGAATTTGAAATTAAATTATAATTAAATATTCATCACAAATTTTTGTTCAGTTTCAGTTCGCGTCATCTTAAAATATTTTATTTAATTTTTCTGTAATTTTTATTTCGAAAAATAAGCATATGTTTTTCTAGCATATTTTGGGGTAACTGTGGTCCCTTTTGACACTTTACAGAATCAGTCAACCGGTCTGTTTTATTACTGTTCTGGGATCGTGACACAATATTATACACGATTATAATGTTAGTTTACTGTTAATGATTATCGCTAATAAAAAAAATGAAATAAATCGAAAAGGAAAATTTAGTGTGCGAAGTACAAATGAAAGGGAAAAGACATGCCAAAATATAGGATCTAAAACGTGGAAGGCAAATAAATGTATGGTGAGACAAATGGCAACATGGAGCCACGTTTTGTACCTTGCAACACAATTTTCTTTCATGTCATTTCTCCTGTATGTGTCCATTTAGTTTTCACGCATGTATGTGCATGCGGAATATTAAAAAAATAAAATATAATTCATCAAAACGTGTCAGGCATTCACAAATGGAGTAGGACAAGTGTAAATAACTGTTTACACGTGCTGAGCCGTTTTCTTTTCACCTTTTGAAACTTACATAAAGCCTTTTCCCACTGTAAACCGCCTCTCCCATCTTATTCTTCTAACTTTTGTCTTACATTTCTCCCATCCGCCTCCTGCATGTGCCTTCTCTTCCACCATCAACCGCTCGTTCATCCGCATCTCTCCTTTCTATCCTTAAAAAAAACATCTCCTCCCTTCATGCACCGAATATTCCGTTTCCTTCCTCCGCTATGCTGTGCCGAAACAACCGCCACCCACCGTCCTCCCTTCCGTCTAAAAGCAAAAGCTCCTTACACCTTGCTCCTTCACTTTCTTCCCACACCGCATCCATCTCGCTTCCCAACGTGAAACTGCATGTTGTACTCCTCACTCGCATGCACCTTCTCACCTGCGAAGACCAAGCTTTCTACCGCTTTTTCCCTCTCCTAGCAAACCTTCCTTTCCCTCTCCCAAAGCAGTTCGTTCGTCCACTCTTTTGACTGTTTGCATGCTCCACATCTCCCCAACGGCCATCGCAAGTCCTCTTTTCCAATTAAAGGCTTTGTTTTTTTTTAAAAAAGGAAAATAAAAGCAAAAGGAAGAAAACGAAAAGAAAGAGAGGAGAGTTGCGCCATGATTGTCTGTATCATGCTGCATGCATGCGCAAGCATGTGTTTTGACTAAAGCACTTCCGTGCTTCTTGTTCTAAAAAAAAAAGTTTCATGTCGAAAGTCTAGCTATTCCATTCGGATCTCATTTACACTTGTTCTTCGCTCTCAGTAAGTGGACACCGACAGCAGAATCAAATTGAATGGATTGGTTTTTGGTTTGCAAAGACGGTGGTGCACGCGTCGTCCGTCGATTTGTTGCAGTTTATACAGAGTTTTGACAGTGAAGGGATCGAAGCACAATGGAGGTGAGAACATTTAATTATTTATTAAATTATTTGTTATTGAATAATTATAATTAGTTGAGATTAATTATAGTTATCTGTTGGTTGGATATGGATGTTCTTGTGTGAATGGATGTGCATGTAATTAGTTGACACTGAACACTGGAGCGTTATTGACCGTAACGCTCGTGCACAGTTAAATAGTTTATGTATGGGTGATGATTATAATTTATGATCATCCGATTTATATGGCTGTTTTATTTTGTTTGCATGAAGCACACACAACACCGTAGTTGTGGTATTATACAGATGATCGATTTGATTTTTCCTTCCATATAAATAAAGATTGATTTTTCAAATTGTTAAAATATCGTTTTATCCGGTTAATTCGAAAGAGATTTAGAATTTAAATATAATATTCTAAAATATTATATGCTCGTCCGTTCTAGGATGACAGAGAGGATGGTGTCTAGGCTTGGGTTTGGAAATCCAGTTTCCTGCTCTCCCTGGCTATCCCTAACTGGTCCGACGGACGGAGCGGTAAATTTAAATACAATTTGAATTTGAATTTGAATTTGAAGTTGTTTTAAAACTTAGAAAAACAATTTGAAATTAAAATAATAAATGACGCGTAAGGACCATTTATGAAATTTAAATTTAAATTTAAATTAAAAGGGTTTTCAAATTCCTATGGTCTACAACTTATTTGAATTTAAAATTCAGATTTGAATTTGTGAAATGATTTTTGATTTAACTTAATAATTGGTTTTGAAATTAAGTTATTTTAAAAAAAATGGAATTGAAATATAAATATAAATTCGAAAGGATTTGAACGAATTATATCTAAATCAATTATATCGCGCTACAACGCGATAGTTCGTAAACATCGATTTCAAATTTTGAATTATTATAACTTGATCGTTTGAAATCGTTTTGACTTGAATAATAAACGTTGATTTTCAAATATTAACAGTTTTGAATAGAAAAGAAATTTTGAATTTCAACGTACGACTTTCAAGTTATATTCAAACAGATTTGGAAAAGTCGTCGTACGTGCAGTTCGGCGGCCGTACGAATTTTCAAATTAAACAAGTTTAAATTTGAGGAAATTTATAAATCTACCTTATTAATTTAAAATATGATTTGGAATCTAATTGTTTCAAATGGCTATTGCAGCAGTTTGTAATGTTCCAAACATTATTCTCGCATTTTCCAAAGGTAAATTGGTTTGGAGTTTATAAAACATGAACCATTATTTCTACATTGTTAAAAAGAATTGCAAATGGTTTGGAAAGATTTTAAGTGGTTAAATATTTGTGTTTGGAATTAAGATCAAATATATGTTGATTTAACTACATTTAAAACTTATGTTTAAATATGAAGTGTTTGGAATATCGTAATATGTATTTGTAATCCAAGTAAAGATTTGAGAAATTTAACGACTTATGGAACCAATGCAGTATGTTTTGAACATAAGGATCGAAGGGTATGTTTGAAATAAAAGGATTGGTAAACCGAATATTTGATTTCAAAGAAAGAGTTAAAATAATTTATGATCAATCAAACCTTGTTTTGTAAATGAATGAACAACGATTGGAAGGAAAGTTGAATTGAAGATCCGTATGGTCCATAATCACTGATTTATGAATACGCTTATTACTTGGAAAGACCGGGATCGGATTTAAGTTCGAAAATCATTCCAAGTAATAATACGACGCATGAAGCAAATGCAGGACTTGGAATTGACGAGTGAAGACCGTGGTTCTTCACATCGAACGGATTGATTGCCAATTGGTTTCTTTACTGATAGCTACAGTAGAGAGATGCCCCTATTGCCGGAGTGGCAGGAAGTCCGAACATATGTGGAGAACTTTCGGATTTCGTTCCGTTCAGACCCAGGACGGACTTGTATGGATGGTGTGTCTGACATTGGAATTGACCGCATAGCACTGATCTACGTTAATATATATCGGATTTGTGGCAAATATTTTATCCTCATCTCTAAGTCATATGAACTTAGAGGGTATGCATTGATTGAAATCAGTGATATGTCGTGAATTGTCAATGTGGCATACTCGAGTTATGGACGAGCTAGTGATGATCAAGGCATTGCTTTTCTAGGCATGCTTTGTGTATGACGTGACATCGACAAACCTCACACCCCGGATGATGAGAAACTGGTGGTTAGGTTGTGTATATATATATGAATTGATGATGACTGCTGCAGCAGTGGGAAACCACTTATGACTTATGGAATAGGGTATGTTCGGGGGGCCGTGTCTGGTCGAAAACCGTTGATCTGCCTCGCGATTTGTATTGGTGTCCGCGTCTGGATGAAAAACCCGTGATTACATTTCGTTTGTGTTCTGATTGATCTTTCGTGCCAGGAATCATCAAGTTGGAAACCCAAAATCTCCAATACGAGCCATACGATTTTGATTGTATATATATATATATATATATATATATATATATATATATATATGGCGACATAATATTATGGGGTATTATGCCGTCAAGGATTAATACGTTTATTTCCGAAATGTTTTCCATACTATATATATATATTGGTATTGAAGAGGAGTTTACGTATGAAAGCATATTTGGTTATCATAAGATAAACCTCGCCCATCTGGTGTGCGCTTGCATTGTGTGATGTGGGACGAGCTTATGATAGCTTCATTTTCCAAAAAGTCATTGCGAATTTATGTGCACGGGCATTCACATGGAGTAAACCCGTTCCACGTTAGCGGCGTGGTCCGGTGAATTTCCCAACTTTAAAATAAATCCTTAAAACAACTGTTTTATGTTCTTACACCAGTCTCATGAGTGACCTGGAGTTTATTGTTCCTTCCTAAACTCTGGGTGCCCATTAATTTTCACACGGGCAGCTAGTAGTTTAGTTTTGCAGCTATGATTCATTGGAGCAAAGTTCGAAGCGCTTTCTGAGTTGGCGTCCACGCTAGAGTTAAAGTTTCCGCTGTAACATATGTTCTTCCGCTGAGAGTAAATTCCTTTCTTCCACTGTAAATTATATATGTATGTGTAACTCTGATATTCATGTAACTCTGATGTAATATTGTTCTTGAGCAATGAAAAGTTCTGTTATTTTGTTCAATGTTTGTATGTACACATAACAATTCGTCTTTATGAACGGTTTAAGTCGGTTTAATTACCGGTGAGAACCGGGCAAAAAGGCTGGTCGTTACAGTATAAGCCGTGCATCCTTAAGTTGTATTGGGTTGCCACTTTAGGGGAGTGATACACCCCACTGTGGGACCAGCACGGGTATCTACGAGTTAGGGAGCCGATCGAATGGGGCAGGGTAGTGGGTACATCTAGTGGAGATAGGAGCAGACGACACCTTTGTAGTCAGCTAGGGGTACACGAAGCTACCATTATTAATTAATCATTAAAGGGGTACACCTAGTGGAGATAGGAGCAGGCGGCACCTATGACGTCAGCTAGGAGTACATGGAATTACCATTGAAGGGGTACATCTAGTGGGGATAGTGGGTACATCTAGTAGTACACGAAGCTATCATCATTCTATTTAGTCAAGAGGGATCAAGTTTCTAGAGTGACTAGTATGGGTGCAGTTAGTGTTAGTACAGTACGGTAGAGTATAGTAATTACCCTATATTGATTAGGAAGCGCCTTTAACGTTATCTTTGCTCATCCTATTATTTTTGGTTGCTTGGTCTTGCCATTAATTCACAGTCATTTCCTTATTTACCAAGCTTATGTCTTATCCTAGTTACTTTGATAATTATATTGTTGGAGTTATCGGACTTGCCAGACTTTATGTCTGACCCCCTTTGTTTCCACCTCTTTTCTTCCTTCCCCCCCCCCCAGGTTCTTAGGGTGGGAAGCTTGATTTGGATCTCTTTGGGAGCACTTGGATTTGGATTGCTGAAGTAAAGCTCAACCTATCTCTTTTATTACTATTTATGGGATTATGCTTTTTATATTATGTACTCTGATTTTGTCAAGATGGATATTATGTACTTGACTTTAGTCTTTGGGTTTTGGTGATGTAACCAAACATATTTACCTTCCGTTGCAATAAATAAAGTTTTAAATTTTCAAGTACTATTTCATATATGTCTTGTTGTGATTTTCTGTTCTATATTCACTTAAAACGCTCTATAGAAGTTAATGCATTCCCTTTTGTGAGTGACATTAATGGACATGGGGTGTTACAAAACACATTTAAAATAGTATATACTTGTTTGTTATCATCAAACAAAAATCATATAATTGTGTATATAACTGCGTTATATACAACAATATGGATCTACAATGCATCATACAAATCCTCAATTTACCCATTTAGGCTTAACCCCAAATCAAGATTTTTTGAAATCCAATTCACTTTACAGAAATTATTCCTTTGGACTTTATTTCCCGATTTCCTATTTCAAATCATTTGAAATACATTTCTAGCTTTTATATCAAAGTAGATTTCATTTCAGGATCTCAAGCCAAAATCTTTGGAAATATGAATTCCAAAATATCACAATGCATACAAACAACTATGCAACCAAAATATCAGGCACGACCCTCAGATAAGGCTGTACGTGCCTCTCCAACTCGATATTTATATATATATATATATATATATGTGTGTGTGTGTGTGTGTGTGTGTGTGTGTGTGTGCACCCCACTATGGAGCAGGGTATACTGACGATGCACCTCCCACGCCCTCGGAGAAAATCCACCGCCCTCACACTTTTAGTCATCCGGGGTTTCCCGAATCTTTAGCCACATACCAAATCATTTCATATCCCGAAGTAGGGAAAATCATTTCACAACATAATAATCACAGGTACTTTCCAAATTATAGTACTTTACATTAGCAATTCACACATATGATTAGTCACTATTAATCACATAACTTTTGAGCTCGTACATCTCAAAGAAGGGTGCTAAGCAATAGAATAAATTCTCCGCCACCAAACAGATATATCATCAATAGCAACTAATTGGTAATGTGATGAACTACATTGTAAAACACGTTATACTTTTCAAAATCATTTCGAAATCATCGGGTTTAGGCCTCGAAATCCTTTTTGTTTTATAAAACATTCCCTATCCAAAATCGGGAACACGTTTCTTTTCACTTAAGAAAATATCATTTCAAAATCATTCATTAAATTTTAAATAAACTAAACAACATCGCTACACATCTCATGGATGAAGTATTTCACAAGATGTTATTACACAAATATTTCCACCTAACCCAATGCTAAATGTAAAAGCATATTTTCTCATAAACTGGTCGAGCACAATCTAAACAGTCAATCAATCACAATCGTGAATATCCGCAACCAAGTATATTTATATTATACCACTTCTCATGTTTTGGTAAATTTAATCACCATTTATTCATTCAAATCTATTAAAGAATTAGTAAAACTCTTCTTAGTTTTAATCTCTAAAATCATTACTTAATGATTATTCAACTTTCTATGAAAATTAATCCTGTCTTTAACTGGGTTAAAGAACCAATGTCCTTTAAAACACAATTCACGATAAACCCAAAATCATTTTCCATCAAAATGGAACCTTCACGGAAATCTGATCAATCGTAATCAATATAAATTTCCATATCAAACTAATACTATAAGCGAAATAGCGGCAAAGCCTTTTAAATTCCATAAATAGTAACGGTCTTCCTTTACAGAAGTTCATCTCGATTATCACTAAATCGAATTCCATTCAATTCAAATTTAATGTATTAAATTGGAAAACTTTACTTTGGAAAATTTCCGTTAAATCTTAATAAAAAATATTTATAAATTCCAAATCATATCTTCATTGTTAATTGGGTTAAAGAACGACTGTTATTTAAAACATTGTTCACTATAAACCCCTAAATCCAATTCTAATTCAATTCCAATTAAATATATTAAATTGGTAAACTCCACTAAATGTTAATTAAAAAATTTATTCTTTTCTCAATTGAGTTTAAGAAAAGTGTTATTAAAGACCCCATTCGTGAGGAACCCAAAATCCAATTCGATATTAAATATAAGGCTCTGAATAAAAATAATATCGGCTTATATTCAATATCAAGTTCTGAAAATAACGGATATCGTATTGGGCATAACGATATCTGTATCTTCCAAATTCCTCAACAATATCCGTATAATCACGGAATCCAATATCGAAATATATCGAATATTATTTCCACTCAAATCCATTCCAATTCATTCGTTGGAAAATTCTGGTTAATTTAAAACCCCTTTTTCAATACAGTTTATTATTTCAAAACATTAGATTATTATTCTAATTAATAACTAGTTCATTTCAATAAAAATATCTTTTTATTTTTCCAAACTTGGAATTTTTCATCCAAACTCTTTCCAAATCATTTATTATTATTTTACACAATTTTTCCATATTTTTAATAATTTTATTAAGGCCCGTACAGTCGGTTTCCAATAACGGCCACCAAACTGCATCCATAGCGACCTTTTCTTAAATTGATTTGGACATAATTTGTAATCCAACCGTTCAAATTTAAATATCTTATATTCATTGGGAAGCTCTTTTCGATACGAACATAATGGTTCCGGTTTTAGGAGAATCTGACAGTCGGATCTCCCGTTACATCAATTTGAATTCAATGGTTGAAATTCGCGAACGGTCACTATGCGACGCGTTCTATTCAAACCATTTAAATATATATATATATATATATATATATATATATATATATATATAATTATCGTCAATTTCCATGTAAAACGTATTTTATAAATCGTTTTAAATTCGCTTTGAAAACGATTCCAACTTCCATTTCAATTTTTATTCAAAATTGAATATTCCATTACATGACAATTTTATACAGTGCATATATATGTTAAAAATAATATTTTGAACCAACCAATATTTATTTCAATACACGACTGTAACAACCCGTAAAATGCGAGCCAGTTTGAAATTTTTATTTTGGCAATTTTAGCGAATTTTGAATATTTAAAATGAATTATTTTAAATAATATCGACGAGAAATTTATTTTGAATATAATTAGAACGTATATATTATATACGTCGTCGTTAGAATATATAATAATTATATATAATTATAAAAGGAATTGAAAATGGCGCGGTAGTTCGAAAATTCGATTTCTAATTTCAAATGAATATACAGAATTCAATATAAGTCAGAATTGAACGAAACAAGAAATATTTGAATCTGTATAACTATATCTTTGTAACGAAGTTAACAAACTGGGATTTCATCTTAGAAATGATAAGATATGTCCAGTTTAAAATTAGAAATAGTCGCTGTGGAATTTATATATATTTTTATATATATAAGGCCCTTAAAAATAGCAATTTTGCAAACGACCTCGGATTTCGACGAAACCAGTTTTGTTGGGTCCGTGATGTTAAGTTATTGCTAGATTCCAAATTTAATAATTTTTCGAATTAATATGTGAGCGTGGCAAAGGAAAACGCTTTTGACCAGTTTCAGTTGATTTTAATCGACTGGAAATTGGTCATTTTTCAAACGGTCTCAGAATTCGACGAAACTAGTTTTGTTAGGACCGTATCGTCAATACGAAGCTAGAAAATATTTTTCTGCAATTTTTCTAGTTAGTATGTGACCCCGGTAATTTGAAATGTACATTTAAAATTCAATATAGTGATTTAAATGTAAATTCAAAGGAAACTGATCGAAACGGTCAAATCAGCTTGCGATACATATCCCATTGTGTTCGGAATGGGGGTAAAACGCTATGGACGACAGGCGGTGGGCCTCGTTTAGAGGTCGTAAATAAAAGTTGCTTTTTAGTGATAAATTAATTAATTAAATAATAATAAAAAAAAATATCCCCTCCTCCCTTTATCTCTCTGCCCCCCCCCCCCCCCCCCCCACGTTCAAACAGAAATCAAAAGTAAAAAAAAAAAAAAAAAAAAAGAATCGCTCCAGGCGATCGACGCCTCCACCCAATCACCGCCGCTCGCCTCCCCTTCCCCTCTTCCTCCCCCCTTTTACGCACCCCGATGCTATTCCACGACCCCCCCCCTCAAGACCTCGACACCGACGAAGAATCATCGCCGCCTCCCCCCCCTCGCGAGAGCAACCGCCCTTACCTGAGCAACCGCGCCATACCTCGAAGCCAGCACCGAGGTGACCATCGATGCCCCCCTTCTTCGATGCAGTAAGTTTTTACTTTATTTTATTTTTATTTTCAATTCTGAAATTCAGAATTTAAAAAGCATAAAAAAAACTGTTTTTTTTTAAGAAATGAAAACTGATTTTTAAAAGAAATATAAACTGATTTTTAAAAGAAATATAAACTGATTTTTAAAAGAAATTAAAACTGATTTTATAAAAGGATTTAAACTGATTTTTTTTTTTTTAGTATATAAAACTGATTTTTTTTAAAGTATATAAAACTGATTTTTTTTAAGTATATAAAACTGAATTTTAATAAGGTAGAAAAACTGAATTTTGATAAGGTAGAAAAACTGAATTTTAATAAAGTTGAAAACTGAATTTTAATAAAGCGGAAAAACTGATTTTTGTTAAATAGAAAAAAACTGATTAATGTTTAAAAAGAATTCAAAACTGATTTTTGTTTAAATAGAAAAAAGATTTGAATTTTGAAAAGTAAAAGAAAAGATTTAAGGTTTGAAATAAAAATTCGATTTTTATATATTGAACTTTGAAATAAAAATTCGATTTTTATATATTGAACTTTGAAGTAAAAATTCGATTTTTATATATTGAACTTTGAAGTAAAAATTCGATTTTTATATATTGAACTTTGAAATAAAAATTCGATTTTTATATATTGAACTTTGAAATAAAAATTCGATTTTTATATATTGAACTTTGAAATAAAAATTCGATTTTTATATATTGAACTTTGAAATAAAAATTCGATTTTTATATATTGAACTTTGAAATAAAAATTCGATTTTTACATATGTAGTGAAAGCGGACAACGAAGGCGAGTTGGCGAAGATCTCTACAATAGAAGAGCCGTGAAGCTAGGATAGCTATATGTGAGAACTTCTCACCTTTCAATTTAATTTTTCTAGTTATATATATACTAGGATGCAGACGGTGCTTAGTAGCACCCGACACAATCGTCCACAGACCATGGACTTGTTTGTTTGGCTGTTTGGTGATTGATTGCGATATTGGTTTGAATGTGGTTTGTGGTGTGAAAAATCGAATCGATAAATTGGTTAGGATTAGACGTGCGCCGTTATAAGGCGAAGGAGTAAGGCTAGGTTAGACTCTTACTCCAAATTTTGTGGTTTGCAAAATGAAATTGATTTGATTGATGTGTGAATGGCGTGGGCCTTCACTAGACCGGGGATAAGGCTAGGCCTTGTCCCGTTTCTAGTATCGTGCCGTTATGCCGCCGAAATTTTCTAAAATAAGTTAGAAAAATAAAAATATCATTTTATTGAATAAATGAATTGTATAGAAATTCATAGGTTGGAATAAAATGTTTTAGCGTTAAAAATATATTTTTTAACGTGAATGTGAATAAATAAATATTCATTTACAAACCAGACGGTTTGTTTATGTACACTTATTTGAATGACATTGATTGGGAAGATAAATTTTACACATCGCCCAGCTGCACAAATAAAATATGTGTTTGATTGTTTGAAACCCCACACGGGTGTTGGGATGAAATTTGAAGTTCACTCATCCTGATTGATTAAATGTGTCGATCGATTGATTGACAGGCTGTTATAAGCGTTGAATATCTATATTTGATGCTTATACAGTGTAGTGCACTTTGGTTGATGGTTGATTATTTTTCAATGCTATGATATACAAGTGTCGTATAAAAATCCATATAATTAACTTTATATGGTAATTGATTGGGCCTCATTCCAAATTGAATTGAAAACGATTTCGAAATGAATTGAATTGAAAACGATTTCGAAATGAATTGAATTGAAAACGATTTCGAAATGAATTGAATTGAAAACGATTTCGAAATGAATTGAATTGAAAACGATTTCGAAATGAATTGAATTGAAAACGATTTCGAAATGAATTGAATTGAAAACGATTTCGAAATGAATTGAATTGAAAACGATTTCGAAATGAATTGAATTGAAAACGATTTCGAAATGAATTGAAAATGAATTCAAATTGAATTGAAATTTGAATTGAATAGAAATGAATTTTGAAACGAATTTATAAAGAAGAATTCAATTTTGATTTGAATTGAAAAGGAAGTTGAAATTGCTTTTGAAACGAATTTAAAACTATTTATATAATTCGTTTTAAATAGAAATCGACAAAGTATATATTATATATATTATATATATAATATAATGGCCTGAATAGAACGCGCCGCGCCGCGGCAGTTCGTGAATTTCGACCATTTATTTCAAACGGACATTGCGGGAGATCCGACCGTCGGATTCTCCTAAAACCGGAACCGTTGGGTTCGTATCGAAAAGAGCTTTCTAATGAATGTTAGAAATTTGAAATCTAACGGTTGGATTTGGAGATACGTCCAAATCAAATTCGAAAAAGGTCGCTGTAAGTGCAGTTCGATGGCCGTTAATGGAAATCGACTGTATGGGCCTTGATAAAATTATTAAAAATAGTAATAATTTGTGTAAAATCATAAGAAATGATTTGTGAAAGTTTGGGATGAAAAACTCCATATTTGAAAAGATAAAAATAGATTTTTATCGAAATGAACTAGTTTTGAACTAGAATTATAATTCTATTTATTTTTAAATAAATAAATTGAAATTGAAATGGTTTTGAAAATAACCAAAATTTCCAATGATTGCATTGGAGTGGATTTGAATCGAAATTGTCTTCGGAATATTTCGATGTTGGAATTCGTGATTATACAGATGTTGTTATGGAAATTTGAAAGATATATATTTATATCGTTATTTCAAATACGACATTTGTTAGTCGTAGAATTTGATATTGAATATAAGCCGATATATTTTCTATTCAGAGCCTTGTATTGAATATCAAATGTGATTTGGGTTTGTCGCGAATGGTGTCTTCACTAACACTGTTCTTGAACCTAGTTGTGAAAAGATTAAATCTTTTTATTTAGATTTAATGAAGTGTACCAATTAAATAATATTTAATTGGAATTGAATTGATATTGATTTTTGGGTTTATCGTGAACAGTGTTTTAAATAACACTTGTTCTTTAACCCGATAATTAATGAATGTGACTTTGGGTTTATCGTGAACCATGTTTTTAAATGACACGGATTCTTTAACCCAGTTAACGATTAAAACTAAGTGGAGTTTTAATGAATCTTTAATTAGATTGAAATGGTCGAGAATGGAGTATCACCAGTTTTGCTCCAGGCGATAGTTAAATCTTTAATTAGATTTGAACGCGAAATGGTAATTGAATTTACCGATAACACCGTGGTGTTAGATATGAAGTATTACCAGTTTTACTTCATGGGATGAATAGGTTGGGATGGGGAAATTAAAATAAATGATTACTTCGGTAAGGTTCGCTAATCCCGACTAGTTTGAATTGAGATTCAAAAATAGAATAAAGAATAAATTCAAGGAATTTATCTTGGATAAAATTAATGGGAACATTTCCCTATGAATGTGAAATTTAGGAACTAACTGTCGGTTGGCCAAGCAGAATGGTTTTCTGGATATTGATCTGATGTTGGTTTCGGCCTTCGGGGTTAATATTTGGGAAATTATTCTCTTGATTAATTTACGGTTAGTGACTGATGAATTGGAATGAGGCGTATGTTGTGATTGTGTAACACTTATTTAAAATATACGCGAGTTATTCGGAAAGACCGGGTTTATCCCATTCTGAATAACTGATACGACGATAAGTCGAAGATGAAGACGATGGTCGAAGACCGGAGGTCTTCACGTCGTTTGGGTGATAACTGATGATCTTGTTTGGGCTGTACACCCAAGAAGATGGAAACAGTTGGTGATCGTCCAGACGTACTTGGAGATCGATGGATATGCGGGGTACTAGGTGCCTCCGGTTTCGTTCAGACCCAGAACGGACTTGTAAATGGACTGTGTGTCTGACATTGGATTTTAGTCTGTGTGTTTGATTTCTATTAAATATATATCTGTTTGGCGGTGGAGAATTTATTCTCTTGCTTAACGCCCTTCTCTGAGACGTACGAGCTCGGGGGTTATATATTGATGGATATCAAACGCATGGAGTGAATTGCCTGTGTGGCATGCCTAAGTGGCAATTGATCGAGGCTTCTGTTGAAAAGCAAAGTCTTGTGGTGATGATCAAAGCACGACCTTTGTGGCGTAGCTTTGTGTAACGTTTACCTCGCGTGTTTCACACCCGGTATGAACCAAAAACGGGAGAGGACGTCAGGGAGGGCATGCGTTTCTTTCTAGCTAGAAGTGGCGTCAGTGGTTTTACACGCCCTGACGAGTTTGACTTATGTGGTTGTTGCTGTTGCGAGGCGCCTCGGATTGATCGGTCATTCTCGAACCGATGGAGTCATTTAGTTGGCTCGTTTACGCCCCATAGGGCGGGGAAACGCATGTTCAGGCATTTTAATCCACTCCGTGTGGACCGGCCCTGAGGATCCAAAGGCTTGACAGAGTACTTGCCTGAGGCTCGGGCTAGACAGTCTTGAATCGGTTGAGGACTATCTTTTGCCTCGGTTCATAGATGGAAACCCAATTTCCAAATACGTGACTTTGCGATTTTGATTGTATAACCTATATATGGCGACATAGTGGTATGGGGCATTCATGCCGCCTATGATTGATACTTATGATTTGAAGTTGTTTTATACACTATACACTTATAATAGTATCAAATGATTTCTTTTAAACGTATCAAGCATTCTTGGCTATTATAAGGTAAAAACCCTATCCTCCGGCTTGCGATTGCATTGTGTGATGGGAACTGGGTCTTATAACAGCTTCATTTTTCTTTATTAAGCATTGCGCTGTTGTTTTATGCACTGGTATTCTTGGGAGGAAACCCGTTCCGTGTTATACGGCGTGGTCCCTTGATTTACCTAACTTTAAAATAAAGATTAACTGTTTTAGTTCTCACACCAGTCCCATGACTGACCTGGAGTTTATTGTTTTAACCTAAACTCTGGGTGCCCTTATTTTGACACGGGCAGCTAGTAGTTTTGGTTTTGCAGATTTATATTCACAGGATCCTGGTTTAAAGCTGGAACGATATCCGGAAAGCTTTGTATCCGTATATCTCCTTCTAGTTGTGTATTGTATTATTTTCCGCTGCTATGTATTCAAATGTAATTTGAACCTCTGTTATTTCTGTGTAATATTTATTTATACTCTGTATATTCTTGTAATCTGGTGCATTGTTGTAATATACAATGAAATGTTCTTCTGTTTGTGTTCTGTTGTGGCGTGTTCTCGAACTATCCGACGCTTTCCTTTACGGGGAAGTTGCGGGTCTTCACAGTTGGTATCAGAGCTTTGGTTTACAGAGCTCGAGAACAAGGCACATTAGAACCATACGAAAGAATTCATCAGATACTGGATTAGTAATATCCAATTAGAATGACTCGTTAGAGATGGGATCAGTAGTATCCTAGAACGAGTGTGAAGAGTATATTTTTAAAAATGAAAACAAATTTTGTTTTGAAAATTTAAATCAATTATTCGTATTTGATTAGTTATTTATATTGATTAGGACAATCCAAAATATAAAGATTTTTGCGTATGCGCCTAGCTAGCGTGTATTCGAAGTTTTAATATATTGGATAGATATAGCATCACACCCTAGTCGCCCGGAGATGATGTTGATAATGACCATGGCATCATCAATATTTATGTTCGTGCTCCGAAGGTGTGATTTCTATATATTTCCTATAGACTGGTGTGAGAACCAAAATTAGATAAGGCCTATTGTTGTGATTTGGCATAAAAAAATCTGATTTTTGACTATATATCAAAATTATGAATTTGAAATGATAATTCACTAAGTGATTGATGTTTGAGTTGGTTGTTTATTTGTTTGATAATTTTTAGCCATTTAGCATAATGGAAACAAATATTGAGTTGTATCGAAATTGGTTGCATTTGCTTGCATATACATATGCTTATATTGAACAGGTCATAGCAAGGAGGCTAGAGCCGAAGAATAAAATTTGTTTGCCCGACAAATAGGTACATGTTTAATACATAATTTACTGTTTTGTTTGGGTGATGATGATTTTATGAGCCTATTGGCTAGCCGCTTGGCTTTTTCTTTTTCTTTTTGAGATCTAAAGGACCGGGGAAGCTATTTGAAATTCCCCGATGCTCCCGGTGCAGTGGAGGTTATGGCGAAATTTTTCGAAAATTTAGGGTGTTAGCCAAATTTTTGAAATTTTTGAAAATTCTCAGAAACTGAAAAGTTGGAGAATGGAAGCCAGATCGAACGTAGAGTTGATTAATCAAACCACTTTCGACTTTGTTCCTTTTCGGGGACGAAAAGTTTTAAGTGGGGGAGATTGTAACAACCCGTAAAATGCGAGCCAGTTTGAAATTTTTATTTTGGCAATTTTAGCGAATTTTGAATATTTAAAATGAATTATTTTAAATAATATCGATGAGAAATTTATTTTGAATATAATTAGAACGTATATATTATATACGTCGTCGTTAGAATATATAATAATTATATATAATTACAAAAGGAATTGAAAATGGCGCGGTAGTTCGAAAATTCGATTTCTAATTTCAAATGAATATACAGAATTCAATATAAGTCAGAATTGAACGAAACAAGAAATATTTGAATCTGTATAACTATATCTTTGTAACGAAGTTAACAAACTGGGATTTCATCTTAGAAATGATAAGATATGTCCAGTTTAAAATTAGAAATAGTCGCTGTGGAATTTATATATATTTTTATATATATAAGGCCCTTAAAAATAGCAATTTTGCAAACGACCTCGGATTTCGACGAAACCAGTTTTGTTGGGTCCGTGATGTTAAGTTATTGCTAGATTCCAAATTTAATAATTTTTCGAATTAATATGTGAGCGTGGCAAAGGAAAACGCTTTTGACCAGTTTCAGTTGATTTTAATCGACTGGAAATTGGTCATTTTTCAAACGGTCTCAGAATTCGACGAAACTAGTTTTGTTAGGACCGTATCGTTAATACGAAGCTAGAAAATATTTTTCTGCAATTTTTCTAGTTAGTATGTGACCCCGGTAATTTGAAATGTACGTTTAAAATTCAATATAGTGATTTAAATGTAAATTCAAAGGAAACTGATCGAAACGGTCAAATCAGCTTGCGATACATATCCCATTGTGTTCGGAATGGGGGTAAAACGCTATGGACGACAGGCGGTGGGCCTCGTTTAGAGGTCGTAAATAAAAGTTGCTTTTTAGTGATAAATTAATTAATTAAATAATAATAATAAAAAAATATCCCTTCCTCCCTTTATCTCTCTGGCCCCACCCCCCACGTTCAAACAGAAATCAAAAGTAAAAAAAAAAAAAAAAAAGAATCGCTCCAGGCGATCGACGCCTCCACCCAATCACCGCCGCTCGCCTCCCCTTCCCCTCTTCCTCCCCCCTTTTACGCACCCCGATGCTATTCCACGACCCCCCCCCCTCAAGACCTCGACACCGACGAAGAATCATCGCCGCCTCCCCCCCCTCGCGAGAGCAACCGCCCTTACCTGAGCAACCGCGCCATACCTCGAAGCCAGCACCGAGGTGACCATCGATGCCCCCCTTCTTCGATGCAGTAAGTTTTTACTTTATTTTATTTTTATTTTCAATTCTGAAATTCAGAATTTAAAAAGCATAAAAAAAAACTGTTTTTTTTTAAGAAATGAAAACTGATTTTTAAAAGAAATATAAACTGATTTTTGAAAGAAATATAAACTGATTTTTAAAAGAAATTAAAACTGATTTTATAAAAGGATTTAAACTGATTTTTTTTTTTAGTATATAAAACTGATTTTTTTAAAGTATATAAAACTGATTTTTTTTAAGTATATAAAACTGAATTTTAATAAGGTAGAAAAACTGAATTTTGATAAGGTAGAAAAACTGAATTTTAATAAGGTAGAAAAACTGAATTTTGATAAGGTAGAAAAACTGAATTTTAATAAAGTTGAAAACTGAATTTTAATAAAGCGGAAAAACTGATTTTTGTTAAATAGAAAAAAACTGATTAATGTTTAAAAAGAATTCAAAACTGATTTTTGTTTAAATAGAAAAAAGATTTGAATTTTGAAAAGTAAAAGAAAAGATTTAAGGTTTGAAATAAAAATTCGATTTTTATATATTGAACTTTGAAATAAAAATTCGATTTTTATATATTGAACTTTGAAATAAAAATTCGATTTTTATATATTGAACTTTGAAGTAAAAATTCGATTTTTATATATTGAACTTTGAAATAAAAATTCGATTTTTATATATTGAACTTAGAAATAAAAATTCGATTTTTATATATTGAACTTTGAAATAAAAATTCGATTTTTATATATTGAACTTTGAAATAAAAATTCGATTTTTATATATTGAACTTTGAAATAAAAATTCGATTTTTATATATTGAACTTTGAAATAAAAATTCGATTTTTACATATGTAGTGAAAGCGGACAACGAAGGCGAGTTGGCGAAGATCTCTACAATAGAAGAGCCGTGAAGCTAGGATAGCTATATGTGAGAACTTCTCACCTTTCAATTTAATTTTTCTAGTTATATATATACTAGGATGCAGACGGTGCTTAGTAGCACCCGACACAATCGTCCACAGACCATGGACTTGTTTGTTTGGCTGTTTGGTGATTGATTGCGATATTGGTTTGAATGTGGTTTGTGGTGTGAAAAATCGAATCGATAAATTGGTTAGGATTAGACGTGCGCCGTTATAAGGCGAAGGAGTAAGGCTAGGTTAGACTCTTACTCCAAATTTTGTGGTTTGCAAAATGAAATTGATTTGATTGATGTGTGAATGGCGTGGGCCTTCACTAGACCGGGGATAAGGCTAGGCCTTGTCCCGTTTCTAGTATCGTGCCGTTATGCCGCCGAAATTTTCTAAAATAAGTTAGAAAAATAAAAATATCATTTTATTGAATAAATGAATTGTATAGAAATTCATAGGTTGGAATAAAATGTTTTAGCGTTAAAAATATATTTTTTAACGTGAATGTGAATAAATAAATATTCATTTACAAACCAGACGGTTTGTTTATGTACACTTATTTGAATGACATTGATTGGGAAGATAAATTTTACACATCGCCCAACTGCACAAATAAAATATGTGTTTGATTGTTTGAAACCCCACACGGGTGTTGGGATGAAATTTGAAGTTCACTCATCCTGATTGATTAAATGTGTCGATCGATTGATTGACAGGCTGTTATAAGCGTTGAATATCTATATTTGATGCTTATACAGTGTAGTGCACTTTGGTTGATGGTTGATTATTTTTCAATGCTATGATATACAAGTGTCGTATAAAAATCCATATAATTAACTTTATATGGTAATTGATTGGGCCTCATTCCAAATTGAATTGAAAACGATTTCGAAATGAATTGAATTGAAAACGATTTCGAAATGAATTGAATTGAAAACGATTTCGAAATGAATTGAATTGAAAACGATTTCGAAATGAATTGAATTGAAAACGATTTCGAAATGAATTGAATTGAAAACGATTTCGAAATGAATTGAATTGAAAACGATTTCGAAATGAATTGAATAGAAAACGATTTCGAAATGAATTGAATTGAAAACGATTTCGAAATGAATTGAATTGAAAACGATTTCGAAATGAATTGAAAATGAATTCAAATTGAATTGAAATTTGAATTGAATAGAAATGAATTTTGAAACGAATTTATAAAGAGGAATTCAATTTTGATTTGAATTGAAAAGGAAGTTGAAATTGCTTTTGAAACGAATTTAAAACTATTTATATAATTCGTTTTAAATAGAAATCGACGAAGTATATATTATATATATTATATATATAATATAATGGCCTGAATAGAACGCGCCGCGCCGCGGCAGTTCGTGAATTTCGACCATTTATTTCAAACGGACATTGCGGGAGATCCGACCGTCGGATTCTCCTAAAACCGGAACCGTTGGGTTCATATCGAAAAGAGCTTTCTAATGAATGTTAGAAATTTGAAATCTAACGGTTGGATTTGGAGATACGTCCAAATCAAATTCGAAAAAGGTCGTTGTAAGTGCAGTTCGATGGCCGTTAATGGAAATCGACTGTACGGGCCTTGATAAAATTATTAAAAATAGTAATAATTTGTGTAAAATCATAAGAAATGATTTGTGAAAGTTTGGGATGAAAAACTCCATATTTGAAAAGATAAAAATAGATTTTTATCGAAATGAACTAGTTTTGAACTAGAATTATAATTCTATTTATTTTTAAATAAATAAATTGAAATTGAAATGGTTTTGAAAATAACCACAATTTCCAATGATTGCATTGGAGTGGATTTGAATCGAAATTGTCTTCGGAATATTTCGATGTTGGAATTCGTGATTATACAGATGTTGTTATGGAAATTTGAAAGATATATATTTATATCGTTATTTCAAATACGACATTTGTTAGTCGTAGAATTTGATATTGAATATAAGCCGATATATTTTCTATTCAGAGCCTTGTATTGAATATCAAATGTGATTTGGGTTTGTCGCGAATGGTGTCTTCACTAACACTGTTCTTGAACCTAGTTGTGAAAAGATTAAATCTTTTTATTTAGATTTAATGAAGTGTACCAATTAAATAATATTTAATTGGAATTGAATTGATATTGATTTTTGGGTTTATCGTGAACAGTGTTTTAAATAACACTTGTTCTTTAACCCGATAATTAATGAATGTGACTTTGGGTTTATCGTGAACCATGTTTTTAAATGACACGGATTCTTTAACCCAGTTAACGATTAAAACTAAGTGGAGTTTTAATGAATCTTTAATTAGATTGAAATGGTCGAGAATGGAGTATCACCAGTTTTGCTCCAGGCGATAGTTAAATCTTTAATTAGATTTGAACGCGAAATGGTAATTGAATTTACCGATAACACCGTGGTGTTAGATATGAAGTATTACCAGTTTTACTTCATGGGATGAATAGGTTGGGATGGGGAAATTAAAATAAATGATTACTTCGGTAAGGTTCGCTAATCCCGACTAGTTTGAATTGAGATTCAAAAATAGAATAAAGAATAAATTCAAGGAATTTATCTTGGATAAAATTAATGGGAACATTTCCCTATGAATGTGAAATTTAGGAACTAACTGTCGGTTGGCCAAGCAGAATGGTTTTCTGGATATTGATCTGATGTTGGTTTCGGCCTTCGGGGTTAATATTTGGGAAATTATTCTCTTGATTAATTTACGGTTAGTGACTGATGAATTGGAATGAGGCGTATGTTGTGATTGTGTAACACTTATTTAAAATATACGCGAGTTATTCGGAAAGACCGGGTTTATCCCATTCTGAATAACTGATACGACGATAAGTCGAAGATGAAGACGATGGTCGAAGACCGGAGGTCTTCACGTCGTTTGGGTGATAACTGATGATCTTGATTGGGCTGTACACCCAAGAAGATGGAAACAGTTGGTGATCGTCCAGACGTACTTGGAGATCGATGGATATGCGGGGTACTAGGTGCCTCCGGTTTCGTTCAGACCCAGAACGGACTTGTAAATGGACTGTGTGTCTGACATTGGATTTTAGTCTGTGTGTTTGATTTCTATTAAATATATATCTGTTTGGCGGCGGAGAATTTATTCTCTTGCTTAACGCCCTTCTCTGAGACGTACGAGCTCGGGGGTTATATATTGATGGATATCAAACGCATGGAGTGAATTGCCTGTGTGGCATGCCTAAGTGGCAATTGATCGAGGCTTCTGTTGAAAAGCAAAGTCTTGTGGTGATGATCAAAGCACGACCTTTGTGGCGTAGCTTTGTGTAACGTTTACCTCGCGTGTTTCACACCCGGTATGAACCAAAAACGGGAGAGGACGTCAGGGAGGGCATGCGTTTCTTTCTAGCTAGAAGTGGCGTCAGTGGTTTTACACGCCCTGACGAGTTTGACTTATGTGGTTGTTGCTGTTGCGAGGCGCCTCGGATTGATCGGTCGTTCTCGAACCGATGGAGTTATTTAGTTGGCTCGTTTACGCCCCATAGGGCGGGGAAACGCATGTTCAGGCATTTTAATCCACTCCGTGTGGACCGGCCCTGAGGATCCAAAGGCTTGACAGAGTACTTGCCTGAGGCTCGGGCTAGACAGTCTCGAATCGGTTGAGGACTATCTTTTGCCTCGGTTCATAGATGGAAACCCAATTTCCAAATACGTGACTTTGCGATTTTGATTGTATAACCTATATATGGCGACATAGTGGTATGGGGCATTCATGCCGCCTATGATTGATACTTATGATTTGAAGTTGTTTTATACACTATACACTTATAATAGTATCAAATGATTTCTTTTAAACGTATCAAGCATTCTTGGCTATTATAAGGTAAAAACCCTATCCTCCGGCTTGCGATTGCATTGTGTGATGGGAACTGGGTCTTATAACAGCTTCATTTTTCTTTATTAAGCATTGCGCTGTTGTTTTATGCACTGGTATTCTTGGGAGGAAACCCGTTCCGTGTTATACGGCGTGGTCCCTTGATTTACCTAACTTTAAAATAAAGATTAACTGTTTTAGTTCTCACACCAGTCCCATGACTGACCTGGAGTTTATTGTTTTAACCTAAACTCTGGGTGCCCTTATTTTGACACGGGCAGCTAGTAGTTTTGGTTTTGCAGATTTATATTCACAGGATCCTGGTTTACAGCTGGAACGATATCCGGAAAGCTTTGTATCCGTATATCTCCTTCTAGTTGTGTATTGTATTATTTTCCGCTGCTATGTATTCAAATGTAATTTGAACCTCTGTTATTTCTGTGTAATATTTATTTATACTCTGTATATTCTTGTAATCTGGTGCATTGTTGTAATATACAATGAAATGTTCTTCTGTTTGTGTTCTGTTGTGGCGTGTTCTCGAACTATCCGACGCTTTCCTTTACGGGGAAGTTGCGGGTCTTCACAACGACCATTTTATATATCTCATATATATGTTAAAAATAATATTTTTAACCAACCAATATTTATTTCAATACACGATCATTTTATATATCGCATATATAAGCTAAAAATAATAATTTTAGCAAACAAATATTTATTTCATTACATGTCCATTTTATATATTGCATATATAAGCTAAAAATAATATTTTTAACAAACAAATATTTATTCTATAGCATGATGATTTTATGTATTGCATATATAATTTTATACAACACATATTTATATTTTACTTCAGAACGCATATATATAATTTCACAACCCATTTATATTTTAATACAACGCATATGTATATTTTATTTCACAACGCATAAATTTCACAACATATATATATATATATATTTAATTTTCACAATGCATATATATTTTACACAACACACACACACACACACACACACACACACACACATATATATATATATATATATATATATATATATTCCATTTCACATCACAACACCATACAATCAATTAAATCTTAAATGGTCCGTGGACGAGGGAGGTGAGCTAATAGACTCCGTACACAATTTATAATGATTAAAACTGATAAAAATCTACATTGGCAATTCTATATATTTTTATACATGAATACAATAACATGATAAAATAATTTTGTGTGAGAAGGAGTTCTCACATTGGTTTCCACTCCATCATTCTTTATTTAGCGACGATTTTAATAAAATTAAACTGAACGTTTAATTTTATCAAAAACTCTCACTTTCTCCTTTTCCGTTATGATTAGTCCCACGTTGTAGTGTTCGTTGATACGAGTCCAACGGACCTAAGTTTGAAATTTTTTGACGACGTATGACAAAGATATGAGATTTTAAACTTTAATTACATATTTAAATTAATTAAAATATAATTAACATCTTAATTAACCTACTTAATATTAATCCTTCTTCACTGTTTTCATTTGGAGCAAGTTTCCGTTCAAACCCATAACTCGATACCTAAGGTTTCATCTTACATACAAAACAACGCCCCGGACCTCGATCTGAATAACTCACGTCGTTGCGCTTGGACGCCACAACCATTGGCAGGCCTCCCCTGTATTATCGAATTGAGTGCGAAAGTGGCTGACTTTGGGCCACGATTCTGGCCAATGTGGTCTTCGAGATTCAATCATGACCATTCATGTTGTCGAGAGCACTGAGGTCTTTGATTTTATTTTAGGAGTTGGAAAATTCATTGAACTGATTTTGCGAAAATTGGAGGAGGAGAATTAGGCATTTTCCGCCTTTGAATCGGTAGAAGGCGGCTTACAAGGGTGTTGACCTCGTTGGAAATAAAAATAGGGCTTGACTAAGCTTTGTGATATATATAATACTTAATAATATTATTTAATTCATTAAATACTTGCTTATTGATACGAACTCCAAATAAAACCCAACGACTGTCGCCCCTAGATAAATACCCCCATACCGGACACAATGGAATATGTTTCATAAGCCAATTCGACCGCTTTGATAAGTTTTTATCAAAATTAAAATATAAATCAATATATATTGAATTTAAACGTACATTTTAATTTACCGGGACCACATACTGACTCCAAAAATTACAGAAGAATAAACCTAGCTATGTTTTAATGATACGGTCCCAACAAAACTAATTTCATCGAATTTGGAGACCGTTTGAAAAATGGCCATTTTTCAGTCGATTAAATTCAAGCTGAAATTACCAAACACGTTTGATTCACTACGCTCTCATATTAATTCCAAAAATTATGAAATTTGAAAACTAACAATAATTTGACATTCCAGATCCAATAAAAGTGGTTTCATCGGAAACGGAGGTCGTTTGCAAAATGGCTATTTTTAAGGGCTATATATTATATTAAAATATATATAAATTCCATAGTGACTATTTTAAATTTTAAACTGGACATAACTTTCAATTTATAAAGCGAAATCTCAATTTCTTACATTCGTTAGAAAGACATTATTAATAAGATTCTAACGTTTCTTTGATTCATCCAATTTTGTCTTATACTGAATTTTGTATATTCATTTGAAATTAGAAATCGAATTTTAAAACCGCCGCTCCATTTTGAGCTCGTTTTATAATTTAAATAAATTTATACGTTCTAACTTCGATTTAAATAAATTTTAAATCATTATTATTTAAAGTAAACCATTTTAAATTCTTAAAATACATTAAATTAATTAAAAATAAAATTTTAAATTGGTACCAAAATTCCGGGTTATTACAATCTCCCCCACTTGAAATATTTTCGTCCTCGAAAAGGGACGGAGCTGAAAGTTGTTTAACTAACCAACTCAACTTTCATTCTGGTGATCATTCATCAACTTTTCAGTTTCTAAGAATTTTCAAATTTCTCAAAAAATTGGCTAACACCCTAAATTTTCAAAAAAATTCTCCATAACCTCCTTTGTATGGGCTGATCAGTAAAACCGCAACTTGCCTCATAGTATAAGGCCTCGAAATCCCCCTTACGGGAAATCACGGATTGTACTGAGGACAAGACGAATCCGAACACAAACAGAAGAACATTTCATTGTTTATTACAATAGTTTCATTAAAATACAAGAATATATAGAGTATGGATCAATATTACACATTTACTAAACATCGAAGCTTTACAAGTTACAATGCAGCGGAAAATAATACAAAACACAACTGAAAAGAATATGCAGATACAGAGCATTCCGAATATCATTCCAGCTGTAAACCAGAACCCTGTGAATATAGATCTGCAAAACCAAAACTACAAGCTGCCTGTGTGGAAAATAGGGGCACCCAGAGTTTAGGTTAAAAAATAAACTCCAGGTCAGTCATGTGACTGGTGTGAGAAATAAAACAGTTATTAATCTTTATTTTTAAAGTTAAGTAAATCCAGGGACCACGCCATATAACATGGAACGGGTTTCCTCCCCAAAATACCAGTGCATAAAACAACAACGTAATGCTAAATAAAGAACAATGAAGCTATTATAAGACTTAGGTCCCATCACACAATGCAACGCAAGCCGGAGGATAGGGTTTTTACCTTATAATAGCCAAGAATGCTTGATACGCAAAATTTCATGTTTTATTATTACTATAAGTGTATAGTGTCAAAACAATTTCAATCATAAGTATCAATCATAGACGGCATAAGTGCCCCATCCCACTATGTCGCCATACTAGGATCTACATTCAAACCCGCAAAATGTCGTATTGGAAGTTGGATTTCCAACTGTGAACCAAGGCAAGGGATCGTCCTTACCGCTTCGAGATAGTCTAGCCCATGTCTTAGGCAAGTACTCTGTCAAGCTTTTAGATCGTCAGGGCCGGTCCACTCGATGTGGATTAAAATGCATGAACACTGCGTTTCCCTGCCCTATGGGGCGTAAATGAGCCAAATGACTCCAACGGTCCCGGATCGACCGATATAACCGAGGCGCCTCGCAATCCATCATCAACATAAGTAAAATGCCAGGGCATGCAAAACGCTGACACCACACCTACCTAGAAGGAAACGCATGCCCTCCCTGATGTCCTCTCCCGTTTCTGGTTCACACCGGAGTGTGAGGCTCGCGAATTAACACTACACAAAGCTACGCTATATTAAAATCGTGCTTTGATCATCAACAACAAGACTCTGCTTTTCAACAGAACCCTTGATCATTTGCATCTCAGCATGCCACACAGGAAATTCACGCTATGGAACCGATGTCAATCAATCACACAGAATGAAATCCGATGTCAGACACACATCCATTTACAAGTTCGTTCTAGGTCTGAACAAAACCGGAGGCACCTTATTCGTCCCCCATATGTCCAATACAGGGGAGAGGCCCTCGCATATCCGTCGATCTCCAAGTACGTCTGGACGATCACCACTTATTACCTCGTCTTGGGTGTATAGCCCAATCAAGACATCAGTAATCATCCAAACGATGTGAAGACCTCTGGTCTTCGACCAACGTCTTTATCCTCAACATATCGTCGAATCAGTTATCCAGAATGGGATAAACCCGGTCTTTCTGAATAACTCACGTATGTAATAAATAAGTGCTATAAAAACACAACATACGCCTCATTCCAATCCAGAATATTTCTTTATTCAAATATTCTTATACTTTAGGAAAGGTTCCCATTAATTTTATCAAAGATAAATTCTTTAAATTTATTCTTTAATCTTCCTTTGGATATCATTTCAATCTAATTAAAGATGCATTAAAACTCCACTTGGTTTAAATCTTCCCAAAAATCAATATTAGCGATTGTTTAACTTAGGAAACCATATCGGGTTAAAGAACCAATGTCATTTAAAACACGATTCACGATAAACCCAAATTCACATTCCATTCCATCAGCCTTTAACCGTAAATTAGCAAGTGAACAATTCCCTAAGTATTAACCCCGAAGGCTGAAACCAACATTAGATCAATACCCAGGAAACCATTCAACTTAACTAATCTCTAGTTAGTTTCTGATTTTCTTAACTCCATTGGATCCAAGAATAGTATTATTAAAGATTCCATTCACGACAACCCAAATCACATTCCATTACTTATGGAATCTTCACGGAAAAACAAATCAATATATAATCGACATGAATTTCCATATCAGACCAACAATATAAATTGAATAACGACAACGCCTCTTAAATTCCGTATGTATTAACGATCTTCCTCCACGGAAGTTCACTTCGATTATTATCAAATTGAATTCCATTCAATTCCAATTTAATATATTAAATTGGAAAACATTACCTTGGAAAATTCCCGTTAAATCTAAATAAAAAGATTTATAAATCCCAAATCACATTTCATTGTAAATCGGGTTAAAGAACGAATGTCGTTAAAAACACAGTTCACAATAAACCCAATTCACATTAGCCTCTAACCATGAATTAGTAAGAGAACAATCCCCTAAGTATTAACCCCGAAGGCCGAAACCAACATCAGATCAATACCCAGGAAACCATTCAACTTAACTAATCTCCAGTCAGTTTCTAATTTTCTTAACTCCATTCGGTTCAAGAACAGTATTATTAAAGATACCATTCACGACGAACCCAAATTCCAATTTGATATTAAATACAGGGCTCTGAATAGAAAATATATCAGCTTATATTCAATATCAAATTCTGAAACCAACAAATATCGTATTGGAATAACGATATATAAATCTTCCAAATTCCTCCAAAATCTCCTTATAGTCACAAAATCCAATATCAAAATATTTAGGGCATAATTTCGATTCAAATCCATTCCAATTCATATATTGAAAATCCTAGTTATTTTTAAAACCATTTCAAATCCAATTTATTTAATTTAAAAATATTGGATTTATTATTCTAATTCAAAACTAGTTCATTTCGATAAAATACTATTTTTATCTTTTCAAATATGGAATTTTTCATCCCAATTCTTTCATAATCATTTCTTATGATTTTACACTAATTATTGATATTTTTAATAATTTTATCAAGGCCGGTACAATCGATTTCCATAAACGACCATCGAACTGCACTTACAGCGACCTTTTCCAAAATTGATTTGGACATAATTCCAAATCTAACCATTAGATTTCAAATCTCTAATATTCTTTAGAAATCTCTTTTCGATCCGAACCCAATGGTTCCGGTTTTCGGAGAATCCGATGGTCGGATCTCCCGTAATGTCCGTTTGAAGTCATTGGTCGAAATTCGCGAACTACCGCAGCGCGGCGCATTCTGTTCAGGCCATTATATATATAATATATATTTCATCGATTTCCATTTAAAACGTATTTTATAAATCATTTTAAATTCATTTTCAAAATGATTTCAACTTCATATTCAATTTCTAATCAAAATTGAATATTCCATATCATCGATATATAAATGATAATATTTTCAAAACGTTAGATTTCGAAATCAATTCATTTTCGATATTCATTATAAAATTGAATAAAAGCGATATAAGTATCATTTATGTCAGAATGGCGTTAATCTAATCAATACAACTTTATATATTTAAATATATTTGTGTCCATCCCAAATCGGATATCAAAATCAGATTTTGATTCTTTTTTGAATATTATTTTAAAATATTCATTATTTTAAAATAATGGTTATTTTAAAATATTCATTCTTTCTGAACTAGAATCAGACACAGTCAACTACCATATAATTTGATTATATGGATTTCATACAATACATGTGTATAGCAACAATGATAAACAATCAACCAACATCCATAGTGCATTCTACACTGCATAAGCATCAAATATAAATATTTAACACTTACACAGCCTGTCAATCAATTGATCGACATACAACTAATTATTGGGACTAGTGTATGTCATATATCATGCCAATACCCGTGTAGGGTTTCAGACAATCAAACATAGGTTTTATTTGTGCAGTTGGGCGATGTGTAAAATTTATCGTCCCAATCAATATCAGTGTACATAAACAAATCATCTGATTCGTAAACGAATATTTATTTAATACACATTCACGTTAAAAATTATATTTTTAACGATAAAATATTTACTCGGTTCATTTACACAATAAAAATGGATATTTTTATTGTTCTAATATATTTTTGAAAATTTCGGCGGCATAACGGCATGATACTAGAAACGGGATAAGGTCCAGCCTTATCTCCAGTCCAACAACGGCCTATGCCATACACATACCAATCTAATTAATTCCATTTCACCCAAACAACCAAATTCCACCAAATAATCTAATCAACCACATAACCAAACAAACACACAAGTCGTCCATGGTCTGTGGACGACGGGGGAACAGTTCATATATGCAGTTATAAAATAAATAACTGTATAGAAAAATTATAGTGAGGATTTTTCACCTTTGGGATCCATTCCTCCAGTCCTTATCTCTGAACGATTTGAATTTAGATTTGTTTTCCGATAGTACCATCGCAATCTATATCACGTAGTTTATAATTAAAAATCACATTTTTTTATACTGTTACTTCACACATAAAAATCATATTTTTATGTTGATGTTTATATTATAAAGATTATATTTTTATTCTAAACCTTTTCTGTAAGATCATATTATTATATGCTTATTATATATATATAAAATTATATTTTTTTTATATCGTTAAAAATCATATCTTTACATCGCTTTCATATACATAAAGATCATATTTTTTACTTTGCTACACATATAAAAATTATATTTTTATATCTCTACATATATAAAATTGTATTTTTAATACTCTACTAATATAAAAATTATATTTTTAATACTCTACTAATATAAAATTTTTATTTTTACATCTAAAGATCAAATCTTTATATCGTTAAAAATCAAATCTTTATAATTAAAAATCTAATCTTTATGCTTAGAAAAATCTAATCTTTCTAAAGCTAAAAATCCTATCTTTATATGACTAAAAAATCATATTTTTTTCTATGTCTTCATCTATACAAATAGTCAAATCTATACATATAAAAATTGGATTTTTATCGCAATACATACATAAATTTCAGAAAAAAAAATGTAAAACATGTATATAAATCAAAATACACCTTCTCACTTGTAAAAAAAATCAAACTTTGAACGGAGGAGGGCCTTCGGCTGGCCAAGGCGTTGGAGGAGGGTTGCTGGAGGGTTGAGGAGGCGTTGCAGGTGGCGGAGGGGGCACGGATTGTCGGCGGTGGGGCCAGGAGGTGCTGGAGGCGGCGTATTGGGGGTATTTGGGCAGTGGAGCTCGAACTGGAGAGGGGGAGTGTAAAGACCCGCAACTTCCCCGTAAAGGAAAGCGTCGGATAGTTCGAGAACAAACCACAACAGAACGCATATAAAAGGACATTTCATTGTACAACAATGCACCAGATTACAAGAATATACAGAGTATAAATGAATATTACACAGAAATATCAGAGATTTAAATTACATTTAAATACAACGCAGCGGAAAATAATACAATACACAACTAGAAGTAGATATACGGATACAAAGCTTTCCGGATATCGTTCCAGCTGTAAACCAGGATCCTGTGAATATAAATCTGCAAAACCAAAACTACTAGCTGCCCGTGCGGAAAATAGGGGCACCCAGAGTTTAGGTTAAAACAATAAACTCCAGGTCAGTCATGTGACTGGTGTGAGAACTAAAACAGTTATTTATCTTTATTTTCAAGTTAGGTAAATCAAGGGACCACGCCGTATAACACGGAACGGGTTTCCTCCCAAGAATACCAGTGCATAAAACAAACAGCGCAATGCTAAATAAAGAAAAATGAAGCTGTTATAAGACCCAGGTCCTATCACACAATGCAACGCAAGCCGGGGGATAGGGTTTTTACCTTATAACAGCCAAAGAATGCTTGGTACGTTTAAAACAAATCGTTTGATACTATTATAAGTGCATAGTGTATAAAACAACTTTGAATCATAAGTATCAATCATAGGCGACATGAGCGTCCCATGCCACTATGTCGCCATAAATAGGTTTACAAATAAAACCGCAAATGGCACGTATTTGGAAATTGGATTTCCGTCTATGAACCGAGGCAAAAGATAGTCCTCAACCGATTCGAGACGCTCTAGCCCGCCCCTCAGGCAAGTACTCAGTCAAGCCTTGGATCCTCAGGGCCAGTCCACCGATGTGGATTAAACTTAAACCCTGAACATGCGTCTCCCCACCCTATGGGGTGTAAGTCTGGTCCGTCTGCCGACCAGAATGCATCGGCCGAAATCGATATAACCGAGGCGCCTCGCAACAGCAACAACCACATAAGTCAAACTCGTCAGGGCATGTAAAACCACTGACGCCACTTCTAGCTAGAAAGAAACGCATGCCCTCCCTGACGTCCTCTCCCGTTTTTGGTTCATACCGGGTGTGAAGCTCGCGAATCAACGTTACACAAAGCTATGCCACAAAGGCCTTGCTTTGATCATCACCACAAGACTTTGCTTTTCAACAGAAGCCTCGATCAATTGCCACTTAGGCATGCCACACGGGCAATTCACTCCATGCGTTTGATATCCATCAATATATAACCCCTGAGCTCGTACGTCTCAGAGAAGGGCGTTAAGCAAGAGAATAAATTCTCCGCCGCCAAACAGATATATATTTAATAGAGATCAATCACACGGACTAAAATCCAATGTCAGACACACAGTCCATTTACAAGTCCGTTCTGGGTCTGAACGAAACCGAAGGCACCTAGTACCCCGCATATCCATCGATCTCCAAGTACGTCTGGACGATCACTAACTGTTTCCATCTTCTTGGGTGTACAGGCCAATCAAGATCATCAGTAATCACCCAAACGACGTGAAGACTTCCGGTCTTCAACCACCGTCTTCATCTTCGACACCACGTCGAATCAGTTATTCAGAATGGGATAAACCCGGTCTTTCTGAATAACTCGCGTATATATTATAAAAGTGTTACACAAACACAACATACGCCTCATTCCAATTCAGAATATTCTTTTATTCAAATATTCTTATACTTTGGGAAAAGTTCCCATTAATTTTATCCAAGATAAATTCTTTAAATTTATTCTTTAATCTCCTTTGAATATCAATTCAAACTAGTCGGGATTAGCGAACCACACCGAAGAAATCATTTATTTTATTTCCCAATCCCAACCTATTCGTCCCATGAAGTAAAACTGGTTATACTTCATATCTAACACCACGGTGTTATCGGTAAATTCAATTACCATTTCACGTTCAAATCTAATTAAAGATTTAACTATCGCCTGGAGTAGAACTGGTGATACTCCATCCTCGATCTTTTCAATCTAATTAAAGATTCATTAAAACTCCACTTAGTTTTAATCTTTAACTGGGTTAAAGAATCAGTGTCATTTAAAACACGGTTCACGATAAACCCAAAATCACATTCTATTAATTATCGGGTTAAAGAACGAGTGTTATTTAAAACACTGTTCACGATAAACCCAAAAATCAGTATCAATTCACTTCCAATTAAATATTATTTAATTGGTACACTTCATTAAATCTAAATATAAAGATTTAATCATTTCTCAACTGGGTTCAAGAACAGTGTTAGTGAAGACACCATTCACGACAAACCCAAATCACATTCCATATTCAATACAAGGCTCTGAATAGAAAATATATCGGCTTATATTCAATATCGAATTCTACGACTAACAAATGCCGTATTGGAAATAACGATATAAATACATATCTTTCAAATTTCCATAACAACACCTGTATAATCACGAATTCCAACATCGAAATATTCCGAAGACAATTTCGATTCAAATCCACTCCAATGCAATCATTGGATATTCTGGTTATTTTCAAAACCCCTTTTATATTCAATTCATTTATTTAAAAATAAATAGAATTATAATTCTAGTTCAAAACTAGTTCATTTCGATAAAAACCTATTTTTATCTTTTCAAATATGGAGTTTTTCATCCCGATCCTTTCTAAATCATTTCTTATGATTTTACACAAATTATTACTATTTTTAATAATTTTATCAAGGCCCGTACAGTCGATTTCCATCAACGGTCATCGAACTGCACTTACAGCGACCTTTTTCGAATTTGATTTGGACGTTTCTCCAAATCCAACCGTTAGATTTCAAATTTCTAACATTCATTAGAAAGCTCTTTTCGATACGAACCCAACGGTTCCGGTTTTAGGAGAATCCGACGGTCGGATCTCCCGTAATGTCCGTTTGAAATAAATGGTCGAAATTCGCGAACTGCCGCGGCGCGGCGCGTTCTATTCAGGCCATTATATTATATATAATATATATTTCGTCGATTTCTATTTAAAACGAATTATATAAATAGTTCTAAACTCGTTTCAAAAGCAATTTCAACTTCCCTTTCAATTCAAATCAGAATTGAATTCTTCTTTATAAATTCGTTTTAAAATTCATTTCTATTCAATCCAAATTTCAATTCAATTTGAATTCAATTCAATTTCAATTCAATTAATTTCGAAATCGTTTTCAATTCAATTCATTTCGAAATCGTTTTCAATTCAATTCATTTCGAAATCGTTTTCAATTCAATTCATTTCGAAATCGTTTTCAATTCAATTCATTTCGAAATCGTTTTCAATTCAATTCATTTCGAAATCGTTTTCAATTCAATTCATTTCGAAATCGTTTTCAATTCAATTCATTTCGAAATCGTTTAAAATCGATATAAATATCGTTCACGTCAAAATGGCGTCAATCTAATCAACACGGCTTCATAAATTTCTATTTTCAAATATTCTTTTTCAAATATTTCTTTTTCAAAATAGTGGTTGTTATCAAAATATTTCGTTCAACACATGACCAATCTCAACGGATGAGTACTGTCCACACATGAACCTTTATTTTATAATATTCTTTATTTTTCAAATTGGAATGAGGCCCAATCAATTACCATATAAAGTTAATTATATGGATTTTCATACAACACATGTATATAATAGCATTGAAAAATAATCAACCATCAACCAAAGTGCACTACACTGTATAAGCATCAAATATAGATATCTAACGCTTATAACAGCATGTCAATCAATCGATCGACATATTCAATCAATTAGGATGAGTGAACTTCAAATTTCATCCCAACACCCATGTGGGGTTTCAAACAATCAAACACATACTTTATTCGTGCAGTTGGGCGATGTGTAAAATTTATCGACCCAATCAACGTCATTCAAATAGGTGTACATAAACAAACCGTCCGGTTTGTAAATGAATATTTTATTTATTCACATTCACTATATTCATATTCACGTTAAAAATTATATTTTTAACGATAAAACATTTTATTTCAACATATGAATTTCTATTCAGTTCATTTATTCAATAAAATGATATTTTTATTTTTCTAACTTATTTTAGAAAATTTCGGCGGCATAACGGCGCGATACTAGAAACGGGACAAGGTCTAGCCTTATCCCCGGTCTAGTGAAGGCCTACGCCATTCACACATCAATCAAATCACCAAACAACCTAATTCAGATCAAATCATATAACTAATCTATGCAACCAAACAAACAAGTCCATGGTCTGTGGACGATTGTGTCGGGTGCTACTAAGCACCGTCTGCATCCTATTATATATATATAACTAGAAAATTTAAATTGAAAGGTGAGAAGTTCTCACATATAGCTATCCTAGCTCCACGGCACTTCCTTTATAGAAATCTTCATCTTCCACGCCTTTTTGTCATCTTCGTCGCCCGCTTTCACTACCTATGTAAAAATCGAATTTTTACTTCGCTATTCCATATATAAAAATCATATTTTTATTTTGAAGTTCAATATATAAAAATCATATTTTCATTTTGAAGTTCAATATATAAAAATCATATTTTTATTTTGAAGTTCAATATATAAAAATCATATTTTTATTTTGAAGTTCAATATATAAAAATCATATTTTTATTTTTCTACAATATAAAAGATTATATTGTTACTACCTTAAAAATATAAAAAATCATATTTTTATAATTGCTATATAGTAAAGACTATATTTTTATTTTTCTATCATATTTTATAAACAATGTATATTTTATTTCAAAAACAATGCGATATATATTTCCAAAACAATGTGATATATATTTTCAAAAACAACATTCTAGTTTATATTTTCAAAATCAACATTCTAGTTTATATTTCTAAAAACCATGCTATTTTCATTTACACAAATTATTTATATTTTTAACTTATCAAAATCATATCCTTTCCGTTATGAAAAAAAATCAAATCCTTTTCATGAAGAAAATCACAACATTTCTAGCGATAAAAATTCCTAACTTCTTATTCCTAAAAATTATTTCTTTCCAAGTATTTATATATATATAAAGAGAGGAAAAAAAGAATTTAAACAATGTATTTAAATAAACAAACAACTGAATTTAAAATAAAATAAAAATAAAATAAAATAAAAAGAGGGGAGCTCACTGTTAATTTCTTCAGAGTGGATGGAGGGTTTTCTGTGCGCCTGGAGGAAGGGGGGTGCTGAGCCGCGGTCGGGATCTGGACGAGGTGGTGGCGGGGAGACCGTCGCTGGCGGTGGAAGCTGGATCGAGGGGCGTCGGGCTAGGGTTACGGGGTCTGAGCGATGGCTTGGGGAGGCTGAGGGGATCGATGGAGCGACGGTTGGCGACGCCGCTGGGGGCGTGTGGTGGAGCATCGACGATCGAGGGGCGGCGGTTTACAGGGAGCATCGGGGTTTTTTTTCTTTTTCTTTTTTTTTTATTTTTGTTTCGATTATGAAAAGAGGGGGGGCCTGGTAAGATAAAGGAGAGGTTTAATTAATCTTTTTTTATTTAATTTATTTATTTTATTTTTCAAAAAGTTGACTTTTTCTATCGACCTCGAAACGAAGCCCACCGCCTGTAGTCCATAGCTAATTACCCCCATTCTGAACACAATGGGATATGTATCGCAAGCTGATTCGGCTGTTACAATCAGTTTCCATTAAATTTACATTTAAATCATTATATTGAATTTTAAACGTACATTTCAAATTACCGGGGTCACATACTAACTTTAAAAATTCTCGAAAAATATTTCCTATCATCGTATTGACGATACGGTCCTAACAAAACTAGTTTCGTCGAATTCTGAGACCGTTGGAAAAATGGCCAATTTCCAGTCGATTAAAATCAACTGAAACTGGTCAACCGCGTTTTCCTTTGCCACGCTCACATATTGATTCGAAAAATTATGAAATTTGAAACCTAGCAATAACTTCACATTCCGGACCCAACAAAAGTGGTTTCGTCGAAATCCGAGGTCGTTTGCAAAATGTCCATTTTTAAGGGCCTGAATTCCATAGCGACTATTCAGAATTTTCAACTGGACATATCCTTTGATTCCCGCTATCAAAATTTGATTATTCGGATTCGTTGGAAAGATATTATCAATTAGATCCCATTATTTTTGGTTTCACTAAAATCCGGATTGTTTTGCACCCGGTACATTCAATTGAAGTTTGAAATCGAATTATCGAACTACCGCGCCATTTTCAATTCTATTTATAATTATATATAATTATTTATATTCTAACGACGACGCGTATAATATATACGTTCGAATTCTATTCAAAATAAATTTCTCGTCGATTATATTTAAAATACTCATTTTAAATATTCAAAATTCGCTAAAACTGCCAAAATAAAAAATTTAAACTGGCCCAGATTTTCGGGTTGTTACAGGGAGAGAAGGAGAGGCTGGAGAGAGGGTGTCGTGAGAGGTGTGGGCCCGCTTGGGCGGCGGCGCGATGGCGCGCAGAGGGGTGTCATCGATGGAAGCAGTGGTTGTGGGTAGGGGGAGCGGGTTTTCTGATTAATTTTGGGGATCGGGGAAATGAGGGGTGAGGGAGGGGTAGGAGAATATTTATATTTTATTTGATTATTTTATTTTTCTTTTAAGAAGTTGACTTTACTTCAACCCCCAAATCGAACCCAACGACTGTCGTCCCTAGCTAATTATCCCCATTACGAACATAATGGGATATGTCCCGTAAGCCAATTAGACCGTTACGATCAGTTTCCACTAAATTTAAAATATAAATCATTATATTTTAAATTCAAATGAACATTTTAATTTACCGGGGCCACATACTGAGTCTAAAAATTGCAAAAAAATTATTTCTAGCTTTGTATTGACGATACGGTTCTAACAAACCTAGTTTTGTCAAATTTGGAGACCGTTTGAAAAACAGGCCATTTTCTAGTCGATCCAAATTGACTGAAACTGACAAAACACGTTTTCTTTTGCCACGCTCACATATTGATTCAGAAAATTACGAATTTTGGAATATAGCAATAACTTGACATCCCGGAACCAACAAAAGTGGTTTTTTCAAAAACGGAGGTCGTTTGCAAAATTTCCATTTTTAAGGGCTATATTTCCATAGCGACTATTCTGAATTTTCAACAGGGCATAACTTTTAATCCCCACTATGAAATTTTAATTTTTCGGATTCGTTGGAATGATATTTCCAAGTTGTTTCTAATATTTTTGGTTTCGCTAAAATCCTGTTTATTTTGAATCCTGTACAATCATTTGAAATTTGAAATCGAATTTTCAAACTACTGCGCCATTTTCAATTCCTTTTATAATTAAAATAAATATTTATATTCTAACGTCTATTCAAACAAATATATACGTTCTAATTCTACTCAAAATAAATTTCTCGTCGTTATTATTTAAAATAAATCATTTTAAATAATCAAAATTCATTAAAATTGCCAAAATAAAATTTTTAAATTGGTTCGGATTTTCCGGGTTATTACACACAGGGCCCTCATCAATCAAAAAGAAAAAGAAAAAAGCCAAGCAGCTAGCTAATCGGCTCATAAAATCATCAAAACCCAAGAAATATAATAAACATGTACCTATTTGTCGGGCATACAATTTTATTCCTCTTCTTAGTTTCCATGCTATGACCTGTTCATATATATACATGTATATATATGCAATTCCAATCAATTTTCAACTCAGTTCAATATTTGATTCGATTTGGATAAATTTACCCTTCATTCACATATTGGTTAAATTAATTATCATTCCAATATTTTTATTAGTTAACTAATAATCAAACAATACAATCAGCAATTAATTTGTTGATTAAATTTTCAAATATATATATAACTTTTATATATAGTCAAAAATCATATTTTTGGTGCAAATCACAACAATAAACTCTAACTAAGTTTTGGTTCTCACACCAGTCAATTGGAAATGTATAGATATCCACTTTCGAAACTTGAAAATAAACACTGATGATGTCGCAACATCACTAGAATTATGCCCGGACGACTAGAGTGTGATTATATATCTACCCAGTATATTTGAGACTTTGAATATACGTTCATGACGCGTATATGCAAAATCCCCTTATACCCGATAGTCCAAAATAAAATAAAGTAATGTACTCAAATACGTATAATAAGATCAAATTTTCAAAACTAAATTTGTTTTTTAATATATAATACTCTTCAAACTCATTCTAGGATGTTACTAATCCTACCTCTAACGAGTTATTCCTATAGTATGTTACTAATCCTATCTCTGATGAATTCTTTCATTCGGTTCTAATGTATCTTGCTCTCGAGCTCTGTAAACCAAAGCTCTGATACCATATTTAGTGACCCTCCCTCTTGGTCGATCCAAATCGATCGTTAACCGACTTAAATCGAAACAAAAAGGCGGATACACTAACTTTGGGCACACAACACATCAGAACAAACAACAGAAGACTTTTATAAATATCATAATAATGTTACATCAGAGTACATAATATCAGAGTATCGAAAATAATATACAGCGGAAAATAAATTTACAATAAATGTAATACAATGCAGCGAAAATGAATAAACTAACACAGCGGAAGACTATCAATGCTCTGGACAGAACTTTAAGCTTCGATCCAGAATCCTGTTAGAAATAATCTGCAAAACCAAAACTACAGGTTGCCCGTGTGGAAAATATGGGCATCCAAAGTTTAAGTGAAAACAATAAACTCCGAGTCAGTCATGGGACTGGTGTGAGAACTCAAATAATTATTAAACTTTACTTTAAAATAAGGTAAATCATGGGACCACGCCACATGTCACGGAACAGGTTTACCCCCATGAATACCTGTGCGTAAAAAATAACTAATAATAGTCATATGGATCTACAATGCATCATACAACATGCAAATCCTCAATCTGTCCATTTAGGCTTAACCCCAAATCTAGATTTTTCACAATCCAATTAACTTTACAGAAATTATTCCTTTGGATTTTATTTCCCGATTTCTTATTTCAAATCATTTGAAATACAAATCTAGCTTTTATATCAAAGTAGATTTCACTTCGGGATCTCAAACCAAAATCTTTGGAAATATGAATTCCAAAATATCGCACTGCATAAAAACAAGTATGCAACCAAATATCGGGCACGACCCTCAAACAAGGTTGTACGCGCCTCTCCAACTCTCTCTCTCTCTCTCTCTCTATATATATATATATATATATGTATGTATGTATATATATGCACCTCCCACTATGGAGCAGGCTACACTGATGATGCACCTCCCACGCCCTCGTAGAAAATCCACCGCCCTCACACTTTTAGTCATCCAGGGTTACCCGAATCTTTGGCGACATACCAAATCATTTCATATCCCGAAATAAGGAAAATCATTTCACAACATAATAATCACAAGTACTTTCCAAATTATAGTACTTTACATTAGAAATTCATACATATGATCAACACTATTAATCACATAACCTTTGAGCTCGTACGTCTCAAAGAAGGGTGTTAAGCAAGAGAATAAATTCTCCGCCCCAAACAGATATATCATCAATAGCATCTAATCATTTATATGATGAACTACAATGTAAAACACATAATACATTTCGAAATCATCGGGTTTAGGCCTCGAAATCCTTTCTGTTTTATAAAACATTTTCATAAAACATTCGATGTCCAAAATCGGGAAAACGTTTATTTTCACTTAAGAAAATATCATTTCAAAATCATTCATTAAATTTGAAATGAATTCAACAACATCGCTACACATCTCATAGTCAAATCATGAAGTGTTTCACAAGATGTTTGCATACAAATATTTCTACCCAACCCAATGCTAAATGTAAAACCATATTTTCTCATAAACTGGTTGAACACAATCCAAATAGTCAATCAATCACAATCATGAATATCAACAACCAAGTATATTTGATTTATACCACATCTCATGTTTTGGTAAATTTAATCACCATTCATTCATTCAAATCCATCAAATAATTATTAAAACTCTTCTTAGTTTTAATCTCTAAAATCATTACTTAATGATTATTCAACTTTCTAGGAAAATTAATCTTGTCTTTAATTGGGTTAAAGAACCAATGTCCTTTAAAATATAAATCACGATAAACCCAAAATCATTTTCCATCAAAATGGAACCTTCACGGAAATCTGATCAATTGTAATCGATATAAATTTCCATATCAAACTAATACTATAAGTGGAATAGCGGCAAGGCCTTTTAAATTCCATAAATAGTAACGGTCTTCCTTTACAGAAGTTCTTCTCGATTACCATTAAATTGGAAAACTTTACTTTGGAAAATTTTGGTTAAATCTTAATAAAAAGATTTATAAATTCCAAATCATATCTTCATTGTTAATTGGGTTAAAGAATGACTGTTATTTAAAACATTCTTCATTATAAACCCCTAAATCCAATTCTAGTTCAGTTCCAATTAAATATATTAAATTGGTAAACTCCACTATATCTTAATTAAAAGATTTATCCTTTTCTCAATTAGGTTTGAGAACAGTGTTATTAAAGACACCATTCACGACATGCCCAAAATCCAATTCAATATTAAATATAAGGCTCTGGATAAAAATAATATCAGCTTATATTCAATATCAAGTTCTGAAACTAACGGAAATCGTATTGGGAATAACAATATTTGTATCTTCCAATGTAATAACCCGAAAATTCCCCTCACGAGAAATCGCTGGATACACTAACTTTGGGCATACAACACATTAGAACAAATAACAGAAGACTTTTACTACATCATAATAATGTAACATCGGAGTACAGAATATATCAGAGTACATCGATAAATAATATTACAGCGGAAGATAAATTACAATAAATGTTATACATTGCAGCAGAACAAATGAACATATTCTAAACATATGACATTTTATTGTAACATGACATTTTAAATAAATGACATTGTTATTTTAACATAATATTAGCTAACAAAATGATATTTTTATCCTAACATAACGATTGCTAACAAATGATATTTTTAATTAACATAACATTTACTAACAAAATGATATTTTTAATCTAACATAACATTTGCTGACAATATGATATTTTTATTGTAGCATAACATTTGCTGACAAAATGATATTTTTATTCTAGCATCATTTGCTAACAAAATGATATTTTTATTTAACATAATATGATTCTAACAAAATGACATTTTTTTTAACATGACATGTGACTAACAAAATGATATTTATAATCCTAACATAACATTATCTAACAAAAAATGATTTTTATTTGGCAAGAACATGTTCTAACTAAATGACAATTTTATTTGACCAAAAACATATTTTAACTAAATGTCATTTTTATTTGACAAATGGTCATTTTATAATAGCAACGCTAACATATAAATGTTATGATCTTAATCTAATAATGTATATATAACAAATGGTCATTTTATTATAGCAACGCTAACACGTAAATGTTATGATCTTAATCTAACAAAGTATATATAACCAATGGTCATTTTATAATAGCAATGCTAACATGTAAATGTTATGATCTTAATCTAACAAAGTATATATAAACAATGGTCATTTTATAATAGCAACGCTAACATGTAAATGTTATTATCTTAATCTAACAAAGTATATAACCAATGGTCATTTTATAATTCATTAACATGCTAAGGATAACAATTTTTAATGAACAACATATATCTTGATCCAAAAATTTATCACAACCAAAATCAATTTAAATATATATATATATTTCTACATATATATATTTATTTATTTTTATTTTAATTTGAGAAATCTCACCGTCAGCCAAAAATTGAGATGAGATCTAATTTGCTTCTAGTCGTCTCCATGTTATAGATCTCATTTTTACGATTCCATAGGATTTCATTTCATCAAATTCTGATCAACTATGAGAGAGATACAAGATTTTATACGTTGAATTACATTATTAAATAATTAATTAATAATTAAATTAATTATATTTCTTGTTTGAAAAATTAGACCGCCGTTCTTTATCTTCTTCTTCGTGACCTTCTGTACACCATCGAACCCATTTACACAAAACTAGGGTTTGACTTTGCCATCTTCATACAGCGTCGGACCTCGATCAGAGTGTTGCACCGTAAAGCTTCCACTGCCATCACCTACCGCAGGAGTTGGGGGTCCACTCGCCGTACCCTAGGCGCCTCAAACCTGCTGCGAATGATCGACGTTCAAGGCCATAGAACTCGCAAATCTCCAAATGTTTTCAGATCGTGGCCGTTGGTTTTAGAGATCTCTACATACTCTTTAATTTTGTAGTGGAAATAACTCAAAAATAATTAGAAGATTAAGAGATAATAAGGATTGAAATTCTATGATTTTCGGCCATTGATGATAACCTGACGGCGGCTCTGTCAAATGGGAATTAGGGTTTGTGTTTTCTAGTGTATATTTATAATAAAGTATTATTTAATTTCTCTAGTTTGCAAGAAATACCCGATACTTCTTAATAACTCCAAATCCAGCCCAAAGAATGTTGCCTTTAGCCAAATACCCCTATTCCGGACCCAGTGGACTAGGTCCCGTCAGCCCATTCGATTGTTTCAACCCACTTTTCTTTAATTTAAAATATAAATCATTTAATTATTTAATTTGATCGTACATTTTAATTTACCGGGGTCACATACTAACTCTAAAAATTCCAGAAAATTATTTCTAGTTATGTTTTGACGATACGGTCCTAACAAAATTAATTTCGTTGAATTTGGAGATCGTTTGAAAAATGGTCATTTTCCTGTCGATCCAAATTGACAAAACACGTTTTAATTTTCCATGCTCACATATTAATTCCAAAAATTATGAAAATTGGAATCCTGCAATAATTTGACATTCCAGATCCAATTAGGGTGGTTTTGTAACGACCCGAAGGCAATGGGTTAACCTCCCACTGTAACATACAGATGATCCCCTAAACACCTTGTTTTACGGCTAGCCTCTCGACTGCAATAACCAACCCTAATAAATAAGGGACATGTAAGGGTAAGAGCCCACTGATCGCCACCAAACAACATGGCGAGAACCCCCTATCATGCGTAACTAGCTCCATAGCCAAATTTATTCAACGACGCTTCAGATTGAAGAACTTAAAGACGGCGATTGAAGACTGACGATCTTCACATCGAAAGGATAACTACTGATGCCTGGCATTGGCTAGCGACCAATAAAGGGTTAAAGTGGTAGTTGTCCGAACGTACTTGTTGATCGTCCGGATACGCGAGCACCTAACTTCCGTATTGGACATACGGGACGAGGAATAAGGTGACTCCGGTTTTGTTCAGACCCAGAACGGACTTGTAAATGGATGTGTGTCCGACATTGAATTTCATGCTGTGTAATTAAACTGATTTTTATTATCTGAGATTTGTTATTGTTTTAATTATGTTATGCTCCTATGATTATCCTTACTTTCGAACCACAGTAGTGGTTCGTCACAGGTTTCATCGAAAACGGAGGTCGTTTGCAAAATGGCTATTTATACGTGATGTATATTATATTAAATTCTATGGCAACTATTCTGAATATTCAACTGGCCATAACTTTTGATTCCCACTATGAAATTTCAATTTTTCAGATTCTTTAGAAAGATATAGTTAAATAGATTTAAATATTTTTGGTTTCAATAAAATCCGATTTATTTTGCGTCCTGTACCTTCAGTCAAAGTTCGAATTCAAATTTTCAAACTACCGCGCTATTTCTAACTCCTTTTAAAATTAAAACAAATATGTTCATTCTAACTTTGATTTAAATAAATTTTTAGTCGTTATTATTTAAAATAAATTATTTTAAATTTTCAAAATCCATTAAAATTTCTAAAATAAAAATTTTCAATTGGTTCCAAAATTCCGGGTTGTTACAATCTCCCCCACTTAAAATCTTTTCGTCCTCGAAAAGGAACGGATCTGAATGTTGTTTAATTAACCAACTCAACTTTCACTCTTTTATTGGTTTCAAAATTTTTATTAGTTAAACTAATAATCACACAACACAATCATCAATCAATTTGTTGATTAGCTTTTCAAATATATGTAACTTTTATATATTCAAAAATCATATTTTCTAAGATCGGATTATATATAGTCACAAATAAGTCAATTATAAACTTGTCACTCTCAACTCATTCTAGTGCATTACTAACCCCATCTCTAACGAGTTTTCTCATTTTAGGATACTGCTGATCCTATCTCTAATGAGTATTCTTTTATAGGATATTTCTAATCCTACCTCCGATGAGTCTTTTGTTCAGTTCTAATGAGTTGTACCCTAAAGATTTGAGCTAACCAGAGCTCTGATACCAACTGAAATGATTCAGATTTTGCCCGGACCTAATCGATCATTAAATCGACTAAGACCGTTCAAAAACCGAAAAATTTCCCTCGCGAGAAATCGTCGGATACACTAACCTTGGGCATACAACACATCAGAAAAAAATAACAGAAGACTTTTATTACATCATAATAATGTAACATCGGAGTACAGAGTATATCAGAGTACATCGATAAATAATAATACAGCGGAAGATAAATTACAATAAATGAAACACATTGCAGCGAAACAAATGAACATATTCTGAACATATGACATTTTATTGTAACATGGCATTTTAAATAAACGACATTGTTATTTTAACATAATATTAGCTAACAAAATGATATTTTTATCCCAACATAGCGGTTTCTAACAAAACGATATTTTTAATTAACATAACGTTTACTAACAAAATGATATTTTTAATCTAATATAACATTTGCTGACAAAATGATATTTTTATTCTAGCATAACATTTGCTGACAAAATGATATTTTTATTCTAGCATAATATTCGCTAACAAAATGATATTTTTATTTAACATAATATGATTCTATCAAAATGACATTTTTTTTAACATGACATGTGACTAACAAAAAGATATTTGTAATCCTAACATAACATTATCTAACAAAAAATGATATTTATTTGGCAAAAACATGTTCTAACTAAATGACAGTTTTATTTGACCAAAAACATATTTTAACAAAATGTCAGTTTTATTTGACAAATGGTCATCATATAATAACAACGCTGACATGTAAATGTTATGATCTTAATATAACAAAGTATATATAACAAATGGTCATTTTATAATAGCAACGCTAACATGTAAATGGTATGATATTAATCTAACAAAGTATATATAACCAATGGCCATTTCATAATAGCAATGCTAACATGTAAATGTTATGATCTTAATCTAACAAAGTATATATAACCAATGGTCATTTTATAATAGCAACGCTAACATGTAAATGTTATGATCTTAATCTAACAAAGTATATATAACCAATGGTCATTTTATAATTCATTAACATGCTAAGGATAACAATTTTTAACGAACAACATATATCTTAATCCAATAATTCATCACAACCAAAATCAATTTAAATATATATATATATATCTACATATATATATATTTATTTATTTATTTTAAATTGAGAAATCTCACCGAAGGTTTTCCCTTCAGCCAAAAGTTGATACGGGTTCCAATTTGCTTCTAGTCGTCTCCATGTTACAGGATCTCATTTTTCCGATTCCAACGGATTTTGTTTCATCAAATTCTGATCATCTATGAGGGAGATACAAGGTTTTATACATTGAATTACATTAGTAAATAATTAACTAATAATTAAATAAATTATATTTCTTGTTTGAAAATTTAGACCGTCGTTCTGTATCTTCTTCTTCGTGACCTTCTGTACACCATCGAACCCATTTACACAAAACTAGGGTTTGACTTTGCCATCTCCATACTGCGCCAGACCTCGATCAGACTGCTCCACCATAAAGTCGCCACTACCATCACCTATCGCCGAAGTTGGAGGCCCACTCACCGTACCTTAAGCACCTCAAACCTGCTGCAAACGACCAACGTTCAAGGCCATAGAACTTGCAAATCTCCGAATGTTTTCAGATCGTGGACGTTGGTTTTAGAGATCTCTACATACTCTTTAATTTTGTAGTGGAAATAACTCAAAATTAATTAGAATATTAGGAGATAATAAGTATTGAAATTCTATGATTTTCAGTCATTGATGATAACCTGACGGCGGCTCTGTCAAATGGGAATTAGGATTTGTAACAACCCGGAATTTTGGAGCCAATTTAAAAAATTTATATTAAGAAATTTTGTTAGAAAATGCGTCAGTATTTTAAATTCCACAATTAAATTAAATTATTGAATTTAATAAAGAATAAAATTAAATAGAATTATGATGTTATTTATGAATGATTTCAAATTCATCTCTAAAAAAGAAAAATTATTTGTAAATAGCAATTTATTACAATTGAAATTAGTATCAAATTGTATGTATATTTGTAATAATTGACTTCAAACAATTGAAAATAAAAGAAAATAGTAGTTGAGTCATTGGTTTGTTAACAACTTTAATATAGGAGTTTTATGATAATAAATCAACATTTAATTTCTTTTCTTATTCACATTTCATGCAAGTTTATTTAGCTTTCTTTTCTTTTTCCAATTTTATCAAATTCACTACCTCTTTTCTCACCACTCTCCATTAATTACGCATTCATTTATTTTCTTTGTCTAGTACTTTATTACTCTTCATTCTATTAATTCATTTCTCTTCACACATGTATCCTAATTTCTTAAACTTACATCCTTTTATTTTTTCTTGTTATTTTTTTTCTTTAATTATCTCTCCTCAAAAACAAATCACCTCTATGTATGTATATTATATATTTTATTTATTCTTGCATAAGCATTGAATATGTTGATTCAAAATAATAGGTAGATTCTAAATAAATTATGACATGTCATTATGTTAGATAAATATGTAGTGTCATTATGTTATTTAATGTTATGTGTTTTGAAATTTGAAAAAATCACATAACCTTCTTGTAGTCATCATTAAACAATAAGATATGCATTCATTTCTTTCCATTTCTTCTCTTTTCTTTATAAATTTTGTTTTTAAACATATATGAGAAATAAATATGCCACCTCAGCTTTAGTCAGCAATTCATTTTCCTTATAACGTAAAAAGAGGAAATCATAGTAAGTATTAATTAGTAAATTTGGAAGTTTCATCTCTAAATAAATTTAAGTAGTAATTAATATTACATATATAAAAAAAGGGAATTAAATAAATGTATATATACCTTAAAATAAAACCAAAACCCTGATTCACTCTAAAAACACAGCCGCCGCCTTATCTTCAAATCAATGGCTAGCACATTCCCTCTTCTTCTCGATTTTTCTCCCCTCAACAACTTCGAACAACTTCAAATGAAAGGACGTTAAGCTCAAAAAGGTCTTTATAACCAATAGCTATGATCGAATGAAATGGCACGAGCTATTCGATTTTTCACCTTAATGGCGTCGACTGTAAACTGTTTTCTGGTAAAGCATGTACCACCGAGGTGGCTGCAGTCCAGAGTGGTGTTGGAGCGTGTAGCGGTGCGCAAGGAGGTGGGTGTCGATCTGGGTTTGGCGTGGTAGAAAGTGGTGCGATTTTGGTCCAAGGTGGAGCGAGTTTTTGGGTTCGTATGAAACTGTAGGAGAACGATGATTAGTGGTTCTCTAATGACATGATTAACTAAGCGGGGTAATTAGATTTATTTTAATTTTAAATTTAATTATCAACGTAACACAATGTTTAAAACTCTATAATTCTCTCAAACAGAAACTAATTTGAATGATTTAAATAGCGTTGGATTCGTAGCGATGAGATCTACATGATGAAATTGACTAAAACAGATTTGGAAATCGTCTAAACTTTTGGCAGAGTGGAAATCATTCGGTGAGATTTCTATATTTAATTATTAAAATTAAATTATTCCTCGCTATGTGAATTCTATATATGTATGTTGTGAATTCAATATTGTTGATTGCTATGAAATTTGAATTGATTGAGGTTGTTATTTGAATTTGTTGATGTGATGATATTTGTATTGAAACAAAATTGTTGAATCAAATTATACCATTGGGTTGAGGTTTGATTTGTCAAAATAAAATCGTTATTCTTGTTAAATCAAAAATGACAAATTTTACATTGGAATTTAGTTAAAATAAAGAGGACAAAAATTAACATTGCTTTTTGTTGAAAACAAAAAGGACATTTTCCATTGTCAATTACGTTGAAAATGGTCAATTTTTGTTGAAAATAAAAGATTCATTTTTCAAGGTCAATTTTTGTTGAAAATAAAAAGACTCATTTTTTCACCATCATTTTGTTAAATTAGATCGACACACAAAATAGACATTTTTGTGTAATTAGAAATGACATCAAAATAGTCATCTTGGTTGTAATGAATGGCACTCAAAATATACATTTTGTTAAAATGGTATGACATCAAAATATTCAATTTTGTTGTAATAGAATTTACACCCAAAGTATATATTTTTGTGAAATTGGATTGACATCATAAAAGTATGATTATAGAAACCTGATTTTGAAAAGGACATTTTTTTATTTACAATTTAGTTGTAAGTAAAAATATGATTTTAGAAAAAGATGACATTTTTATTTGCAAACTATTTGCAAATAAAAACAATAATAGGAAGAAATACATTTTGCATTTAAAAACATAAATAGAAAAAGATGACATTTTTATTTGCAACTATTTGCAAATAAAAACATGAATTGTTTATAAATGAAACATTCATTCATTTGTATATTAAATTTTTTACAAATAAATATTCATTTATTTGTCATTAATGTACATAGTAAATTGTTCACTAATGAAACATTCATTTTTGTCTAAATCGAGAAAGAATGAAATTTAACATTCACTTTGTCATTTAATTAGAAGTAAACAAAAATATTTATTCTTTTCCAATTTAAAATAATGACACTAAACACTCATTTTTGTCTAATTTGAATAAGAATATAAATAAACATTCATTTTGTCAAATTTAATAGAATGTAACCAAAAATTCTTCTTTGTATCATGTAAATGGAGTGAGAACTTTTATCTCACTCAAATTTCTGAATAGTTATTTATTTCATAATTAAATTTAAATTAATTATCTGTGTTTGAATTGTTGTTTGTTGGATAAATGTTGATTTGGATGTTAAATGGTGAAATGTTTGGAATTGGAATCATGTAACATGTTATAATAATGTTATTACTTTTTAATTTTCCAAAAACATGTTTACACAGTCATAACAAGTTTTCTGACTTGTTTATGTTGATTGGACGATAAATTTTCACACATCGTCCAAAAGCACAATTAATAATATATTATTCGAATTTGTGTTGGTTGAAACCCCACACGGGTCTTGGGTTGATATTTGACTACACATCACCCTTGTGTTTAGTTGTAAATTGCACTTTGGCTGTTATTTGAATGTTTTGTCATTATTATGGAATTAATGCAATGTTTGAAATCCATGTAATTAAATTATATGGAAATTGTTGGGTCTCATTCCAATGAAAAGGTTTTGATATTGACAATTAAAAAGATTATATCTTTATTGTTTAAAGGTTACAATGAAAAGGTTGAGTTAAAAAGATTATATCTTCCTTGTTAAAAAGTTACCATTAAAAGATTGAATTAAAAGATTACATTTTTAATTGTCATATGTTAAAATAAAAAGATTGATTTCAGAATTGAACATTTTGAAAAGATTTTATTATTATATTATAATAATATGGAAAGTTCAATTTTTATTAAAAATTGAAATGTAAGTTAGGATATTTGGAAACAAAGTATTTTTAACAATTTAATAAAAAGATCATATTTTTATTATGTAGAATATTTTAATAAAGTTATATTTTAAAATAGGAGATATGTTAAAATTAAGATATTTTAAAATAAAGGATGTTTTAAAATAATATTTCCCAATAAAATAATTATAATTATAAATTACAATTGTACTTGGACACAAGGTTAGGTTACATTTGTGGTGGAAGTCTGCCCGGACCCAACAGGCATATCCAGCAGCTACAAATGTAAGTTAGGATATTTTGGAAATTATATTATTTTTATATGATAATAGATAGAATATTCAATTTGGATTTAAAATTGAAATAAAAGTTGGAATCGTTTTATAAACGAATTTATAAACATTTTAGAATTTGTTTAGAAAGGAAATAGACGAAATATATATTATATATTTATAATGGTTTGAATAGAACGTTTCGCGCAGCGACCGTTCGCTAATTTCGACCGTTAACTTTGATTTGACCTAGCGGAAGATCCGACCGTCGGATTCTTCTGAAACCAGAACCTATGGGTTCGTATCGAAAAGAGTCTTCTAATGAGTATTTAATATTTGAAATCCAACAGTTGGATTTTGAGAAATTATGTTAAATCATAATAAATGATTTGAAAGGGTTTTTGATAAAAATTCCAAGTTTATAAAGATATATGATATCTTTATCAGAATAACAGATTTTTTTTTAAATAAATAAAAGGATTTTTAGAATGGTTTTATTATAATTACGAATTTCCAATGAATATATTGAATTGAATTGGTCTTAAATGAAAATTATCTACGGATTATTTCAATATTTATTTCTGTGATTGCACGGATATTATTTTGGAAATTTGGAAGATACTTAATATCATTATTTCTGTTTTGATATCCATTGGTTTTAGAATTCGATATTGTATATAAGTCGATATAATTTCTATTTAAAGACTTATATCTAATATCGAGTTAGATTTTGGGTTTGTCGTGAATGGTGTCTTAATTAACACTATTCTTGAACCTTTTTGAAAGAATAAATCTTTTAATTAAGATTTAAATGAGATTTTCCTAATTTAATATATTAAATGGGAAATTAATGAAATATGAATTTGGGTTTATCGTGAATTATGTTTTAAGTAACATTTGTTCTTTAACCAAGATTGAAGATAAGATTAATTCCCTAAAGTTTATTAATCATTTAATAATGATTTTAGAAGATTAAAACTAAATGAAGTTTTTAATAAATCTTTAATTAGATTGGAGGGGAATAAAGTGATTAAAATTATTGAATTTAAGAAGTGACGGAAATGGAGTTCCACCAGTTTAACTCCATGCGATAGTTAAATCTTTAATTAGATTTAAACGGAAAAATGGTAATTAAACTTATCGGAACGAATGGAGATGAATAGGTTGGGATTGGGATTAATTAATAAATAACCACCTCGGTAAGACGTAAATCCCGACTAGTTTCGATAGACCATAATTTGGTTGAATATGTATAAAGCTTTAAATAAAATCTTTTGAAATAAAGATCAAAAAGGGAAGATTAAAGAATAAATTTAAAAGATTTATTTTTGATAAAATCCTTTCCCTAATAATGTGAATATTTTAGTTAAAGAATATTCTGAATTGGAATGAGGCGTTGATATGTTTATATAGCACTTGATTTTAAATCACGCGAGTTATTCGGAAAGACCGGGTTTAACCTATTCTGAATAATGAATACGACGACTAACAGTCGAAGAAATTGAAGACGGTGGAAGGACCGACGATCTTCACAACGAATGGATGTTGATGCTATTGATGCCCTTGATTGGAGTAGCTACCTTGAAGGGGCTACAGTGGTAACCGTTCGGACGTATTGTTGATTCTACGGATATGCGAGGTATACGGTGCCTCCGGTTTCGTTCAGACCCAAAACGAACTTGTAAATGGATTGAATGTCTGACGTTGTATTCCTTTATACTGTATTCGTTGATCTCTTCTAAATATATATCTGTTTGGTGTTTAACACCCTTCTCTAAGACGTACGAGCATAGAGGTTATATATTGGTAGAAATCAATGGTATGGTATGGATTGACAATGTGGCATGCCAATATGCATGGATCAAGGCTTATTGTTGAAAAGCAGAGCCTTGTAGTTTATGATCAAAGCATAGCCTATCTAGGCACAGCTTTGTGTATAGCGTTACATCGCGAGCCTCACACCCCGGTATGAACCAGAAACAGGAGTAAGGACTGCAGGGAGGACATACGTTTCATTCTAGCTAGAAGTGGTGTCAGCGACTTACCATCCCTGACATTTTACTTATGTGGATGATGGAATGAGGCGCCTCGGTTATTTGAGTCCCTAGTGACTCTATTTACGCCCCATAGGGCGGGGAAACGTACTGTTCAGGCATAATTAATCCAACCATTGCACTTTGGTGGACCGACCCTGGAGATCCAAGGGTCACTCAAGCTCTGATCCTGAGGCACGAGCTAGAGTGTCTCGAATTCGGTAAGGACTATCTTTTGCCTTGGTTCATGATGAAAATCCAACTCCAATACGACCCATGTGGTTTTGATTGTATTACTAGTACGGCGACATAGTATATGGTAGTTATGTCGTCTATGATTGACACATTTTGATTGAAACTGTTTTTGAAACATATATACACTAGTAATAATATCAAATCCGTTTTATCATATTAAGCATTTTAAACCATTATAAGGTAAAACTCTATCCTTCGGTTTGCGTTGCATTATGTGATGGGATTTGAGTCTTATAATGGTTTCAATTTCTAAAAAGCATTGCGTTGTTTAACGATTTACTTTATTTTATGCACTGGCAATCCGATGGAGTAAACCCGTTCCACGTTAGCGGCATGATCCTCTGATTAGCTTTATTATTAGATTAGTTAAGTTGGATTTCTCATACCAGTCCCATGACTGACCTGTAGTTTGTTTCACTTGCAAACTCGGGTGCCCTCTTTCCCACACGGGCAGTCGAGTAGTTTTTTGCAGATGTTTATCTCTTGAGAAGGATTCTGGATCGAAGCCTAAAGCTGTGTCCAGAATATAGAAAGTCTTCCGCTGTGTATTGTATTAATTTGTTGTAATAAGTCTTCCGCTGTATTTTGTTTATCGATGTACTTTGATATTCTGTACTCTAATGTAACATTATTATGATGTTTATAAAAGTCTTTTGTTATTTGTTTTAATGTGTTGTATGCCCAGAGTTAATGCATTCGAGAATTTCCAATTTTTGGATCAGACCCGTGTGGTTTGTGGTCGATTTAAAAGGCGGGGATTTTTGGGTCATTACAGGATTTGTGTTTTCTAGTGTATATTTATAATAAAGTATTATTTAATTTCTCTAGTTTGTAAAAAAACCCGTTACTTCTTAATAACTCCAAATCCAACCCAAAGAATGTTGTCCCCAGCCAAATACCCCTATTCCGGACCCAATGGACTAGGTCCCATCAACCCATTAGATTGTTTCAGCCCACTTTTTTTAAATTTAAAATATAAATCATTTAATTATTTAATTTGATCGTACATTTTAATTTACCGGGGCCACATAATAACTCTAAGAATTCTAGAAAAATTATTTCTAGTTATATTTTGACGATACGGTCCTAACAAAATTAATTTCGTCGAATTTGGAGACCGTTTGAAAAATGGTCATTTTCTGGTCGATCCAAATTGACTAAAATTGACAAAACACGTTTTAATTTTCCATGCTCACATATTAATTCCAAAAATTATGAAAATTGGAATTATGCAATAATTTGACTTTCCAGATCCAACCAGGGTGGTTTCGTCGAAAATGGAGGTCGTTTGAAAATAGCTATTTATACGGACTATATATTATATTAAATTCTATAGCGACTATTCTGAATATTCAACTGGCCATAAATTTTGATTCCCGCTATGAAATTTCAAATTTTCAGATTCGTTATAAAGATATAGTTAAACAGATTTAAATATTTTTGGTTTCACTAAAATCTGATTTATTTTGCATCTTGTACCTTTAGTCAAAATTCGAATTCAAATTTTCAAACTACCGCGCTATTTCTAACTCCTTTTAAAATTAAAATAAATATATTCGTTCTAACTTCGATTTAAATAAACTTTTAGTCATTATTATTTTAAATAAATTATTTTAAATTTTCAAAATCCATTAAAATTTCTAAAATAAAATTTTTAAATTGGTTCCAAAATTCCGGGTTGTTACATCCAAATTCCTCAACAATATCCATATAACCACGGAATTCAATATCGAAATATTTCGAAGATTATTTCCAATCAAATCCATTCCAATTAATTTATTGGAAAATTCTTGTTACTTTAAAAACCCTTTTTCAATTCAATTTATTATTTTAAAACATTGGATTATTATTCTAGTTAATAACTAGTTCATTTCGATAAAAATGTCTTTTTATCTTTCCAAACTTTGAATTTTTCATTCAAACTCTTTCCAAATCATTTGTTATGATTTTACACAATTTTTCCATATTTTTAATAATTTTATTAAGGCCCGTACAGTCGGTTTCCAATAACAGCCACCGAACTGCATCCATAGCGACCTTTTCTGAAATTGATTTAGACATAATTTGAAATCCAACCATTCAGATTTAAATCTCTTATATTCATTGGAAATCTCTTTTTGATACGAACCCAACGGTTCTGGTTTCAGGAGAATCCAGTGGTCGGATCTCTTGTCACATCAATTTGAAGTCAATGGTTGAAATTCGCGAACGGTCGTCGTGCGACGTATTCTATTCAAACCATATAAATATAAATATAAATATATATAACATATATCGTCGATTTCAATTTAAAACTTATTTTATAAATCGTTTTAAATTTGTTTCAAAAATGATTCCAACTTCCATTTCAATTTTTAATCAAAATTGAATATTCCATTACATGACAATTTTATATAGTGCATATATATGTTAAAAATAATATTTTTTACCAACCAATATTTACTCCAATACACGACCATTTTATATATCTCATACATATGTTAAAAATAATATTTTAGCCAATTGATATTTGTTTCAATGCACGACCATTTTATATATCTCATATATTTGTTAAATATAATATTTTTAACCAACCAGTATTTATTTCAATACACGACCATTTTATATATCGCATATATAAGCCAAAAATAATATTTTTAGCGAACAAATATTTATTTCATTACATGACCATTTTATATATCACATATATAGGCTAAAAATGATATTTTTAGCGAACAAATATTTATTTCATTACATGACCGTTTTTATATATCGCATATATAAGGATAAAATAATATTTTTAGCGAACAAATATTTATTCTATAGCATGATGATTTTATATATTGCATATATAATTTTATACAACACATATTTATATTTTATTTCACAACGCATGTATATAATTTCACAATGCATTTATATTTTAATACAACGCATATGTATATTTTATTTCACAACGCATATATATATATATATTTCACAAAGCATATATATATATAATTTTCACAATGCATATATATATATTCCATTTCACATCACAATCACAACACCATACAATCAATTAAATCGTCCATGGTCTGTGGACGAGGGAGGTGGCTAACAGACACTGTATACAATTTATAATGATTAAAACTGATAAAAATCTACAGTGGCAATTCTGTATATTTTTATACATGAATACAATAACATGATAAAATAATTTTGAGTAAGAAGGATTTCTCACATTGGTTTCCACTCCATCATTCTTTATTTGGTGATGATTTTAATAAAATTAAACTGAATGTTTACTTTAATCAAAAACTGTCACTTGCTCCTTTTACGTTCTGGTCAGTCCCATGTTATAGTGTTTGTTGATATGAGTCCAACGGACCTAAGTTTGCAATTTTCTGACGATGTGTGACAAAGATATGAGATTTTAAACTTTAATTACATATTTAAATTAATTAAAATATAATTAACATCTTAATTAACCTACTTAATATTAATCCTTCTACACCTTTTTCATTTGGAGCAGGTTGTCGTTCAAGCCCATAACTCGATACCTAAAGTTTATTCTTGCATAAAACCAACGCCACAGACCTCGATCTAAATAGCTCACATTCTAGCGCTTGGATGCCACCACCATTGGCCAGAGATCAACGGAGCTTGGCCTCCCCTGTATTATCGAATTGAGTGCGAAAGTGGTTGACTTTGAGCCACGATTCTGGAAAACGTGGTCTTTGAGATTTAATCATAACCATTGATGTTGTTGAGAGCACTGAGGTCTTCGATTTTGCTTTGGGAGTTAGAAAAATCATTGAACTGATTTTGCGAAAATTAGAGGAGGAGAATCGGGCATTTTCCGCCTTTGAATTGGTAGAAGGGGGCTTACAGCGGTGTTGACCTCATTGGAAATAAAAATAGGGTTTGACCAAGCTTTGTTATATATATAATATTTAATAATATTATTTAATTCATTAAATACTTGCTTATTGATACGAACTCCAAATCAAACCCAATGATTGTCGCCCTTAGCCAAATACCCACATTCCGGACACAATGGAATATGTTTCGTAAGCCAATTCGACGGTTTTGATCAGGTTTTTTTTTTGTATGAAAATGGGTTCTTTATTCATAAACACGTTTAAATACAAACTCACACGTATGTACACCACGCCTAATTGCCAATACACGCCTATGTATAACACACAAATACTCCTCACCTCTCAGACACACACCCATGATCCTCTTCATAGCACACAAGTCCAACCCATAAAACATGTATAAGAATACATAAAATACAAAATAAAAGTCCTAATCCAAATGGATCACCAATTTTGCAGAGCCCACCCTTGTCCTTGATGCATGATACGCCTGCCATTTAGCCCAAGCAGATAACTCGTTTTGCATCCAGAAACTTGTCACGTATTTTGAAACTGTCAGGAGACCGTTGGCCATTTTGAAAACTGCTTCACATTGACATATAATTCGGTTTGCATGTAGATCATGCCTCGTATTTGTAACTTCCAGGTAACCGTTCGCCATTTTGAAAACAGTTGTACGTTGACACGCGCTGTAAAACAACTTTTGAATTTTAAACCATGAACTGCCTCCAAATAACTTTCTCACGTTTTCCGCAAAACCGTTAGTACACGGTTTCAAAACGGTTACAGACCTGCAAAATGAATCTGTTCGCACGTGCTTACACACGTGCTCTTCCATGCATTCCGATCATCAATGAAACCACCTGCTATCCACTGACGTGCAGAGAAACCGTTTCACTCTCAGCTGTAACCGTCTCATCACGAGCATTTGTCTCGGCAGCCACGTGAACCCATAATTTGCCCTTCTTCCGCCCCTGAACGTTGAAAACAGCCTATGGCTTTCATCTCGCTCAAGGATTCTCCATCCCCAGATGCTTTTACTCGCCTCATTAATAAAAATCTCACGTATTTTGAACTCCCATGCTTAACGTAACCATTGCCACATCTCATGAATACTGATTTCCCTTATGTAGAAACTCTAACCACCTCTCCGCATGTAGTCTGTCCCATAGTCCCGGAAGATCTACGCCTCTTTGTTGATGATCAAAACTGTAAAATCTTCAATTGACTTCAGTCTCGCTTAGGAATTCATATGTGAAGCGGTGAACTCTTTCGATTTGAAATGTACTCAGATTCTACCCATGCTTCTACCCTTACCCCCGCGAACGCAACCGTCAAACTTACACGATGCTGCAGATGTGGGACGTGGTTTAGATCTGTGTTGCCATTGATCGTTGTCATCCGTATAGAGTTTCCCAACAAATTCAAAGCCATAACACATTGTAGATCACCAATCCATTGAGTAACAGATCCCAGATTAGCGTATAAACACACATTGATGAACACACTTTTAGAAAGTATTGAGAACTCGTAGGTCTACCGTAGACACTCCAGGGAGAACACAAGATTTCATCATAAAACTTCCCCTATAAACTCTTCTTGTTATGGAGTTCCTCTCTAATGAGAGAGTTACTCTCTCTGTTTTGATCAGTTTTTATCAAAATTAAAATATAATTCAATATATATTGAATTTAAACGTACATTTTAATTTACCGAGGCCACATACTGACTTTGAAAATTACAGAAAAACAAATCTAGCTATGTTTCGACGATACGGTCCTAACAAAACTAATTTCATCGAATTTGGAAACCGTTTGAAAAATGGTCGTTTTCCAATCGATTAAATTCAAGTGGAAATTAGGCTGCACCCCCTATTATAGTTTCAAATATAAGCCACGTCCCTCCCATGTTTTCATTTCAAACCCGGTCCCTATTTTCAAACCTATCGTCTTTTAAGTTTTTCTGCCCAAAAAAAAAATGCGCTGTTGAGTAATTTTTTTTTCTAAAGTCTGGGAATGTTCTCGGAAGTCCACGGAAATAAAAAAAATAAGTTGCACACATGTAAGCAACTATTACCAATAGTTGTATACATATATGCAATATTGCATATGCTGTTTCTATTGAAAATCTGGACAGAAACTTGCATTCATGTGTGCAACTATTTTGAAATACTGGCACACATGTATGTAAGTATTGCATGAAGAAAACTTGATTGAAATTTTGCCTGCAGATTGTTGTGCACATGTGTGCTACTTTTCTGTTTTATTTGCATACCTGAATGCAAATAAATGTGAACTGATTTGCACGGCTGCGAATTATTGCACATTTTTATGCAAGAATTCTGCAATACTTACACAAATGTATGCAAGAAAGTCAACATAGATGCATAACAGAAATACTTGCATGGATGCATGCAAGAAAATTCAAATACATGCATACGGTTATGCATTTAACTGCAGTTTCGTTGTTTTTTTGTTTTTGACGTCCTTTATTATGGGTTTTGATTTGATTTATTAACGTTTTCGTTTTTTCTTTAAATATGAATTTAGGTGATTTTTTTATATTTTTTTACTGAATTTTCAAAAAAGGGGGACTAAATTTACAATAAGTTTTGGACTGGATGTGAGCCTAATTTCGAAACTTTATAGGGATCTGTGCCAAATGGACCCTAAATTCAAACTGAAATTACCAAACACAATTAAATTCACTACGCTCTCAAATTAATTCCAAAAATTATGAAATTTGAAATCTAACAATAATTTGACATTCCGGATCCAACAAAAGTGGTTTCATCGGAAATGGAGGTCGTTTGCAAAATGGCTATTTTTAAGGGCTATATATTATATTAAAAAATATATAAATCTCATAGCGACTATTTTAAATTTTAAACTGGACATAACTTTCAATTTATAAAGTGAAATATCAATTTCTTACATTCGTTAGAAAGATATTATTAAGCAAATTCTAACGTTTCTTGTTTCGTCCAATTTTAGCTTGTATTGAATTATGTATATTCATTTGAAATTAGATATCGAATTTTCAAACTACCATGCCATTTCGAGCTCGTTTTATAATTAAAATAAATTTATATGTTCTAACTTCGGTTTAAATAAATTTTAAATCGTTATTATTTAAATTAAACCATTTTAAATTCTTAAAACCCATTAAATCAATTAAAAATAAAATTTTAAATTGGTTCCAAAATTCCAGGTTGTTACATTAAATTTCACTCTTTAGTGCATATGTTTTTTGTTTTTAGTTGAAAAGTGTTAACTGTTGGTATAATTGTCTATATTTATTGTAAAGGATGAAAATACAAAACTTAATATCAACATAAAATTTCCAGTAGTGGTAGCTTTATATTTTTGTGGGCATGTCATGTGTATTTGATAGTTAAGATAAAAGGTTAGAATGGAAAATGCATACCAATATTAGCAATTCAGATTATTTCCTCACATAGGTCGAGTTTTACACAGCAATATCTGCATTACATGAAATAAATTAGTTTATTAGAGAAGGATAACTCTAACGGGCTACAACATAGCATAACTAGCCATGCTTTCAAGCACTATATTTTATGAATCAATATTGCATTATATGTTTTATACAAGAATATATTTATGGTTATTTCATGTATTTCTGAGCTTCTCTTAGCACATCATGTATTTTACCGCTTTAAATTCTTTAATAGTGTTGCACATATATTTACTTGACTTAAATTCACAACAGATATATACGAACGATTTCTTGACTTAAATTCAGTGGTTCTGGCCTTTTCACTCTCTAATGTCTATTGTTTTGGACCACTAGCCAATCGGTCAAATATAAGAGAGTTTCCAATTAGAGTGCATTAGTGAAAAATTTATCAGTACTTTATTTCTTATCTCTTCATGCATTTCTAAATGTTTATGATGGAACAAACCATTTAGCCCATCTAATATTTGTCATAATTTCCTTTTCAGTGAAGCCGCACATTTTTTTTCATTTACAAATCTAGCTAAAATACCTTTCTTTTATGAACTTTATTTTCTTAGTGCAACATTTCAAAAAAGTCGTTACAAGATATTGATTAAATTAATGCACATGGGAAGCTACAAGCCATTAAAATGCTATTTGACTTGGTGATTCTTCTTGCATAGAAAAGAGATTAGTAAATTAAAATGCTTGAAAATTACAAATCATTTTCGAAAAAAGATGATGAAAATGGATTTATTTCAAAACTGAAAGCAATTAAAAGAGAAAAAGTAAGTTGTGCATGTGTGTGTGTGTGTGTGTGTATATGAGGACATCATATACACTTTTAACATATAAAAAAGAATACACTGCATATAAAAAAGAATGCCTCTTTTTTGCTTCATCAAAATTGAAAGCAATTAAAAAAGAATGCCACTTATACATATAAAATATATTTAAAACTTAATAACAAAGCATACATTGCATCATTTTTTTATTTTTATTTTTGGAAATAGGTTAAATCTTTATTATAGCCCAAAAGCCGGCTCGGCCCAAATCACAGCCCGTTTATAGCATACAGGTATTTTACATATACTTCCAACGAAAACCTTTTTGCGTCTTCACACATTCTCTGGAAAAGCACAAAAGCAAAATTAGGGTTCAGTCATGGCGGACGTAAATTCTCTCGTAACCTTTCTCCAGTCGCTTCCTTCCAGCTCCACTTCCTCAATAGCAATCATTCTCGTTCCGTTGCACTGGTAACGTTGCATCATATTATATATATATATATATATATATATATATGACATCATATACACCTTTTTGCTTCATCAAAAAAAGTTAACATACTGTAGTTTGCATATAATTTATATAATATTACTTGAATTGTATCACTTATATAATTTTAATTATTATTTGTTCAATTTTTCACATTTAAAAATCACAAAATAAGTTTAAATTGTAATGAATTAAGAACATGTTTTTGGAATAAAATCACAAATAACAATTTTTTTATATCTATGCCAAAAAATAACCATTCATAACAAAAAAATTAGATGAATAACAGAATAATTAAACAAATAATCATCCACGACAAAATTATTGTTTGGTGAACAACATGACAATTAATTGTTGTTATTGCATAAATTATTAGATGGATAACGGAACAATTAATCAAAATATCATCTATGATAAAATTATTTTTGAATGAACAACAGAACAATTTAATATTATTGCTGCATAAATTATAATATTTAAATATATATATATATAACTATTTAATATTAATTACAATAGTTTAATTTTCTTTTATTTTTAATATTTAATCACTATAATATATATTCTTAATAACATAAATTTTAATGTCCAGCAAAGCGAGCAAAAAATACTGGTTAATTATTAAAACAAATTATTAATGATTAATGTAATGTTATTAATGATTAATTATTAATTATTAATAAATATACAGTATTATTAATGATTAGTAATTATTAATGCAATATTATAGTTACAGGCAATAATATAAGTAATATAACATCATATAATGAAATCTAATAAGTATACAATAATACAAAAAAAACATTATTTAAAACTTTTTTACGGCTATTTGGGTAGACATTGTAGATATTGTTACTTTTACAATGATGATATAAATAATATAATATTACTGTTAATAATTATTATTAATGATTAATTATTAAATATTAATAAATAATATAATATTATTAATAATTAGTAACATAATATTATAGTTAATAGTTAGTAATAATATTACAATAGACATTTTGTGAACGTTGTAAAATTGACATGTATTACAACGGGCCTGAAATGACCGTTGTAATACCACTCTATTTTTTCTTAGAATATGTATTATTTTTGTCGTTCCTCTAAACTAAAAATATGGCGCCAGCGGGACTCGAACTTGCGCCACTCACTTGGATGAGACATATCTTTACCAATTGAGCTACATAGGCTTTTGTTAACAACACTAAAAGCAGTGGTGATCATTGTTCATTTCTTATCATTTAAAAGATATCGTTTTCATCTCTTAAATCCGTTTCCTCAGAACTATAGGTCTAAATTGATAAGAAAATTACCACGGATGCAATGACGCTAATTTCGTGATCAAGTTCTGAAAGCTTTTCAAATTTTAGTTTATTTTTTTAACTAAAAATGTGGGGTGTTACATATAACCATTCGAGACTTAACAATGTGTGTGTGTGCACATATATATATATATATATATATATACATATATATATACATATACATACATACATACATATATAACGGTGTGCGGTGCATATCTCAGTTTCATATAATGGCGTATGCTAAATACCGAGGCAACATGAATTTAGGTGTGTACCAAGGCAAATGTACTAATAAGTATATTTTCATGGGTATAGCAAGGCAAAAATGCATGTATAAAGACATGTATTTCAATTTTATTTCAAAATACATGCACTAATAAGTATTTTAGGGTACGCAGTTTTAAGTTTAACAAGGCAAAGCAAGGAATGTTTCCGGTCATGGCAAGCATGGAAAAATACTAAGTAATATAAATCATAGTCATGGCATACACAACAAAGCTTGGGAGTGCTCCGCGTAAACAAGGCAAACACGTGTATAGATAAATACATTTCAAGTGTGCATGAACCAAAACATGTGTTCCAGATCATCCAGGAATGCCAAGGTGAATATGCATTTCATTTACACAAAATAGGGTATGCAACGATCAAAATATAGCTTGTATTCACGGTTTATAACATAATAAACATATATTTTTAAGTATATTTGGGGAAGTACCATTTTTCTGAGTGGGGAAATAAAAGGGAAGAGGGAGAGGATGGGCACTTACATAGTGTCAGTTTTTAAATAATAATAATGAACGCATGATTTTGGAATTGGAAGGGTGAAACCTGAGAATGGGTAGGAAAATGGTGGAATGCAACGCAATAGACATTTTGAACAATTTTTATATTTTAACATTTGTATCTTAGGATAAAAAGTACACGCACCCATACGCATGTGCAAAAACGACACAAAACTGTCACTGCTCTTTCTGCATGCTTCAGACACAAAATCATTTACTCAAAACAATAAACGTTCGAATTTTTCAAAACCAAAAATAGCGTTATTCTTATAATACAGTTTAGTGTTTTTAGTTCAAATTCGCTCGAGTTTCGACAATGTTTCATTCATAGCGATTTATTAAATGTTTAATTAAATTAAAGCGAACGAAACAAAGCTGCATATTTTTCTACGAAATTTATTCCTTTGCTATACCTCGTTAGACGCATTTTAAATATTAAATTTTGGATTTTTATTGAAAATTTAATATTTTTTTTATTTATGATATACTGGTTGTCGCTACCGCTAATCAATCGTCAAAAATCAATTTAGACGAAGCGAACGAACTTGGACATTTTCGATATATAATTATTCAGAACACTTCACTATAACAAAACGGATCTATTACAACGGGCATTGGCTGTTATAATAGGGGTTTTACAGCGGACATCCCACCCACTGTATTAGGTTGTGTTGTAATATGTCATTTTTTACAACGGGCAATGACCGTGGTAAACGCCGGTTGTAATAGAATTTTTACAATAGTCTTTTGTTGTTGTTGTATTTCCCTTCAGTAGAATAGAAGCCCATTGTAATATTTTTTGCAACATGTATTGACAGTTGTAATATCTTTTATGGAAACTGTCTTTAAGCATTGTAACGGACTCTATGACAACATTTAATGCCCGTTGTAAAATATTAAAGTTTGCAAAAGGTTCTAACCCTTGTAATATAAAATATATACGAAAATTAAAATGTTTAACTCAGAATTTCTAATTTTAAATAGATATTTTATTTAAACGAATATTTATTACACTTTTGAATTATATAGAGTTTTTTTTCTCTCTGTTACACAATTTTTATACAAAATACTCATTTGTACAAATATTGTTTCACTATATACACTCAGTTACACTCACTCACTCTCACACTCAATGTCTTCATCTTTGGTGATTAATCTAGAATTTGTGCAATCATCCGTTGTACCTGTCAAAATAGAACAACACGGTAAGCCAAGAAAGAAACAATTTATAATTACTTGAACGTATATTAAAACAAAAATATGATTTCACTCAAGTCACTGGTATTGTAAAAAAGCACCTTCCTGCTCCATCTTAAACAGCACATTCACTACTATACAAACAACCCAAAACCATCAAATTACCATTTAACATGATGAATACATCCAAATTAAATACACACAAAACATACAATAAAGACTCTACTAAACGTGCTGAAGGAAGCATGGCTTTATAACATGCATGCTAAAAGTTCCATTTTTACTAACAAAAATTTCTTTTCATATTTCACTAATTACGTAGAAAATAGACTAAAAAAACAAGACACTGATTTAACACAAAATCTGCAATAGAAAATATGAAGTTTCCATACCTCCTTGCATTCGGAGCGTATTTTTCTTCATAACTATATACAACAACAAAGCATTTACTCCATTTATTTGACTTTAGATTATTAATCTAACAAATACTACTAAACTCAATATTATGTATTCCAATATACCAATGTTAAATTTTACAAGATTAATTTTTTGTATTCGGAAATGAATGTGAAATTTCTGTATATAATCATGTTGAAACAATGATACAAGACGGATATATAATGTACAAAATGAAAGATGGGCTGCGAAATAACATAAGCCCATATGCAAGCCCAATGAGAAAACATAAGTTCGGTTTGCGTCGATGAGTCCAGACACTTTCACCCCTCCTTAAATCGAACTAGGGTTTCTCTCTATCATCATTTGACGCCGCCATCAACAACTCTGAGCTCCTCTCTTAATCTTTCAAAGTTATTTCTGGAGAGAGCCTTAGTTAACATATCCGCTTTCTGATAGAAAGCTGGTAAGTGATTTATCACCAGTTTCCCTGTGCTGGTTCTTTCTCTAACAAAGTGGAGATCTATTTCCATGTGTTTGGTTCTCGAGTGTTGTATTGGGTTGCTGGAGAGAGAGACAGCACTCCGATTGTCACACCAGAGAGTAGATGTCCTTGAGAACTGAAGCCCTAATTCTCTCATTAGGGTTTCCGCCCAAATCACTTCAGTTGTGGCTGACGCTATCGATCTGTACTCGGCCTCTGTGCTTGAGCGAGAAAATGTAGGCTGCTTCTTCGTACACCAGGATATTGGATTTGGACCCATGAACACGCAATATCCAGAAGTGGATCTTTGATTGTCTGGATCATTCGCCCAATCTGCATCACTGTAAGTATTTAGATTGATGTCTTTGCTAGCCTTCATGATTAAATCGTGTTCTTTTGTGCCTTGTAAGTAGCGTAAAATGCGTTTCACTGTGCGCCAATGTTCATATGTTCGATTTGCCATGAATTGACAAACCTTGTTCACACTGAAACAGATTTCTGGTCTAGTTATGGTTAAGTACTGCAATGCCCCCACTATGCTTCTGTATTGCTTCACGTTTTCTATATTTTCACCATCATATTTGGACAATCACAAATTACTTGTCATAGGGGTAGGTAAAGACTTGGCTTTGTCCATGTTGGCTCTAACTAAGATTTCAGATATATACTTCTTTTGAGACAGGAAAATCTCGGATTCTGACCTTCTTTGAATTTGTATCCCAAGGAAGTAGTCTACTTCCCCCATGTCCTTTATACCAAAAACTTTGTCTAGCTCTGCAATGACTTTGTTTATTTCATTGTTGTCATTTCCAGTCATTAAAATATCATCTACATACACGAGTATATACATAGCACTTTGATTATTGTTTTTCACATATAAAGAATTGTCTGACTTTGTTGCTTTTTATCCAAAACGTTCTAATGTGTGCTTTAACTTGATGTACCAAGCCCTTGAAGCTTGTTTTAAACCATATATTGCTTTGTGAAGTTTGCAAACATAATCTTCCTTGCCTCTGCACACATAACCCTTTGGTTGCTGCATGTATACTTCCTCACTTAAATCCCCATTTAGAAATGCATTACACACATCTAATTGCCTTATGCTCCAGTTTTTGTGTAGTACCATGGATAACATAATCCTAATAGTAGTAGGCTTCACCACTAGAGAAAATGTCTCATTGAAATCAAAATCATGCTGCTGTGTAAAAACCCTTGCAACCAGCCTTGCTTTATGCTTAATGATGTTGCCACCAGCATCCTTCTTTAATTTATAAGTCCACTTGCAAGTCACCACATTTTTGTCATTAGGATTAGGCACCAAGCTCCATGTCTGATTTTTCATTAATGCTTCATACTCTTCATCCATAGCTTTGCACCACTGTTTATACTTAACTTCTTGATCATATGTGTCTGGTTCACTGGTAGGTTCATGATCATTTTGAAGTGCAGTATAGATTTTAGGCTTAAAAATGCCACTTTTTGCTCTAGTTGTCACATGATGTCCTGTTTGTGTGCCCTGTATTGGTGTTTCATGATTGTTGCTTTCTGATGTGTCATCACTACTGCTGTCATTTTGATTATCATTGTCACCCATGTCATTAATCTGGTGTTGATCATCTTCACTCATTTGCTCACTGGAACTATATTCAGATCTAGTGCTGGATATAGTTGGTGTGACTGATGTAACATGTGTCTGTTCCTGTTCACCTGTGTCTGCATGCCATTCTGAAAGTTTAGGAATAAGGCCCATTGTTGTCTTGTTATGATTAATTTCTTGATTTCTTGTGCTTCCCTTCTCTGCAAAAGGAAATACAAGTTCATCAAAAACAACATGCCTAGAAATTATGATTTTTCCCTTCTTATCCATGCATATGTACCCCTTTTTATTGTTTGCATATCCTAAGAAGGTACATGGGCTGGATCTGAAAGATAGTTTATGATTGTTGTATGGTCTGAGGCATGGATAGCACATGCATCCAAAAGTCTTCAGAGTGTTATAGTCTGGTTTATTTCCATATAACATCTCATGAGGGCTTTTGTATTGCAACACTTTTGTTGGCATTCTATTTATCAAATGTACTGCAGTGTTAAATGCCTCATACCAATACTTCATAGGTAGAGATGCCCTGGATAATAATGTTAATCCTGTTTCAACAATATGTCGATGCTTTCTTTCTACAATGCCATTCTGTTCTGAAGTGTAGGGACAAGTGGTTCTATGTATAATGCCTTTACTAGTAAAAAATCCTTTTAAAGGAAAAAACTCACTGCCTCCATCAGTTTGTATGGCCTTAATATTACAGTTATATTGCCTTTCAGTGAAATTAACAAACTGTGTCATAACATTATTAGTATCAGATTTGGTCTTGAGAAAGAAAATCCAGGTATATCTTGTGTAAGCATCAACAATGGACAGATAATACCTGTAGCCTTGTCTTGAACATAAAGGTGCAGGACCCCATAGGTCTGCTGTCACTAACTCCAATGGCTTTGTGTAAACAGTTTCAGACCTGCTAAAAGGTAACTTGTGGCTTTTGCCAGCATGACAATGTGTACATGTGCTAGAAACAGGTGAGTGATTATAAGGAATATCATTATCCTTTAAAATTTTCACAACAATGTCATAACTAGGATGCCCTAGTTTACAATGCCAAAAGTTCAAATCTTTTTTGATTTCATTACAGCCATTACTATCATGCTCATCCTTATTAGGGACATCATTAAATTGTATGCTAGCATTACAGCACCAAGTTTTATCATTTCTCAATCTTGATTGAGTGTTGCTGAACTTGTATAAACCACTGTCCAAATTACCCTGTAATAACACATCTTTACTTAGTATGTCTCTAATTAGACAGTGATTTGTGTGAAACTCAAAATATACCTTGTTGTCTCAAGCAAACTGTGATACACTAATAAGATTCTTTTTAACATCTGGAACTCTAAGTAAATTGTTAAGGATGAGATTTCTCTTACCTTTAACAACACCTATCCCAATATGAGATATATTCATAGTTTCACCATTGCAAGTTTGAATAACTTGTGTACATGAATAATTCCTGTTTCCAAGGTTGAGGTTTTGCAGACTATTGGTGATGTGGTTGGTTGCTCCTGAATCTGGAAACCAATCCTCATTGTTTGTGTCCTCAATCTTGCTGGAGTCATCACTGATGGCTGTAGAGGTTTCCCCACTGCATTTGCTTTGTTGATTCACTTGTGCCATGTTGACATTGGGTCCCCTTGTGCCTGATTGACTTGGTTGAGAGTTATTAACATTTATATTGAATCTGAAATAACATCTGTTTGCTGTATGCCCAGGTTTGTCACAGATCTGACATTGAACACGACTTCCATTGTTGGATCTTCCTCTACCTCTTCCTCTCTGATTTGAGTTTCCTCTTTGACCTTGATTGTTACCCCTTCCAAAGCCAGGTAAGTTTCTTGTTTGATTGTTATTCATGTTTCTTGAATTTGATGCAAGATTCACACTGTAATCTATTTGAGATGCCTTCTTTTGCTCAACTCTACCCTCATGTGCCAGTAATGCAGAATAGACAGTTTGAATGTCAGGTAAAACTGGTTGTGTAGCAATAAAGTTAACCAATGATTCATACTCTTCATCTAGTTCATTGGTCAGCGTAAGCACCTGTTCATTATCTGAAATATAATGTCCCACTGCCTTTAGTTTGTCACAAAGTGTTTTAACCTTTGCAATATACTCTCTCATAGTCATCTCTCCCTTTCTTGCATTCTGAAATTCCCTTCTGTAGTGCATAATACGAGCAGATGACTGTGAGTTGAAAATTTGTTGTATAGTGGACCATATTTCATGAGACGAGTTGCATCCTATGACTTGTGATAATAAGTTTATACTGATAGATGAGAGTAGCCATGAAGATAGTAGATTATCTTGTTTTTGATGATGCACATATGCTGGATTGCTAATCATTAGTCCATCTTTATCCAGAATCATGGCTGGGGGAATGGATCTGGTTCTTTGACATAATCTTGAAGGTCATATCCTTTCAAGGCTGTCTCAACTTGGAACTTCCATAAGAGGAAATTTTCTTCGTCAAGAGGAGTGGTTATTACTTGAGTCTTGGGCTTTACAAGCACCTGAGTGTTGCTAGGAGGATCAACAGTGCCAGTTCTTGATGTGGCAGACGAGTTTTCATCACTTGGTCCGGCCATGGTGGATCAACTGGCAAGGAAATGGCGTATGGCGAGGTCACCTGATCTTGTTGGTGGCAGCCAATGCTGAAGAAGGTCAGAGGGAAATAACAGAGGCAATTCTTGCATCTTTTAAGATGCAAGAATTGGTACTCTTGACCAAGAATGAGTCAAATGATGAGATTCAAGATCTCAAATGACCAGAAATGATCGTTGTAGCCGCTGCGAATGTAAATTCTGGCTTGGCACGCGCGATCTGATAAGAACTGCTGCTACAAGATCAGAGAGGTTGCTCTCCGATGATGAATTTTAGACTGAGGAGACTTAAAAGCACTTCTCTCGACTTGTTCAGCGAGAAAAGGTAATTCGATGATCTACCGCTTGGCAAGAGAGCTCTGATACCATGTTAAATTTTACAAGATTAATTTTTTGTATTCGGAAATGAATGTGAAATTTCTGTATATAATCATGTTGAAACAATGATACAAGACGGATATATAATGTATAAAATGAAAGATGGGCTGCGAAATAACATAAGCCCATATGCAAGCCCAATGAGAAAACATAAGTTCGGTTTGCGTCGATGAGTCCAGACACTTTCAACCAAGAATTCAGCTAAACATGTACGTAGTGGGAATAATATAAAAAAAAGCATGCACTCACAGTAATATTATGAATCTAACCCATCAAGAAGCTTGCAATGAAAAAAAAGTACAATCAGAATTGTTAGAGCATCTCTAGAGATGCTCATAGGGATTTACATATACCAAATAATATCCACTCCAGGTCTATCTCTACCTAGGTCTACCCCCTTCACCTACACCATTTTTTTTAAATAACCGATAACAAGAAGTTTAACGTGCTTAAATTTAGAAGTGGAACTATAAGTATTACAGTAAGGGACATGTGAAAGCAATGTACATTTAATCAAAAAATTGAAATTTACCAAAGCTACAAATGATGATGTCACCATTCTTTATGGCTAAGGCTAAGGACATAATCAAAACAAGAAATGAAGTGCAGACATGTTGAATTTCAGTTTATTCATAATAGAAGCATGTGAAACTCTATAGCTCTACTGCAATAAATTAACATATCCCTTTTATTAGTGAATTCAGGACAAAAATGAACACAAAAAAGACGTATAATACCTGGATGTTATTCAAAATTTAATGATTGATTTTCTTTATGCAACAAAGAGAGACGTTGGTTATGCTAAATCAGGAAGTTCATATGTTTGAGAATACCTATCAATAACATTTTCTATAATTACTTGACCATGACATTTCCACCAAAAGAAAACTTCTTCAAAAGCCTGCATCAAAATTAAAATCAGTAATTTCTAATTAACTGTAGACATGGCTTTTTGTGATGCATATTTTTCTTTGTACCAAATAAAATGTTAAACAAATTCATAATTTGTTTAATGAGTAACAACATTATCACGTGTGCACAATTTTTTTCTCAAAGAGTGTGAGCACAAACGTGGATTGACTTCAGAATGTTATCCGCATTTAAGTTCATCCTCACTGGTATGAAGTGACCTGCACCAAAAATGTATATCATGAATTCACTCACTGACGAAAATATATAACCAATGAATGCTACATATCAAATTTTGGTATAAGCCTGCAAAATACATAGATACACTCATATATTTTGCAATTGAAATAATTAAACTAAATCTAAAATGGAAGTCAAAGGAAAATATGCCAATTTTATCGATTGGTATGCAAAGCTGTAGTTAATTTAATTTTTAACTGAAAGCAAAAGCAAATATGCTGATGTTATAGATACACGCATATAACCTAGTTTTATAATATTTTTACACTTGGATTTAAAATTGAGCTGCAACTGCAAATCAGTTTCAAATTTGAGTTGCAATTTGCAACTTAGTTTTATAACTGAGTTTCAGTGCTGACTCAGTTTTGAAGCTAAGTTGTAGTTGCCAACTCAGTTTTAAAACTAAGATGAGCAACTTTGAACTAAGTTGCCAACTCAGTTCAAAACTGAGTAGCACGACTTTATTTGTGGCACATAAGTTTAAACTGAATCGCCATCATATTTGAGGCGCATGACACATCACTAGGCGAATAAGCAGAAGTAGTAGAATACTTCATTATCCTCTGTGCAATGCACTACAAAAAAGTCACATACAGTTACATGCATAAAAGCAATTCTCCTAATATGTCATGCAGATTTACATTTTCAGCTTAAACTAAGCATACTAAAATGAATCAGCATCTTATAAGTGTTTCTGTTGTATATCAACATCATGCTAAATTACTAAATCCATATGTGATACTTCTAGATCATAAAAAAAAGCTATGCCATAAAAAAAACACCATACGTAATGAAACAAGAAAACATATCTCATTTTTTATTATTAGACAATGTAGATTGTGATAAAAAATTGCTACATCAAAAACAGTTAAATAATTAACCAGTTAACTTTAAATAAAAGGACAACTAAAAATATACCTCAAACCAGAATTTCCACCATTGCCGCCTTTGATACTCTGCTGAATATCAAAAAATTTCTCTTCATTAGGATAAGACAACCCATAATTCCTCTCCAAAGTAGGTCCTCGCTTCATATTTTCGTTGAAAACGGCGAATAAGTACACATCCAATCCACATCTGGCCTAAAAGACTTTCCGACATTCCCTGAGAGCACCCTCCTGACCAAGTTACTATTGTACGCTGCAGCATTCTCCTCTCCAGCACGTGTCTCTTTTTTATCTCATTTACTAGGCCCATCAGTTTCGGATATTACGATTTTCAGGTCGTCAAACTCCAACTTCTTCGTTACAGCAAAAACGTCAATTTGCGCATCAAAAAGACAGTAATATATTAACCCGTTACCAACATCAACGACTCCTGGTTAAGCCTAAATAGAGCGTAATCTAACGATATAACATCAACATCCGGTCCATAGGCAAAGAATGGGTATGCATTAACCATCACATAGGATCCATTTTGTCTAAGCAGTTGTGTTGGCTAGCTTTTTGACCAAGCCACCCAGGTTCACTCACAAGAAGAAAGTATGAAACTACGTTCCTTAAGTACATGAAGGAACGGATCGCACCAGAGGATCGCCCCTCATCGGATCGCCCCTCATCGGATCGCCCCTCGGAGGATCGCCCCTCATCGGATCGCATCAGAGAATTGCCCCCATTGCATCAGCGATACGACCACTTCTACGTGACTCGATCCATGCATACACTACTACCCAGCACAGACCGATCCGACCCCCTAATGCACAGCGAAGCCTCTGACCCGTTCAAGCACGAGCTAGTCTTTGGCGATCCGAGATGCGCGGATCCAGCGACACGTGTCCCCAACTGTCACTTTGACTGATTCTCCCGCTTTGCTCGATCCGATATTTATGGGGATTGCGACACCTATCCACAACGGCTAATTTGACTAATTCTTCGTAAGGCTGCGATACGATCCGATATTCTCGGGATTTGTGCCACGTGTGACCGCGATCCGCCTGACAAAATCAGCTATAAATAGCCCAGAGCTTGGCATTTTTCAGGATTTTTTGGCAATATTGAGTACTGATTCCGCCATTATTGTCATACCATCATTTCTTATCAGTTTTATTACTAGATTACTGAGAGAAATCACAATTGTAAAAGTGAGCTTGAGAGAAATCATTGATTGTACCAACATTCAAAGTATAATCAATAACATATAAAGTGGACGTAGGCTCGTTAACGCCGAACCACTATAAATTCTGTGTGTTCTCTGCTTTTTCTTCATTCTCCAGTTATAATTCTTTAAGAATCAGAACAATTTTGGTCTTAGGTCCAAATTTTGATCTAACATTTTGAATCTTTCGCTGAGAAAATAGTCCCAAAACTTCACTATTCAGTTTTTTGAAAATTCCAGCGACATCTGATATCATGGCTGGAAAGATGTCTAAGGAAGTACGCGCTTCACGAACAAATGAAATCGTGAATGAAGCAGTTGAAGAAAGTGTGCACGAGTTGGGCAATGAGGGAACTTTGGATCGCGGAGCGCCGGGGGCGAACAGATCCGATGAAGGTGCCATGCTCCGAGTCGACGAGGACGAGACGATCCGGACTGCTGAAGGGGTTGTTACTCGATCCCGTGATAACGCCTCGAATCCTCTACATACCGTGACCACGAACCGATCCCAAGGGGCGCTGCGAACCACCATCCTCGATCCACAATGATCCGAATTGATGATCGAACTACAACTCGACCTGGAAAGGAGCCTATGGCTCACTCCTACCGTCCTGGCCCCTCCGCTCGACCTGGCTCAAGCTCTTTGCGCATAAGAGAAAGTGATGATGATCAATATGACCCTTCTGCTCCCGTTACTGAGGGGGATCTCTCTCGCTTCTCCGAAATGTGGGAAAGATTGTTTGATGAATTGGTTGCTCAAAGGAAGGAAAGCTCCGTTCTGCGACAAAATTTGACCGCTATGGATAGAAGGCTTAATGATCTCGCAAGGCAAACGACGCCACCAGTTCGTCCGCTCACCCCAGAATACTCTTCTTCGTCAGAGGAATCGCCAAGGCCTCCGCGGCGACCGTATGAGAGGCCCGAAAACATAGAGCAGCTTCGATTTGGAACCCTGCCATCACGGGAAGAAGCGGCACTGGATGCAGGGCACTCAAACCGTATTGTGAACAATCACACCGCAACTCCCAGAGCTCGAGGTGTGGACAACCCTGTATAGAACAGACTACCTCAGCCCCGTCGCCGTGCAAATGCTCATGGTAACAGGGGGCAACGAAGCCCAATCCGAGCCCCAGATTTTGTGACTGCTCCCGGAAGAGAGATTAGAGAACCCCACCGAGCTAGAAGCGCTGACCCCGAACCTCCGCTGACCAGTGCAAATGTTGCAGCTATGATCCATCAAATTCTGGCAGATAGCCGTGGACAACGGAATGAAGATTGGGGAATTGACCACAGTCATACCCCTTTCACTGATGATATTTTAGATGCGACATTCCCGAGGCACTTCAACATGCCGCAGATGAACCGTTATGCGGGTAGATCTGATCCCGTCCAGCATCTAATGAGATATTCTTGGTCAATGACCGCTGCTGCAGCTTCTGATGCTGTCAAGTGCAAAGCATTTCCCATATTCTTGGAGGATGTAGCATTATTATGGTTTACTCGCTTACCAACAAGATCAATTTCCAGCTTCAGGGAGTTGAGTGAAAGGTTCGTGGAACAGTTCCGCATCTATGCACAAAAGACGAAGAGTGTGATTGACTTGTTCCTTGTCAAGCAACGACCAGGCGAGAGTTTGCGGGTGTACCTAGACCGTTTCAACCTGGCCGCTACTGAAGTTAAAGATCCTCATGAGCCAACTATTGTGGCAACCCTGATTGATGGGGTAGATAAAGACACTGAATTTGGGAGATACCTGGCCGGCAAGCCACCTCATACTAGAGAATTATTCTACGAAAAAGCTAACGTACACTTACGCCGGGAGGAAGTATATGCTAACCGAAAGGCAAAAACGGCCGATAAAAAGGAAATCCAGAGCAATGTCGCCATCAAGCAGGCAGGAGACAGCTCGGGGAAGGTCGAGGTTAATGTCGGAAATCGAAATCAGGGTGGTCGTCAGTCAGGAAACAATGATAATAACAGTAATGGCAACAACCGGAAGAGGAATCGAGGGAACGACCCCCAGAGAAGGACTCGTCCCAGGTCTTTTGAGAGTTATACACCAATAAACGATACTTTGGAAAATATCTTCATGGATTCGTACAACGTCCTCCGAAATAAAAGGCCTCGTCCCAGAGAGTCAACGGAGAAAGAGCGTGAAACGGGGAAGTTTTGTCTCTTTCATCAGATTCATGGCCATTCGACAAATGAATGTCGTCACCTAAGAGATGTAGTCGAGAGGCTTCTCCGAGAAGGAAAATTGGATGAATACAGAGTAACGCCCAGAGACAGGGGGCAAGCCGTACAAGCCCCAAATCAGAACTAGAATCAACCTGCTGTCAGGCCAACCGCCCAGCAAAAGGGAAAGGATCTTGTTATCAATACCATAATCGAAGGGCTTTATCTCGCCGGACACGGTTCCAAGGCATTGGATCAGTATGTCAATGCAGCCAAGCAACACCTCGAGGTAGGGGAGTGTAGCAACCCCGAGGACAACGTCCCGGTAAAGCAACAAAAGATGATGTCCGACGATGTCGTTTTCCGCGAACGAGAAAGCATTGGAGTCCATGCTCCGACTGAAGATCCATTTGTAATCACAGTACCTATTGGCCCGGCCACTGTTCATAAAATTTTGGTGGATAACGGGAGTTCCGTCAATATTCTTTTCAAAAGGACATTCGACCAGATGAACCTCGAGATAAAAGACTTGAAGCCCTGTCAGGGATGGATCCACGGATATAACGGAGCATCCACCGCTCCAATGGGTTATGTAGAGTTACCGGTTACGCTTGGGGAAGGAGAACGCCAGAGAGTGAGAATCCTTCCCTTCGTGGTTTTGGATATTGAATCACCCTACAATGCCTTCTTGGGCCGACCGGCCCTCGCAAAGTTTAGAGCCTGTATAGCCCCCTGGTGCTTATTATTGAAATTTCCTACGGAAGCCGGTGTTGGTATTGTCAGAGGAGATCAGGTTGTCGCACGAGCATGTTATGTTGCAGAGCTAAAGCTACTCCGCAATGGAGGGGACATAGAAACCAAGGGCGCTTCTCCCCCTACAAGGGCGGAGACCTTATAGCAACTAAAGAGGATAACCGTAGGAGAGTCGCCCAGAGAGTTGCCCGAGGATATAGATCCCAGAGAGGACAAAGAACCTGGGGGCAGAATGGCGACTCCCAACGAGACAACTGTGGATGTACCGATCGATGATAGTGACCCAGAGAAGGTCCTTAAGATTGGATCCCAGTTAAATCCGAATGTAGCTAAAGAACTGACGAATTTCTTAAAAAATAATTTGGACGTATTTGCTTGGACCCACGCGGACATGTGCGGGATATCTCCATCAATCATGAGCCATTCATTAAGCATTAACCCTAAACATCCTCCGGTGAAACAAAAAAGGCGAATGCTGGGTCCAGAGAGGTCAACTGCCTTGAAAGAAGAAGTTGGAAAGCTAAAGAGTAATGGATTTATCAGAGACTCAATCTACCCAGACTGGATTTCAAATCCAGTTCTAGTAAAGAAGGCTAACGGGAAGTGGTGAACGTGTATCGATTTCTCGGACTTGAATAACGCCTGCCCGAAAGACAGCTTTCCGTTACCCAGGATCGATCAGTTGGTAGACTCAACGGCGGGTCATGAACTCCTCTCCTTTATGGATGCTTATTCAGGATATAACCAGATCCCAATGCATGTTCCAGATCAAGAACACACTAGCTTTATTACGGATCTAGGATTATATTGCTATGTAGTAATGCCCTTTGGCTTGAAGAACGCAGGCGCTACATATCAACGTTTAGTGAACAGAATGTTCTATAACCAGATCGGGAAAACAATGGAAGTATACGTTGATGACATGTTGGTTAAGTCCAAGCAATCCTCTAATCACACTACGGACTTGGCAGAGATGTTTGGCATTCTTCGAAAGTACGGGATGAAACTCAACCCAACAAAATGTTCATTCGGGGTCGCCTCTGGAAAATTCTTGGGATTCATCGTCAGTTCTCGTGGGATTGAAATTAATCCCGACCAAATCGCAGCAATCAGAGACATTCAGGAACCTAGGCAAATTAAAGATGTGCAAAGCCTTGCAGGGAAGGTAGCCGCACTAAGCAGATTTATCTCCAGGGCTACGGACAAATGCATCCCATTCTTCGAATTGATAAAGCGAGGAAAATGCCACTTCAAATGGATGCCCGACTGCGTAGAAGCGTTTCAGAACTTGCTGAGACACCTGGAGAAACCAACGATACTATCTAAGCCGATGGATCATGAGGACTTATTCGTGTACTTGGCAGTGTCGTCCCACGCGATTAGCTCAGCATTGGTAAGAGAAGAAGATAAGGTCCAAAGACCTGTGTATTACGTGAGCAAAAAATTGATGGCAGCAGAGCGTAATTATCCAAGGATAGAAAAGTTGGCGTATAGTTTGCTGATCGCCTCTAGAAAGCTTCGACATTATTTTCAGGCGCATCCCATTACCGTATACTGTAATGACCCGCATTGGCAGAGGTATTAGAATTAATTTATTTAATTATATAAATGGTGGGTTAGTGAATTTAATGGCCGTAGAATTTAATAATGATGAGTATTTAATTAAAATAATAAATTAAATAATATATAATTCTGAAATAATCAGAATTTGACTGAGATGGCGATATGGTGTGAACTGGATCATCTGTGACATTTAATTCAGCTTGGAATTGAATTAGAATAGCGAATATATTATTTGAATGACAGTTTGAACGTACAATTATATTATAATTAAAATCGAGCTCGAAATGGCGCTGCAGTTCGCTATTTGGCGATTTGAACTTCAACTGAATGTACAGGATTCGTTTTAAGCCGGATTTCTGTGAAACAAGAAACGTGTGAAGCTGGTGGAGTATATCTTTCCAGTGGAAGAGAAAAATCGGGATTTCATCGTGTAGATTTTTATTTATGGCCAAATCAAATTTCAGAAAAAGTCCTTGTGGAATTCCTTAATAATTTGCGATGCTTTATATACGTTATAAATGGATTTTCAGTATAAACTGAATATCGAGATAATCTGGAATCTGAAATATCAAGCTGTAAATTCTGATATGATATTCGGGAGCTGTACGATATCATATGTGAATATATACGATAATATTTATTTATAAATATTTAATTTAATTTTATTTAAATATATTTATATATTTAAATGGGTCATTCAGAGCTTTAAAAATAGCCGGTTTTGAAAACGAAGTCGGAATTCGACGAAACTAATTTTGTTGGATCCGCAATGTCAAATAGTTGTTAGATTTCCAGTTTCGTGATTTTTAGAGTCACGGTGTGGTCGTACGGATTTTTAGAGTGAAAAAAACAGTTAGTATTTTGACAGTTAAAAATACGCTGTGTGAGCATACGGAGTCGGAATTCGACGAAACCAGTTTCGTTGGGACCGTAATGTCAAACTCTAGCTACATGTCCAGTTTGGTGATTTTTGGGTATCGTATGTGGTCGCAGGGATTTTTAAGGACCCAAGGCGATTAGAAAATCGATAAAATAAAATATAAAAAAATCAATAAAAAAATATCCTAATATTTTTCTTTGTCAAATTGATGGCCACGCAGCCTCCTCTCTCAACCACAAATCCTACCTACCAAATACAACTATATAAGACCCCGATAGTCTTTACAGTAATAAATTTCCCAAAAAGAAAAATCAAAAGAAATTCTGAATAAAACTTATAAATCCTTTCACACATATATTTGCACTCGAAATTCAATGCTCTCCATCCCTGTATGCTTTGTTCTGGGATCGACGAACATTCCTAGAGCTCAAAATTGGGTACCGATAACTTGGGTTGCGGATTTATTCGGGTATGAGCATCGATGGGGATTGTCGATATTGTATTTGGTTTCGTTGCGAGATTTAGCACCTGTAGTGGTTTAGTTGAAGGGATCCAACGTTGAAAATGTCACTGCTACTGTAGGCGGCACGACAGAATTCTGATGTCGCGTTGGATTAGGGCAGTGCGGGCGAAACTGGGTTGAGATCAGTGTGAAGAGGAGTTGAAAGAGAGGAGATTGGTGAAGTTGTTTTGAATTTCGGTGGCAAGAAGGAGGAGAACGAGAAGGATGAAGGTTTGAGAACGGCCATGAGGGTGTACAGGGAGCTCACGGGTTGGTTTGGGAAGAAGATTGGTGTCGGGTCCGGTTTTGTAAAGGTTAGTGGGCTGGGATGAAGGTATAAGGCCCACTTTTATTTTTAAATCATGTTTTATTTAATTAAAATGTATGCTAACTTCAAAGTGTTATAACTCGGTCATACATGAACGAAAATCAGCGAAACAAGATCCGACAGGATCGTATGGACGGGAGCAACACAATGAGACTGACCGGAAGTGAATCCGAGCTCGTTACAATTTATGGCGAAATAAATTGTCCGTCGCAGTCAAATAACGCAAACCGTTATTTAACGGCTAACGCGCAAAAGTGAGTAAATCTCACTGACTCTGAACAGTTTATAATTTCATGTTGTATTTTTAGAACTGTTAGATATTGGCTGTTTGACTGTGTGTTGATTGTTTGATTGAACTGCTAGTCAGTTAGTTAAATTTTCTATATTGATTCTGTTTAACAGAATATATCATATGGAACTGAAAAGTGATGTTATCTATATTGTTTAACATCTGTGATGCAGGGAAACAGGTTGGAGGAATCCAACTGGATTCCTCAACATTTATTTTACTGTTTTCATATATTGTGATATATGATGTGTTATATAATCTGTTATAGATTATGGGTGTTGGAATGATGTTGATCATTTTTATTCGATATTTTAAATATCTTAAAAGACCCTGGGATGTAAAAAGAAGTATTTCAATGTATATTGAAATAAAGGGAGTTTATAAAATCAACAGATTTTATAAAAGGAAATATTTCGAAAGTAAATAAAAAAGGGAAATCATTTGTAAAGTGAAGAACTGTTACTAAAAGTAAATCTTTATAAATGAATAGATTATTCGAAAAGGAGCTAATAGATGTTAGTTTAATCGATTAGTGTTAAAGTAAAAGGAGTTAATCGATGTTAGTTAATCGATTAGTGTTAAAGTAAAAGGAGTTAATCGATGTTAGTTAATCGATTAGTGTTAAAGTTAAAAGGAGTTAATCGATGTTAGTTAATCGATTAGTGATAAAGTTAAAAGGAGTTAATCGATGTTAGTTAATCGATTAGTGATAAAGTTAAAAGGAGTTAATCGATGTTAGTTAATCGATTAGTGTTAAAGTAAAAGGAGTTAATCGATGTTAGTTAATCGATTAGTGTTAAAGTAAAAGGAGTTAATCAATGTTAGTTAATCGATTATTGTTAAAGTAAAAGGAGTTAATCGATGTTAGTTAATCGATTAGTGTTAAAGTTAAAAGGAGTTAATCGATGTTAGTTAATCGATTAGTGTTAAAGTAAAAGGAGTTAATCGATGTTAGTTAATCGATTAGAGTTAAAGTAAAAGGAGTTAATAGGATATAGTTTATTCGAATAAAGTTAGTAAATCGAATATAGTTTATTCGAAAGGGGTTAAGTGAATAGAATAAATCGAATAGAGATTTATTCGAACGAGAGTTAAGTAAGGAAGTTAGTAAAGGGATATAAAGTGAACTTTGCCTATTTCAAAGTTAGAAATGTTGTTCAGTTAAGGTCTGAGAGGTAGTTCTACCCCAACTTGATTGGCTTCATTTTTAACTAAGGAATAGTTAAGGTTCGGCAGTAAAGGGAATGGTTTGAGTTGGCATCGCGATGGTTTGTTTAAACATCTGTCTAAGTCCAATGAAGAAGCTTTGGAAATGTTTTCCAAATAAGAAACCAGAAATGTTTTCTAATAAAGAAAACAAGAAATGGAAATGTTTTCCATTGTTAATAACATATATTTTCTAAATTTAGAAAATAAGAAATATTGAATATAGGGAAACAGGAGATAAGTAAATATATGAAAATAAAGAGATAATGTTGAATGATGTTTGATTGATATAAATTTCCATTTGGAAATGATATCGTTGTTTGCACACTGTTTTTCTTCGATAGTTAAATCACCGACTATCGAAGTTTTGACCGTTTTAACGTTGTTAATATGGAGAGACCGGTTGGATTATTATCCAAAGAACCACTCTGTATTGGCATAAGCGTTGCGAATCATATATGCCAAAGGAAATTGAAGACGGAGTTATGCAAGGGCTATCCTGTTTACAGAATAGTGCCTTCGGTTCATCCTGTTCCTGGATGACGTGTATGGACGGATGTCTGACAGAGTATTTCCAGACGATCACATATATTGATTTCTCCAACCGTACCAAGAGTGGAAGCGTAGAAGGAAACTTCTTTTAGCTAACACATAATGTATAGTTGAGGACGTCAATCGGTGATTTGATGGATTTGATGATGTGGCATTCAAAGTGAATCTGGTATGATGATAAAGCGTAGCTTCTAGCCTCATCATCCGGTAAATGACAGAAATCGGGCAGGCAGCATGGCTAAGTCGGTCGCACCGAAGTAGGGTGTATAATCACCTGATCTAGAGTTTCATTTACTTCTAAAAATCTATTGTTGATGCTATCCCATTCGGGAAACGGTTGCTGATCCCAACCGTTGGTGATATACATTCGATACGCTCAAGCGAAATGAGTGGTCGGTCATGTGTGGCCGGGATGCAAGATGTTCTTGTTGAACCCAGTGTATTCCTCTCTAGAGGTACACGAGCGAAAGGTGGTTCCATACCTTGTCATAGTTGGAAATCCATTACCCAATTCGTGCTTGCGGTTTTGATTGTATACTATATATGTAGAACGTGAGATGAAAGCGTTTCTGCAAGATGATTATATATATACTGTGGTTGATAGACATTATTATAATATCAAAAGGTTTTTGATATAAAGATATTTTGGATTCTCATAAGGGAAAACCCCGTTCCGTTATGCGGCGTGGTCTTATGAGATATCGTTTACTTGTTCGAACTGTTTTTAAACTGTTTTACTCATACCAGTCCATGTTGCGTGCTTGGGGCATGTGTCGCATGATAGGGGGTTCTCGCTTTTCGTTAGGTGGCGAACGGGAGACTCTTACCCCTACATGTCCCGAAAATGAGGGTTGGTTGTGAAGTCGAAAGGCTGGCCGTAAAATGTGGTGCTGGGGTACCAATGTAAGTCATAATTAGTGAAAGAAATTAGAGGGTGAGGAAAGATAAGATAGAAAATTAGAATAGAAGAGGAAGAAGAACACAACATCAGAGTAACACGAATCTCACAACGGAACGAATAAATATATTTCATAACATAACTTTGAAATACAAATCTGTACTTGAATATACATATCATTATCAAAGTACATCACTTACAACACAGCGGAAATAACTATAGCTATATGATCCTGAAGCCTCCTGCTCCAGCTCTTCAACTATATCTTTAAATCCCGACTACTTGACTGCCCATACAAATTTAGGCACCCAAGAGTTTAGGGAAAACAACAAAATAAACTCCGGGGTGCCTAAATTTGTATGGGCAGTCAAGTAGTCGGGATTTACAGATATAGTTGAAGAGCTGGAGCAGGAGGCTTCAGGATCATATAGCTATAGTTATTTCCGCTATGTTGTAAGTGATGTACTTTGATAATGATATGTATATTCAAGTAAAGATTTGTATTTCAAAGTTATGTTATGAAATATATTTATTCGTTCCGCTGTGAGATTCGTGTTACTCTGATGTTGTGTTCTTCTTCTTCTTCTATTCTAATTTTCTATCTTATCTTTCCTTACCCTCTAATTTCTTTCACTAATTACCCGGATTTTTATGTTATGAAATATATTTATTCGTTCCGCTGTGAGATTCGTGTTACTCTGATGTTGTGTTCTTCTTCTTCTTCTATTCTGAGTTTCTATCTTATCTTTCCTCACCCTCTAATTTCTTTCACTAATTACCAGGATTTTTCGATGTTTTGGTTATCGACATCGTGTTTATGTCGATAACCAAAGTCGCTAAAAATCCGGGTCATTACAGTTGGTATCAGAGCTTAAGTTAAGAATTACCTTGGCTCTGTGGCGTGACTCGGTAGAGATAGGGTTAGTAATACCCTAGACTGAGATTGAGTGTATATATACGAGTGAGCGTATTTTTTATTGATATAAAAATAATTTTATATTGTGGAGATTCATTGGTTCAGTTGTTTGTGAATTCTGGTCGATTAGTTTGATCCACTGTATCGGTAGGAGTTACTAAACACTCGAATACGATGGGTCGGCACGATATGTTTTGAAAGAGGGTAAATTAAAATAAGTTTACCCAAGGTATATCTTGATATAGAGAAGATATATATATCAAAATTATAAAATAGTGGATATATTGGTTGTTATTATAATCGAGTAAGATTATAAATTAAATGGTTATGTAAATAACCAATCAGAATTCATATAAGTGAAATACATGAAATCAGATGAGTTGAATCTGAAAATTTAAACCAGAAATTGAATTAAAACTCTGGAGAATTGGATAAGTGTTTGTAAATAGATTTGGATTAAAAGTAAGGAAAATTTAAGATCCTGGGATATTTTAAATTATTTTACAAGTAGTGTGAATTATATTTTGAAATGAATTTCAAAGTGGAAATGTTTAGAAATGGTTTTATAGTATTGAACTCACTTCGATCGCTGGAAAATAGATTCTGATGATGACAGCTGCATCATCAGTATTCATTTTCGAGTTGTAAGTGACGAATTACTACCAAAGATACTGTTTTGAAATTGTTTTGGGAAAGACAAGTTGTGTTGAATTTCAAATGGGATTTATAATAAAGAATGAATAAAGAAAGTTTGAAAAGGAAGTTTGAATATATGAAATTCAAAGGAATTGAAATCGAGACCTATTTAAAGAAATTTGAATAAAGGAAGTTCAAACATAGAATTTAAATAAGAAAATTCAAAGGGGATTTTAATATAGAAATTCAAATGAGATTTGAATAAAGAAGATTTAAATAATGGAAAATTGAATATAGAATTCATATAGAGTAATAATAGGATTCGAATATAGAAATTCAAAGGGAGTTAGAATATATGAAATTCAATGGAATTGAAATAGAGTTTGAATATATCAATTCAAATATAGAATTTGAATAGAATTGAAAATGAAATTTAAATGTAGAAGATTCAAATAGAATTGAATTTGAAATTTGAATATAGAAGATTCAAAGGGAATTGAAATAAAATAAAGAGAATTCAAATAGATTTGAATATAGGAATTCAAATGGAGTTTGAAAATAGATTTGAATAATGAAATTCAAATATAGAATTTGAATAAGGAAATTGAAACGAAATTCAAGTATAGAATTTGAATAAGAGAATTGAAATGGAATTTGAATATAGGAAATTCAAATAGAATTGAAAAGGAATTAAATTAGTTGATAAACAAGTTAAAATATATTTGAACATGTTATACTCAAATTTGAAGGTGAAATGGGCAAACCAGTAATTTGAAAATCACTTAACGAATTTAGTTAAAACGATCAGGTATAGTTAAAATAGATTGGGCAGGGATAAATATACATGAGATAGGTATGGATAAGGATAATGCAAGAGTTATAAATAGATTGCTCGACGAAAGGTATGTATTTAATTCATATATGAGATTTTATGCGCCGTATCGGCTAGCCGCTTGGCTTTTTCTTTTTCTTTTGGATTGGTAAGGGCCATGGGAGGCTATTTGAAATATCCCGATGCTCCTAGTACAAAGGAGGTTATGGCAAATTTTTCCGGGAATTTAAGAAGTTAGAATATTTTTAAGATAATTTGATAGTTAGAAATCAACGTATCGAAATATATAGAAGTCGATAAGGAAACGAACTTAGAAATAGAATAGTATAATTAAAAAGGAAGTCTAGAATAAAATCTAGTCAGGATAGAAAGAGAAAATGTATATGTGTTTAGAAGTGAATAAGTAGTTGTATGGTATTGATTATTCGAGTAAGTAGTCATATCTGTTTTGACATTATAAATGTTATTCAATCAAGGTCTGAGAGGTAGTTATACCCCAACTTGATTGATTTCATTATTAACAAATAAATAGTAAGATTTTAGGCTCGAAGGTCAATGTTGAATAAGAGTTAGTTGAATATAGTATTTGGGTTGTCGTAACGATGTTTTACACAACATCTGTTTTAACCCAAATAAGTGTAAACTTGGAAATACGATAAAAAAATATTTCCTAAGTATAGAAATAAACGAGATCGGAAAAGAGATAAATAATTGGAATATTTTCCAATTATAAATAGCGTATATTTTCTAAAGTTAAGAAAATAAAGGAAGGCGATATTCGGAAATGTTTTCCAAATAACATAAAAGGGCCAATATGGTTATTGAAAATATTTGGTTAACAAATATTGATAAAGAAATAGAGAAGTGATTTAAATAATGGAATGCTAATTAATGGCTCAGTGACATGTTCAAAAGGAAAATTTGATTTTTGAAAAGAGTAAACTGTTTAAAAAAAGACTCCTAGGGAAAGACTTTTTGAATTTAAAACAAATTTAACAGAAATTTGTTAAAGTAAAGCCAGTAAAGTGGTAACTGAAATTGAATTAGAATGATATCAAAACAAATTGGATTGTGAGATTCAAATTTGAAGTGTAATGTGATAATCAAGTTAAGAGTTGGGAGTCGAGAAGAAACTCGAGTTGAAAAGATATTTGGCTTGGATATAAGCGAATGGTTGTGTTGGAGATAAAAACTGATTTGGAATTTGATTGGGATGACCCTTGTATCCGCGGAATTGATAACAGGTGGAAAGGATATAATGATATGCCCGACAAAAAGGTACCAGTTTATATTACATATGGGTTTGAAATGTTGATAAGCCGCTTGGCTGTTTGATTTTCTTTTGGGTTGGAGATGGCCCAGAGAGGCGAGTTGGAGTTTGACCTATTGACCAGTACAATGGAGGTGCCAGCGAAATTTTTCGAAGAGTTAAGGCGTTAGAAAATTTTCAGAATTTTTGAAAATTTTCGTTGATAATAAATAAATAATTTAAATGAAATTAAATTGGTTCAATTGAAAACTGAAGTTAGGAAGGGAACAAATATGTTCTAACCAGTCGATAGGGTCGTCCCCTACTTTTTAGCAATTTCGAGGACGAAATTATTTTAAGTGGGGAAGATTGTAATGACCCGCATTGGCAGAGGTATTAGAATAAATTTATTTAATTATATAAATGGTGGGTTAGTGAATTTAATGGCCGTAGAATTTAATAATGATGAGTATTTAATTAAAATAATAAATTAAATAATATATAATTCTGAAATAATCAGAATTTGACTGAGATGGCGATATGGTGTGAACTGGATCATCTGTGATATTTAATTCAGCTTGGAATTGAATTAGAATAGCGAATATATTATTTGAATGACAGTTTGAACGTACAATTATATTATAATTAAAATCGAGCTCGAAATGGCGCTGCAGTTCGCTATTTGGCGATTTGAACTTCAACTGAATGTACAGGATTCGTTTTAAGCCGGATTTCTGTGAAACAAGAAACGTGTGAAGCTGGTGGAGTATATCTTTCCAGTGGAAGAGAAAAATCGGGATTTCCTCGTGTAGATTTTTATTTATGGCCAAATCAAATTTCAGAAAAAGTCCTTGTGGAATTCCTTAATAATTTGCGATGCTTTATATACGTTATAAATGGATTTTCAGTATAAACTGAATATCGAGATAATCTGGAATCTGAAATATCAAGCTGTAAATTCTGATATGATATTCGGGAGCTGTACGATATCATATGTGAATATATACGATAATATTTATTTATAAATATTTAATTTAATTTTATTTAAATATATTTATATATTTAAATGGGTCATTCAGAGCTTTAAAAATAGCCGGTTTTGAAAACGAAGTCGGAATTCGACGAAACTAATTTTGTTGGATCCGCAATGTCAAATAGTTGTTAGATTTCCAGTTTCGTGATTTTTAGAGTCACGGTGTGGTCGTACGGATTTTTAGAGTGAAAAAAACAGTTAGTATTTTGACAGTTAAAAATACGCTGTGTGAGCATACGGAGTCGGAATTCGACGAAACCAGTTTCGTTGGGACCGTAATGTCAAACTCTAGCTACATGTCCAGTTTGGTGATTTTTGGGTATCGTATGTGGTCGCAGGGATTTTTAAGGACCCAAGGCGATTAGAAAATCGATAAAATAAAATATTAAAAAATCAATAAAAAAATATCCTAATATTTTTCTTTGTCAAATTGATGGCCACGCAGCCTCCTCTCTCAACCACAAATCCTACCTACCAAATACAACTATATAAGACCCCGATAGTCTTTACAGTAATAAATTTCCCAAAAAGAAAAATCAAAAGAAATTCTGAATAAAACTTATAAATCCTTTCACACATATATTTGCACTCGAAATTCAATGCTCTCCATCCCTGTATGCTTTGTTCTGGGATCGACGAACATTCCTAGAGCTCAAAATTGGGTACCGATAACTTGGGTTGCGGATTTATTCGGGTATGAGCATCGATGGGGATTGTCGATATTGTATTTGGTTTCGTTGCGAGATTTAGCACCTGTAGTGGTTTAGTTGAAGGGATCCAACGTTGAAAATGTCACTGCTACTGTAGGCGGCACGGCAGAATTCTGATGTCGCGTTGGATTAGGGCAGTGCGGGCGGAACTGGGTTGAGATTAGTGTGAAGAGGAGTTGAAAGAGAGGAGATTGGTGAAGTTGTTTTGAATTTCGGTGGAAAGAAGGAGGAGAACGAGAAGGATGAAGGTTTGAGAACGGCCATGAGGGTGTACAGGGAGCTCACGGGTTGGTTTGGGAAGAAGATTGGTGTCGGGTCCGGTTTTGTAAAGGTTAGTGGGCTGGGATGAAGGTATAAGGCCCACTTTTATTTTTAAATCATGTTTTATTTAATTAAAATGTATGCTAACTTCAAAGTGTTATAACTCGGTCATACATGAACGAAAATCAGCGAAACAAGATCCGACAGGATCGTATGGACGGGAGCAACACAATGAGACTGACCGGAAGTGAATCCGAGCTCGTTACAATTTATGGCGAAATAAATTGTCCGTCGCAGTCAAATAACGACAACCGTTATTTAACGGCTAACGCGAAAAAGTGAGTAAATCTCACTGACTCTGAACAGTTTATAATTTCATGTTGTATTTTTAGAACTGTTAGATATTGGCTGTTTGACTGCGTGTTGACTGTTTGATTGAACTGCTAGTCAGTTAGTTAAATTTTCTATATTGATTCTGTTTAACAGAATATATCATATGGAACTGAAAAGTGATGTTATCTATATTGTTTAACATCTGTGATGCAGGGAAACAGGTTGGAGGAATCCAACTGGATTCCTCAACATTTATTTTACTGTTTTCATATATTGTGATATATGATGTGTTATATAATCTGTTATGGATTATGGGTGTTGGAATGATGTTGATCATTTTTATTCGATATTTTAAACATCTTAAAAGGCCCTGGGATGTAAAAAGAAGTATTTCAATGTATATTGAAATAAAGGGAGTTTATAAAATCAATATATTTTATAAAAGGAAATATTTCGAAAGTAAATAAAAAAAGGGAAATCATTTGTAAAGTGAAGAACTGTTACTTAAAGTAAATCTTTATAAATGAATAGATTATTCGAAAAGGAGCTAATCGATGTTAGTTTAATCGATTAGTGTTAAAGTAAAAGGAGTTAATCGATGTTAGTTAATCGATTAGTGTTAAAGTAAAAGGAGTTAATCGATGTTAGTTAATCGATTAGTGTTAAAGTTAAAAGGAGTTAATCGATGTTAGTTAATCAATTAGTGATAAAGTTAAAAGGAGTTAATCGATGTTAGTTAATCGATTAGTGATAAAGTTAAAAGGAGTTAATCGATGTTAGTTAATCGATTAGTGTTAAAGTAAAAGGAGTTAATCGATGTTAGTTAATCGATTAGTGTTAAAGTAAAAGGAGTTAATCGATGTTAGTTAATCGATTAGTGTTAAAGTAAAAGGAGTTAATCGATGTTAGTTAATCGATTAGTGTTAAAGTTAAAAGGAGTTAATCGATGTTAGTTAATCGATTAGTGTTAAAGTAAAAGGAGTTAATCGATGTTAGTTAATCGATTAGAGTTAAAGTAAAAGGAGTTAATAGGATATAGTTTATTCGAATAAAGTTAGTAAATCGAATATAGTTTATTCGAAAGGGGTTAAGTGAATAGAATAAATCGAATAGAGATTTATTCGAGCGAGAGTTAAGTAAGGAAGTTAGTAAAGGGATATAAAGTGAACTTTGCCTATTTCAAAGTTAGAAATGTTGTTCAGTTAAGGTCTGAGAGGTAGTTCTACCCCAACTTGATTGGCTTCATTTTTAACTAAGGAATAGTTAAGGTTCGGCAGTAAAGGGAATGGTTTGAGTTGGCATCGCGATGGTTTGTTTAAACATCTGTCTAAGTCCAATGAAGAAGCTTTGGAAATGTTTTCCAAATAAGAAACCAGAAATGTTTTCTAATAAGGAAAACAAAAAATGGAATTGTTTTCCATTGTTAATAACGTATATTTTCTAAATTTAGAAAATAAGAAATATTGAATATAGCGAAACAGGAGATAAGTAAATTTATGAAAATAAAGAGATAATGTTGAATGATGTTTGATTGATATAAATTTCCATTTGGAAATGATATCGTTGTTTGCACACCTGTTTTTCTTCGATAGTTAAATCACAGACTATCGAAGTTTTGACCATTTTAACGTTGTTAATATGGAGAGACCGGTTGGATTATTATCCAAAGAACCACTCTGTATTGGCATAAGCGTTGCGAATCATATATGCCAAAGGAAATTGAAGACGGAGTTATGAAAGGGCTATCCTGTTTACAGAATAGTGCCTTCGGTTCATCCTGTTCCTGGATGACTTGTATGGACGGATGTCTGACAGAGTATTTCCAGACGATCACATATATTGATTTCTCCAACCGTACCAAGAGTGGAAGCGGAGAAGGAAACTTCTTTTAGCTAACACATAATGTATAGTTGAGGACGTCAATCGGTGATTTGATGGATTTGATGATGTGGCATTCAAAGTGAATCTGGTATGATGATAAAGCGTAGCTTCTAGCCTCATCATCCGGTAAATGACAGAAATCGGGCAGGCAGCATGGCTAAGTCGGTCGCACCGAAGTAGGGTGTATAATCACCTGATCTAGAGTTTCATTTACTTCTAAAAATCTATTGTTGATGCTGTCCCATTCGGGAAACGGTTGCTGATCCCAACCGTTGGTGATATACATTCGATACGCTCAAGTGAAATGAGTGGTCGGTCATGTGTGGCCGGGTTGCAAGATGTTCTTGTTGAACCCAGTGTATTCCTCTCTAGAGGTACACGAGCAAAAGGTGGTTCCATACCTTGTCATAGTTGGAAATCCATTACCCAATTCGTGCTTGCGGTTTTGATTGTATACTATATATGTAGAACGTGAGATGAAAGCGTTTCTGCTAGATGATTATATATATACTGTGGTTGATAGACATTATTATAATATCAAAAGATTTTTGATATAAAGATATTTTGGATTCTCATAAGGGAAAAACCCGTTCCGTTTTGCGGCGTGGTCTTATGAGATATCATTTACTTGTTCGAACTGTTTTTAAACTGTTTTACTCATACCAGTCCCATGACTGACCCGGAGTTTACTTTGTTGTTTTCCCTAAACTCTTGGGTGCCTAAATTTGTACGGGCAGTCAAGTAGTCGGGATTTACAGATATACTGGAAGTGCTTGGAGCAGGAGGCTTCAGGATCATATAGCTATAGTATTTCCGCTGTGTTGTAAGTGCTGTACTTTGATAATGATATGTATATTCAAGTACAGATTTGTATTTCAAAGTTATGTTATGAAATATATTTATTCGTTCCGCTGTGAGATTCGTGTTACTCTGATGTTGTGTTCTTCTTCTTCTTCTATTCTAAGTTTCTATCTTATCTTTCCTCACCCTCTAATTTCTTTCACTAATTACCAGGATTTTTCGATGTTTTGGTTATCGACATCGTGTTTATGTCGATAACCAAAGTAGCTAAAAATCCGGGTCATTACATATACACTAATCATCCACTCAAGCAAGTTCTACAGAGACCAGAAGCATCTGGAAGGCTACTCAAGTGGAACATTGAGTTGAGTCAATTTGATCTGAACTTTCAGCCCCGACAGTCAATTCGGGGGCAAGTGATAGCCGACTTCATAGTAGAGTTTACCGTCCCGGAGGAAGATATAGCAAACGAAGAAGTTGACCCCTCAAAATTACTTCTCGACCCCAGTGCTTGGAGATTGTATACTGATGGTGCTAGGAATGACAAGAGATCCGGCGCTGGAGTAGTGCTTGAAACTCCCGAGAAACGGCTGATATCCTATGCTATCCGGATGGAGTTTCACGCCACTAACAACGACTCCGAATATGAAGCCCTGATAGCCGGACTAAGGATCACAAAGGAGTTGGAAGTCACAAAGTTGGACATCTTTTGCGACTCCAAGTTAGTTGTGAACCAAGTTACTGGGAAATTCCAAGCCAAAAGTGCAAGATTGATCTTATACTTGGAGAAAGTGAAGGAGTTGCTGAACGGCTTCGATCACTACAACATAGCTCATATTCCGCGGTCGGAGAATCAGCAGGCAGATAAGTTGGCGAAGATGGCTAGCTCTGACGATCCTGAAGAGACCGGCTGGCCCCAGTTGAAGTACTTCGGTCTCGTAGTATAGATCAGATGGAAATTTATCCAGTACTAGAGACGGAATCAGAAAGGGAGTCATGGATGAACCCTCTAAAGAATTTCTTGATGAATGGAGCGCTTCCGACCAAGAAAAGCGAGAGGCGTAAAGTAATTCGTAAAGCTGCCCGATACGTTCTGCAAGGCGGAGTTCTTTACAGACAAGGATTTTCGATGCCTCTTCTTCGGTGTATAGCTCATGACGACATCAAGCGTGTGCTGCAGGAGGTACACGAAGGTGAATGCGGCGATCACACTGGAGGGCAAACATTGGCGAAAAAGGTGTTGCGGCATGGTTATTTCTGGCCTACCATAAACAAGGATTCGGCGAAATACGCACGACGGTGTGATGCGTGCCAGAGATTTTCAAAGATACCTAGAGCACCTCCTAATCAGTTAAAAACAATGACGAGCCCATGGCCTTTCGCTATGTGGGGAATTGATATCATCGGAAGTCTCCCCATAGCTAGGGGCGGAGCGAAGTTCGCTATTGTAGCCGTAGATTATTTCACTAAGTGGGTCGAGGCTGAACCACTGACTACAATCACAACCAAACGAGTGATCAATTTTGTCGTTAGAAACATCATCTGTCGATTTGGGATTCCAAAGATTGTGATAACTGATAACGGAACTCAGTTCGATAGCACTGAATTCAGAAACTTCTGCCAGAAATACCACATTGAGAAACGGTACACCTCTGTGGCGCACCCGCAATCGAACGGACAAGTCGAAGCGGCGAATAAAGTGATTAAGTCCATTCTGAAAAGAAGACTGAAGCGGGCCAGAGCCATGTGGGCTGATGAATTAACCTTAGCGCTATGGGCCTACAGGACAACGTATAAATCGGCAACCGGACATACCCCCTTCTCCCTTGCTTTTGGAGCAGAAGCAGTCATCCCGGTTGAGATAAAAGTACCTTCTCACCGAGTGACTTATTACGATCCGATGACTAATAACGAATTGCTCCTTGAATCCCTGGATATGATCGAAGAAAAGAGGGACGAAGCAGACCTGCGTGCCTTGGGATGCAAACAACAGGTCACCCGATACTACAATAAAAAGGTTCGAGCTCGAACCTTGGAACCCGGAGACTTGGTTCTGAAGCGTGTCTTTCCAGCCCGAACTCATATGGGTGCGAAATGGGAAGGACCGTACACCATACAGTGCAAGCTTGATAATGGAACCTTCAAGCTAGCAACCGTAGATGGAAAGGAAATCCCCAGAGTGTGGAATGCCCAACATTTACGGCCGTACCTAACGTAAAGATGTCAGATCTGTTCCTTTTGCTTTGTTAAGAACCATGTACAAGGCACGACTTGCCTAGAATAGTCCGATTTCTTAAAACAAAAAATTATAAAGTGGACGTAGGTCATGATTCGGCCGAACCACTATAAAAATATTGTGTGTTGTTTACCTTTATTGCACTATTATTTATCTGCCTTTTTATTTTTATGGAAATTACTGAGAATCATGCAACGATCCCAGAAGCATATAATTATAGGTGCCTTCCATCAGAATGGAATGTAATCACCAGTCAAAATTCTGAGGGTGCGATAAAGTAAATCATATCATTGATAGCGCTCTAACTCTCCAGAGCCGAGAGAGAGCATAACGGACATGAAACCGATGTCCGTAAGTCATGGCGGTGTACCATGATCGGAACCGCCTTGACGGAACTCTAACCTCGGCGACCGCCAGGAGAGTATAAAAGCGTCTCCGACAGAGCGCTGAGAAAGAGCTCTCGCCCCGCTGAAGGATCGAGGAGCGATTGAACTGCTGAGCTCGAACTCTAACTCTCCAGAGCAGAGAGAGTATAAAAGCGTCTCCGATTGAGCGCTGAGAAAGAGCTCTCGCCCCGCTGAAGGATCGGGGAGCGATTGAACTGCTGAGCTCGAACTCTAACTCTCCAGAGCAGAGAGAGAGTATAAAAGCGTCTCCGATTGAGTGCTGAGAAAGAGCTCTCGCCCCTCTGAAGGATCGGGGAGCAATTGAACTGCTGAGCTCGAACTCTAACTCTCCAGAGCAGAGAGAGAGTATAAAAGCGTCTCCGATTGAGCGCTGAGAAAGAGCTCTTGCCCCGCTGAAGGATCGGTGAGCGACTGAGCTGTTAGATTATCTTGCTAAACTCCGACCTCGGCGACCGCCAGGAGAGTATAAGAGAGTCTATGGTTACGCACTGAGAAAGGTGCCGGAAACTCAGCACCATAAGGACAATTATCTTGCTAAATTTTCTAAGTCCCCCGTATTCAGAAATAGGGGGCAATGTGCAGACAATGCTAATCAATCCTTAATAAGCCCTAGTCAGGCGCTACGTTAACGATTGATTGGGGGCATATACATATGTACATATACACATGAACACGGAAATTTTTAAATTTTTCTTTATGTTGCTTGACTGATCTGTAGTTATAATCAGATGGTCTATGACTAAGCATGAAAATTTATTAAATGCAGGTACACGGTGATGCAAAAAGAGATAAACTTTCATTTACAAACTACAAGCCTAGAAAGTGAAAAACAACCTAAAACAAAAGTGAGGGTCAGTCTCACAATTACATTTCATGGCCAGTAAGAAGCCTAAAAACAAAATATAGACAAGCAACAATATCCTATTTACGCTTGGACTTCTTCTCCTGCTTCTGTTTCTCCAGCTTCGCCTTGTCAGCGTCGGATTGATCACCTTTCTTTCTCTTCCTTTTGTCTATGAGAGGAACGTCCGACTCTTCAGAAGATTCCTCCTCCACCCCGTTTCTCTTCCTTTTATCAGTAAGGGAAGCGGGGAAATCACCAGGGTTCGCAAAATGAAGCTGTTTGCTGATGGATTTGGGCTGGAGTTTCAAAACCATCCCAGTTTTGGGATTAAACTCCGAGATAGGGACTATGTTCAAAGGCTCCTGTCCCACTTTCTTTAAAGCCATCTCCTTTTCCTGCCTAGCTTTTCTGTTAGCCAAAGTTTCGTCATCATCGTCTTCGGCTTCTTTGGTGCCAATGATATCCTCCTCATCCTCTATATGGCGCCCATCCATATCTTTCAAGGCCTCGATGGTTTCATCATCCTTGGGAGCATCAGCACTGGGTGCCAGGACGCCCTTCTCTGTTGTTGTACCCTTGGCCTGCTTCGGTATCTCAACACCGGAGCTAGGCAAGACGACAACCTTCTCTGCCTCTTTCCTCTTCTCGACATCCTTGTCGACGGGCTCGCCACCTGTATTATGGGGAACACATGTTATTAATTTAATTGGTTGCTCTACCAGACGACGATAATTCACAATTTCTTTGACAAATTGTAGGGAAAAAAGGGAGATACCTTCCGCCGATCCTCCATCTAGGCTAGTTGCAGAAGCTACGACGACCACAGGAGTTAGGCCCAAAGGGATTAATGGATCATCAGGATGGTATTCCTCAACTCCGGAGGTCTTGGGCTCTACAGCTGAGCTCAAACCTTCGTCAGCCTTGCTTTTGCCCTTAGCCAGGGCCCTCTCCTTTTCCATTTCCGCTTGAATTAGACGACGACCTTCTGCCAGATCCTCGGGCTCGTTATCCCTGAGGATGGTCTTCATCAGCTCATCTTCGTCAATTTCTTCAACTCCCAATCTCTGCTTCTCACCCTCAACGATGGCATCCCATAAATTGGCTAAAGTAACGTGGTAGTCCGGGATCCACGAGATGTTGCGGGTTTTGAGGACTTGGCCCAGGAAGTCAAAAATCATCTCTTCAAATCCTTCGATATCCTTTTCTCTCTAGAGGAGCTTGTTGTTAGAAGCAGTAGCCATTTCAATGGCACTTTCAACATTCTTTTCGGCGAGAGCCGCCCGCCTCTCCGCATCCACGACTTGATCATTCAAAATCACCTTTTCCGCTTCAGCCAAAGCTAAACTTTCTTTCAAACTTGCTTTTTCTGCCTCCCAGGCAGCTCTCTCAGCTTCAAAATGGCCTTGTGTTGTCTTCAACTCAATGTTGGCCATTTTAAGATCTTCTACCTCCTTCTTTAAGGCCATTTTCTCTTGACTATTTGAGTCAAGTTCCGAATGAAAGCGTTTCTTAGCATTCTCCAATTCAGTCTTATAATTTTCAGCATCTCTCGGCGCTAAGGCAAGTTGGGATTGAGCATCTTCCAAGTCCTTCTCCATCTTTGTCCTGGCCCTTTCGTTGTTATCAATCTTCACCTTGGATCTATGTGCTTCCATTTCAAGCGTTCGGATGACTTCTGAAAGATTAACAGCGTGTTTCTTCATCATTTCATACTGCCTGGCTACATGGCGAATGTGCCCGACGACTTCATTATCCCAGTTCCTAGGGACTGGTTCCAAGGTTGGAACAAACGTCATCCTTTCGAAGAAGATGTTGGGGAATTGTTCCCGCAACTTTTCCAGCCTACCTTGAGTCTCGGGACCATGGATGTAATCTCGCGACCCGGGGGCAACCAACTCTGGCTAGCTGGAAGGGAAAATGTCACTTCTCTCCTTTTCAGAATCTTTGATTAGATCCTTGCTTTTTTCCTTGGGCTCGTAGTGTCTTTTTGACGACCTGCTGTGAGAGGGTGCACTCTTCGGAGGAGTTAGCTCTTTAGGAAGTTGTTTTCCTCCTGCAGGAGCCACCGGATAGCTGGGAAGCTTGCCAGAAGTCGATTTTGGTGGAGACCGGGGTTGCGAAGAAGTAGGCTTGTGAGAAGGGCCGCGAGAGCGCTCGGTGCTCGGATGAAGACTGGGTGTGCCTTCACGAAGAGAACGATAAGAATAAGACCGCCTGCGAGACATCTTTCCTGCAAAAGAGAAAAGAGCATATTAAAACTTTGAATATTGTTGATATAAAAGTGTGGGGTCAGGCAGTGCGTGTGATTTGTGCATCCCATATAATTCCCCCTAACAGACCCGAGCCTGAAGTCAGGCTCATCTGAATAGTTTCTTGTCCTCTAATTGGAACGGTGGTCTCCTCAGAAGCAGGGAAAAATGGCTCCCCTTCAAAGTCCCCCTATGTGTATACATCATCGGGTAAAGGAATTTTTCTCAGCTCTTTGAATAGCTGTTCTTCTGTCAAATCACCGGGAGCAGCAGGTTCGATCGGAAGAGAAGCCCTTGAGGGGAAACCCCCCGGAGAAACTGGGATTTTCTTGGACTTGTCACCACGGGCCTCATCTCCTCTATATATGTTCAGGTCCTCGTCGTCCTGGATGATTATCGGGGAAGGACTCTTACGGAATTTAGTTGTTTCTACTGCCCGTGATGTTCCCTCTCCCTCCGTTGGGGGCACGTATTTGTAGGGTTTGCCGCCAGCACCAAGTCCAAATCTTATATCCAGAAGACGATGCTTATGAAGATTCTCGTCAGTGATGCACTTCTTGATCCTTAGAAAATCGGATCTGCTTTGTAGAAGAATAGACAATCGATTATTGTATAACAAGCCTTCCGTCTTGGGGAAAATGTGATCTGCTTAAAACAAAAAAGAAGGGGGGATGTTAATGCTTCGATTTCTTAAGCAAGATATTCAGTCAAAAGATTAAAGTTTACTTGATTTAAGCCATCTTCTTGAGCACCCAGCCTGTCTCTTTATATAGAACCAATCAGACTTGGGATCCCCTATGTTGTTGTATCCGTCATATAGAACCTTCCTATTCGCCACCGATTCGAAGAAAGAGAAATTTGGAGTTGCCGAGGAGCGATGCTTGAAAAGATAAAAGAATTTTAAATCTTTAAATGTGAGCTCGGTATGCAAGATCTCCGCGTATGCGATATATAGAGTATATAGAGCCGCGTAGGCGTTAGGATGATGCTGCATTGGAGCGATACCCAATCGTTTTAAGGTTTCAATCACGATTGGAGGAAACGGAGGAATAGCTCCTACCGAGCACATGATTCGGCTGACGGCCATATGCCCTTCCGGAGCTAAGTGGGGTCTATCTTCGCTAACGGGTGTCCTCACATCATCCCAAGGGATCCCATGTATCAGGCAAATTCTTTTAAGCTTGATGTCATCGAGTTTAGATGCTAAAGAATCAGTAAATTTCTCTATCCCAAGTGCACCAGGAATCTCGTCAGGAGCTCGACCGTCTACTTCAGACTCCTCTTCAAGTGAAGTACTTTCAGTTGGATCCGATTCCGTTGCTTCGTATTCAGAACCAGAATCCTCGCCCCTTGGGTTAGTTGGATGAACCTCAGGGTTGTGGTGCTCAAACACCTCGGGATCCGTCTCAGTGTTAGATCTCGAAGAAGAGTGATTATCCGACATTACTGTTTAGGTGAAGAAACATGAGAAATAAGATTAAAACTACCCGTCCCCCCTGTGTGTGCAAGCGCCGGTGTGAGTGCTTGTGCGTGCATTAAAGAAAAGTACAAAGGTCAACAAAGTCATCTAGACATTGGTCGTTGTTCGATCGATAGATTATGCATTTGTTCAATCCGGAATGTTCGTCCCAAAGTCTCTAACCTAACTGTTCATCGATTTGTTAGAGTTGCGTTATTTAGTCAGCGTGTGCATCAGATCGTTCGTCAGTCGGATCGCAGGACAGGTCCGGATTGCAACATATGAACGAATCGTGCTGAATGACTCGGTACACGAAAAGGTGCGAGCTCGTAGAAAGGCTTCGAATCGTGAAGCGCCCCAATCCATCCAAACGGATCGCTATGGTATCTTGACGATCCGCATCGCCTCCTGTTCTCCACGATCCGAAGCTCCTCCCTTCCCGCGACTCGATCCTTTAGCCGAATCTATGCTTCGTCCTCATCTCTCCGAACCCTTGCCTCGTCAACGAAACGCACCGAACTGCTTCCTCTCCCTCTTCCCTGAACCTCGCATCACCACGAACCAATGCCCCCCTCCGATCTGATTCCTCCTTTTTCTCCGTCGCATCTTCCTCATCATTTCTCCTCGGTTCGTCACGCGAGCGCCTGAACCCATCAACCATCGCGGGTGCGGTCTCAAACATCACCAATTTTCTCATTTTTTCTTTTTAGATTCCAGAAAAACAAGTGAAAAATCGCATGAGGATGAATTTTGGCGAAATTACCTTTATTAAATTAGGAAGAACAATCGTATTTTTGGAAGAAAGAATTAGGGTTTTATCTTGAGAAAACTGGACGGTACGTTGCTGAAAGAAGAAGAAGGAGAAAAGTGAAGTGAGGAACGATTTATATAGGTAAAAGGGCGACCGTTAGTCTCCCCCTTTTTGTCTTATTCGATCCATGAAAGTCGATGGGCCGTGAATCAAATCCCATCGCGTCACGAACCCGAAAGCCCACCTCGTTTCGTAAAGAGGCCCAAGTGCTCACCAAAGAACGAGGCGAATGACTCGATAACATACCGCGACTCGCGCTTGCGATCCGAACCGACAAAATGACCCACAGGAATGAAAATTCAAAAATGCACCTGATAGATTCGATGATGACGACTCTGAAAGATCCCAGAAAAGAATTGTCCAATAAACAGGGAAACTATTAAAGGTTTATCCGATATTTATACCAAGCAAAGAAACAGGTTTCCGTAAACGATATGGCCTTTCGGATAGGCGCTACCATTGATTTGCATCTCTTTATGAAAAGACGTTTCTATAGTTTCGAAGCATGTTCCATCATCGATAAAACATACTTCGAGGGGGCAAAATGTTGGCTAGCTTTTTGACCAAGCCACCCAGGTTCACTCACAAGAAGAAAGTATGAAACTACGTTCCTTAAGTACATGAAGGAACGGATCGCAACAGAGGATCGCCCCTCATCGGATCGCCCCTCGGAGGATCGCCCCTCATCAGATCGCATCAGAGAATCGCCCCCATTGCATCAGCGGTACGACCACTTCTACGCGACTCGATCCGTGCATACACTACTACCCAGCACAGACTGATCCGACCCCCTGATGCACAGCGAAGCCTCTGACCCGTTCAAGCACGAGCTAGTCTTCGGCGATCCGAGATGCGCGGATCCAACGACACGTGTTCCCAACTGTCACTTTGACTGATTCTCCCCCTTTGCTCGATCCGATATTTATGGGGATCGCGACACCTATCCACAACGGCTAATTTGACTAATTCTTCGTAAGGCTGCGATACGATCCGATATTCTCGGGATTTGTGCCACGTGTGACCGTGATCCGCCTGACAAAATCAGCTATAAATAGCCCAGAGCTTGGCATTTTCAGGATTTTTTGGCAATATTGAGTACTGATTCCGCCATTATTGTCATACCATCATTTCTTATCAGTTTTATTACTAGATTACTGAGAGAAATCACAATTGTAAAAGTGAGCTTGAGAGAAATCATTGATTGTACCAACATTCAAAGTATAATCAATAACATATAAAGTGGACGTAGGCTCGTTAACGCCAAACCACTATAAATTCTGTGTGTTCTCTGCTTTTTCTTCATTCTCCAGTTATAATTCTTTAAGAATCTAATCAATTTGGGTGTTAGGTCCAAATTTTGATCTAACAAGTTGCAACATCGGTTTCATGACCGATTCGCTCAAATCTTCGCAAAAACAACCCGAGGACAAAGGATATGAACTCTACAACGCGGTGAGAGAAATCAGTCATTTGCTGCCTTGTTGCCAAGAACGAATTGATCAACTGGTTTCCCATCTGAAACAGTGTAGTCTCTAAACCAATCTCTTATTCCAGAAAATGTGGCCAGGAGTAAAGTAACTATTAACTTTCATATATTTCGAAAGACATCAATGACGAACCCAAAAAATGATTTGACCATAAAACCAAAAAGAGGTAGAGCAAGCAGAAAGAAGTGCATAATAATTTATCACCTAAAATTGACCTGATTGAAAATCACAAACAAGCAAAATAAAAATAAAAATAAAAATAATGTCCGCATGAAAGGAAACCGAAGTTTTAAAAACAATCAAATCGCTGTTTTTAGCAGCAAGACAAGCAGGATAATTTAAATCTAAAAAAAGGAATCTAATTCTGAATCATGTGATTAGTTTATACAAAGCAAAACAAATTAGGTAGGTTGACTTGCAGGGCTTCCATATCCTTCAGCCGTGGAGAGGGAAAACGGATTTGGCAGTGGTCTATTGTGCTATGATAAGGGAGCGGGTTGTATTTTCGACGATGGAAGCAGGAGAGGGATCAGAGGTAGCTTGTTATTCGACGATGAAACCAGGACAAAAAAAGGAGGCAGCATGTTCTTCTGTTATTTTATAACCGGGTATGAGAGTATGAGAAAGGAATGAAACGGAGAAGGATAAGAGAGCCTTGAGGCGTGTTGTCACTATCCGAAAATAATATTTCCAGCACACGAAACATGCTCGCAGGATACAACAAGGCTCGAGAATTCTTGTGAGAGAGGAAGAAGAAGAGATCGGTTTTTTTCTTTTCTGACTGGAGAGAGGCGGATTTATAGAGAAGAAGGTTTTTGTTGGCGAAAGGTCGCTGCCGTTTAAAAAGACACAACTGTTTCAACAGTCGTGCATTTAAATTTCAAAATAAAATTCGAAATTTGAACGGTAGCGCCTGTGTATGAACAGTCAAGGTCCAAGATGCCCCACGTTCCCAAGTGCCTTTCTATGACCATTTAAATGTATACTCAATTTGTTAGCCCAATTTCTTTGTGGGCTTTACTCAATTTGTTTATCATGTTTGACAAAACATTATATACATTCCATTTCCTTCTTCTTCTATCATGTGGGACATTTGCATTTCTCCACTATACACACAAATTACCTAACATTCCCCCACTAATTTGTGTGTAATTATATTTTCTTTGATAAACGTTATCCATACAAAAAGGTATCTTTCGATTTGGACCTTTAATTAGTGTACATTAGTTAAAGTTTTAACGAAGTTGTAGGTGTCTGTAAAAGATTGAACCACAACTCCTATCGTAAAACCGAACAGATGACACATACAAGTTTATCCGCTAGATCTCACAAGATTCTCAACACAACCTTAGCACTATTATATACGGCTATGTGCTAATCCTGAATTCATGAACATTTATAAATGTAACACATACATTTATTGAAGCGGCACCACTTCTATGTTCAACTAAGTATAGACTAACAGATACAAACTATGCATTATGCATTTGCTCACAAACTAGCCTTGATCAATGAAACATATATGGAACTGTGCTAGTTCTTTTAAGCGCTTATCGATAACTTGTTGTTACCCATTTAACTTGAAAACTAATATACTAGTCTGAAGTTGGGTTCCCGTCGTTGGAGCTTGGAATTTTAAGTCCCATATTTTTTGTTGTACTTTGCACGAAATCTCTAGCAAGTGCTTTAGTGAGAGGATCCGCTAAGTATTCGTCGGACTTTACATATATAATGGTGATCACCCCTTTAGTAATTAATTCTCTCACAAACGTATGTCTTAAACTAATATGTCTAGATTTTCCATTGTAAACATCACTGTATGCTCTAGACAATGCTGCTGAGCTATCGCAGTAAATAGAAATAGCAGATAATGAGTGTGGCCATAATTCAATGTCTAATAACAAGTCTCGTAGCCATTCTGCTTCCTTAGCTGCAGCGCCAAGGGCTATAAATTATGATTCCATAGTTGAATGTGCTATACATGTTTGTTTCTTGGATGCCCAACTTATGGCCCCTCCTCCTAATGAGAATATCCATCCAGAAGTTGATAAACTCTCATTTGTACTAGACATCCAACTTGCATCGCAATATCCTTCTAGCACACTTGGATAATCAGCATAAACTAATTTCAATTCTTTTGTCATTTTGAGATATCCAAAGATCCTACCAATTGCTTTCCAATGATGTATGCTAGGTTTAGACGTGAATCTTGACATCATGTTAACGGCAAAAGCTATATCTGGCCTTGTGCAATATGTGACATACATAAGACATCCAATGGCACTGGCATATTCCAGTTGAGCTATGATTCGATCTTTATTTTCTTGCATTTTCACACTAGAATCAACTGGAGTACTAGCATCTTTGATATTAAGATGTTTGAACTTATCAAGTATTTTGCCAATATAATGAGTTTGATTTATGGCATATCCTTTTTCGTGTTTTTCAACTTTGATTCCCAATATTGTATCTACCTCATTAAGGTCTTTCATTTTAAAAACTGAAGTTAGATACTTCTTGGTATCAGTAATTCCTTTCATATTATTACTAGCAATTATCATGTCATCAACATATAAGCATAATATCACTATGTAATCATTGGTTTTCTTACAATAAACACATTTATCAGCATTATTATGCCTAAAACCATTTGCTAGAATTTCCTCATCAAACTTCTTATGCCATTGTTTTGGAGCTTGCTTTAATCCATATAATGACTTAACCAATTTTCATACTTTGTTTTCATTTCCTGGTAGGACAAAGCCTTCAGGTTGTTCCATATATACCTCCTCGGTTAAGTCACCGTTCAAGAAGGCCGTTTTTACATCCATCTGATGAATATACAATTTATATATTGATGCCAATGCAAACAAAACTCTTATGGATGTGGTTCTTGCAACTGGAGCATAGGTATCGAAATAATCTATACCTTCTTTTTGTCTAAAACCTTTTACTACTAATCTTGCTTTGTAAGTTTGTATAGAACCATTTGTTCTGTATTTCTTTCGAAACACCCATTTGCACCCGATTTCCTTTGAACCAGGTGGAAGATCTACTCATCATTTATTGGATAGTATAGAATCCATCTCATCATTTATTGCTTCTTGCCAAAAAGCATAATCTCGTGAAGTCATAGCTTCTTTAAAAGTTTTAGGATCGTCATTGATATTGAGTACCATAGGTGTAACTTCTACTATTTTTGATCTAGTAGCCTCAACCAGAAAAGTAATTGAATCAGAGGAAATAAAATCAGAACTCAAGTGTTTTTCTTTTCTAACACGCTGACTTCTCCTAGGTTCACTTGGTTCATTATGTCCTCTTTTTCCTCCAACAATGGTTTCAGAAGTTTCTTCTACTATAGGCTCAATTGTACTATGTAGAAATTTATCTTCAAAGAATTCCACATGTATAGATTCCACTATCACATTGGATTGTAAATCAAGCAATCTATATGCTTTTGAATTTTGTGCATAGCCAACAAAAACACTTTTAATACCTCTTGGTCCTAACTTTGTCTTATGGGGATCTTGGACTTTGTAAAATGCTAAACACCCCCACACTTTAAAATAATTTAAGTTAGGTTTTCTACCATTATTCCAAAGTTCATAAGGTGAAGCCCCGAATTTCTTAAAAGGCAATTTATTATAAATATGACATGCTGTCAACAAAGCTTCACCCCATAAGTAAAACGGTAACTTTGCATTCATAAGCATTGAATTAACCATATCTACCAAGGATCTATTTTTTCTTTCAGCCACCCCATTTTGTTGGGGTGTGTATGGGGCTGTTCGTTGGTGAATAATTCCATTATCCTCACAAAACTGATTGAAGATATCTGAAAAATATTCACCCCACCTATCACTTCGAAGCACTTTAATTCTTTTTTCTTTCTGATTTTCAACTTCAGATTTAAATTCTTTGAATTTTTCAAAAGCTTCGTCCTTGGTTTTCAATAAGTATACATAAGTGTATCTTGTACGGTCGTCAATGAAAGTGATAAAATATCGCTTTCCTCCTTTTGTTAGTTGACCATTTAATTCACAAATATCAATGCACGAGTTCTAGCAAATCACTGTTTATTTCAACTTTAGAAAATGGCTTTTTAGTCATTTTGGCTTTAACACAAATTTTACATTTTTCGAAATCATTAACAGAATAGTTAATATAGCCATGTTTTGACATATACTTTAAGCAATTAAAATTTAAATGTCCTAATCTAGCATACTATAAAGAACTAGGAGAATCAACAACATAAACAAAAGTAGTAATTTCATTAATTGACAACTTAAACATGCCATCACATGAGTATCCTTTTCCTACGAATACTCCATTCTTAGATACAATAACTTTGTCAGATTCTAGAACAACTTTAAAACCCTTCTTGTATAAAATATTTGTAGAAACTAAGTTCTTTCTCAAGTCCGGAACATGGAACACATTGACAAGGGTGAGTTTTTGGCCAGAAGTGAACTTCAATTCCACGCTTCCCTTGCCCATAACTTTAGCCGAAGCATGATTTCCCATGAGAACATCTTCAGGCTCTTTCATTTCATTATAGGACTTGAAAAAAAATTTGTCGTTGCACACATGTATGGTAGCGCCAGAATCAAGCCACCAATCTACAGATTTTGCCACAGAAGCCATATGAAGTCCTGTGATCATTGCGACAAATTCTTGTCCAGCATCTTCCACAATATTTGCTTTACTATTTCCAGAACCAGATTTGGAGTTCTTTTCTGCCTTGGCCTTGAATCGACAATCTTTGATAAGATGTGCTTTAATACCACAATAAAAGCAAGGCCTGTTCTTAGATTTGTTCTTGAAATCTTTCTTTTTAGGTTTCAAACCATCATTGGAATTTCCAGAAACTGGTTCTTTGGAAGATATGTGATGAACTTTGGATCCTAAGATCGACTCATCTCTGACACGATTTTCACTTTCAATTTGCAAGTGAGTCAAGAATTTGTCAATGGAAAAACTATCCGATGAGTGCAGAATTTTCCTTCTGTAATCATTCCAAGCGGGAGGAAGCTTTGACAAAATCGCTCCAACTTGGATAGGATCGGGAATAGTAATCTGCAATTCCCTCATTTGGGAAACTAGAATCTCCAACTCACGGATTTGATCCATGATTGGCATGTTATCAACAAATTTGAATTCAAAATATTTTAAGGCAAGAAAACGATCGGTACCTTCCTTCATGTGTTTATATTTTGATTCGAGAGCCGACCATACTTCCTTTGGCGTTTTGTAGTTGCGATATACATCATAAATCCTGTCAGTGAGTGCGTTGAGAATATAGCCTCTGCATAGCATTTCATCCGTCTCACGCTTAGCTTTGTCCACTGCAATTTTCTTTTTAATTTCTTCAGAATCAGTAGGCTTTGGGTCTGCAATTGGTTGCAGCGCTGGATCCAGCAAGTAATGAAGATTCATAGACAGCAAAAGCCATGTCATTCGGTTTTGCCATCTAGTATAGTTTGTTCCATCAAACTGATCGAGTTTGATGGATTCTTTTCCATGAAGTTGAACCTGGACTTTGGAATTCAGTTCTGTCTCCATTGGAAATTATTGTTTTCGATTGTTATTTTATAAGCGGGTATGAGAGTATGAGAAAGGAATGAAACAGAGAAGGATAAGAGAGCCTTGAGGCGTGTTGTCACTATCCGAAAACAATATTTCCAGCACAGGAAACTTGCTCGTAGGATACAACAAGGCTCGAGAATTCTTGTGAGAGAGGAAGAAGAAGAGATCGGTTATTTTTCTTTTCTGACTGGAGAGAGGCAGATTTATAGAGAAGAAGGTTTCTGTTGGCGAAAGGTCGCAGCCGTTTAAAAAGACACAACTGTTTCAACAGTCGTGCATTTAAATTTCAAAATAAAATTCGAAATTTGAACGGTAGCGCCTGTGTATGAACAGTCAAGGCCCAAGACGCCCCAAGTGCCCAAGTGCCTTTCTATGACCATTTAAATGTATACTCAATTTGTTAGCCTAATTAGTTCTTTGTGGGCTTTACTCAATTTGTTTATCATGTTTGACAAAACATTATATACATTCCATTTCCTTCTTCTTCTATCATGTGGGACATTTGCATTTCTCCACTATACACACAAATTACCTAACATCTTCGACCATGAAAGCAGGGGTGGCGGCTAATACTTCAGTTGCGAATTAAGATTAGGGTTTGAGAAGGAGATTAATTTTTCAAATCTGGGAACAAATAGAAAATGGAACAGAGGTTTATGAAAATTAAACGGTGGAGCCAAAATTTCACATATTGGAGCCAAACATTTTCGCACAGTATCGAAACAAAATTTACAGAAAATTTTACTATGAAGTTGCATGCATTGTTTTTTTTCTTGGCAAAGAAGTATTATACATTGTTAATAAACTAACAAGTGAATCTTCTTAATATTTTAAAGTTTATAAATTTTGGTTATTTAGTGTCGAACACGCCCAATTTAACTAATTTTTTATTTTTGCATAACGGTATCAAAGAATATGTATAAAAACATATAATTAAGCAATTATTTAGGTCGATGTACGAGGAGATTTTAACAAAGGCGACCAATCATTAAATCATGGGTTGAAGATAATAATGGTTGGTTAAGAATTGTTGATAATTGACGCTATTATAGGTGACAAACTAAAAAGGCTATAATAAATATTATTACAACTACAAAAAAATGTTAAAATAGACATATATTACAACGGGCAAAAGAAAATGCTTGTAACGTGCATCTGTTACAATAGACAAATATGGTTGAAAACTTATATTTATTACATTTCGAAGAAAACAGCTGTAATTAATAAAATATAAATGTAATTTACTAAATATTAATAACTAACTATCACCAATTATTAAATAAAAATAAAAATAATTATTTATTATATATAATAATTAATAATTGGTGATTATCTATTAACAATCATTAATTATTATAAGTTATAAATGATTAATACAATTTTAATAATGGTTATTTATTAAATATTAATAAATAATATAATATTACAACGGGCATTTTGAGACTGTTGTAAAACTAACATCTATTACAACTGGCATATTGTGAACGTTGTAAAATTAGCCTCTATTACAACCGGCTTGAAATGACCGTTGTAATATCTTTCTGTTACAACGGGTGTTCATTGCCCGTTGTAAAAAGGGCTTTGTGGAGGCATCTACAACGGGCTTTGCAGGGACCGTTGTAATAGCATTCCATTACAATAGGCAGTTAATGTCCGTTGTAAAAGTGATGTTGTAATAGAGTGTTTTTGTTGTAATGCTTCTATATGAAAATAGTAAAACTTAAGGATTAATGTTTCATTATAATTCAATTCCATGTTTTAATTTCCAAATAAATACCTTATAAATTAAATTTATTGTTTATGTAACGACCCGGATTTTGTGATCGATTAATTTCAAATATTTAATATTGGTTTTAAAAATTTAGTTGATAATATAAATGAATTTTTATATTAAGTTATCAATTTAGTTATCAATTTCGATTTAATAACGAATATATTAAATTATCATAATATGAAAATAATTTAATTCGAGATTTAAACTGAGTCAAAATAGTTCAGATAATAAATATAAATTCTATGTGAATATAAATGATAATAATAATAATATATTATCGAGAAATTGATTTATTTCTGAATTTAAATTATTTTATATCGATTTAAAATAATTATTCTATATACGTTCAAATTAAATATTAAAATATATTCAATTCAGTTTAGAATAGCGTTATAATATTGGAACGACAGTCGATACGCTAAAATAGCGGTTCACGGTTTTTTTATTATGGACCCCGATTTATTTGATTAGTGGATAAGATCAAAATCAAATCGTTATCTTTTTAAAAAGAAATAAGAATCTCTTTAAATCAAATCGAATTAAATAGAGATCAAATCACATTTAAATCATATCAAATCAGTCTAATTAATACGTATTTACCCTATCCCCTATATTGTACCATACAGATAAATTTCTTAATAGAGAAGTCTTCACCTTTATATAAACGCGATCATCCTCTCTTTTCTAATTCGTTTAGAAAGAAAACATGAAAAAAAACATGGCTTCTTTGAATTGAAATAAATCGAAACCCACTCGTACTCTTCTCACAACATCAAAAGAAAAATGGCGGAAATAAAAAACCGCACTCCCTCGTTTTCTGTAAAAATCGAATGAGCTAAAACCTGCTCCATTCTTCTTCCTTTTGAATTCAAAGACAAACGAGATCAGTCGCCCCCCTCTTAACAGTTTTAGGAAATCAAAAAAATCAAATCGAAGCCCGATAGCTTCACAATAAATGGTTGCTCCTTATTCTTTGCATACTCAATCGATTACATAAAAATCAATGACTTCATTCGAGTCCCTGATGTCCGACGTCCAAACTGTAGCTTGCGATATCATTTTGGAGGATTCAAGGAGTTCAATTCGAGTTTAGGGTTCACCAGCGTTTTCGAGATAAGGGATTTTGGAGGAACTGACTGAATCCATTTGTGAATTTGAGTTGAGCATGGAAGTTAACATCTTGTACGGGTCTTGTTTTGGGAAATCTGAATGGATTAGGGGTTACGATTTGCTCTTGTGGTTTGGTGCTTGGGTACGACATTTGGAGCAATCGGTTGAGGTGTTACACAATGCCGTTGAGGGATGGCCGGGAAGAATTAAAGAACTGAAATGTGGTGATGAGGAAGCCATAAAAAGTGGATACTGGATTTGAAATTAGGGAGTATGAACGACGTAATTTTAGATTTTGTTTTTGCTGAGCATCAAGTAAGGCTCAAACTGGGTTTGCCATTGGAACATGGCAGCGATACGTTTTGATGAACTCGAGTTGATGGAAGGGGGTTTGGTAGGTGAGATGCCTTCGGGGAAGTCAGGTGGATTAGTTTGGGAAGGGGCGAATCTGTTGGCTCTTAATGTCTTGTGACAGGCTTTGTTGTCAACTGTGTCAGATATGGGTGAGATGCGAACATGTTAAGGGATGTACGGTTCAGAAGGAGTTCATTTTTCTGTGATGGTCAGAGCTGCTTTGGCCTGGCGTGATGTCGAGTTTGTGATGTTGGGTGTAGCAAGGGGTACTCGCAGTTGAGATCGAAACAGTGGCTTATTTTTATTAAGGAAGGTAATTTAAATTTAAAATTTACTGAAGTTAATTTTATAATGTGTTTAAAAAAAAGAATATATAGGAAATTTATTTGTTTGTTTAAATAGTTAATTTAAAATAAATAAATGTTAATCAGAAAATTTAAATCAAATTATCGTAGGTACGAATTCATTCGAGAAGACTCATAGTCGATGATTTGGAAATAAACGAGATATTTGACAACTGCAAATTTCGGTGAGTAAATCTCACTCATATTTTAGTTAAAATTATTTTTGTTAGTTAAAAATAATTGTTTGTTGGTTGTTGGCATGCATTGAAATATTTTTGGTGTTTATTAAATATATTAGTTATTTAGGATCAGTGTTTGTGACTATTAATATATATGTATTGGTGGTTGGATTCCAGTAGTATCATTAGCGGATGCCCGCAGTATCATTAGCGGATGACCCTATACATCCCACGCTACAATAGTAGATGACCTTCTATACCGCGATATCCTGGCTCGAAGCAGGATGGGTATTATTTATGTTGACTAACGTCTGTGGATGCAGGAAAATAGGTTGGAGGGATCCAACTGGATTCCTCAAAAATATTATTGTTTGTTTGTTTCACATATGTTATCATATATGATGTGTTAGAAAACCTATGATGGATGATTGGGTGTTTTGGGGTGTTTAAATATCACTGGGCCTGAAGATATATAAAAGTATCGTGAAAGGGAATTTTAAATTTAAAAAGGGAAATCTATTTTTCTAAAATAGATTTTGAAATTGGAATGGGTTAAGAAATTTATAAACGATGTTTATAAATTAAATAATGCAGGGAATTGAAGTTGAATTTATAAACATGTTTATAAATGAATTGGGAAAAATTATCATTTAGATATTTTGAGAAATGTAAGTACAAGTGTGTTTTTAGGAAAAAGGGATATTTATTTTTTTAAAGGAGAAAGGTGGAAAATTTTCATTGGGTAATTTAAATTTTTAAATTCAAATGGGAATTTAAAACAAGGATTTGGAATTGTGTTAAAAAGGAAAACTAGGAAATTTATTCTGATATTCAGAATATAATTTGGATTAAAATTAATCCGTATGGATTTATAATGTAAATTCGATTAGATCGAATTTATTTAGATAAATATTTTCAGAAATATATTAGGATTATATTAAATAAAAGCTTAAATTTAAATATAGAAATAGATTCACTATTATATATATATAAGTAAAATCAATAAAATATTCCAGAATAGGAATCGGATTTCAAATGGAATTTGAAATGGAAAACTTGTTTTAATTTATAAAACAAGGAAGTTGGATTTACAAACGATGTTATAAATCTGGTGAAATAAATTATCATTAGATAAATTTTGAAGTTTAAATTCAAGTAAGAATTTAAAAGTAAAATTGGAAAACGTGTTGAAAATGGAATGGTTGATTGTATTCCATAGTTGGGATATAAACTGAATTAAGAAAAATCCAATGGGTTTATAATTGAAATTCGATTATTTTGAATTTTATAAAACAATTTGTTTCAAAGGGAATTGGAGTTCAGTATAGAAAATTGAGTTATAAATAAATTTATATCCGAGTAATGAAAAATCGTCGATTAGAGATTAATCGAAAATGTTAAGTTGAACGTGGAAACTGGATTTATATATTTTAAAATATATATTAGAATGGAGTTGAAATTTAAATCAAACGAAGTTTAAAATGTTTATATATTAAATATAATTAAAACGAACTCGCCATAGCACGGCAGTTCGTAAATTGGCGTTTCGAACTTCAATTGAGTATATAGAACTCAATTTAAGTCGAACTTCTTTGAAATAAGAACCGTCAGGACCAATTAGATAATAGTTTTCTAATGGAAGAGAAAGATCTGGATTTCGTCGAATAGATTTTGAGTTATGTCAAAATCAAATTTTTAGAAAAGCAGCGCTATAACCATTGTAAAACCATAACGGGTTATTTAATTAAATATAAGGATTTTAGGCAAAAAAAACTTATATTTACATAAGAAAAATCCGGACTTGAGTGGAAAAATATATTTGAACTGAAGTAAAGTAATGTGATTTTTTTCTTTTGAAACAAAAATCAGATTTTTAAATTATTGAATAGAATTAACTAATTTGAATAATAATTAGTTAATGAGATTTTAAATTGAAATTGGGCTTTGAATAAATGAATTCGATTTGGAAATTTATATTCGAAATCGAAAAGGAAAATTTAATTGAAAATGGAATTCAAGTTGTTTATATGCAAGTTAATATTTTATTTGAACATTTTATGTTCAAACAAAGATGTGGAATAGGCAAAATAGCTAATTAGAAAATAAATTAGCGAATTAGGTTAAGACGAATGGATTGAGTTGAAACCAAATGGGAATATTTGGATGTGTGCTAAACAGGTTTGGAATGAAGTATATGAAGAGCTATAAATTGAAATGCCCGACCAAAAGGTACACATTTAATTCCATATGAGATTTTATGCGTCGAATCGGCAAGCCACTTGACTTTTTGATTTTCTTTTTGAATGGAAAGGGCCTAGAGAGGCGAGTTGAGGTATGAACTATTGACCGGTACAAAGGAGGTTATGGCGAAATTTTCCGGAAATTTAAGGAGTTAGAATATTTTATGAAGATTTGATAATTATGAATCGATATATATATAGAATTCGATAAGGAAACGAAATTAAAATAGAATGTTATAAACAAAAAGGGAATCAATAAATTTAATCTGATAAAAATAGAAAGAGAAACGTATACACGTTTAAAAGATATGGATAATTAGTAATATGATGTTGATTATTCGAGGTAAGTGGTTTTGTCCGTTTTGAAGTTAAGGATGTTTCCAGTCAAGGTCTGAGAGGTAGTTATACCCCAACTTGATTGATTTCATTTTTAACCCATAAATAGCAAGATCCAGTCTCGAAGAGAAATGTTTGAATAAGAGTTAGTTGAATGTAGTATTTTGGGTTGTTGTAACAATGTTTTACACAACATTCTTTTTAACCCAAGTAAGTGGAAATTTGGAAATATAATAATAAATTTTTCTTGAGTATAGAAATAAATGAATGGTCGTGGAAGACATAAGTAATTGGAATGTTTCCAATTATAAGTAAAGGATATTTTCTAAGTACAGAAAATAAAAGAAGGCGAGATACGGAAATGTTTTCTAAATAGCGAAAGGCCAAGATGATAATTGAAAATATTTGTCTAACAAATATTGATAAGGAAATGGAAAGGGTGATTTAATTAATGGAATATTAATTAACAGGCCCAGTGATGGTTGGATGTTATGGATGAATGTTTGTTTGTTTTTCTTTGATAGTTAAATAACCGGCTATCGAAGTGTTTGCCAATATCATTGTCAATATGGAGAGACCGGTTGGCTTATTATCCGAGAACCACTCCGTATTGGCAGTAACATTGCGAATCAAATTATATGAAGATAATCGAAGACGGAGTAAAGTGCAAGGACTTTTTCTATTAATAGAAATGGTGCCTTCGGTTTCGTTCAATCCTAGAACGAACGTATATGGACGAATGTCTGACAGAGTATTTCCAATGATCGCATATGTTGGTCTGTATAGATGTATATGGTGGTGGAGAATTATTCTCTTGGCATAATATCCAGAATATATTTGTGCAATCAGTTAGTGATTAACGGATCTGACAATGTGGCATTCAAAATGATTGTGTTATCAATGAATGGAAAGTAATCGTAGCCTCAGGCCTCAACAACCGGGGAATGACAAAAATCAGGCAGGCGGCATGGCTATGTGGGTCGCTCCCATTAGGGTGTATAATCACCTATCTAGAAAAATTCCATTTGCTTATTTAATCTATTGATACTATCCTTTTCGGGGAACGACTACTGATCCTAACCGTTGGTGATATACATTCAATACACTCAAGCGAAATGAGTGGTTGATCATGTGTGGGCTGGGTTGTAAGATATTCTTGTTGAACCCAGTGTATTCCCCTCTAGAGATACACTATCGGAAGGTGGTTCCACACCTTGTCATGTTGGAAATCCAATCTCCGATAAGCGCCCTGCGGTTTTTGGTTTTATTATATATATGGAGCATGAGATGCAAGCGTTCCACTCGATTCTATTTATTTGATGTAGACATTATTATAATGTCACTGGATTTGATACTAAAAATATTTTGGGTTATCATAAGGTAAAAACCATTCGTGTTTATGTGTGGATCGGTCTTGCGATTATCGTTTCTTTCGAAAGGATTTTTAAAGTTGAACAAATGATTGGAGTTTACTCACACCAGTCCCATGACTGGCCCAGAGTTTATTTTGTTTTTGTTTTCCCTAAACTCTTAAGGTGCCCAAACTTGTACGGACAGTCAAGTAGTCGGGATTTTTCAGATTCACTTGGAAGAGCTGGAAGCAGGAGGCTTCACCAATTAGCTATAGACTATAATATTTCCGCTGTGTACTATGTTGTATCTGGAAACAGGTGTTTATAACCGTTCTAGGAATAACTGTTGTGATCTGATAATGGTATGTATATATAGTTACTGATTTGTATTTCAAAAGTTATGTTATTTAATATATTTTATTTGTTCCGCTGTGAGATTTGTGTTCTTCGTTTTTCTTCTATTCTAACTTTTCTTTCTTTCTATTCCTCATCCTCTAATTTCTTTCTACTAATGATTCGTATTTCTATGTCATTTGGGTTGGACGTGTGGTGTTATTAGTCAACTCAAAGGGTACGGAAATTCGGGCCATTACAGTTGGTATCAGAGCTTAGGCTGAGCGAATACCTAGGCTTTGGTGGGATTGTGCTCATTAGAGATAGGGTCACTAGTAACTTAGAATAAGTTGAGTGTATATTACGAGAGAACATATTTGTTAATTGATATAAAAAATTGTTTTCTGTTGGCTTGTCTGTTAAGTGAGTTATGAATTCTATTTGAATCGTGGGACGCCACAGAGTCGATTTAAATTCTATTTCGACACAATATTGTTTTAAAGTGGGTAAATGAAATAATTTTACCTAAAATTCTATTTTTATATAGAAAGAAGTAACAATTTCAAAAAATTATTATATTACATGGATGTGTTAGTTATTAGGATTATAATCAAATGAGATTATAAGAAATAAAATGGAATATACATAGTCCAAATAGAATGTGTATATGAATGAAATATACAAATGAGTTGAACTAAAATTGAATTAAAACCGGAATTTGGAATTTAAAATCCTGGGAAGATTGTAAAATATTTTCTAAAGTATATTAAAATAATATATTTTGTTTGGAAGGATTTTTGAATGAAATCATTTTGACTGAATTTTAAAAGCGATAAAGCTCTGAACTCACTTCAGTGGCTGGGAAATAATTCTGATGATGATCGCGACATCGTCAGTGTTCATTTTCGAGTTTCTAAGTGATGGATTGCTACCTTAGAAAAGTTTTTAAAGGAATTTGTTTGAAAGAAAACAAGTTGGTTTGAATATTCAAATGTCTTGAATTTGTGATGGAAATAAATATATGTATATATTTATATGATTTCTAAAGGATTTGAAATGAAAACCAGGGGATTTGAATTCTAGAATTTAAATTGTACTTAAGCAAGTTAAATGGATCAAAAGGAATAAATTGATTAAAATCAATTTAAATGAGTCTGGAATGAATATCAATGAAATATGAATCAGATGTGAATGAACAAAAACCAAAAGTTTTGGTAGAACTGAAATTATAGAAGTTTGACATGTTGAGTTTCAACATAAGTGGAGTTTGAAAAGTAATAGGTTAGTAGCATTTTTCCTACCTTAGTAATTTCGGGGACGAAATTCTTTTGAGAGGGGAAGAATGTAACGACCCGGATTTTGTGATCGATTAATTTCAAATATTTAATATTTGTTTAAAAATTTAGTTGATAATATAAATGAATTTTTATATTAAGTTATCGATTTATTAATCAATTTCGATTTAATATCGAATATATTAAATTATCATAATACGAAAATAATTCAATTCGAGATTTAAACTGAGTCAAAATAGTTCAGATAATAAATATAAATTCTATGTGAATATAACAATAATATATTATCGAGAAATTGATTTATTTCTGAATTTAAATTATTTTATATCGATTTAAAATTATTATTCTATATACGTTCAAATTAAATATTAAAATATATTCAATTCAGTTCAGAATAGCGTTATAATATTGGAACGACGGTCGGTACGCTAAAATAGCGGTTCACGATTTTTTGATTATGAACCCCGATTTATTTGATTAGTGAATAAGATCAAAATCAAATCGTTATCTTTTTAAAAAAGAAATAAGAATCTCTTTAAATCAAATCGAATTAAATAGAGATCAAATCACGTCTAACTCATATCAAATCAGTCTAATTAATACGTACTTACCCTATCCCCTATATTGTACCATATAGATAAATTTCTTAATGGAGAAGTCTTCACCTTTATATAAACGCGATCATCCTCTTTTTTCTAATTCGTTCAGAAAGAAAACAAAAAAATGGCTTCTTTGAATTGAAATAAATCGAAACCCATTCCGACTCGTACTCTTCTCACAACATCAAAAGAAAAATGGAAATCAAAACCCGCACTCCCTCATTTTCTGTAAAAATCGAATGATCTAAAACCTGCTCCATTCTTCTTCTTTTTGAATTCAAAAACAAACGAGATCAGTCGCTCCCTTCTTAACAGTTTTAGGAAATCAAAAAAATCGAAATCGAATCCCGATAGCTTCACAATAAATGGCTGCTTCTTATTCTTTGCAAACTCGATCGATTACATAAAAATCAATGACTTCGTTCGCCCCGACATCAAAACTGTAGCTTGGGATATCATTTTGGAGGATTCAAGGAGTTCAATTCGAGTTTAGGGTTCACCAACGTTTTCGAGATAAGGGATTTTGGAGGAAATGACTGAATCCATTTGTGAATTTGAATTCAGAGTGGAAGTTAACTTCTTGTACGGGTTTTGTTTTGGGAAATCTGAATGGAATAGGGGTTGCGATTTGCTCTTGTGGTTCGGTGCTTGGGTACTACATTTAGAGCAGTCGGTTGAGGTGTTACACAGTGTCGTTGAGGGATGGCCGGGAAGAATTAGAGAGCTGAAATGTGGTGATGAGGAAGGCATAAAAGTGGATACTGGAGTTGAAATTAGGGAGTATGAACGAGGTAATTTTGGATTTCGTTTTTGCTGAGCATCAAGTAAGGCTCAAACTGGGTTTGCCATTGGAACCTGGCAGCGATATGTTTTGATGAACTCGATTTGGTGGAAGGGGGTTTGGTAGGTGAGATGCCTTTGGGGAAGTCAGGTGGATTAGTTTTGTGAAGGGGTGAACCTGGTGGTTCTTAATGTCTTGTGACAGGCTTTGTTGTCAACTGTGCCAGATATGGGTGAGATGCGAACATGTTAAGGGATGTACGCTTCAGAAGGAGTTCATTTTTCTGTGATGGTCTGGGCTGCGTTGGCCTGGCTAGGTGTCGAGTTTGTGATGTTAGGTGTAGCAAGGGGTACTCGCAGTTGAGATCGAAACAGTGGCTTATTTTCGTTAAGCAAGGTCATTTAAATTTAAAATTTACTGAAGTTAATTTTATAATGTGTTTTAAAAAAAGAATATATAGGAAATTTATTTATTCGTTTAAATAGTTAATTTAAAATAAATAAATGTTAATTAGAAAATTTAAATCAAATTATCGTAGGTGCAAATTCATTCGAGAAGATTCATAGCCGATGATTTGGAAATAAACGAGATATTCGACAACTGCAAATTTCGGTGAGTAAATCTCACTCACATTTTATATAGAATTATTTTTGTTTGTTAAAAATAATTATTTGTTGGTTATTTGCATGCATTGAAATATTTTTGGTGCTTATTAAATATATTAGTTATTTAGGATCGGTGTTTGTGGCTATTAATATATATATATATATGTATTGTTGGTTGGATTCCTGCAGTATCATTAGTGGATGCCCGCTGTATCATTTGCGGATGACCCTATACGTCCCACGCTATGATATTGGATGACCTTCTATACCGCGATATCCGGCCTTGAAGCAGGATGGGTATTATTTTTGTTGACTAACGTCTGTGGATGCAGGAAAACAGGTCGGAGGGATCCAACTGGATTCCTCAAAAATATTATTGTTTGTTTGTTTCACATATGTTATCATATATGATGTGTTAGAAAACCCGTGATGGATGATTGGGTGTTTTGGGGTGTTTAAATATCACTAGGCCTGAAGATATATAAAAGTATCATGAAAAGGGATTTTAAATTTAAAAAGGGAAATCTATTTTTCTAAAATATATTTTGAAATTGGAAAGGGTTAAGAAATTTATAAACGATGTTTATAAATTAAATAATGCAGGGAAATGAAGTTGAATTTATAAACGTGTGTAACGTCTGGGATTTTCGCCCCAGAAAATCAACATAAATACACTGTCAATTTCTCGAGCATCGAAAATACCGGGACATTAATAGAAGAATTTAGAGGGTGAGAAAGAAAAGATAGAACTAATAGAATAGAAGAAGAAGAAGATCACAATTGAACAGAATCAGAGTAAACACGAATCTCACAGTGGAATAATAAAATGTATTGTATAACATAACTTTGAATTACAAAACTGAATTTGTATATATACATACCATATCAGAGTCTAACTTATATACATCACAGCGGAAATAACTCTACATAAAAAATGGTGAAGCTTCCTGCTTTTGAGCTCCTTCAAGTGAATCTGTAAAATCCTGAAACACTTGACTGCCCGTACAAATTTGGGCACCCAAGAGTTTAGGGGAAACAAACAAAATAAACTCTGGGTCAGTCATGGGACTGGTGTGAGTAAATTCCAACCATACTGTTTAACTTTGGAAAAAACCTTACTTTAACCCAAAGTTTCTTTGATATCAAAACCAGTGATATTATGATAATGTCTAAACAAATAATTATACAAGTAGCAGAACGCTTGCATCTCACGTTCCACATATATATGGTATAAAATCATAAACCGCAGGGCGCTTATTGGAGAATGGATTTCAACAGACAAGGTATGGGAGCACCTTCTGAATAGTGTACTCTAGAGGGGATACACTCAGGGTTCAACAAGAACGTCTTGCAACCCGGCCACACATGACCGCTCACTCATTTATCTTGAGTGTCGCGAATATATTATCACCACGGTTGTAGGCCATCCAACCGTCATCCGAAGATACAGAATCGAAAGGAAGTATAAATATGAATTTTCTCTAGATCGGTGACAATACACCCTGCTTGGGGATGACCCAACTAGCCATGCTGCCTAGCCCAACTTTTGTCATTCCTGGTTGTGAGGCTAGAGGCTACGTCTATTTTTAGAACATCTGATCACTGTTCACTATGAACGCCACATCGTCAAACCCGTCAATTCACTAATCGATTCCCAAACATATTACGGGAATAAAAAGCTAAGAGGAACGAATTCCTCCGCCACCAGACGTAATACCTTTAAGAGATCAACCGTACGTGATTTACTAGGTATACTCTGTCAGACACTCGTCTATACAAGTTGTCCTGGGACTGGACAAACATAAACCATTATTCTGGAACTGGACGACCCTTGCATTTAACTCCGTCTTCAATTGTTTCAGCATAATCTAATTCGCAGCGCTTATGCCTATACGGAGTGGTTTTCGGATAATCTATCCAACCAGTCTCCCCGTATTGACAACGATGGTCAAAACACTTCGATAGTCGGTTATTTAACTATCGAAGTAAAAACAAACATCCATTCTAATGTATAACTAAACATCATACAATCACGGGCGCTTTTTATTTAACATTCGTTATATTTTCAAATTCCCATATCCCACTAGGTATTTCTCAAACTCTGTTTTTGCCTTTAACACTTTTTGGAAAACATTTCCAATTATTATAAACTTTTATTCTTTCATGTTCCAGAAAATATCCGTTATTAATGTTCGAACTATTCTCCCTTAATTTCACATTCTTTATTTCTATACTTGGGTAATCTACCTTATTTACATTGGAAAATATTTCCAAATTCACCTTAACCTTTTAATCGGCCCAACGTTCACTTTTAAAACATCGTTCCCTTTGGAATGGGAATACCCTCCCTTCTTATAGAAATCTAAACACCTTGATCATTTAACTCTTTATTCACGTAATAATCACCCTTATCTTGTTTACCGAAATCTCTTTCATACTTTTCACTCCTATTCCTCTTTATAAACTCTGTCTCTAAGTCAATTTCTTATCTAATCGATATCAAGTTTATAACTAAATACTGATTTCTATCCTATCAACATTTATTTGTTTAAACTAAATGTTAACTATTCTATCAGATTATGATTCCTAAAATAATTTACTTTTAATACATTCGACCTCGTCGAATTCTAGTTCCAAATCCTAACGGTTTAATTCTAATCACATTTCGAACATCGAAATGCTGTCATCGTTTTCTAATGCGATTCCCCAATTCTTTTTCTAAACTCTTTCTTATATTTTTTTGAACAAACGTCGTTACTTATTACTCTAGAATAAGTGGATTTCAAACCAAACTGTTACATTTCCTAGGAAGTGCTGCTATATATAAAAGTCACGCTTAAGTCTAATCAACAGCAGTTAATTTGTCGCTATAGTTCTAAACTTGTCATACGCTGTAATATTCTCCTTATAACTAATCTCAACATTACAGTCACACTTACCTTATCAACAACGTTAATTTATTGCTATAGTTCAACTTGTCATACGCTGTAATATTCTTTGTTATAACTAATCTTGACATAACAGTCACACTTATCTTATCAACAGCGTTATTTTATCGCTATAAATTCTAAGACTGGCAATACGCTGCCGTATTCCTTTTATACACATCTTGACATCTCTTTCCGTTACAAACTGTTATCGTTCCTCGATAATAGTGAAGCCGTTCAAGTTGGGGTATTCTATTTACCTCTCAGACCTTGATCGACAACGTTCTTATCTTAGAACAGATATACGTTCGTAACTCTAAACTCCTTATTACTTATAGTATACATCAAATCGTATTCCCTTGTTTTATTTTGGAATACGGTTTTATAATACCACAACTTTATTTTGAACTTGGTTGCGTTACGATTATTTATATTCCACATTAACTTTTCGCTTTCTCTATTCCACGGTTCTATTGATAACTTCTTAAATTAAAAGGTAATTAAATCTCATTTATTTCTAAACGGTTTCCATTAGATTAATTAAAGGCCAATTAATCTAATAATCATTTTCCAAATAACAGTTGATTAAATCAACTTCATTTCATCAGTAAATTCGTTAACTGATCTTAATTACTTCTCATTAGATTAATATAATTAATCTAATAATATTTCTAAAATTGTTTATCTTAAATATAATTTTCCAAATACTTAATCATTGGATAATTTCTGCTTTATAAACTTATTTAAATATCAACAATCGTTTTTATTTATTTTATAAAAACGAACTCTAAAATACTGATTTATAATAGAACTTCTATTATAAATTTAAATCTTCTTTTTAATTATAAAAATATAATTTTTATAATTAACCTCGTTGATTTGCCTGACGGCCAATCAACTCCTTAACAAAACGATGGTTTTACGGTCGACTGTTATCACTTTCTAAATTGATATCGTTTATTGATTTATCGAAACAGATGTTGAAATTCCGTTCAACATCAATATTCACATGGGGTTTTACATATAATTCGGGTTCATACAAAACAAACAGTACATATAATTATCAAGGAATCCGGTCGGATTCCTCCAACCGATTTCCGCATCTACAGATGTCAGTCAACACAATTTACACTAACTCTATACTAGGGGATATCCTAATCGGTGGAATCAGTGTCCAATCGATGGTGTGTAAATATACGACCATATGTATATTTCAACCATTTTAATTGTAATCTACCGAAGCGACCATCACACAACATTCAACCAATATTATAATATTTAAAAATAGAGCAGAGTCAGTGAATTTACTCACCTTGGCCCGTTAACCATTAAAAACGATTTGCGTCGGTACCCCGGATCAGACATTAAAATTTCCAACAGCTCCATAGCCAATCCGACCAGCTTGACCATGTCGTACTCGTTGTTGCGATTCCAACGCAACCCGTTTCATTTTTCAGCTTTTAATATCGGCTCACCCCGTTCTCAAAACCCCACGATTAATATTTCCTTACCTTGTCCACTTCAGAACTAAGATTGTAACACCCCACACCCGCTAAGGTCACTCACTAAGGGAATGCCTTAGTTTCGGTGGAGTATTTTTAGTGAGTATAGAACAGAAAAATTACAACAAGACAGATATAAGTAATACTTGAAAATTAAAACATCATTTCATTGCAGCGGAAAGTAAAACATGTTTGGTTACATCACAAAACCATAACAAGAGTCAAGTACATAATATCCATCCTGATAAAATAGAAGTACATAATCCCACTACATAGATAATAGCCATAATAGAAAAGATAAACCGAGCTTTACTTCTACGGCCCAAGCCCCCAAAAGATAGATATAGCGGTCTGATCCAAGCCCACTAGTGCTAGGCCCACTCTGAAAACCTGAGGGTTGGGAAAAGATAAAAAAACAACGGGGTCGGACATAAGTCTGAGCGAGTCCTATAACCTTAACAATACAATCATTAAAGTAATTAGGGTATGATATAAACAAGGTACGGTACCTCTGGGGATAATGACTACACTAAGTAGCCAACTAAACACAGGATGTACTAAGATAACCGAAAAGACGCATTTACCCACCCAAGGATAATTACTACACTGCACCACACCACTCGTTCCTACTTAAAGGTTGATCCCTCTAAGTGTACTTAGTAATATAATTAGTAGTTTCGTGTACCCCTAGCTGACTACATAGGTGCCGTCTGCCCCTATTTCCACTAGGTGCACCCACTACCCCCCATTCGATCGGCTCCCTAACGTAGATACCCGTGCTGGCCCCACAGTGGGGTGTATCATCCCCCAAAGTGGCAACCTGATAATATCAACGGTGCACGGCTTATACCTACACGATGCAACAACGTCTTACTTACCAGCCCGGGTCCACACACGCATATGAAACCCGTTGGACTTGCGTTGCCACCGCTAACCCGTTTTGGCCTCTTACAGTCAAGCCCAATATGCGTGTCCCGTCCTCGACTTGGGTCGAGCCCACAAAGATACGTTTGGGATATTGGTTGAAATGGGCCCCCACAAGCTACCCACCTAAGCTTGTCATTTCTAGTGAATCCCACTTAACCCTTTAACCATATCCACTTACATGTTATAAATTTTGGTTAAGTCTTTTAATTATATTTTAATTGCCACTCAAGGCACCCACTAGATTTCCGCATGCCACCCAAGGCACTTACTTGATTCCCACATGCCACCCAAGGCACTTACTTAACCATTTAATCATGTTTAATTACATGTTCCACTTTGGTTAAGTATTCTAATCGTATTTTCTATTGCCACCCAAGGCAACCCACTAGTTTCCTCATGCCACCCAAGGCACCCCCACTAGTTACTACATGCCACCCAAGGCACCCACTTAACCCCTCATGCCCCACTACATGCTAATTTGGTTAAGTGTTTCTTAATTAATTAAGATCGTAACCTTTGTAAAGACCTCTCACATTAGACTGTCTTTTATGGCAGCTGGATATGCCGGTTGGTTCCGGGCAGCCTTACACCATAACAGAGTCTAACCTCGTGTCTTTACACTTGTCACGTATTTAGTTTATGACTAAGACCTCTCACATTGGGCCAATCATTTGTAGCCGCTGGATTTGCCGGTCGGTTCCGGGCAGTCTTATGCTACAAAAGGGTCCAACCTCGTGTCTTAGTCGATTAATTACACCTAATTAATCACCCCCATAATTTGTATTAATTATCCCTAATTGATTACCAATTTCAAGAATATGGGTAGACCTAACTCAATAGGTAAATTCCCAATTCCATAATATGGGTAGACCTAACTTAATAGGTAAATTCCCAATTCCATAATATGGGTAGACCTAACTTAATAGGTAAATTCCCAATTATGTCCATTCACTTTATGTTATGCTTAAGCATACCCATTTCACACCATTTTATTAACATGCATATTAACCCCATCGTTCCCCACGTAATTCGTTCTCATAACATGACATAATAAAGGGAAGATTCATCACAAATGCCATGGGTTTAACCAACATAGCATATAACTTTATCATGGGTTTAAAAGGTGTCAACTTGCATATATGAGCATACATTAAACCCAACTAGCATTTAACCCAAACTTACATGAAGCACATATGTCACAAAGGGGGTAACTTGCATATGATTCTTATGTCATACAAAGGTGTGAACTTGCATAGCATGTCACATGTTAACTTGCATATAACCAAACACATAACTTGCATAACATGTTACATATGAACTTGCATATAATCATGCACATAACTTGCATATAACCAAACACATAACTTGCATAACATGTTACATATGAACTTGCATATAATCATGCACATAACTTGAATATAACCAAACACATAACTTGCATAACATGTTACATATGAACTTGCATATAATCATGCACATAACTTGCATATAACCAAACACATAACTTGCATAACATGTTACATATGAACTTGCATATAATCATGCACATAACTTGCATATAACCAAACACATAACTTGCATAACATGTTACATATGAACTTGCATATAATCATGCACATAACTTGCATATAACCAAACACATAACTTGCATAACATGTTACATATGAACTTGCATATAATCATGCACATAACTTGCATTACATGTTACATATGAACTTGCATATAATCTCACATATAGCTTGCATAACATGTTACATATGAACTTGCATATAATCTCACATATAGCTTGCATAACATGTTACATATGAATCAATGTTCAACATAGTGTTTTGCATAATGAGCATCATAAAACATAGCATTAAACTTGCATAACATATAGCATAAAACTTGCAAAACACACAACATACACTATACTAAACTTGCATAAACACATTGATCCACAAACATAGCCATATCTTATCATATCCTATCATAATCAATTTAACAATTGATTATTAAGGCTATAGAAACTCACCACTAAACTCCAATAAGCAAACCCTTGCCAAAAATCACCCAAAAACTCTAGCCTTGAAAATAAAGCTTGCAACTTGATGATGAATGCAAGCTAATGATCACTCATACAACTTAAAAATGCTTGTATGAACATGAAAGCCTTCATAGAAATAGTTTAGAAAGAGGATGGAGGCTAGGGTTTTGAGTGGAGGCCATGATCATAGAAAATTTTGGCATAGTTTAGTTAGAGGATAGGATTATGATCATTTAGGGCTAGCTTAAGGTCTTATTTATAGGATTAGGATGTGTTTCTAACCCTTAGATTAACCCTAATTCTATTTAGAGCCATCAGATTTCGTCCAGCCCTCCAAAACACAGCCCAAAACTCAAACTGGTGCACTCAGGCTAACCTGGCCGAGCAAGCCAGGTTTTGCCCAAGACGACAGGCAAGTCGACAGGGCTGTCGACTTGGTCTGTGCCAAGTCAACTCCCCTGTCGACAGGGCTGTCGACATGGCCTGGGCGGGAAGTTTCCCGCCTAGCCCCATTTCTGCTCTTTTGAAATCTGTTTTGAATTTTGAATTTTCAGAAAACTTCTTTGGGCCTTAACCGGGTCATACGGACTCCGATTTACAAAATTTCGGACTCTATTTCGCGTATTTTTCCAAGACGAACGCAATGGCACAGCCCGTTTCCCCCAATTCTCACTTCTGAGATTATTTATTCTGTAATTAGTGAATATTAGTATTAACTGAAATTCGGGGTGTTACATTCTCCCCTCCTTAAAGGATTTCGTCCCCGAAATCTCTAAGCTAAGGAGAATGCATATCCTACCATCCAAACAACCATCTACTCAATCCATCAAACACGGGCATCCATTGTCCTTAAAACAATTTCTAATGATGTATGAGCATATGCAAAGAGTGTGTGTATATGTTCCCTATCTAATGTATGAACATATGCAAACCATGATAGTGCCATGCATCCAATATGTATGCGAGAGAACCCTATCGACACATACTGTATCTATATGAGTGCACAATCATTCACCAAAATGCATCATCCATATGATAACACAACCATTATACATCCATCAATTTAGCTACCTACACACAATTATATGCAATATGCAATATGAAGTGACTGAGCCGATCTAGTGTCTAGAGTGTGTGTATATGCATCCACGAGCAACCACTAGCAAACACTTGCATCCACATGCATCCATCAATCATAACATGTCTCAAACACATGTTTCAACCATAGGTTTACCCTATCTAAAGGTCAAAGGTACTAACGAGAGGACATACTACAAATAAGATAAGTACTAGTCAAACGATAAAGGAGAAATCAAAAGGCATATCCTAAAAAGGAATGGGTATAATGAACGCATCTTCTCTTCCGTCTCTAAAGTAGCGTTGCTCTCATCTTCTCCCCATTGCACTTTGACTAGTTGAACCTCTCGATTCCTCAACTTCCTAGTCTCTGACCCAAGGATGCGAGTAGGAGCTTGTCGAATCGTCTCATCACGCTCTATCTCTACTTCTTTAAGCAAGCTCGGCTCTACCACCTCAGCGGTCTCATGTAGGCACTTCCTCAAATGTGACACATGGAATACATCATGTACACCACTAAGCCTGTCGGGCAACTCCACTCTATAGGCCATCTGTCCAATCCTTTCCTTAATAGGAAACGGTCCAACAAACCTTGGTGCTAACTTCCCAACAGATCCAAAGCGAACCACATTTCGTAACGGAGATACTTTGATAAAACCATGTCCCCAACATCAAACTTAAGCTCTGCTCTCCTCTTGTCTGCATAAGATTTCTGTCTGTCTTGCGCCGCTTTCATCCTTCTTCGAATCAAATCAATCTTTTCCGAAGTCTTTCTAACCATATCGGGCCCAAGAAAGATCTCATCCGTAGATTCCCACCAACATGTAGGTGATCGACAAGGCCTTCCATAAAGAGCTTCGAAAGGAGCCATGCCAATACTAGATTGAAAGCTGTTATTATACGCGAACTCCACCAATGGAAGATACTCTTCCCCTGTACCTCCAAAATTCAAGATACATAGCCTCAAAAGGTCTTCTAAAATACGATTCACCCTCTCGGTCTGGCCGTCCGTCTGAGGATGATATGCGGTACTCAAACATAACTGAGTCCCTACCGCCTCTTGCAAACACTTCCAAAACTCGCTAGTGAAGATAGGATCTCGATCGCTCACTATACTGGAAGGTACACCATGTAATCTAACAATCTCTCGAATGTAAACTGAAGCTAGCCATGCAGCAGTCCTCTTACTCTTCACGGGTATAAAATGGGCACTCTTAGTAAGTCTGTCTACCACACCCCAAATTCCCGTATTACCCTTCCTCGATCTCGGTAATCCATCGAAAAAATCCATCGAGACACTATCCCCCTTCCATAGCGGAACTTCCAATGGGTGAAGCAACCCACCAGGTTTCTTTTGCTCCGCTTTTACTTGTTGGCACACCAAGCATCTAGCGACATACTCGGCCGCGTCTTTCTTCATACCGGCCCAAAAGAAAACTCACTTCATGTCTTGGTACATTTTGTCCCTACCGGGATGAATGGTCATCTTCGAACGATGTGCATCATCAAGTATAGCCTTCCTCAAACCCTCGTCTTGCGGTACACAAAGTCTACCGTCTCTACGCAACCACCCCTTACCATCTAGGGTGTACCTACTCAAATGGCTAGACGACTCCCCCTCCTCATGAGCTTCTCTACTAACTCAACCAACTGTGGGTCGTCTCGCTGTGCTCCGCCAATCCGCCCCAAAAGAGTAGGCCTAACCTCCAAGGAGGCTAGCAAACCGGGTACAAAGTCAACGGAAGGTCTAAAGTCAAACATAGAAATAAACTCTAAGCTCCGTCGTTCAACGAACAATGAACTCAAGGACAACCTTTTTCTACTTAAGGCGTCTGCTACCACGTTACCCTTGCCATGGGTATACGCTATCTCAAACTCATAGGATGCTAAGAATCCCATACACTTTTGCTGTCCTAAGACTATGCGCTCGAAGAGTCTCCAACACTTCCCTAAGATGTAGGGCATGCTCTTCTCCACTTTTAGAGAAAATCAGGATATTACCCCATCCAAAATCATCACAACTGTCCATCTCTCACGCAGACCATCCTAGTCGAACTTGACATCCCCCAAGTGCAAGCCCCAAAGGCCTAAACCAATATCAGACAAACACCCAAGGGATATCTCCTTCGAGTTCAGACGACCTACGTGAGATGATACTAGTAAAAATGGCTAAACAATTAAGCCTTTGACCAACTTTGGATGTCCTCGCCAGTATCGCTCCAAAACCACCGTTTTTCCCATAACTGGCTTTGCTCAACCTATTAAGCACACACGAAAACTTATTTCGCTCCTAGAAAAGACCAAGATGTCATTTACAAAGACCATCACAAACTTATTTAGGTACTCCCTGAACACCCTTCTCATCAAATCAACAAAGTATGCGGGGGCGTTCGTCAAACCAAATGGAATCACCAGCCACTCATAAAAACCATCCAGAGTCCTAAAGGTAGTCTTCTCTATACTATCCTCAGCCACTCTCAACTGATGAAACCCCGTGGCTAAGTCCAACTACGAAAACACTGAGGCGCCAACCAACTGATCAAAGAGATCATCAATCCTCGGCAATGGGTGTCTATTCTTCTTTGTTATCTTTAGCCTACACAAAGTCTGAGGGACCCATCCGCCTTCGTGGCAAAAACTACTGGAGCACCCCACTCCGATATACTTCGTCTTATGAACCCCTTCTCAAGCAAATCGCCTACTTGCTTATGGAGTTCCCTCCTCTCACGAGGAGCCATGTGGCACACTGGCCAAGATACCGGTTTGGCATTGTCTACCAGATATATTCGAAAGTCAATCTCCCGCTCCGGAGGTAAGCCCTTCACCTCCTCAAACACATCCGAGTATTCCCGGACCACTCTAACAGATCGCAAACTCTCGACCGACGTGTCAAGCGATTCTAGATAACTTAGCATAACAGATTCCATGGGATTACAAGAGATCTCGAGAGTGTTACCCAAGCGGGTCATAAGCCTAATAACTCTCCCTTCAAAATCAAGAACGACACCACTACTGGATAACCAGTCCATGCCCAAAACTAACCCATAGCCCGTGAAGCCCAAAAAGCATCACATCTAAACTCAACGCTAAGTATAGAAACTTTCAAACCCAAACACATCATGGAGCCCCAATTGGGTTTGAAACAACTAAGGGATCATCTACTAAACTGGTGTCTAAGTGCGGTGACTCAACTAACAATGATGAGATAAACGAACTCGATGCGTCAGAATCAAATAAATTTCGAACCGGATAATAAAGAAATCCAAATTCCAACCTAGACGGTCCTATCCCCATCTGGTACACTAGCCGTGAGGGAATACAACTACCCTCCAGGAGATTCCGTACCTTGCCCTTGCCTCTTTGGACAATCCTAGTAAGGTGTCCTATTCCTCCCAAAAGGATAACTACTAGCCCTCTTCTTCCCATTCTCCACTCGTAACCTCCCATCAAAATGAGGTTTCGCTCTTCATTAACCAAACAACTATTTGAGCCTTCCTCCCATCGTCTATCCAATAGGTACCTACAAGTCCTCCTCCTCTTGATCCAACTTCTAGTCCGACTAATGTCTAAGTCCCTTGAAGTGGTTTTCCATTCTTATCTATCTTAGAAAGATCATCTATACGCGGAGGGGAAACTCAAAACGAGAGAGGAAGAGATTCAAAACGGAGAATTTGAAAGATACAGATATGGCTATTGGGGATTATGCTTTTCTTTCAAAAACTTTTCTCTTAAAAGACATGTTTTTGAAAATACTCCTTTCAAAAATATTCTTAGAAAATAGTTTTTCTAAAAAAATTATCTGTTCTGGTAACCTTAAGCTCTGATACCACGTGTAACACCCCACACCCGCTAAGGTCACTCACTAAGGGAATGCCATAGTTTTGGTGGAGTATTTTTAGTGAGTATAGAACAGAAAAATTACAACAAGACAGATATAAGTAATACTTGAAAATTAAAACATCATTTCATTGCAGCGGAAAGTAAAACATGTTTGGTTACATCACAAAACCATAACAAGAGTCAAGTACATAATATCCATCCTGATAAAATAGAAGTACATAATCCCACTACATAGATAATAGCCATAATAGAAAAGATAAACCGAGCTTTACTTCTACGGTCCAAGCCCCCAAAAGATAGATATAGCGGTCTGATCCAAGCCCACTAGTGCTAGGCCCACTCTGAAAACCTGAGGGTTGGGAAAAAGATAAAAAAACAACGGGGTCAGACATAAGTCTGAGCGAGTCCTATAATCTTAACAATACAATCATTAAAGTAATTAGGGTATGATATAAACAAGGTACGGTACCTCTGGGGATAATGACTACACTAAGTAGCCAACTAAACACAGGATGTACTAAGATAACCGAAAAGACGCATTTACCCACCCAAGGATAATTACTACACTGCACCACACCAGTCGTTCCTACTTAAAGGTTGATCCCTCTAAGTGTACTTAGTAATATAATTAGTAGTTTCGTGTACCCCTAGCTGACTACAAAGGTGCCGTCTGCCCCTATTTCCACTAGGTGTACCCACTACCCCCCATTCGATCGGCTCCCTAACGTAGATACCCGTGCTGGCCCCACAGTGGGGTGTATCATCCCCCAAAGTGGCAACCTGATAATATCAACGGTGCATGGCTTATACCTACACGATGCAACAACGTCTTACTTACCAGCCCGGGTCCACACACGCATATGAAACCCGTTGGACTTGCGTTGCCACCGCTAACCCGTTTTGGCCTCTTACAGTCAAGCCCAATATGCGTGTCCCGTCCTCGACTTGGGTCGAGCCCACAAAGATACGTTTGGGATATTGGTTGAAATGGGCCCCCACAAGCTACCCACCTAAGCTTGTCATTTCTAGTGAGTCCCACTTAACCCTTTAACCATGTCCACTTACATGTTATAAATTTTGGTTAAGTCTTTTAATCATATTTTAATTGCCACTCAAGGCACCCACTAGATTTCCACATGCCACCCAAGGCACTTACTTGATTCCCACATGCCACCCAAGGCACTTACTTAACCCTTTAATCATGTTTAATTACATGTTCCACTTTGGTTAAGTATTCTAATCGTATTTTCTATTGCCACCCAAGGCAACCCACTAGTTTCCTCATGCCACCCAAGGCACCCCCACTAGTTACTACATGCCACCCAAGGCACCCACTTAACCCCTCATGCCCCACTACGTGCTAATTTGGTTAAGTGTTTCTTAATTAATCAAGATCGTAACCTTTGTAAAGACCTCTCACATTAGACTGTCTTTTATGGCAGCTGGATATGCCGGTTGGTTCCGTGCAGCCTTACACCATAACAGAGTCTAACCTCGTGTCTTTACACTTGTCACGTATTTAGTTTATGACTAAGACCTCTCACATTGGGCCAATCATTTGTAGCCGCTGGATTTGCCGGTCAGTTCCGGGCAGTCTTATGCTACAAAAGGGTCCAACCTCGTGTCTTAGTCGATTAATTACACCTAATTAATCACCCCCATAATTTGTATTAATTATCCCTAATTAATTACCAATTTCAAGAATATGGGTAGACCTAACTCAATAGGTAAATTCCCAATTCCATAATATGGGTAGACCTAACTTAATAGGTAAATTCCCAATTCCATAATATGGGTAGACCTAACTTAATAGGTAAATTCCCAATTATGTCCATTCACTTTATGTTATGCTTAAGCATACCCATTTCACACCATTTTATTAACATGCATATTAACCCCATCGTTCCCCACGTAATTCGTTCTCATAACATGACATAATAAAGGGAAGATTCATCACAAATGCCATGGGTTTAACCAACATAGCATATAACTTTATCATGGGTTTAAAAGGTGTCAACTTGCATATATGAGCATACATTAAACCCAACTAGCATTTAACCCAAACTTACATGAAGCACATATGTCACAAAGGGGGTAACTTGCATATGATTCTTATGTCATACAAAGGTGTGAACTTGCATAGCATGTCACATGTTAACTTGAATATAACCAAACACATAACTTGCATAACATGTTACATATGAACTTGCATATAATCATGCACATAACTTGCATATAACCAAACACATAACTTGCATAACATGTTACATATGAACTTGCATATAATCATGCACATAACTTGCATATAACCAAACACATAACTTGCATAACATGTTACATATGAACTTGCATATAATCATGCACATAACTTGCATATAACCAAACACATAACTTGCATAACATGTTACATATGAACTTGCATATAATCATGCACATAACTTGCATATAACCAAACACATAACTTGCATAACATGTTACATATGAACTTGCATATAATCATGCACATAACTTGCATTACATGTTACATATGAACTTGCATATAATCTCACATATAGCTTGCATAACATGTTACATATGAACTTGCATATAATCTCACATATAGCTTGCATAACATGTTACATATGAATCAATGTTCAACATAGTGTTTTGCATAATGAGCATCATAAAACATAGCATTAAACTTGCATAACATATAGCATAAAACTTGCAAAACACACAACATACACTATACTAAACTTGCATAAACACATTGATCCACAAACATAGCCATATCTTATCATATCCTATCATAATCAATTTAACAATTGATTATTAAGGCTATAGAAACTCACCACTAAACTCCAATAAGCAAACCCTTGCCAAAAATCACCCAAAAACTCTAGCCTTGAAAATAAAGCTTGCAACTTGATGATGAATGCAAGCTAATGATCACTCATACAACTTAAAAATGCTTGTATGAACATGAAAGCCTTCATAGAAATAGTTTAGAAAGAGGATGGAGGCTAGGGTTTTGAGTGGAGGCCATGATCATAGAAAATTTTGGCATAGTTTAGTTAGAGGATAGGATTATGATCATTTAGGGCTAGCTTAAGGTCTTATTTATAGGATTAGGATGTGTTTCTAACCCTTAGATTAACCCTAATTCTATTTAAAGCCATCATATTTCGTCCAGCCCTCCAAAACACAGCCCAAAACTCAAACTGGTGCACTCAGGCTAACCTGGCCGAGCAAGCCAGGTTTTGCCCAAGTCGACAGGCAAGTCGACAGGGCTGTCGAATTGGTCTGTGCCAAGTCGAGTCCCCTGTCGACAGGGCTGTCGACATGGCCTGGGCGGGAAGTTTCCCGCCTAGCCCCATTTCTGCTCTTTTGAAATCTGTTTCGAATTTTGAATTTTCAGAAAACTTCTTTGGGCCTTAACCGGGTCATACGGACTCCGATTTACAAAATTTCGGACTCTATTTCGCGTATTTTTCCGAGACGAACACAATGGCACAACCCGTTTCCCCCAATTCTCACTTATGAGATTATTTATTCTGTAATTAGTGAATATTAGTATTAACTGAAATTCGGGGTGTTACAAAGATCGTCACACATTTCTCCATTTTACCTGGTTTCAACTTTCACTTTCTTTTTCTTCTTCTTTGCATGGGGCTCGACCCATAAATTTGGCCCACACCAATTTACCACTTCCATGCTTTATTCACATCTGCTTCCCCGTATAATATCTTCTGCCTCCTGAAACAATCCGAATGTCATTTCTCCTCCTTGAATACTGCGTTTCTTTGATTCGAGCAACTCCAGTTCTTCGATCCGAGCAACTTCAGTGTGCCGCCAAAACTCCACTCACACGCTGACTTAAATGACACTGCTTTGTTTTCCTTTTAAACAACGTTGCCCAGACAGTGCTTCTCGTATACACGCTGACTTCCTTATGCATTTGATCACCATGTTGACTTCCTAAACAGTGTTGTCGCACCCTCTTCTTTTCTTACTTAACTATTATATAAAACCCATTCTTAATACCAAAACGTTAGCCCCTCTGTACACATATTATCACATCCTTCCACGTGTATACTTCTTTTGCTGCCATTATGAGACGACCGGGAATCTCGCTCGGTCCGAATCAGTCGCTAAACCAATCCAGACCGTTCGAAACGCCTGATTGTTTTGAGAACACGACACAATAGAACGCAGACGGAAGAACATTTCATTGTATCTTACAACAATTCCATCAGATTACAAGAATATACAGAGTATAAATGAATATTACACAGAAATATCAGAGATTTAAATTACATTTAAATACATAGCAGCGGAAAATAGTACAATACACAACTAGAAGAGATATACGGATACAAAGCTTTCCGGATATCATTCCAGCTGTAAACCAGGATCCTGGGAATATAAATCTGCAAAACCAAAACTACTAGCTGCCCGTGTCAAAATAAGGGCACCCAGAGTTTAGGTTAAAACAATAAACTCCAGGTCAGTCATGTGACTGGTGTGAGAACTAAAACAGTTATTAATCTTTATTTTAAAGTTAGGTAAATCAAGGGACCACGCCGTATAACACGGAACGGGTTTCCTCCCAAGAATAACAGTGCATAAACCAAACAACGCAATGCTAAATAAGGAAAACTGAAGCTATTATAAGACCCAGTTCCCATCACACAATGCAACGCAAGCCGGAGGATAGGGTTTTTACCTTATAATAGCCAAGAATGCTTGATACGTTTAAAACAAATCATTTGATACTATTGTAAGTGCATAGTGTATAAAACAACTTCAAATCATAAGTATCAATCATAGGCGGCATAAGCGCCCCATCCCACTATGTCGCCATACTAGGCTCTACAAATAAAACCGCAAATGTCACGTATTTGGAAATTGGATTTCCATCTATGAACCGAGGCAAAAGATAGACCTCAACCGATTCGAGACGCTCTAGCCCGCCCCTCAGGAACAGCCGCAACTGCCCCTTGGATCGTCAGGGCCGGTCCACCGATATGGATTATTATGCCTGAACACTACGTTTCCCCGCCCTTTGGGGGCGTAAATGAGCCAACGAATGACTCCATCGGACCCGAATCGTCCGATCAAACCGAGGCGCCTCGCAACAGCAACAACCACACAGGTGAAAAGTATATAAATGTTAGGGATGGTAGGTCACTGACACCACCCTAGCTAGAAAGAAACGCATGCCCTCCCTGATGTCCTCTCCCGTTTCTAGTTCACAACCGGGGTGCGAGGCTCGCGAATTCACGTTACACAAAGCTGTGCCACACAGGCTGTGCTTTGATCATCACCACAAGACTTTGCTTTTCAACAGAAGCCTTGATCATTTGCATCTTAGCGTGCCATACAGGCAAACCACTCTATGCAACCGATATCAGTCACACAGAATGAAATCCAATGTCAGACACACAGTCCATTTACAAGTCCGTTCTGGGTCTGAAAGAAACCGGAGGCACCGAGTACCCTGCATATCCATCGATCTCCAAGTACGTCTGGACGATCACCAACTGTTTCCATCTTCTTGGGTGTACACCCCAATCAAGATCATCAGTAATCACCCAAACGACGTGAAGACCTCCGGTCTTCGACCATCGTCTTCATCTTCGACTTATCGTCGTATCAGTTATTCAGAATGGGATAAACCCGGTCTTCCCGAATAACTCACTTATATTTTATATAAGTGTTACACAAACACAACATACGCCTCATTCCAATTCATCAGTCACTAACCGTAAATTAATCAAGAGAACAATTCCCCAAATATTAACCCCGAAGGCCGAAACCAACATCAGATCAATATCCAGGAAACCATTCTGCTTAGCTAACCGACAGTTAGTTTCTAAATTTCACATTCATAGGGAAAGGTTCCCATTAATTTTATCAAAGATAAATTCTTTATATTTATTCTTTAATCTATCCTTTTGAATTTCGATTCAACTAGTCGGGATTAACGAACCTTACCGAAGTAATCATTTGTTTTAATTTCCCAATCCCAACCTATTCATCCCATGAAGTAAAACTGGTAATACTTCATATCTAACACCACGGTGTTATCGGTAAATTCAATTACCATTTCACGTTCAAATCTAATTAAAGATTTAACTATCGCCTGGAGCAAAACTGGTGATACTCCATTCTCGATCTTTTCAATCTAATTAAAGATTCATTAGAACTCCACTTAGTTTTAATCCGTGACTGGGTTAAAGAATCAGTGTCATTTGAAACACGGTTCACGATAAACCCAAAATCCCATTCCATTAATTATCGGGTTAAAGAACAAGTGTTATTTAAAAACACTGTTCACGATAAACCCAAAAATCAATATCAATTCAATTCCAATTAAATATTAATTAATTGGTACACTTCATTTAATCTAAATAAAAAGATTTAATCTTTTCTCAACTGGGCTTAAGAACAGTGTTAATGAAAACACTATTCACGACAAACCCAAAGCACATTTGATATTAAATACAAGGCTCTGAATAGAAAATATATCGGCTTATATTCATCATCAAATTCTACGACCCACAAATATCGTATTGGAAATATATATATATATATATATATATATATATCTTTCAAATTCCCATAACAATATCTGTATCATCACGAAATCCAACATCGAAATATTCCGAAGACAATTTCGATTCAAATCCATTCCAATGCAATCATTGGAAATTCTGGTTATTTTCAAAACCATTTCAAATTCAATTTATTTATTTAAAAATAAATAGAATTATAATTCTAGTTCAAAACTAGTTCATTTCGATAAAAATCTATTTTTATCTTTTCAAATATGGAGTTTTTCATCCCAATTTTTCCCAAATCATTTCTTATGATTTTACACAAATTATTGATATTTTTAATAATTTTATCAAGGCCCGTACAGTCGATTTCCATCAACGGCCATCGAACTGCACTTATAGCGACCTTTTTCAAATTTGATTTGGTCATAATTCCAAATCCAACCGTTAGATTTCTAATTTCTAATATTCGTTAGAAAGCTCTTTTCGATACGAACCCAACGGTTCCGGTTTTAGGAGAATCCGACGGTCGGATCTCCCGTAATATCCGTTTGAAGTCAATGGTCGAAATTCGCGAACTGCCGCGGCGCGGCGCGTTCTATTCAGGCCATTATATTATATATATAATATATATAATATATACTTCGTCGATTTCAATTCAAAACGTGCTTTATAATCGTTTTAAATTCATTTTCAAAACGGTTTCAACTTCATATTCAATTTCAAATCAAGATTGAATATTCCAATATAAATTCGTTTTAAATTCATTTCAAATTGATTCCAGTTCAAATCGATTTTTTTATTTAATTTCGATTCGTTTTCAATTCTATTAAATTTCAATTCGAATTCATTTCTATTCAAATTCAATTCGAATTCATTTCTATTCAAATTCAATTCGAATCCGTTTTACATTCAATTCAATTCGAATTCGTTTTACATTCAATTCAATTCGAATTCGTTTTACATTCAATTCAATTCGAATTCGTTTTACATTCAATTCAATTCAATCTGATTCGAATTTCAATTCTTTTCAATATAATTCAAATTTCAATTCTTTTCAATATTTATTGAAAAATGAATAAAATCGATATAAATCTCGTTCGCATCAAAATGGCGTCAATCTAATCAACACGGCTTCATATATTTCTATTTTCAAATATTCTATTTCAAATATTTCCTTTCAAATATTTCTATTTCAATTATTCTATTTCAAATATTCTACTTCGAATATTTCTTTTCAAATATTTCTTTATCAAATATTTTATTTCAAATATTCTATTTCAAATATTTCTTTTTCAATTTTTTTATTTTCAAAACTGGAATGAGGCCCAATCAATTACCATATAATGTTAATTATATGGTTTTCTACAACACAGGTATATATCAACAAAGATGAATAATCAACCATCATCCAAAGTGCATTCCACACTGTATAAGCATCAAATATAAATAATCAACGCTTACACAGCCTGTCGACCAATCGATCGACATACAACTGAACAATCGGGATTAGTGTACGTCAAATATCATCCCAATACCCGTGTGGGGTTTCAAACAAGCAAACACAGATTTTATTTGTGCAGTTGGGCGATGTGTAAAATTTTTCGTCCCAATCAATATCAGTCAAATCAGTGTATATAAACAAATCGGCCGATTTGTTTATAAATATTTATTTATTCACATTCACGTTAAAAATTATATTTTTAACGATAAAATATTTTTAACTATATAAATATTTTATTTCCTTTCAACATAAGAATATTTTATTATCGATTTCACATCAACATCACAAACAATTTTCACATCACATCAATCAAACAAACAAGTCATCCATGGTCTGTGGATGACGGGTGTCGGGTGCTGCTAAGCACCGTCTGCAACCTAGTATATATATATAACTAGAAAAAAAAAATTAGAGTGAGAAGTTCTCACCGAATTGCTAATCCAACGCCATGACTCTTCTTATGTAGAAATCTTCGTCGTTCTTGCCTCTGGTCACTTTCTTTGCCCGTATTCTCTACATATGTAAAAATCGAATTTTTACTTTGCTATTCATTATATAAAAATCGAATTTTTACTTCGTTATCCAACATATAAAAATCGAATTTTTACTTTTCTATTCTATATATAAAAATCGAATTTTTACTTCGCTATTCAATATATAAAAATCGAATTTTTACTTCGCTATTCAATATATAAAATCGAATTTTTACTTCGTTATTCAATATATAAAAATCGAATTTTTACTTCGTTATTCAATATATAAAAATCGAATTTTTACTTCGCTATTCAATATATAAAAATCGAATTTTTACTTCGTTATTCAACATATAAAAATCGAATTTTTACTTCGTCATTCAATATATAAAAATCGAATTTTTACTTCGTCATTCAATATATAAAAATCGAATTTTTACTTCGTTATTCAATATATAAAAATCGAATTTTTACTTCCCTATTCAATATATAAAAATCGAATTTTTACTTCGCTATTCAATATATAAAAATCGAATTTTTACTTCGCTATTCAATATATAAAAATCGAATTTTTATATTTACAACGCTACTCTATAGATAAAAATTCTATTTTTATCACGCTATTCTCTACACAAAGATTTCGCCTTTAAAAATCATAGCTTTAGTCGAATAAAAATCTTATCTTTTACCGAATAAAAATCTTATCTTTGTGTGTTAAATATCATTTCTTTGTGTGTTAAAAATCATTTCTCCACTTACAAAAACTGATTTCACAACAATGTATTTACTTCAAATAAAAACTGACTTAAAAACTATGTTTTAACCTAGAATAAATCAGATTTAAACCTACTGTGAAAAGAAAAACTCACCTTTATTGGTGAAATTGAATCTTGCGTCGGAGGGGGTGTCGACTGCGGCCGTGGGCCTTGCTGGCGAGGAGGAGGCGAAGGGGGGTGTCGACTGGTCATCGGCGGTGGGTTCAGGGGCTTGCGGGTGGTGCTGTAGGCTTTGGGGGTTCGAGCGTTGAAAGCAAGAGGAGGGAGAAGCGGATGAGGTGCGGAGGGAAGAAGAAGGAGGGAGGCGGCGACGTGCGAAGGGGGCGGCGGCGGCGGAGCGGCGCTCTGTCTTCGATCGAGTTTTTTTTTCTTTTTTTTTGTTCTGTTGAATCGATTTTGAATAGGGGGGCAGCGGTTTTGAAGGGGAGAGAGAGAGAATAATATTTTTTTATTTTATTTAATTATTAAATTCAAAAAGTTGACTTTTACATACGACCTCTAAACAAGGCCCACCGCCTGTCGTCCATAGCATTTCACCCCCATTCCGAACACGATGGGATATGTATTGTAAGCTGATTCGATCGTTACAATCAGTTTTCGTCAAAATCGACATATAACTCTATATATTGAATTTGAACGCGCATTTCAATTTACTGGGGTCAAATACTAACTCGAAAAATTCCAGAAAAATATTTTCTAGCTTCGTATTGACGATACGGTCCTAACAAAACTAATTTCATCGAATTCTGAGACCGTTTGAAAAATGGCCATTTTCCAGTCGATTAAAATCAACTGAAACTGGTCAAACGCGTTTTCCTTTGCCACGCTCACATATTGATTCGAAAAATTATGAAATTTGAAATCTAGCAATAACTTGACATCACGGACCCAACAAAAGTGGTTTCGTCGAAATCCGAGGTCGTTTGCAAAATTTCCATTTTTAAGGGCCTGAATTCCATAGCGACTATTCAGAATTTTCAACTGGACATACCTTTTGATTCCCGCTATGAAATTTTGATTTTTCGGATTCGTTGGAAAGATAGTCACTATTAGATTCCATTATTTTTGGTTTCACTAAAATCCGGTTTGTTTTGCACCCGGTACATTCATTTGAAGTTTGAAATCGAATTATCGAACTACCGCGCCATTTTCAATTCCTTTTATAATTATATATAATTATTTATATTCTAACGACGATTCAAACGAATATATACGTTCGAATTATATTCAAAATAATTTCTCGTCGTTATTATTTAAAATAATTCATTTTAAATAATCAAAATTCGCTAAAATTGCCAAAATAAAAATTTTAAACTGGCCCAGATTTTCGGGTTGTTACACATTACTCCTTCACCGATGTCACCAAAGTACCCCTCACATGCCACTTCCAAAGAACAGCTCGCAAGCACCACACAACTGCTTCGAGATGACCTCCGACACAACACTATACTTCCCGTTCCACTCCAGCATCTCTCTTTCCATTTTTCCTACCATCATACGCCTGTTACTTCCACTCATGCACACCCCCCCCCCTTACGTTGACACCCATACACGCACTCCACTATGACACGCAACCACCATTTAACACAACTCTCCTCATCAAACTAAACCATACCATCCCTTCTCATCAACATATATCCCACGTTTTTAACGCCCTCTCGTAGCACTATTTTTAAACCACTCCAACTCCATAAGCATAAAAGCTTCATCACCACTGCAAATATACCACGTTGACATCCCCTTCTTTCACCATTCTCTTCATCCCTCCCCTCCTCGAAAAGATCCCATGGCAACGCTTATGCTGCGTTGCCACACTGTACCCCACCGTCATACCTTATTCCCCAGCGTCGGTCTGCCGGCGAGTTCCATGGCGACCCCCAGCTTCGCGCCAGTGAGCATAGCGAGACCAGTAGCTCGCTGTTTGATTTGGTTTCGGCATTTATCATTTTTCTTAATCTAAGGAGTGGTAACGAAATGATTTTCCTTTAGTACGAAAAGTTTGGACCAGCGAGCCTTGCGTGTGAGTATATATATGGAAAAGGAAGACTTAAATAGTGTATTTATAGTTGGCGCATCCTTAGTGATTAAGGAATAGGCTAGTAGCTAGGATTAGATGACAGTGTTGATGTAACTGCCATGTGCAATATGGGCTATACTGTTATAGCTCGCGTTGAAGGGTAGGGAATGGCTTTGAAGGGACGGGACCGAAGACTTAGATGCTAAGGGTGCGTTCTTAACGAACGTGAGCGAGGCATTTGAGCGTGCCATTTGAGCGTGGTACTGTAGCGAAGGGGAATTGTGTTTTTAGCTACGAACGGGGTATTTGAGCGTGGTATTTTTAAAATAAGATTTAAATAGAGATGGTTTGGCAAATTCGAATACAAATACAAATACAGTTTCTAATACAGATACAAGTACAGTTACAAATACAAACACAAATTAGTGCAGACCCGCAGCAACCAACCGATCTCTAATGGTATCTCGAACTAATGACATTTCTCGGGATCCTTCTGCTTGAACACGTTCTGTAACGACCCGTATTCTACGCATCATAGGACCGTAGAATAATTATTTCTTTCACATACGAAGTCGTATGGTCATGTAACTGTGGGAGACGACTATTGTGGTCATTTCCCCTATTCATGATTTTTCTCGATTTTTAAATGACCATTTTACCCCTAGTTGGCACTGTTTTGGCCATAACTTTTGACTGGAAAGGAATTTTGACTTGAAACCACTTTCATTGGCTCCGATTGATGGTTTCTCTTTCCGTAGAGTGGTCACATTAGCCAAACGGACTCACCGTTTGGGAGATATGGCTGAAACAAGTTTCAGATGGTGAAAAACAGCTTAATTGGGCTTAACCGGGTGATTAGCAGCTAGGCCCAAAGGGGAATTTCGGGTTTAGAGGTATAGGAGGACTGATTAGGGTTAGGAAATCACTTTCATTTCAGTTTTGAGCCGCCACAAACCTTCTTGAGACCTTAGAAATGGCTTCCATCCTCTAAAACCACTCCAAAACACATTTTTAGTGAAGATTAAGCCTAAACTACATCAAAACAATGCCAAATAGCAACAGAGCAAGGTTGGAGCTGCTGCTATACATAGGAATTCGACCCAAACAGAGAGTATTTCAGATTTGGTGTTTCATTTGTGGCCAAGGTGAGTGATTTGCATAGTTTTTGCACTAATTACGGTAATTAAGGGTAATTAGTGAGGATTAGCGGATTTATACACTAATAAACTCTGGAAAAATATTTAGAAATTCTTAAATAATATTTTATGCCTCTGGTAGAAATTTGGTTTAATTTGATTGAGTTTTGTTAACCCTATGATTAGATTTACTTAAACATGCTTAAGGGAAAATAAGGGGTTTTGGGCACATTTGATCCATTTTGATATGTAAATTCATTGTTTTGGTGTTTGTGGTTAGTTGGCTATGTTGTTATGACTATTTGACATGATTTTGATTGATTAGAATAGTTAGATTTGTCGAAAACGTCGTCGAATGGCGTAAACAAGTTGCTGGAAAAGTTGCAGAAAGTTGTGCAGGGTTTCGGATCGGATCGGATATGGGCTCGGATCGGATAGTAGACCTAGGCAAGGAACCCGACCCGAACTGGAACCTGGCACAAAAGAAATTTGGCAAGAAGGAAGGCCACTGCTTAAAATCGGAGTAGGAGAGAGCGGATCGGATCGGAAGAATAATGGAGGCCAGATCGGATCGACTTAAGAATAGAAGGCTACGACTGGAGTAAGGCGAAGGGATCGGATCGGATCGGAGTAGATGGAAAACGAGGGAGCTGATCGGAGAAGGAGCATGAACTGGAAAGAAGACAGCAACCCGACCCGACCCGGAGGAGGACACCGACCCGACCCGAAGTGAATACCCGACCCGAACCGAATGGAAAGGTGATAAGGAAGGAGGACCGAACCGAACCGACGGGAGTAACGACTACCGAACCGAACCGAATCCTAGGGCTGCTACTGCACGACAACTCTTCTGAAGACCCACTCCAATTCGACCAAACCCGAGATGCAAAGGAAGTCCAAATGAGAAGCTAGAGCTCAAGATCCAGATGGGAATCAACGAGTTCACTTCATGATTTGGCTTTGCTGCGGGACGCGTGTTAAGGGGTTATCGATGTCTATAGCTTTGGACCACTATGTCAGGAGGGACGAAGGCGGATTCAGGGCCATTATGGCATTGGTAGGACCAAGGGCTACGACCAATGTGATGGGTCATTGAAATGTTTGGTCATGACTCCATGTGTTTAGCTTGGTTATAGCAGGGTTTCTACAAGTCGAAATTCGTCGTTACCTCAATTTGTCTAGTGTTCCAAAGTGGTGGATATCGTATGCTTTACGCACTGAGTGAGAAATGTGAGGATGATTGCTATGGTTGATTTGTTTGCTATCATTATGACATGCACACCCCACCCCCGTATTCTTACACTCTTTATTATGGCACCTTAGAGTACTGTACGGTATGTAGTACTAACTCTTTGGTTGCAGGTCCAGGTTCAGGTATGGTTTAGTATACCTGTTATTATTCTGTTTAGATGCTTATCACTCATACCAGGCTTTATGTCTGACCCAGAGTTTTATGTCTCCTCTTATTACTCTGGGTGCTCACACGAGAAGACTAGAGACAGGTTAGCTGGTGAGGCACGGGTAGATGATCCGGAGACGAGCAGGAGGCTTCCACGTAATATATAAATATAGTATTCTCCCTGTGTTGTTGAAGATCACTGCTTGAGCATTGGTGGTGCATCTTCTACTTTAGCTTTCTTTTGTTAGAGACAGTAAATTTGAAAAGTTGTAATAAGCTGTATTTGGATTTCCGCTGCTCTGATGTTGATGTTGATTTTAGTTATCAGCTTATGCACTATCTCACCTGTTTTATGTCAAGTATGTTATTATTATATTTATTCCATGCGCTGGGAGACATTCTACAGGTTCCTTGATTAGTTCATTCCCTTCTTTGGCGACCGTTCCGTGCTAACTGGACATGTGTACAGCGCACTTTTGGAGTAAATGTCGGTTGGTGCGGGGCGGGCCGTCACACTTGGTATCAGAGCTCTAGGTTGCGTAGTTAACCTAGGGAAGTTATCCGGGAGAGATAATATACGTATACGAGAGAGCGTATTTGTGATTACTTTGGTTTTTAAAAGATATATATATATATATACTATTACTAGTATAAGGATGAAGTCGTACTGCACTAGCACCACTATGGAGTCGTTAATCGTTTCATTTTTCAGATTGACGATGAGCCGATATACTAGAGGTGCTGGTAGGGGAGCTAATAATGGGAATGCTGCTGACATGAGGACGATGTTTACTGACCTCATGAGAGAGATGCTTAGCGATGTACAGAGGGCAGCTCCCAATGGTGGAAATGGTGGTGGTCCAATAGTGCAGGCGCCAAGAGTCGACTTCGCCAAGCTGAATAAGGATTATACTAGTCTTGGTGGGAAGTCGTTCCACGGAGCGGAGTCGGCCACGGATGTTCAGGATTGGTTGGATAGTTGCGAACATATCTTCGAGGATTTGGGTATCGAGGATGCGATGAAGAGAAAGCTAGCGTCCCGTCAGCTGCAAGGGCGGGCAATGAATTGGTGGAATGCTATAAAGGCAGCTACTCCCGAAGATCAGATTACTTGGGAGCAGTTTAAGGCTCGCTTTAGCGAGAAGTTCATTCCAGCTGCTCAGAAGTCAGTGTTGTTTAAGAAATTCTTGGAGCTCAAGCAGAATGGCAGGGCTGTCTCGGAGTACATTGCTAAATTCGACACTTTGTCGAAGTATGGGCTATCTCTTATTGATACTGCTGAAAAGAAGAATGAGAAATTCATAACTGGTTTAGATCAGTACTTAGGGGAAAGGCTTATTAACCACATCGATGAGACGTTTGAATCGATTGTGGGGAAAGCATTAAGATCAGAAAGTCTCTACCCTAAGCCGAAGACTGAGGTTGCATCCGCAGATGAGCCAAAGCCACAAGCAAGTGGTGGAGGCAAGGGTGGTTCCCAGAATAAGAGAAAGCGGAATCAGACTAAGGATGGCCAGAAGAAAAAGAATAAGCAAGATGTGGAGTGCTTCAGCTGTGGTAAGAATGGCCATTATGCTAGTAATTGTCGGGCCAAGCCAGCGGACAGGAAGTGCTTCAACTGTGGCCAAATGGGACATCACAAGGACAAGTGTCCACAGCCCCCTAAAGAAAAGCAAATGGTGAAAGCATATGCTCTCAATGCTATTCCTTCTTCGTCGAATGCCCCAACTGCGGCGGAGAAGGGAAAGATTGTCGTCATTCAAGGTATGCTTTCTGTTTATGATGTTCCTGTTAGAGTTTTATTTGATACCGGAGCTTCCAGTTCTTTCATATCTAGTGACCTGGTAGATAGGTTGGGATTGGAGCCCGAGATTGTCGATAGACCTTTAGTAGTGACGAACCCGATTGGTGGTTCGACTAGCCTTAGCATGATTTGTCGTAATGTGGTCCTATCGAGTCATGGATGCATGTTTGTTTGTGATTGCTTTGTTTTGGGCTTTACTGGGTTTGGCATTATTTTGGGAGTAGATTGGCTCCGAAGATACGGGGTGGTGGTAGACTGTGAGGGCTTTTTGGTGACAGCTAGAGCGGATGATGGACGGAGAATAGTGTTTGGTGGTCTACCCAGTAAGGGGGTATTGGCTAGTTTTCTAAACTCCCTTGACATTCCGCATAGTGAGTTGTCAGGTTTGCCTGTGGTTGGCCAGTATCCGGATGTTTTCGAAGAAGTGACCGGGCTTCCACCACACCGAGAGATTGAGTTCCGTATTGATTTGGTAAAAGATGCCAGACCTATAGTGATGCCACTTCGTCGTATGGCACCAAGAGAGCAGCGAGAGCTCGAGGTGCAAGTCAGCGATCTTTTGAAGAAGGGATTTATCAGAAGGAGTGTTTCTGAATGGGGAGCACCGGTTGTTTTTGCTACCAAGGCGGATGGTTCCCTTCGTTTGTGTGTAGACTACCGCGAGTTGAATAAAGTGACGAGGAAGAACAAGTATCCTCTACCGCGGATAGATGATTTGTTCAATCAGTTGAGTGGCGCGAGAGTATTTTCTCAGTTGGATCTCGCGACAGGTTTTCATCAGCTTAGAGTGGAAGCTGATAGTATAGCTAAAACGACATTTCGAACGCCGTCTGGATTTTATGAATGGTTGGTAATGCCATTCGGGCTGACCAATGCCCCAGCATATTTTGTGGATCTTATGAATAGGGTATTCAGAGATCAGTTGAATAAGTTTGTCCTTGTGTTCGTTGATGATATTTTGGTCTATTCGAGGACAGAGGAAGAACACAAGGAACATTTAAGAGTAGTGATGGAGGTGTTGAGAAAACACCAACTGAAAGCAAAGTTTTCTAAGTGTCACTTCTGGAAGAGGGAAGTGAGGTTCTTGGGCCATGTTGTATCAGAGAATGGTATTGCTGTGGACCCGGCGAAGGTGGCTACGGTACAGGATTGGCCTACGCCCAAGAATGCAACAGATGTAAGAAGTTTCTTGGGGTTAGCTGGATATTATCGTAAGTTTATCCAAGGTTTCTCCAAGTTAGCAGCACCATTGACCCAGTTGACCAAGAAGAATCAAGCTTTTGTCTGGGATGAAAGGTGCGAGAATGCATTCAAGAGTCTAAAGGACAAGTTGACGAGCGCACCAGTGTTAGTCATTCCTAAGGGGGATGAAGAGATGACGGTATACACGAATGCCTGTGGTACCGGACTGGGTGCTGTATTGATGCAAGGCGGTAGGGTTGTACCTTATGCAAGTCGGCAATTGAAACCGCACGAGAAAAGATACCCTACCCATGACTTGGAATTGGCAGCGATCGTGTTCGCGTTAAAGATGTGGAGACACTATCTCTTGGGAGAAAGATTTGAGCTGTTTACAGATCATAAGTCGTTGAAGTATCTCTTCTCCCAGAAGGATCTAAATCTCCGGCAACAAAGGTGGTTAGAATTCTTGGCTTCCTATGATTTCGACATCGCATATACACCGGGAAAGGGCAATGCGGTGGCTGATGCATTGAGTAGAAGACATGCCAGCTTAGGGGCTATGTTCCTTGAATGGAAGCAACTGGAGTATATCGCGGGATTTGATTTCAGACCAAAGTGCGAATTGGATCCAGAAATGTTAGCAAGTTTGACGATCAGACCCACTTTAATTGAGCGGATCGGCTCTAGTCAGAGGGACGATCCTAACCTATTGGAAATCATCTCCAAGTTAAAGATGGATATCGATGAGGAGATGAACAAGTATGGGCTTGATCGAGATGGATGGCTTAGAAAGAATGGAAAGCTTGTTGTACCCAATGTCAATGGATTGAGAGATGAAGTGCTTAGAGAGTGTCATCACTCAAAACTGACTATACACCCCGGTGGTAATAAGATGTATCGAGATATGAAGCAGACCTACTACTGGGAAGGGATGAAAAGAGACGTTGGGAAGTTTATATCCAAGTGCATGAATTGCCAGCTAGTTAAAGCCGAGCAAAAGAAGCCTAGTGGGTTGTTACAGCCCTTAGAAATTCCCGAATGGAAATGGGAGCAAGTCTCGATGGATTTCATTGATGGTTTACCAAGGACAAGATCGGGATATGATAGCATTTGGGTAATTGTGGATCGATTGACTAAGAGCGCAAGATTTATACCAGTCAAATCGACCAGAACGGCAACCAAGTTGGCAGAATTGTATATGAAGTGGGTAGTGAGATTTCATGGAGTACCCAAAAGCATTGTGAGTGACCGAGACCCGTTGTTCACTAGTGGGTTTTGGAAGAGCTTACAAGAGGCTCTAGGGTCAGAGTTACATCTCAGTACCGCCTATCATCCTCAGACCGACGGTCAGACGGAGAGGGTGAACCGTATTTTGGAAGATCTCTTGAGAGCATGTATATTGGACTTTGGTGGATCATGGGATGACCATTTGCATCTAGTAGAGTTTGCATTTAATAATAGCTACCAATCCAGTATCGGTATGGCTCCATATGAAGCTTTGTACGGAAGACCGTGCAACTCACCATCATGTTGGGTAGAGACTGGCGAGAAGTTTGTGCTTGGACCAGATGTGGTGAGAGAAACTTCTGATAAGATCAAGATCATTCAACAACGAATGAAAGCTGCCCAAGATAGACAGAAGATTTATGCTGATAAAAGGAGAAGAGACTTGAAATTCTCTGTTGGTGACTTGGTGTTTGTCAAGATCTCTCCGTTGAAGAGCGTGATTCGATTTGGCAGGAGAGGCAAGTTGGCACCAAGATTTGTTGGCCCATTCCCTGTTCTTGAACTAGTCGGGAATATGGCATACAGAATTGACTTACCGGAGAAGATGGCGGGAGTTCACGACGTATTTCATGTTTCCCAACTAAGGAAGTTCGTTCACGACTCAGATATGACTATTTCACCTGATCAGTTAGAGGACTTCGAAGTAGAACCCGAGGCGGTTGGGAACCGCAAGCCGGCCCGTATTGTCGAGCACGACATGAAGCAACTTCGAAGAAAGGCGGTGATGCTAGTCAAGGTTCAGTGGGGCGAGGACGAGAATGATTGTACTTGGGAGACAGAGGAGAACATTAGGAAGACACACCCAGAACTCTTTGCCTGGTAAGATTTTGACTTCGATTTAGTTTTCCGCATGCTAGGATAGGTTTGTTTTGCTTGTTTTGCATGTTTGATTGATGTATGTGGTTGTTAGGCATGCGGGATCCTTTGTATGTTTTGGGTTAAGGAATTTCGGGGACGAAATTTCTTAAGGGGGGGAGAGTGTAACGACCCGTATTCTACGCATCATAGGACCGTAGAATATTTATTTCTTTCACATACGAAGAAGTTGTATGGTCATGTAACTGTGGGAGACGACTATTGTGGTCATTTCCCCTGTTCATGATTTTTCTCGATTTTTAAATGACCATTTTACCCCTAGTTGGCACTGTTTTGGCCATAACTTTTGACTGGAAAGGAATTTTGACCTGAAACCACTTCCATTGGCTCCGGATGATGGTTTCTCTTTCCGTAGAGTGGTCACATTAGCCAAACGGACTCACCGTTTGGGAGATATGGTTGAAACAAGTTTCAGATGGTGAAAAACAGCTTAATTGGGCTTAACCGGGTGATTAGCAGCTAGGCCCAAAGGGGAATTTCGGGTTTAGAGGTATAGGATGACTGATTAGGGTTAGGAAATCACTTTCATTTCAGTTTTGAGCCGCCACAAACCTTCTTGAGACCTTAGAAATGGCTTCCATCCTCTAAAACCACTCCAAAACACATTTTTAGTGAAGATTAAGCCTAAACTACATCAAAACAAGGCCAATAGCAACAAAGCAAGGTTGGAGCTGCTGCTATACATAGGAATTCGACCCAAACAGAGAGTATTTCAGATTTGGTGTTTCATTTGTGGCCAAGGTGAGTGATTTGCATAGTTTTTGCACTAATTACGGTAATTAAGGGTAATTAGTGAGGATTAGCGGATTTATACACTAATAAATTCTGGAAAAATGTTTAGAAATTCTTAAATAATATTTTATGCCTCTGGTAGAAATTTGGTTTAATTTGATTGAGTTTTGTTAACCCTATGATTAGATTTACTTAAACATGCTTAAGGGAAAATAAGGGGTTTTGGGCACATTTGATCCATTTTGATATGTAAGTTCATTGTTTTGGTGTTTGTGGTTAGTTTGCTATGTTGTTATGACTATTTGACATGATTTGTGATTGATTAGAATAGTTAGATTTGTCGAAAACGTTGTCGAATGGTGTAAACAAGTTGCTGGAAAAGTTGCAGAAAGTTGTGCAGGGTTTCGGATCGGATCGGATATGGGCTCGGATCGGATAGGAGACCTGGGCAAGGAACCCGACCCGAACTGGAACCTGGCACAAAAGAAATTTGGCAAGAAGGAAGGCCACTGCTTAAAATCGGAGTAGGAGAGAGCGGATCGGATCGGAAGAATAATGGAGGCCAGATCGGATCGACTTAAAAATAGAAGGCTACGACTGGAGTAAGGCGAAGGGATCGGATCGGATCGGAGTAGATGGAAAACGAGGGAGCTGATCGGAGAAGGAGCATGAACTGGAAAGAAGACAGCAACCCGACCCGACCCGGAGGAGGACACCGACCCGACCCGAAGTGAAGTACCCGACCTGAACCGAATGGAAAGGTGATAAGGAAGGAGGACCGAACCGAACCGACGGGAGTAACGACTACCGAACCGAACCGAATCCTAGGGCTGCTACTGCACGACAACTCTTCTGAAGACCCACTCCAATTCGACCAAACCCGAGATGCAAAGGAAGTCCAAATGAGAAGCTAGAGCTCAAGATCCAGATGGGAGTCAACGAGCTCGCTTCATGATTGGGCTTTGCTGCGGGACGCGTGTTAAGGGGTTATCGATGTCTATAGCTTTGGACCACTATGGTAGGAGGGACGAAGGCGGATTCAGGGCCATTATGGCATTGGTAGGACCAAGGGCTACGACCAATGTGATGGGTCATTGAAATGTTTGGTCATGACTCCATGTGTTTAGCTTGGTTATAGCAGGGTTTCTACAAGTCGGAATTCGTCGTTACCTCAATTTGTCTAGTGTTCCAAAGTGGTGGATATCGTATGCTTTACGCACTGAGTGAGAAATGTGAGGATGCTTGCTATGGTTGATTTGTTTGCTATCATTATGACATGCACACCCCACCCCCGTATTCTTACACTCTTTATTATGGCACCTTAGAGTATTGTACGGTATGTAGTACTAACTCTTTGGTTGCAGGTCCAGGTTCAGGTATGGTTTAGTATACCTGTTATTATTCTGTTTAGATGCTTATCGCTCATACCAGGCTTTATGTCTGACCCAGAGTTTTATGTCTCCTCTTATTACTCTGGGTGCTCACACGAGCAGACTAGAGACAGGTTAGCTGGTGAAGCACGGGTAGATGATCCGGAGACGAGCAGGAGGCTTCCACGTAATATATATATAGTATTCTCCCTGTGTTGTTGAAGATCACTGCTTGAGCATTGGTGGTGCATCTTCTACTTTAGCTTTCTTTTGTTAGAGACAGTAAATTTGAAAAGTTGTAATAAGCTGTATTTGGATTTCCGCTGCTCTGATGTTGATTTTAGTTATCAGCTTATGCACTGTCTCACCTGTTTTATGTCAAGTATGTTATTATTATATTTATTCCATGCGCTGTGAGACATTCTACAGGTTCCTTGATTAGTTCATTCCCTTCTTTCCCTTCTTTCCCTTCTTTGGCGACCGTTCCGTGCTAACTGGACATGTGTACAGCGCACTTTTGGAGTAAATGTCGGTTGGTGCGGGGCTGGCCGTCACACGTTCCGTGCCTCTATTCGTCGTATTTCTCATACTATAATATTCCGTCAAGTAATTATCGGGTATTCGTTCAGGATCATCATCAAAGCCATAAAATCATGGTCACCACTATTGTATTTGCGTATGAAGTTGTGTAAGGCCATTGTAGACACCACAACTTTCACTTGAGTTTGAAACCGATATGTAGGCATCTTGTGATGTGGAACAATATAAGGGATATATATTTTGAGTTGCAAACCCTTTTCTTCCAATATAAGGGATAATTTGATCAGCGGGAAAATGTGCAGATACGAGGGTACCGTCTATAGCGCCAATACAGTTTTTGAATGTAATGACCCAGAAAATCTGAACCAATTTAAAATTTTTAAATTGGCTAAAATAATGGATTTTAAATATTTAAAATAAATATTTTAAATAATAGAGACGAAAGGTGAGTTTGAATCGACAATTGAAAACGAATATAATTAATTATAATTATAAACAAGGCTTGAAAAGGCGCTGCAGTTTCAAAAATTGAATTCAAACTTTGTCGGACTGTACCAGGTGCAAAACAAAACGGATTTTAGTGAAACCAAAAATATTTAAATCTGTTAGTGAATACCTTTCTAACGAATCTGAAAAATTGAATTTTCATAGTGGAAAGCAAAAGTTATGGCCGAATGAATTTTCAGAAAGGTCGCTATGGAATTTATATAGCCCGTGAAATTGGCCATTTTGCATACGACCTCGGAATTTGACGAAACCACTTTTGTTGGATCCGGGATGTGAAGTTATTGCTAGGTTTCAAATTTCATAATTTTTTAAGCTAGTATGTGAGCGTGGCGAAGGAAAATGTGTTTTGGTCAATTATAGTTAAATTGGATCGACCAGAAATGGGCCTTTTTGCAAACGGTCTCAGAATTCGACAAAACTAGTTTTGTTGGGACTGTATCGTCAAAACATAGCTAGATTTATTTTTCTGGAATTATTCGAATCAGTTTGTGGCCCTGGCAAATTGAAATGTACGTTCAAATTAAATACTGAAGGTTTTATATTTTAATTTGAATGGAAACTGACTGAAACAGTCGAATGGCCTTCGAAACATATCCCATTGTGTTCGGAATGGGGGTAAAACGCTAGGGACGACAGTCGTTGGGTTTGATTTCGAGTCCGTTTAAGAAAACCCCAATTTTTGAATAAATATATATATCGACCAATAGGAAAATTCTTTCAGAAATAAAAAAAAACCAAAAAACCTGATATCCTCGGCGATGAACGGCGACCAGCGTTCAAACCTTCTCCTCCACTTTCCGGCGAAACCACGCCTCGATAGACCTCCCTCCAGTTGAACTTTTTAGAGTACTCTCCTCCCTCTTCCCATCCATACCTGGTTTGGCCTCCACCATGCCCCATAGAGCGAGATCGAGCGCCTTAATGGCGGCAACTTCATCTCGCCACCGCCACTGATTCTCGCCATCGAATGGAGCGCCGCCACCTGGCGTTTGAAGCCCGTTCCAAGCTCGACGAAGAGGTATAACCTGATCGGGACGAAGTGCAACGGGTGGAGCTAAAAATCGAAACCCTAGTTCGAAGGTATTGCTGAAGGTATCGGCCATTTGATTTTAAAACTGTTTTAACACTTTAAAACCGTCGCGAATGTTGATTTTACAATTAAAACTGTATCTTTTTCGTTTGTTGACGAAATTCGATGAAACAGGAGACATTGGGACCGTGTGGACGTCTTCTACATTCTAGAAGAGACCGCATATTTTTCTGAGCCTTCTGCTATTTTTGGTGGAGTGGAACCCAATGTGAGATTTCTAATTTATAAACGATATGGAAAACGACGATGTATAAATTATATATTCGATGTATGAGTTATATAAGCGTTGTACACCTCATGTATAAGCGTTGTATAAGTTGTACGTTCGATGTATAAGTTGTATATGCGTTGTAAAAATTATATATGTGTTGAAATATAAGTGAATTGCTATATATAAATATATATATATATATATATATATATATATACGCCCCTCGTCCAAAAACCATGGACGATATTTATTGGTTGTGATTGGTGTGAAAATTGATTGATAGCGAATGGTTGTTTGGGATTATTTGTGGTTGATATTGATTGATTGTGGTTGAAAAATACCCATTTGTGGTTGAGAAATATTTGGTTGAAACCACATAGGATTAGTTTGTGGAAATGAAATAAATATATACATGCCGCTTGCGTGCGAACTAGATGCATGATCCCCATTGTCAAAAACCGCGAGGTTTTAAGGTAGAGCGAGGAGCCGTACTAGGGACGATCCTGGTTTTAACTACCCTGCCGTTATGCTGCCGAAATTTTGAATGATATTCATGTGTTTGAATTATTTTCATTTGCTGAAACTATATTTATTCGTTGAATATAAAACCTTCATGTGTTGAATCGATATTCATTCGTTGATTAGAAATTCATGTGTTGAATGGTCTTCGTATTTTAAATATAAAAATCACATTTTTATCTATGTATATAAACTATAGGAAACCTTCATGTGTTGAGTCGATATTCATTTGTTGAATAGAAATTCATGTGTTGAATGGTATTCATATTTTGAAATAAATTGTTTTAAATAAACATTACCTTTTTATCATCTATATGAGCTATGTAAAATAATCCCATTTTGAAATAAATTGTTTTAAATAAACATTACCTTTTTATCATCTATATGAGCTATGTAAAATAATCCCGTTTTGAAATAAATTGTTTTACAATAAAAATCCTATTTTTATCACCTATATAAACTATATAAAATAATAGTGTTTTGAAATGAATTGTTTTACAATAAAAATCACATTTTTATTATATACATGAATTGTTGAAATGTGAAGTGTTAAAAATAGCCACTCGTTCAAATAAATATATATGAGTTGAAATATTCATTAATTAGCTAATGATATGATTTTTGCCTATACATGCAACATTAGAATGAATGGTGTTTTTAAAACCAAATGGAATCAAATATGAAGTTGAATGGAAAATGATAAGTGATAAGAACTATATATATGTACATGCATATTTATTGAACAGGTTATAGCAAAGGGGCTAGAGAAGAGGAATAAAATTTTGTGCCCAACAAATAGGTACACATTTACTGTTTTGTTTGGGTGATGATTTTATGAGCCTGTTGGCTAGCCGCTTGGCTTTTTCTTTTTGACATGAGACGCCCGTGTGGCTATTTGGGAATTTTCCCAGCCCCTCCCGTATAAAGGAGGTTATGGCGAAATTTTCTAAAATTTAAAGGCGTTAGTGAAATATTTGAAGTGAAAACGATATTGAAATTGTTGAATGAACTATATTTACATAAATATATAAATATAAATAAAATTAAAACGAAACGTGGCCGTGCAGTTCGTGTTTTGAAACCGTGATTTCAAACAACTAGTGCGGGAAATCCGACCATTGGATTTTCCCGAAACCGCAACGGTTGGGTTCGCCTTGGAAAAATCTTTCCAACGGCACCAACTTTGTAAAAATCCAACGGTTGGATTGTCTGGAATGTTTAATTCAAATCTGAAGAAAAACAGCGCCAGAATCGATTATATTTATATATATAAATATAATTATATTTAATCGAATAACGACGCTGCAGTTCGTATTTTGAAATCGAAACTTCAAACGATTGTACCGGGAGATCCGACCGTCGGATTTTCCCGAAACTGGAACCGTTGGATTCGTTTTGAAAAGACCTTTCTAGTGATGTAAATTTTGTGGAGATCCAATGGTTAGATTTTCAGATATGTGTAAATCCAATCTGAAGAAAAATAGCGCCACGGCCGCGTTATGGCCCGAAGCGTCGTTTTGAATAAATTGGCTATTTTAAAATAAATAAAAATAGCGATAAATCGTTATAAAATAATATAAACGATATGGAATGGAAATAAACTGAATTTGCTCGATTTATGTGGTATTTGATAGTTGAATGTATTTGGTGTGAAAATTATATTAAAGAACAAAATTGGTGTTGTCGAATGATTTAACCATTGAAATAAATTGATTTGAAATTCTAAATATACGTGAATTATTTGAAAAGGCCGAGTTAACTCTCATTTCGAATAATTGACCGACGATTGAAATTCGAAGATGAAGACGGTGGTCGAAGACCGGAGATCTTCACCTCGTTTGGATGGTAACCGAGGTCCTGATTGGGAGGCATCCCGAAATATGGATAATGAGTGGTGATCGTCCAGACGTACGTGGTGATCGATGGGTTTGCGAGGTATATAGTGCCTCCGGTTTCGTTCAGACCCAGAACGGACTTGTAAATGGACTGTGTGTCTGACATTGGATTTTATTCTGTGTTGATTGATCTCTGTTAAATATAGATCTGTTTGGCGGCGGAGAATTTATTCTTTTTCTTAACGCCCTTCTCTGAAACACACGAGCTCAGAGGTTGTTTATCGATGGACATCAGTCGCATAGCATGAATTGCTAGTGTGGCATGCCTAAGTGGCAAATGATCAGGGCTTCTGTTGAAAAGCAAAGTCTTGTGGTGATGATCAAAGCACCGCCTGTGTGGCGTAGCTTTGTGTATATTGTGAATTCGCGAGCCTCACACCCCGGTATGAACCAGAAACGGGAGAAGGACCTCAGGGAGGGCATGCGTTTCTTTATAGCTAGAGTGGTGTCAGTGACCTACCAGCCCTGACATTTATATACTTTTCACCTATGTGGTTGTTGCTGTTGCGAGGCGCCTCGGTTAGATCGGACGATCCGGGTCCGATGGAGCCATTCGTTGGCTCATTTACACCCCAAAGGTGGGGAAACGCAGTGTTCAGGAATTTTAATCCACATCGGTGGACCGGCCCTGACGATCCAAAGGCTTGACTGAGTACTTGCCTGAGGGGCGGGCTAGGGCTCCTCGAATTCGGTAAGGACTATCTTTTGCCTTGGTTCATGACGGAAATCCAATTTCCAAATACGTGACGGTGCGGTTTCGATTGTATATATATATATTTGGCGACATAGTGGCATGGGACGCTCATGTCATCTATGATTGATAGTTATGATTTGAAATTGTTTTCAAAACATATAGACACTAGCAATAATATCAAATGCCTTTGTTGTATTCGTATCAAGCATATTTTGGCTGTTATAAGGTAAAAACTCTATCCTCCGGTTTGCGTTGCATTGTGTGATGGGAACTGAGTCTTATAACGGCTTCATTTTTATAAAAAGCATAGCGATGTTTAAAAGAAATATTTGTTTTAAAGCACTGGCAATCCAATGGAGTAAACCCGTTCCACGAAAGTGGCGTGGTCCTGTGATTAGCCATATTATATATGTGTTGAGTAGATTTCTCATACCAGTCCCATGACTGACTCGTAGTTTGTTTCACTTTCAAACTCGGGTGCCCCTTTTTCTACACGGGCAGCCTTGTATTCAGGTTTAGCTAGTTCTTTCTGGATAGCTGGAGCTGAAGATGGATTCTATCATTTATCTCTTTTTATGCTGTTCAGCTCCTATTGTACATTATGTTTGTTTTCCGCTGTAGACATTTATGTATAGCTGAACTGTATTTGTACTAAGTAAGATCCTGTATACTGTGTAACTCTAATGATTACTTTTATCCAGTATATTCTATTGTTCATTATCTGGTGTATTTAATTATTCTGTTCTGCTATTATCTGTTTCTGTGTTATATTCCAAAAGATAACCCTTGCCGCCGTCAGTACGGGGTTTGGGGTCGTCTCATTTGGTATCAGAGCTTTGGTTAAGCTTAGTTCTGGAATATAACATTTGAATGAACTCGTCAGAAATAGAACCAGTAGTGTTCTAGGACGGGCAACTCAATACAGATAGGATCAGTAATATCCTAGTATGAGTAAAGTAGAATGAAATAACACCTCGATAGACACATTTACATTTGAAGTATGTGTTTCTATATTTTAAAATTATCTTTTCTATGACCTGACACTTGATCTGCTGTTTGCAGAAGTACTAGAAAATGTGTGTCAGAAACAGGAGGAATACAGAACCGGATATTGAGGCCCTATTAATCAAATATCGAAATATGGGCGGGATACCGTTCTCTGGTGAAGAATCTATTATGAAGACACAGGCTTGGATTCGTTCGGCTGAGAAGATCTTTGATGGTTTAAAGCTGAGGGATGACCAGAAAAGATTACTGGCCTCCTGGGCACTCAAAGATGAAGCTTTGTTCTGGTGGGATTCAGTTATTGAGAATAATCCAGAAGGTGATATCACCTGGGATAGATTCAAAGTGATTTTCCTAGAAAGATTTACTCCTCCAGAAGCGACCGAGCGATTATGCGACGAATTTTCTTATCTGATACAAGGTGATATGACCATCCCAGAATATCATAAGAAATTCAACGAACTTTCTCACTTTGCTCCTCATCTAATTAAAGACCCAAAGAGGAAGAATCTGAGATTTATTCATGGCCTGCAAAGAAAATATCAGAATAGTGTGATGAGGAATGTGAAGCTCCCTTTTTCAGAAATGATTTATATGGCTTATCAGTATGAAGATCTCCATAAGAAAGGCATGTTGCGCGACGAGGAAGAAGTCAGTTCTAGCGATAAGGATGAATCTGAAACTGATCATCCTAAGGCCAGTGCAAAGTCTGATGTCAGTAAGAAGCCCAGTGCCAAGAGAAAAAGGGCTAAATCTAAAAAAGAACCAGCAACGACCGCCACGTGCTCAAGCTGTAATAGAAAAGGGCATTTGGCGATAAGTTGCAAATCTTGGAACAAACGAAGGAAAAGTGGATCTAAGCCCACTAAGAAACAAAAGAACCCACATGGGGAAAGGAGATGCCATAAGTGCCGCCAAGCAGGTCATATTGCACGGGAGTGTCAACTCTCAAAGAAACCTGAAGCAGTACATATAAATGTGGTAGCAGAAACTTCTGAGCCCTCAGCTAGTCAAGAAAGGGCTGATGTTTTAGAAGGAACGCTTACTGTTAAAAACATTCCAGTCAAAGTACTGTTTGACACCGGCGCGTCGCAAAGCTTTATTGCAAAGGATGCAGCTAAGAAGCTGGATTTGAATTTGAAGAAGCTCAAGGAACCAATGACTGTCCAGAATCCGGTTGGGGGTTCCATTGATCTTAGTTGGGTTTGTGGAGTGCCGGTTTCTTTCTCTCGTTATCGGTTTCCCACCATCGCGGTCGTCATGAATTTTAAAGAGTTTGATCTTATTTTGGGGTTAGACTGGTTGACCAAATATGAAGCTGAAGTTAAATGCGCCGACAGAGTCGTAAAGGCGAAGATTAAATCAGGTGATTATATAACCATTCCCTGTGAAGGTCAGAATGCTAATAGAAAAGACTTCTGGGCAGCCTTGAATGTTTCTCCATCTCAAATAGAAAAGGTCCCTGAAAGCACCGAGGATATTCCCGACCTGGTGAAAGATATCCCTGTCGTCAAGAACTATGCGGATGTGTTCGAGGAAGTTGTTCGCTTGCCTCCGCAGAGAGAAATAGATTTCAAGATTGCTTTGATTCCGAATGCAAGGCCGGTAGTTCACGCTATTCGAAGAATGTCCTTGAAAGAGAAAGAGGAATTAGACAATCAAACACGACAGCTAGTATGGAAAGGTCTGATCAGGCCTAGTTTCTCTGATTGGGGAGCAGCAGTAGTGTTTGTCCCAAAATCTGACGGTACTCTACGTCTATGTATGGATTATCGTGATCTGAATAAACAGACGATAAAGAACAAATATCTATTGCTGCGGATTGATGATTTGTTGGATCGATTAAATGGAGCACAAGTATTTTCACGAATGGACCTAGCTACAGGCTTCCATCAACTTTGAATCGCCGAAGAGTGTGTTCCAATGACAGCATTCAGAGGCCCCGACTTATTCTACGAGTGGTTAGTCATGCCGTTCGGCTTATGTAATGCTCCAGCTTACTTCATCGATCTAATGAACAGAGTGTTCAGAGGGGTTTTGAATAAATTTGTTCTGGTTTTCATTGACGATATTCTAATCTTCTCTAAATCAAAGGCCGAACATGAAAAGCATCTGGAACAGGTTCTAGAAATACTGAGAAGGAATGTATTAAAAGCCAAATTTTCAAAATGTATCTTCTGGCAAGATGAAGTGAAATTTCTGGGCCACGTCATATCGAAAGAAGGAATTGCTGTGGATCCAAGTAAAATCACGGCTATTCAGAATTGGAAACAGCCCAGTACCCCCACTGAAGTCCGCAGTTTTCTCGGATTGGCTAGCTATTACCGTAAGTTCGTTAAAAACTTTTCGAAGATATCTGGTCATTTAACGAAGCTTACGAACAAGCACTCTAAATTCAAATGGACTCCAGAAAGTGAGGAGGCTTTTGAAGAGCTAAAATTAAGACTAACGACTGCTCCAGTGTTAACCATCATCGATGGCAACCAAGATTTGAAAGTCTGGACTGATGCTTCTAGAGAAGGCCTTGGCGCAGTGTTAATGCAAAGAGGCCAAGTGATTGCTTATGCTAGCCGTCAACTGAAGCCACACGAGAAGAACTACGTAACTCATGATCTTGAGTTATTGGCTATTGTGTTCGCTTTGAAAATCTGGAGACACTATCTTCTGGGTGAGAGATTTGAACTGTTTACATATCACCAGTCGTTAAAGTATCTGTTCACTCAGAACGACCTGAATCTGAGGCAGCAACGTTGGTTGGAGTTTCTTGCAGCATATGATTTTGAAATTCTATACACTCCAGGGAAAGCCAATGTCATGTCCGATGCGTTAAGCCGAAAGAATGAAATGATCGCCAGTTTCATCATTGCGAGTTCGTTGATTGACAAGATATCGGCTCTCCAAGAAGACGACCAATTTATCAAAGGAATGAGTCAGCGAATTCGTGAAGGCAATGCTTCGGATTTCCAGCTAGACAGCGAAGGGATTCTGAGGTTAGAAGGACGAATTTGCGTTCCAGAAATTCCTGAACTCAGAAGAGATGTGCTTGATGAATGCCACAAATCTAAGCTCAGTATACATCCGGGGGTGAGTAAAATGTATAACGATATCAAGCGCACATTTTGGTGGAAGTCGTTAAAGAGAGACATCTCGATATATGTTAGTCGATGCCCTACTTGCCAGCTAGTCAAAAGTGACCAACAGAAATTGGCTGGATTGTTACAACCACTAGAAGTTCCTGGTTGGAAGTGGGAACATATTTCAATGGACTTCATTGATGGTCTGCCCAAAACCAGAAAGGGAAATGACAGTATTTGGGTGATCGTAGATCGCTTCACGAAGACCGCCCACTTTATACCTGTCAGATCAAACGGAACTGCTCAGAGTCTGGCGCAGATATACTTCAGGGAAATAGTTAGACTACATGGGGTGCCGCTCAGTATAGTCAGTGATAGAGATACAATATTCACTAGCAAATTCTGGGAAGCATTTCGAGTCGAGCTGGGAACGAAGTTGAACTTGAGCACCGCTTATCATCCTCAGACAGACGGTCAGACTGAGAGGGTGAATCGTATTTTGGAAGATCTATTGCGGGCTTGTGTTATAGATTTCGGTGGATCATGGGAAGACCATCTTCATTTGGCTGAATTCTCTTATAACAACAGCTACCAGGCGAGTCTGACAATGTCGCCATTCGAAGCATTGTATGGTAGACTGTGCCGATCTCCTGCTTGTTGGGTCGAACCCAGAAATAGACTCGTGTTAGGGCCAGACCTGATTAGAGAAGCCGCCGACAAAGTCGATTTTATTAAGAAATGATTACTGGCCGCTCAAAGCCGACAAAAGAGCTATGCGGATAGAAGAAGAAGAGATATATCCTTTGCTGTTGGCGACTACGTATATTTGAAAGTATCGCCGATGAGAGGAGTTATCCGGTTCGGTAAAACTGGAAAGTTGGCGCCCAAATTCATTGGTCCGTTTCCTATTCTGGAACGGATCGGAACTCTCGCTTATAAGGTTAAACTGCCTGACTGGTTGCTTGGAGTTCATGATGTATTTCATATATCTCAACTTCGAAAACACGTTCATGATCCAGACTTGATCGTGGAAGAAGCAGCTCAACAGGATATTGAGATTACTCCAGAATTAGCTGTGAGAAGAGAGTCGCTAAAGATTATCGGCAAAGAAACCAAAGAGCTGAGGAACAAGAAGGTTCACTTAGTCAAAGTGCAATGGAGTGGAGATCCGCGAGATTGTACTTGGGAAACTGAGGAGAGCATTCAGAAAGCTTATCCTAGATGCCGAGTGGATATCTCTGATTGACTCTGGTGCAAGGTACATTTACCCTACTTTGCATTACCATTTAATTCTCTACTCTGTTGTTATTTTCTTTTCATGGATGTGCACTTTTAAATTCTATAGTCTGAATGATTTTAAAAAGAGTATAGAAGCTGATTAGTATATTTTTGAAAGGTTGAAAACAATTTGATTGGTTGTTGTGTTGTGTGATTGTAGATTTATCAAACCACTTTTGACTTTGTTCCTTTTCGGGGACGAAAAGTTTTAAGTGGGGGAGATTGTAACGACCCAGAAAATCTGAACCAATTTAAAAATTTTAAATTGGCTAAAATAATGGATTTTAAATATTTAAAATAAATATTTCAAATAATAGCGACGAAAGGTGAGTTTGAATCGACAATTGAAAACGAATATAATTAATTATAATTATAAACAAGGCTTGAAAAGGCGCTGCAGTTTCAAAAATTGAATTCAAACTTTGTCGGACTGTACCGGGTGCAAAACAAAACGGATTTTAGTGAAACCAAAAATATTTAAATCTGTTAGTGAATACCTTTCTAACGAATCTGAAAAATCGAATTTTCATAGCGGAAAGAAAAAGTTATGGCCGAATGAATTTTCAGAAAGGTCGCTATGGAATTTATATAGCCCGTGAAATTGGCCATTTTGCTTACGACCTCAGAATTCGACGAAACCACTTTTGTTGGATCCGGGATGTGAAGTTATTGCTAGGTTTCAAATTTCATAATTTTTAAAGCTAGTATGTGAGCGTGGCAAAGGAAAATGTGTTTTGGTCAATTACAGTTAAATTGGATCGACCAGAAATGGTCCTTTTTGCAAACGGTCTCAGAATTAGACGAAACTAGTTTTGTTGGGACCGTATCGTCAAAACATAGCTAGAATTATTTTTCTGGAATTTTTCGAATCAGTTTGTGGCCCTGGCAAATTGAAATGTACGTTCAAATTAAATACTGAAGGTTTTATATTTTAATTTGAATGGAAACTGACTGAAACAGTCGAATGGGCCTTCGAAACATATCCCATTGTGTTCGGAATGGGGGTAAAACGCTAGGGACGACAGTCGTTGGGTTTGATTTCGAGTCCGTTTAAGAAAACCCCAATTTTTGAATAAATATATATATCGACCAATAGGAAAATTCTTTCAGAAATAAAATTAAAAAAAAACCAAAAAACCGATATCCTCGGCGATGAACGGCGGCCAGAGTTCAAACCTTCTCCTCCACTTTCCGGCGAAACCACGCCTCGATAGACCTCCCTCCAGTTGAACTTTTTAGAGTACTCTCCTCCCTCTTCCCATCCATACCTGGTTTGGCCTCCACCATGCCCCGTAGAGCGAGATCGAGCGCCTCAAAGGCGGCAAATTCATCTCGCCACCGCCACTGATTCTCGCCATCGAATGGAGCGCCGCCACCTGGCGTTTGAAGCCCGTTCCAAGCTCGACGAAGAGGTATAACCTGATCGGGACGAAGTGCAACGGGTGGAGCTAAAAATCGAAACCCTAGTTCGAATGTATTGCTGAAGGTATCGGCCATTTGATTTTAAAACTGTTTTAACACTTTAAAACCGTTGCGAATGTTGATTTTACAATAAAAATTGTATCTTTTTCGTTTGTTGACAAAATTCGATGAAACAGGAGACATCGGGACCGTGTGGACGTCTTCTACATTCTTGAAGAGACCGCATATTTTTCTGAGCCTTCCGCTATTTTTGGTGGAGTGGAACCCAATGTGAGATTTCTAATTTATAAACGATATGGAAAACGACGATGTATAAATTATATATTCGATGTATGAGTTATATAAGCGTTGTACACCTCATGTATAAGCGTTGTATAAGTTGTACGTTCGATGTATAAGTTGTATATGCATTGTAAAAATTATATATGTGTTGAAATAGAAGTGAATTGCTATATAAATATATATATATATATATATATATATATATATATATATATATATATATATATATACGCCCCTCGTCCACAAACCATGGACGATATTTATTGGTTGTGATTGGTGTGAAAATTGATTGATAGCGAATGGTTGTTTGGGATTATTTGTGGTTGATATTGATTGATTGTGGTTGAAAAATACCCATTTGTGGTTGAGAAATATTTGGTTGAAACCACATAGGATTAGTTTGTGGAAATGAAATAAATATATACATGTCGCATGTGTGCGAACTAGATGCATGATCCCCATTGTCAAAAACCGCGAGGTTTTAAGGTAGAGCGAGGAGCCGTACTAGGGACGGTCCCGGTTTTAACTACCCTGCCGTTATGCTGCCGAAATTTTGAATGATATTCATGTGTTTGAATTATTTTCATTTGCTGAAACTATATTTATTCGTTGAATAGAAAACCTTCATGTGTTGAATCGATATTCATTCGTTGATTAGAAATTCATGTGTTGAATGGTCTTCGTATTTTAAATATAAAAATCACATTTTTATCTATGTATATAAACTATAGGAAACCTTCATGTGTTGAGTCGATATTCATTCGTTGAATAGAAATTCATGTGTTGAATGGTATTCATATTTTGAAATAAATTGTTTTAAATAAACATCACCTTTTTATCATCTATATGAGCTATGTAAAATAATCCCATTTTGAAATAAATTTTTTTAAATAAACATCACCTTTTTATCATCTATATGAGCTATGTAAAATAATCCCGTTTTGAAATAAATTGTTTTACAATAAAAATCCTATTTTTATCACCTATATAAACTATATAAAATAATAGTGTTTTGAAATGAATTGTTTTACAATAAAAATCACATTTTTATTATATACATGAATTGTTGAAATGTGAAGTGTTAAAAATAGCCACTCGTTCAAATAAATATATATGAGTTGAAATATTCATTAATTAGCTAATGATATGATTTTTGCCTATACATGCAACATTAGAATGAATGGTGTTTTTAAAACCAAATGGAATCAAATATGAAGTTGAATGGAAAATGATAAGTGATAAGAACTATATATATGTACATGCATATTTATTGAACAGGTTATAGCAAAGGGGCTAGAGAAGAGGAATAAAATTTTGTGCCCAACAAATAGGTACACATTTACTGTTTTGTTTGGGTGATGATTTTATGAGCCTGTTGGCTAGCCGCTTGGCTTTTTCTTTTTGACATGAGACGCCCGTGTGGCTATTTGGGAATTTTCCCAGCCCCTCCCGTACAAAGGAGGTTATGGCGAAATTTTCTAAAATTTAAAGGCGTTAGTGAAATATTTGAAGTGAAAACGATATTGAAATTGTTGAATGAACTATATTTACATAAATATATAAATATAAATAAAATTAAAACGAAACGTGGCCGTGCAGTTCGTGTTTTGAAACCGTGATTTCAAACAACTAGTGCGGGAAATCCGACCATTGGATTTTCCCGAAACCGCAACGGTTGGGTTCGCCTTGGAAAAATCTTTCCAACGGCACCAACTTTGTAAAAATCCAACGGTTGGATTGTCTGGAATGTTTAATTCAAATCTGAAGAAAAACAGCGCCAGAATCGATTATATTTATATATATAAATATAATTATGTTTAATCGAATAACGACGCTGCAGTTCGTATTTTGAAATCGAAACTTCAAACGATTGTACCGGGAGATCCGACCATCGGATTTTCCCGAAACTGGAACCGTTGGATTCGTTTTGAAAATACCTTTCTAGTGATGTAAATTTTGTGGAGATCCAACGGTTAGATTTTCAGATATGTGTAAATCAAATCTGAAGAAAAACAGCGCCACGGCCGCGTTATGGCCCGAAGCGTCGTTTTGAATAAATTGGCTATTTTAAAATAAATAAAAATAGCGATAAATCGTTATAAAATATTATAAACGATATGGAATGGAAATAAACTGAATTTGCTTGATTTATGTGGTATTTGATGGTTGAATGTGTTTGGTGTGAAAATTATATTAAAGAACAAAATTGGTGTTGTCGAATGATTTAACCATTGAAATAAATTGATTTGAAATTCTAAATATACGTGAATTATTTGAAAAGGCCGAGTTAACTCTCATTTTGAATAATTGACCGACGATTGAAATTCGAAGATGAAGACGGTGGTCGAAGACCGGAGATCTTCACCTCGTTTGGATGGTAACCGAGGTCCTGATTGGGAGGCATCCCGAAATATGGATAATGAGTGGTGATCGTCCAGACGTACGTGGTGATCGATGGGTTTGCGAGGTATATAGTGCCTCCGGTTTCGTTCAGACCCAGAACGGACTTGTAAATGGACTGTGTGTCTGAAATTGGATTTTATTCTGTGTTGATTGATCTCTGTTGAATATACATCTGTTTGGCGGCGGAGAATTTATTCTTTTGCTTAACGCCCTTCTCTGAAACGCACGAGCTCAGAGGTTGTTTATCGATGGACATCAGTCGCATGGCATGAATTGCTAGTGTGGCATGCCTAAGTGGCAAATGATCAGGGCTTCTGTTGAAAAGCAAAGTCTTGTGGTGATGATCAAAGCGCCGCCTGTGTGGCGTAGCTTTATGTATAATGTGAATTCGCGAGCCTCACACCCCGGTATGAACCAGAAACGGGAGAAGGACCTCAGGGAGGGCATGCGTTTCTTTCTAGCTAGGGTGGTGTCAGTGACCTACCAGCCCTGACATTTATATACTTTTCACCTATGTGGTTGTTGCTGTTGCGAGGCGCCTCGGTTAGATCGGACGATCCGGGTCCGATGGAGCCATTCGTTGGCTCATTTACACCCCAAAGGGTGGGGAAATGCATTGTTCAGGAATTTTAATCCACATCGGTGGACCGGCCCTGACGATCCAAAGACTTGACTGAGTACTTGACTGAGGGGCGGGCTAGAGCGTCTCGAATTCGGTAAGGACTATCTTTTGCCTTGGTTCATGATGGAAATCCAATTTCCAAATACGTGACGATGCGGTTTCGATTGTATATATATATTTGGCGACATAGTGGCATGGGACGCTCATGTCGTCTATGATTGATAGTTATGATTTGAAATTGTTTTCAAAATATATAGACACTAGCAATAATATCAAATGCCTTTGTTTTATTCATATCAAGCATATTTTGGCTATTATAAGGTAAAAACTCTATCCTCCGGTTTGCGTTGCATTGTGTGATGGGAACTGAGTCTTATAACGGCTTCATTTTTATAAAAAGCATAGCGATGTTTAAAAGAAATATTTGTTTTAAAGCACTGGCAATCCAATGGAGTAAACCCATTCCACGAAAGTGGCGTGGTCCTATGATTAGCCATATTATATATGTGTTGAGTAGATTTCTCGTACCAGTCCCATGACTGACTCGTAGTTTGTTTCACTTTCAAACTCGGGTGCCCCTTTTTCTACACGGGCAGCCTTGTATACAGGTTTAACTGGTTCTTTCTGGATAGCTGGAGCTGAAGATGGATTTTATCATTTATCTCTTTTTATGTTGTTCAGCTCCTATTGTACATTATGTTTGTTTTCCGCTGTAGACATTTATGTATAGCTGAACTGTATTTGTACTAAGTAAGATCCTGTATACTGTGTAACTCTGATGATTACTTTTATCCAGTATATTCTATTGTTCATTATCTGGTGTATTTAATTATTCAGTTCTGCTATTATCTGTTTCTGTGTTATATTCCAAAAGATAACCCTTGCCGCCGTCAGTACGGGGTTTGGGGTCGTCTCATTGAAATACGGGTAATACCGGGTGGAAGTTCTGATGTGATGTGGAACAGTATTAAATTGTTGTTCCGCTGGCTTTATTACATCAGCAGCGAGTAATTGAAAAGCGTTTAGGACATCATGAAAACAAACGGAAATTGTGCTACCTGATCGTTGAAATCTTTCTTGTAGTTGTTATTTGAAAGCCCAGTAGCCATTGTATAAATGAATATTCCAACCATTTCGACGACACAGATTTCTGGTCTGGAAGCGAGACCATGACGTTGCAGTTTCTCACATAATGCGTAGAAACAAAGCCTTTTCATCCGAAAATTATTTTGACAACGGCTTTGATGGCCATTCAAAATTTCGTTGATCCAAGATAAGCCAGTGAACTCCGAAGTATTAATCCGCGTCATATGATTTCTCCTTTCATTCTGAACCAGATAAACCCCGTAGAGCTCCATCAAATCGTCATTCTCGGAGGATGAATCGGAGTTTGACATTAGTCGAATAAGTAGAAAGAGTTGAAGAAGTAGTATTGTGTAAGGTGTTAAGATAGAGGGGGTAATGTATAGGGAGGAAGAGAAGTTGGAAAAAAAGTCGTTGGCGTACGACGCGTCGGACGCCAACGGCTTGATTTCCAACATCCAGCGATCGTTCCATTTGGAAGTGGAAAAAAGTGCTCGTGTCCAACGCGTCGGACGCGTCGGACGCGAACATAAAGTTGAGCGTGCCAAAACTTTACTGCGAACGCACCCTAAGGATTTCATATTTAAACCCTTTTGTTTTATGTTTCTTAGATATGCTAGTTTAGGGTGGGATTTAATTCAATAGGTCATGGTCTGTTGCTTTATTAGTAAGCAATAGGTTAGAAGTAACATGCTTAGTCTAGGGTAGGTGACATTTCCCAAATTATAGGTTGGTAGGAAAAATTGTTTGCATTACTTAATGGTTAAGGCACTGGAACGTGCTACTTCATAGGATATAATAGGTCCATATAAAATCCCCCTTTGATTTTTTTTTTTAAGTTGAACCTAACCATTTCGAAGAATTCTATTTACGTACGGGCTGCTATGGACAGAATAAAAAAATACGGTTGTGTCCAGCGAGATGTCAGGGTCCTAAAAATATAATAATATCGGTATGTTGATTCATATTTTGAAATTCCGAAATACCGATACAGGGTACACAATACTCAAAATAAAAAATTGCATATTTAATTAATTTAAAAATTACAGTAAAATTCTAAAAATTAAATTATCGCTGCGCCTCAAAAGAACCTTGTCCCGATTTGCAACCGATGTCAAATTATATTCAAATAACCATTACGATCAATATACCACGCTACAGCGACTTTTTGAATAATTGATTTGGACATATCTTGCAATATATTCGACGAAATCTTGATTTTTCACTTCTGTTAGAAAGATACAGTTCAACAGATTCCAACGTTTCTTGTTTCAAAGAAATTCGATTCAAAACAAGTCCGGTACACTCAGTTGAAGTTCAGAACGTTAAATTATGAACTGTAGGGTCGTTCTGAGCTCGATTATAATTAATATATATATATACGTTCAACTTCCTTTTAATTAATGTATAAATCCATTTATATTCTGAATTCAATATTTAATCTGATTTAAATATTCAAATACGAACCGACAAAAATGCAGGACGTTACAGTCCTTCCCGCTTAAAATAATTTCGTCCTCGAAATTTCTAAGATAGGGAAAATGCTACAATATCTGTTATAAACAGATTAAAAACCTTTTTGGGTTTACTTCATAATCTCAGTTTCCAACGGAACTGATTAATTCCAATTTAAAATATTAATTCCTTCTTATTTCGAATATTTTCAAAATTCTGAAAATTTCCTAACAGCTTAATTTTTCAGAGAATCTTGCCAGCATCTCCTCTGCACGGCTTATTCGGTACTACAGCAACTTGCAACTCTGGCCTTCTCCAATCCGAAAGAAAATCAAACAGCCAAACAACTTGCCAAACGTCCTCATCAAAACCTCATACTTGTATAAATTATAAACATGACCCTTTTTGGTTGGCATTTAACTCTATCTCTGCCATTTAACATATATCCAAGCATCGTTGGTTGGTTTCCATCAATCCATTCTCAAATCAATCTTTCACTTTCTACTCAACCAAATTATATTTCAACTACAATTTCATTTACTCATTTATCTCTCAAATCAGTTATCTTCATCACCAAATTCACAATTCGATTCTTATTCTCCCAGAATCGATTCATTAGTAACTCGAATCTCTAGTATTTCTCTTTTATAATTTCCATTCTGGATCATTCCCAATTTAGTCCAGTTTTGTTTATCTTAGTATAAGTTTCTACTTTTACCCTTTTAACTCCATAAGTTAAATTCTTATTTCAGAATTCAAATTCCTGGGTTTTTTTTTCAAATTAGTTTGAAATCATATCTACATAATAATAACAATTCAAAAACATTTGAATTTCTAACAACTTGTTTTTCTCAAAACCAAATCTTTGGTAGTAATCCGTCACTCAAAAACTCGAAAATCACACTGATGATGCCATGGTTCATCATCAGGGTTATTTTCTAGTGATCGAAGTGAGTTCAATACTAAATTACTATCAAACTTATTTCCAACACTTTTATTTGAAAATTATTTCAAAATATCTTTCACATCACTTGGAAAACAAATTTTCAAATCTCTCAGGATTTTAAAATCCCCTTATTAATCCAATTTTATTTACAATACTTTCCAAGTTTCTAGAGTTTTATTTCTATTCTGGTTTTAATTTCAGATTTTATTTCATCTGATTTTGCATAAAATATTTTGATTGGTTATATAAATAACCAACTCAATTATACATCTTATTTGATCATAATAATGATCACACATCCAAGATATTATAATAATCTCAAGATATATACTTCTTTTATATCAAAATATATTTTGGGTAAAATTATTTCATTTACCCTCCTTTCAAAATATACTGTGTCGAATTACTCTGTTCAAGAGTTTAGAAACACCTATCGATCCAGTTTGCACTACTGTTTCGACCAGTATTCATAAACCACTCGACTGACCAGTCAACACAATATAAAACAGTTTTTATACTAATTTACATATACACGCTCATATATATACACTCGACTCAATCCAGAGTATTACTAACTCCATCTCTATTGAGTTACGCCAAAGAGCCAAGGTAGTCACTTAACCTGGCTATGATACCAACTATAACGTCTGGGATTTTCGCCCCAGAAAATCAACATAAATACACTGTCAATTTCTCGAGCATCGAAAATACCGGGACATTAATAGAAGAATTTAGAGGGTGAGAAAGAAAAGATAGAACTAATAGAATAGAAGAAGAAGAAGATCACAACTGAACAAAATCAGAGTAAACACGAATCTCACAGCGGAATAATAAAATGTATTGTATAACATAACTTTGAATTACAAAACTGAATTTGTATATATACATACCATATCAGAGTCTAACTCATATACATCACAGCGGAAATAACTCTACATAACAAATGGTGAAGCTTCCTGCTTTTGAGCTCCTCCAAGTGAATCTGTAAAATCCTGAAACACTTGACTGCCCGTACAAATTTGGGCACCCAAGAGTTTAGGGGAAACAAAAAAAATAAACTCTGGGTCAGTCATGGGACTGGTGTGAGTAAATTCCAACCATACTGTTTAACTTTGGAAAAAACCTTACTTTAACCCAAAGTTTCTTTGATATCAAAACTAGTGATATTATGATAATGTCTAAACAAATAATTATACAAGTAGCAGAACGCTGCATCTCACGTTCCACACATATATATTATAAAATCATAAACCGCAGGGCGCTTATTGGAGAATGGATTTCAACAGACAAGGTATGGGCGCACCTTCTGAATAGTGTACTCTAGAGGGGATACACTCAGGGTTCAACAAGAACGTCTTGCAATCCGGCCACACATGACCGCTCACTCATTTAGCTTGAGTGTCGCGAATATATTATCACCACGGTTGTAGGCCATCCAATCGTCATCCGAAGATACAGAATCGAAAGGAAGTATAAATATGAATTTTCTCTAGATCGGTGACAATACACCCTGCATGGGGATGACCCAACTAGCCATGCTGCCTAGCCCAACTTTTGTCATTCCTGGTTGTGAGGCTAGAGGCTACGTCTATTTTCAGAACATTTGATCACTGTTCACTTTGAATGCCACATCGTCAAACCCGTCAATTCACTAATCGATTCCCAAACATATTACGGGAATAAAAAGCTAAGAGGAACGAATTCCTCCGCCACCAGACGTAATACCTTTAAGAGATCAACCGTACGTGATTTACTAGGTATACTCTGTCAGACACTCGTCCATACAAGTTGTCCTGGGACTGGACAAACATAAACCATTATTCTGGAATTGGACGACCCTTGCATTTAACTCCGTCTTCAATTGTTTCAGCATAATCTAATTCGCAGCGCTTATGCCTATACGGAGTGGTTTTCGGATAATCTATCCAACCGGTCTCCCCGTATTGACAACGATGGTCAAAACACTTCGATAGTCGGTTATTTAACTATCGAAGTAAAAACAAACATCCATTCTAATGTATAACTAAACATCATACAATCACGGGCGCTTTTTATTTAACATTCGTTATATTTTCAAATTCCCATATCCCACTAGGTATTTCTCAAACTCTGTTTTTGCCTTTAACACTTTTTGGAAAACATTTCCAATTATTATAAACTTTTATTCTTTCATGTTCCATAAAATATCCGTTATTAATGTTCGAACTATTCCCCCTTAATTTCACATTCTTTATTTCTATACTTGGGTAATCTACCTTATTTACATTGGAAAATATTTCCAAATTCATCTTAACCTTTTAATCGGCCCAACGTTCACTTTTAAAACATCATTCCCTTTGGAATGGGAATACCCTCCCTTCTTATAGAAATCTAAACACCTTGATCATTTAACTCTTTATTCACGTAATAATCTCCCTTATCTTGTTTACCAAAATCTCTTTCATACCTTTTCACTCCTATTCCTCTTTATAAACTCTGTCTCTAAGTCAACTTCTTATCTAATCGATATCAAGCTTATAACTAAATACTGATTTCTATCCTATCAACATTTATTTGTTTAAACTAAATGTTAACTATTTTATCAGATTATGGTTCCTAAAATAATTTACTTTTAATACATTCGACCTCGTCGAATTCTAGTTCCAAATCCTAACGGTTTAATTCTAATCACATTTCGAACATCGAAATGCTGTCATCGTTTTCTAATGCGATTCCCCAATTCTTTTTCTAAACTCTTTCTTATATTTCTTTGAACAAACGTCGTTACTTATTACTCTAGAATAAGTGGATTTCAAACCAAACTGTTACATTTCCTAGGAAGTGCTGCTATATATACAAGTCACGCTTAAGTCTAATCAACAGCAGTTAATTTGTGGCTATAGTTCTAAACTTTTCATACGCTGTAATATTCTCCTTATAACTAATCTCAACATTACAGTCACACTTACCTTATCAACAGCGTTAATTTATTGCTATAGTTCAACTTGTCATACGCTGTAATATTCTTTGTTATAACTAATCTTGACATAACAGTCACACTTATCTTATCAACAGTTATCGCTATAAATTCTAAGACTGGCAATACGCTGCCGTATTCCTTTTATACACATCTTAACATCTCTTTCCGTTACAAACTGTTGTCGTTCCTCGATAATAGTGAAGCCGTTCAAGTTGGGGTATTCTATTTACCTCTTAGACCTTGATCGACAACGTTCTTATCTTAGAAAAGATATACGTTCGTAACTCTAAACTCCTTATTACTTATAGTATACATCAAATCGTATTTCCTTGTTTTATTTTGGAATATGGTTTTATAATACCACAACTTTATTTTGAACTTGGTTGCGTTACGATTATTTATATTCCATATTAACTTTTCGCTTTCTCTATTCCACAGTTCAATTGATAACTTCTTAAATTAAAAGGTAATTAAATCTCATTTATTTCTAAACGGTTTCCATTAGATTAATTAAAGGCCAATTAATCTAATAATCATTTTCCAAATAACAGTTGATTAAATCAACTTCATTTCATCAGTAAATTCGTTAACTGATCTTAATTACTTCTCATTAGATTAATATAATTAATCTAATAATATTTCTAAAATTGTTTATCTTAAATATAATTTTCCAAATACTTAATCATCGGATAATTTCTGCTTTATAAACTTATTTAAATATCAACAATCGTTTTTATTTATTTTATAAAAACGAACTCTAAAATACTGATTTATAATAGAACTTCTATTATAAATTTAAATCTTCTTTTTAATTATAAAAATATAATTTTTATAATTAACCTCGTTGATTTGCCTAACGGCCAATCAACTCCTTAACAAAACGATGCTTTTACGGTCGACTGTTATCACTTTCTAAATTGATATCGTTTATTGATTTATCGAAACAGATGTTGAAATTCCGTTCAACATCAATATTTACATGGGGTTTTAAATATAATTCGGGTTCATACAAAACAAACAGTACATATAATTATCAAGGAATCCGGTCGGATTCCTCCAACCGATTTCCGCATCCACAGATGTCAGTCAACACAATTTACACTAACTCTATACTAGGGGATATCCTAATCGGTGGAATCAGTGTCCAATCGATGGTGTGTACATATACGGCGATATGTATATTTCAACCATTTTAATTGTAATCTACCGAAGCGACCATCACACAACATTCAACTAATATTATAATATTTAAAAATAGAGCAGAGTCAGTGAATTTACTCACCTTGGCGCGTTAACCGTTAAAAACGATTTGCGTCGGTACCCCGAATCAGACGTTAAAATTTCCAACAGCTCCATAGCTAATCCGACCAGCTTGACCATGTCGTACTCATTGTTGCGATTCCAACGCAACCCGTTTCATTTTTCAGCTTTTAATATCGGCTCACCCCGTTCTCAAAACCCCACGATTAATATTTCCTTACCTTGTCCACTTCAGAACTAAGATCGTCACACATTTCTCCATTTTGCCTAGTTTCAACTTTCACTTTCTTTTTCTTCTTCTTTGCATGGGCTCGACCCATAAATTTGGCCCACACCAATTTACCACTTCCATGCTTTATTCACATCTGCTTCCCCGTATAATATCTTCTGCCTCCTGAAACAATCCGAACGTCATTTCTCCTCCTTGAATACTGCGTTTCTTTGATTCGAGCAACTCCAGTTCTTCGATCCGAGCAACTTCAGTGTGCCGCCAAAACTCCACTCACATGCTGACTTAAATGACACTGCTTTGTTTTCCTTTTAAACAACGTTGCCCAGACAGTGCTTCTCGTATACACGCTGACTTCCTTATGCATTTGATCACCTTGCTGACTTCCTAAACAGTGCTGTCGCACCCTCTTCTTTTCTTACTTAACTATTATATAAAAACCATTCTTAATACCAAAACGTTAGCCCCTCTATACACATATTATCACATCCTTCCACGTGTATACTTATTTTGCCGCCATTACTCCTTCACCGATGTCACCAAATACCCCTCACATGCCACTTCCAAAGAACAGCTCGCAAGCACCACACAACTGCTTCGATATGACCTCCGACACAACACTATACTTCCCGTTCCACTCCAGCATCTCTCTTTCCATTTTTCCTACCATCATACGCCTGTTACTTCCACTCATGCACCCCCCTTACGTTGACACCCATACACGCACTCCACTATGACACGCAACCACCATTTAACACAACTCTCCTCATCAAACTAAACCATACCATCCCTTCTCATCAGCATATATCCCACGTTTTTAACGCCCTCTCGCAGCACTATTTTTAAACCACTCCAACTCCATAAGCATGAAAGCTTCATCACCACTGCAAATATACCACGTTGACATCCCCTTCTTTCACCATTCTCTTCATCCCTCCCCTCCTCGAAAAGATCCCATGCCAACGCTTATGCTGCGTTGCCACACTGTACCCCACCGTCATACCTTATTCCCCAGCGTCGGTCTGCCGGCGAGTTCCATGGCGACCCCCAGCTTCGCGCCAGTGAGCATAGCGAGACCAGTAGCTCGCTGTTTGATTTGGTTTCGGCATTTGTCATTTTTCTTAATCTAAGGAGTGGTAACAAAATGATTTTCCATTAGTACGAAAAGTTTGGACCAGCGAGCCTTGCGTGTGAGTACATATATGGAAAAGGAAGACTTAAATAGTGTATTTATAGTTGGTGCATCCTTAGTGATTAAGGAATAGGCTAGTAGCTAGGATTAGATGACAGTGTTGATGTAACTGCCATGTGCAATATGGGTTATACTGTTATAGCTCGCGTTGAAGGGTAGGGAATGGCTTTGAAGGGATGGGACCGAAGACTTAGATGCTAAGGGTGCGTTCTTAATGAACGTGAGCGTGGCATTTGAGCGTGCCATTTGAGCGTGGTACTGTAGCGAAGGGGAATTGTGTTTTTAGCTACGAACGGGGTATTTGAGTGTGGTATTTTTAAAATAAGATTTAAATAGAGATGGTTTGGCAAATTCCAATACAAATACAAATACAGTTTCTAATATAGATGCAAGTACAGTTACAAATACAAACACAAATTAGTGCAGACCCGCAGCAACCAACCGATCTCTAATGGTATCTCGAACTAATGACATTTCTCGGGATCCTTCTGCTTGAACACGTTCCGTGCCTCTATTCGTCGTATTTCTCATACTATAATATTCTGTCAAGTAATTATCGGGTATTCGTTCAGGATCATCATCAAAAGCCATAAAATCTGGGTCACCACTATTGTATTTGCGTATGAAGTTGTGTAAGGCCATTGTAGACACCACAACTTTCACTTGAGTTTGAAACTGATATGTAGGCATCTTGTGATGTGGATAAATATAAGGGATATATATTTTGAGTTGCAAACCCTTTTCTTCCAATATAAGGGATAATTTGATCAGCGGGTAAATGTGCAGATACGAGGGTACCGTCTATAGCGCCAATACAGTTTTTGAAATACGGGTAATACCGGGTGGAAGTTCTGATGTGATGTGGAACAGTATTAAATTGTTGTTCCGCTGGCTTTATTACATCAGCAGCGAGTAATTGAAAAGCGTTTAGGACATCATGAAAACAAACGGAAATTGTGCTACCTGATCGTTGAAATCTTTCTTGTAGTTGTCTATTTGAAAGCCCAGTAGCCATTGTATAAATGAATATTCCAACCATTTCGACGACACAGATTTCTGGTCTGGAAGCGAGACCATGATGTTGCAGTTTCTCACATAATGCGTAGAAATAAAGCCTTTTCATCCAAAAATTATTTTGACAACGGCTTTGATGGCCATTCAAAATTTCGTTGATCCAAGATAAGCCAGTGAACTCCGAAGTATTAATCCGCGTCATATGATTTCTCCTTTCATTCTGAACCAGATAAACCCCGTAGAGCTCCATCAAATCGTCGTTCTCGGAGGATGAATCGGAGTTTGACATTATTCGAATAAGTAGAAAGAGTTGAAGAAGTAGTATTGTGTAAGGTGTTAAGATAGAGGGGGTAATATATAGGGAGGAAGAGAAGTTGGAAAAAAAGCCGTTGGCGTCCGACGCGTCGGACGCCAACGGCTTGATTTCCAACATCCAGCGATCGTTCCATTTGGAAGTGGAAAAAAGTGCTCGTGTCCAACGCGTCGGACGCGAACATAAAGTTGAGCGTGCCAAAACTTTGCTGCGAACGCACCCTAAGGATTTCCTATTTAAACCCTTTTGTTTTATGTTTCTTAGATATGCTAGTTTAGGGTGGGATTTAATTCAATAGGTCATGGTCTGTTGCTTTATTAGTAAGCAATAGGTTAGAAGTAACATGCTTAGTCCAGGGTAGGTGACATTTTCCAAATTATAGGTTGGTAGGAAAAATTGTTTGCATTACTTAATGGTTAAGGCACTAGAACGTGCTACTTCATAGGATAGAATAGGTCCATATAATATCCCCCTTTGATTTTTATTTTTAAAGTTGAACCTAACCGTTTCGAAGAATTCTATTTACGTACGGGCTGCTACGGACAGAATAAAAAAATACGGTTGTGTCCAGCGAGATGTCAGGGTCCTAAAAATATAATAATATCGGTATGTTGATTCATATTTTGAAATTCCGAAATACCGATACAGGGTACACAATACTCCAAATAAAAAGTTGCATATTTAATTAATTTAAAAATTACAGTAAAATTCTAAAAATTAAATTATCGCTGCGCCTCAAAAGAACCTTGTCCCGATTTGCAACCGATGTCAAATTATATTCAAATAACCATTACGGTCAATATACCACTCTACAGTGACTTTTTGAATAATTGATTTGGACATTTCTTGCAATATATTCGACGAAATCTTGATTTTTCGCTTCTGTTAGAAAGATACAGTTCAACAGATTCCAATGTTTCTTGTTTCAAAGAAATTCGATTCAAAACAAGTCCGGTACACTCAATTGAAGTTCAGAACGTTAAATTACGAACTGCAGGGTCGTTCTGAGCTCGATTATAATTAATATATATTTATATACGTTCAACTTCGTTTTAATTAATATATAAATCCATTTATATTCTGAATTCAATATTTAATCTGATTTAAATATTCAAATACGAACCGATAAAAATGCAGGACGTTACAACGTGTTTATAAATGAATTGGGAAAAATTACCATTTAGATGATTTGAGAAATGTAAGTACAAGTGTGTTTTTAAAAAAAAGGGATATTTATTTTTTTAAAGGAGAAAGGTGGAAAATTTTCATTGCGTAATTTAAATATTTAAATTCAAATGGGAATTTAAAACGAGGATTTGGAATTGTGTTAAAAAGGGAAACTAGGAAATTTATTCTGATATTCAGAATATAAATTAGATTAAAATAAATCCGTATGGATTTATGTTGTGAATTTTATTAGATCAAATTTATTTAGATAAATATTTTTAGAAATATATTTGGATTATATTAAATAAAAGCTTAAATTTAAATACAGAAATAGATTCACCATTATATATATATAAGCAAAATCAATAAAATATTCCAGAATAGGAATTGGATTTCAAATGGAATTTGAAATGGAAAACTTGTTTTAATTTATAAAACAAGGAAGTTGGATTTACAAACGATGTTATAAATCTAGTGAAATAAATTATCATTAGATAAATTTTGAAGTTTAAATTCAAGTAAGAATTTAAAAAGTAAAATTGGAAAACGTGTTGAAAATGGAATGATTGATTATATTCCGTAGTTTGGGATATAAACTGAATTAAGAAAAATCCAATGGGTTTATAATTGAAATTCGATTATTTCGAATTTTATAAAACAATTTGTTTCAAAGGGAATTGGAGTTCAGTATAGAAAATTGAGTTAAAAATAAATTTATAACCGAGTAATGAAAAATCGTCGATCAGAGATTAATCGAAAATGTTAAGTTTAATGTGGAAACTGGATTTATATATATTAAAATATATATTAGAATGGAGTTGAAATTTAAATCAAATGAAGTTTAAAATGTTTATATATTAAATATAATTGAAATGAACTCACCAAAGCATTGTAGTTCGTAAATTGGCGTTTCGAACTTCAATTGAGTATATAGAACTCAATTTAAGTCAGAATTCTTTGAAATAAGAACCGTCAGGACCAATTAGATAATAGTTTTCTAATGGAAGAGAAAGATCTGGATCTCGTCGAATAGATCTTGAGCTATGTCAAAATCAAATTTTCAGAAAAACAATGCTATAACCATTGTAAAACCATGACGGGTTATTTAATTAAATATAAGGATTTTAGGCAAATAAAACTTAGATTTACATAAGAAAAATCCAGACTTGAGTGGAAAAATATATCTGAACTGAAGTAAAGTAATGTATTGATTTTTTTTTTGAAGCAAAAATCAGATTTTTAAATTATTGAATAGAATTAACTAGTTTGAATAATAATTAGTTAGTGAGATTTTAAATTGAAATTGGGCTTTGAATAAGTGAATTCGATTTGGAAATTTATATTCGAAATCGAAAAGGAAAGTTGAATTGAAAATGAAATTCGATTTGTTTATAAGCAAGTTAAAATTTTATTTGAACATTTTATGTTCAAACAAAGAAGTGGAATAGGAAAAATAGCAAATTTGAAAATAAATTAGCGAACTAGGTTAACACGAATGAATTGAGTTGAAACCAAATGGGAATATTTGGATGTGTGTTAAACAGGTTTGGAATGAAGTATATGAAGAGCTATAAATTGAAATGCCCGACCCAAAGGTACACGATTAATTCCATATGAGATTTTATGCGCTGAATCGGCAAGCCACTTGGCTTTTTGATTTTCTTTTTGAATGGAAAGGGCCTAGAGAGGCGAGTTGAGGTTTGAACTATTGACCGGTACAAAGGAGGTTATGGCGAAATTTTCCAGAAATTTAAGGAGTTAGAATATTTTAAGAAGATTTGATAATTATGAATCGATATATCGATATATATAGAATTCGATAAGGAAACGAAATTAAAATAGAATGTTATAAACAAAAAGGGAATCAATAAATTTAATCTGATAAAAATAGAAAGAGAAACGTATACACGTTTAAAAGATATGGATAATTGATAATATGATGTTGATTATTCGAGGTAAGTGGTTTTGTCCGTTATGAAGTTAAGGATGTTTCCAGTCAAGGTCTGAGAGGTAGTTATACCCTAACTTGATTGATTTCATTTTTAACCCATAAATAGTAAGATCCAGTCTCGAAGAGAAAGGTTTGAATAAGAGTTAGTTGAATGTAGTATTTTGGGTTGTTGTAACAATGTTTTACACAACATTCGTTTTAATCCAAGTAAGTGGAAATTTGGAAATATAATAATAAATATTTCCTGAGTACAGAAATAAATGAATGGTCATGGAAGAGATAAGTAATTGGAATGTTTCCAATTATAAGTAAAGGATATTTTCTAAGTACAGAAAATAAAAGAAGGCGAGATACGGAAATGTTTTCCAAATAGCGAAAGGCCAAGATGATAAGAAAATATTTGTTTAACAAATATTGATAAGGAAATGGAAAGGGTGATTTAATTAATAAAATATCAATTAACAGGCCCAGTGATGGTTTGATGTTATGGATGAATGTTTGTTTGTTTTTCTTCGATAGTTATGTAACCAACTATCGAAGTGTTTGCTAATATCGTTGTCAATATAGAGAGACCGGTTGGATTATTATCCGAGAACCACTTCGTATTGGCAGTAACATTGCGAATCAAATTATATGAAGATAATCGAAGACGGAGTAAAGTGCAAGGACTTTTTTTATTAATAGAAATGGTGCCTTCGGTTCCGTCCAATCCCAGAACGAACGTATATGGACGAATGTATGACAGAGTATTTCCAATGATCGCATATGTTGGTCTGTATAGATGTATATGGTGGCGGAGAATTTATTCTCTTAGCATAATATCCAGAATATATTTGTGCAATCAATTAGTGATTAACAGATCTGACAATGTGGCATTCAAAATGATTGTGTTATCAATGAATGGAAAGTAATCGTAGCCTCAGGCCTCAACAACTGGGAAATGAAAAAAATCGGGCAGATAGCATGGCTATGTGGGTCGCTCCCATTAGGATGTATAATCACCTATCTAGAGAAATTCCATTTGCTTATTTAATCTATCGATACTGTCCTTTTTGGGAAACGGTTGCTGATCCCAACCGTTGGTGATATACATTCGATACACTCAAGCGAAATGAGTGGTCGGTCATGTGTGGGCCGGGTTGCAAGATGTTCTTGTTGAACCCGGTGTATTCCCCTTTAGAGATACACTATCGGAAGGTGATTCCATACCTTGTCATGTTGGAAATCCAATCTCCAATAAGCGCCCTGCGGTTTTTGGTTTTGTTATATATATGGAGCGTGAGATGCAAGCGTTCCTCTAGATTCCATTTATCCGATGTAGACATTATTATAATATCACTGGATTTGATATCAAAAATATTTTGGGTCATCGTAAGGTAAAAACCATCCGTGTTTATGTGTGGATCGATCTTACGATTATCATTTCTTTCGAAAGGATTTTTAAAGTTAAACAAATGATTGGAGTTTACTCACACCAGTCCCATTACTGACCTAGAGTTTATTTTGTTTTCCCTAAACTCTTAGGTGCCCAAATTTGTATGGGCAGTCAAGTAGTCGGGATTTTTCAGATTCACTTGGAAGAGCTGGAAGCAGGAGGCTTCACCAGTTAGCTATAAACTATCATATTTCTGCTGTGTACTACGTTGTGTCTGGAAACAGGTGTTCATAACTGTTCCAGGAATAACTGTTGTGCTCTGATAATGGTATGTATATACAGTTACTGATTTGTATTTCAAAATTTATGTTATTTAATATATTTTATTCATTCTGCTGTGAGATTTGTGTTCTTCGTTTTTCTTCTATTCTAACTTTTCTTTCTTTCTATTCCTCATCCTCTAACTTCTTTCTAGTAATGGTTCGTATTTCTGTGTCATTTGGGTTGAACGTGTAGTGTTATTAGTCAACTCAAAGGGTGCAGAAATTCAGGCAATTACAGTTTAATTCTTTTTTTTTTGGGCAAGGCCTTTGATTCTTATTTCAAACCATTTTAAATTCAATAATTAAGTTAAATTCCATAACTTAAATGGTTGAAATTTACAGGATGTTAGAATCTTCCCCACTCAGAACTTTTCATCCTCGAAAAGGAACGAAATAAGGAACTAGTAATCAAACGATATATCATTCATATGCATATCAATTTTGATTTCTTGTTCAAACATAAAACTTTGCTTCCAATTAGTATTATTAACTCGATCACTCTAGTGAGACTTCTGATTTGACTTCTTGATTAGAAACTTCCATTCTCCTTGCATAGCAATGGACTATTATAGAGAACTTCAGATTCTTATCAAATATTCTTATCAGTGTGTCGTCGAGAATCAAGCGAACAATTTTATTTGGAATCAAAATCGTATATTCAAACTAAATCAAAACTGTTATGCAAGTAGAATGGTTTTCGCAAACTCACGCATTATAGTTCATCAATTTTTTTTATACCAATGTATTTAATTCAAGTGCCTTCGATTTATATACAAATTTTAAGGTTTATAAGAAAATTCTTTGAATTTTTTTTAATATCAAAAATAGTTTTTGATAATTCTATATTTCCACAAGTTTATCATCATTCTTTTGATCAGGCGCAAAACTAGAAATCTCGTAGTACTAGCTAAACTCATTTCAACATCCAATTAAAATACATGAAAAACGCTAAAATAGATAAATAAGTACGGTCCAATAAACCAACCGATGAAACTATTCATGAATCGCAGATACACAATGGTTGCGCCTGGGCCCCCAGGAAGCATCTGTACTCATATGCAAATGCAAAAACGGACAAAATCGTCACTGCTCTTTCTGCACACTTCGAACACAAAATCATTTATTTGGAACAATGAACGTTCGAATTTTTCAAAATGAAAAATAGTGTTATTCTTATAATACAGTCTAGTAACTTTAGTTCAAATTTGCTCGAGCTCCAACAACGTTTCATTCGTAGCGATTTGTTAAATGTTCAATTAAATTAACGCGAATGGAACAGACTTACGTACTTTTCTATGAAATTTATTCCTCTGCTATACCTCGTTAGATACATCTCAAATATTAAATTTTGGATTGTTATTCAAAATTTAAATTATTATTATTATTATTTATGATATATCGGTTTCCGCTACCGTTAATCTATCGTCAAAAATCAATTCAGATGAAGCGAACGACCTTGGACGTCTTCGATATATAATTATTTAGATTACTTCTATATGAAAAATAGTAAATCTTAAGGATTAGTGTTTCATTATATACCAATTCCATGTTTTAATTTCCAAATAAATACAATCTAAATTAAATTTATCGTTTAATTCTTATTTTAAACTATATTAAATTAAATAATTAAATTAAATTCCATAACTTAAATGGTCGAAATTTACGAGATGTTATATTATTTATTCTCATTTATTTATTCTGCAACAGTTTTAATATATCTTCGTTTTTTTTTCATTATGCATTTATTACCATTTTAAATTTAAATTATAATTAACTAAATTTTTATATGTATGCATATACATATACATACATATTTGTTTTTGACCTTAAAACTTCAAATGGTCACAGCTTTTCTATTTGAATTTTTATCGGAAAACATTATATATGGAAATTCATCACAAAATCGCCATAAACACAATGGTATAATTTTCGTGATCAAATTCCAATATTTATGAAATGTTTGTTTTTCATCGTTTCCAAACTTTAATATTTAAATTTACATTAATTAACTACTTAAAAATGTGGGAAGTTTACATTCTCTTAGTGGTTAGGTTATGTAAACTTTTGCACACCTATTTTACACTAGCAACTTTTAGTATACATTCAATTTTACAATCATCCATGTAAAAATGCATTGTGTATCATAATGTAACAACCCGGAAATTCTAAGCCAATTTAAAAGTTTTATTTTGGCAATTTTGACGAATTTTGATTATTTAAAATGGATTATTTTAAATAATAACGATGGAAAATTTATTTTCGACAAAGTTAAAACGAAGAAATTTATTTTAATTACTTAACGAGCCTGAAATGGCGTGGTAGTTTGAAAATTCGATTTCTAATTTCAAAGGAATAAACAGAATTCAATTTAAGTCGGAATTGAATGAAACAAGAAATATTTGAATCTGTTCGATCATATCTTTCTAATGAATCTAAGAAACTAAGATTTCACTTTAGAAGTTGAAAGATACGTCCAGTTTAAAATTCAGAAAAGTCGCTGTGGTTATATATATTTTAATATATATAAAGCCCTTAAAAATGGAAATTTTGCAAACGACCTTCGTGTTCGATGAAACCACTTTTGTTAGATCCGGGATGTCAAATTATTGCTAGATTTCAAAATTCATAATTTTCTGAATCAATATGTGAGCGTGGCAAAGTTAAATGTGTTTTATCAGTTTTAGTCAATTTCGATCGACCAGAAAATGGCCATTTTTCAAACGGTCTCAGAATTTGACGAAATTAGTTTTGTTAGGACCGTATCGTCAATATGAAGCTAGAAATATTTTTTATGGAATTTTTAGAGTTAGTATGTGGCCCCGGTAAATTGAAATGTGCGTTCAAATTGAATATATACTGATTTATATTTTAATTTTGATGAAAACTGATCGTAATAGCCGAATTGGGTTATGAAACACATCCCATTCAGAATGGGGGTAATTAGCTAGGGGCGACAGTCATTAGGTCTTGTATGGAGTTCGAAATAAAAGTCCACTTTTTATGAATTAAAAATAAAATAAAATATTTAATATAAAAGCCCCCTAACCCTAAAAGAATGGTCAACCCGTGGTCAAACCGATAATCACGCTTCCACAGCTGAAAAGAATGACGGAAGTTGTTCGAAATTTTAAATCCATTTTGCAAAGAATATACACAATGAAATCAGATAATCCCTGAAGCAAAATTCAACACCGAAGTAGGGGCTTTAAATCCGTATAAGTTTGTGGAGTTATCGTGAGGCGCCGCGGTTGATTTCTGCCCTCAAAGGGCTTGCATTTCGAACGGATTCTGGTGCGATTGGGGCTGCCGATCGAGGAGGGGTTACTGGCGCAGGATCGTGACATGTAGGCGCGCAAAGGGAGGGGGTCAGATCCAGATCCGACGGCCTGTAGCTGAGGCGACGACGTCAAAACCAATTACAGCGATGGGTTGATTCAGTCGTGAATTCCTGAGGGATAAACAGTGAGCTTTGTTCGTTTTTTTAATTTATTTATGCAGCTTGTTTAATTGAATTTTTATACACAGCTTTAGAAAAAAATGGTAATTAGAGTTTAAATTTAGTTTTTAAATTATAGAATATAGGATTTAAATTCAGTTTTTAAATTATAGAATATAGTGTTTAAATTCAGTTTTATATATAACGTTGTAAGAAAAAATATGATTTATATATAGTTTGAAATGAAAAGTATGATTTATTTATATATGGTTTGAAATGAAAAATATGAAATTTTTATATATATGGTTTGAAATGAAAAATATGAAATTTTTATATATATAATTTGAAAAGAAAAATATGATTTATAAATAGTTTGAAATGAAAAGTATGATTATAAATAGTTTGAAATGAAAAGTATGATTTATTTATATATGGTTTGAAATGAAAAATATGAAATTTTTATATATATGGTTTGAAATGAAAATTATGCATAACGGAAAGAAAAATATAATTATTATATAATGTAGAGAATAAAAATATGAATTTTATATAGTGAGAAGAATAAAAATGTGATTTTTACTGTGAACAGCGTGAAATGGTTGAGTTGGAATGTCGGGCAAATCCAAACCATTCAGAAATAAAGAATGACGGAGTGGAACCCCAAGGTGATAACTCCTTACTAAAATTTGTGTTCAGTTATTTATTCTATAATTGCATATATGAATTGTTTCCCCATCGTCCACAGACCATGGACGACTTGTTTGTTTGATTGCTTTGAGTGAAAATTGATTGTGATGTGGAATGGATTAAATATATTCATGTGTTGAATAAAATAAATATCCATGTGTTGAATAAAATAAATATTCATGTGTTGAAATAAAAGAAAAATTCATTTACAAATCAGATGATTTGTTTATTTACACCCATTTAACTGATATGGATTGGGACGATAAATTTTACACATCGCCCAACTGCACAAATAAAAATCTGTGTTTGTTTATTTGAAACCCCACACGGGTGTTGGGATGATATTGACGTACACTAATCCCGATTGTTTAGTTGTATGTCAATCGATGGGTTGACAGACTGTGTAAGCGTTAATTATTTATATTTAATGTTTATGCAGTTATGTGGTGCACTCTGGATGATGGTTGATTATTGATCGTTGCTATTATATACATGTGTTGTATGGAATCCATATAAATAAAATTATATGGTAATTGATTGGGCCTCATTCCAATTTGGAATATAAAGAATATTATAAAAGGAAAATACTCATGTGTTGAGAAAATTTGTGACGTTCCCAAATCCCGTACTGACGGTGACAAGGGTAATCTTTGGAATATAATACATAAACAGATAATAGCAGAACAGAAATAAATAAATACACCAGATAATGTACAAATAATACACTGGATAAACATAATCATCAGAGTTACGCAGTATACAGGATCATACTTAGTACAAATACAGTTCAGCTATACATAAATGTCTACAGCGGAAAACCAACATAATATGTACAACAGAAGTTGAACAACATAAAAAGAGATAAATGATAGAATCCATCTTCAGCTCCAGCTATCCAGAAAGAGCCTGCTAAAACCTGAACACAAGGCTACCCGTGTAGAAAAAGGGGCACCCGAGTTTGCAAGTGAAACAAACTACGAGTCAGTCATGGGACTGGTATGAGAAATCTACTTAACTCATTTTATAATATGGCTAATCACAGGACCACGCCACTTTCGCGGAACGGGTTTACTCCATTGGATTGCCAGTGCTTTACAACAAGTAAATCTTTTAAACATCGCAATGCTTTTTATAAAAATGAAGCCATTATAAGACCCATTTCCCATCAAACAATGCAACGCAAACCGGAGGATAGAGTTTTACCTTATAATGTTCAAAATATGCTTGATACGAATAAAACAAAAGAGTTTTTAATCAGACTCCAACTGTAAAATAGTAAGAGAACGATTCCCTAGGTATTAACCCCGAAGGCCAAAACCAACATCAGACCAATACCCAGGAAACCATCCGTCTTAGCTCGTTTCCAGTTAGTTTCTAATTTTATAAAACAATCATAAATATCAATCATAGACGAAATGAGCGTCCCATGCCACTATGTCGCCAAATAAAGAGGTTTACAATCATAACCGCACGATGTTGTATTTGAAAATTGGATTTCCGTCATGAACCAAGGCAAAAGATAGTCCTTACCGAATTCGAGATTGTCTAGCCCGAGTCTCAGGAACAGCCGCAACTGCACCTTGGATCGTGAGGGTCGGTCCACCGATGTGGATTATTATGCCTGAACACTACGTTTCCCCGCCCTTTGGGGCGTAAATAAACCAACGAATGACTCCATCCGTCCCGCATCGACCGATATAACCGAGGCGCCTCGCAACAGCAACAACCACATAGGTGAAAAATAGTATAAATGTCAGCCAGTTTTAAGCACTGACACCACCTCTAGCTAGAAGGAAGCGCATGCCTTCCCTGAGGTCCTCTCTCGTTTCTGGTTCATACCGGGGTGTGAGGCTCGCGAATTCACGTTATACACAAAGCTACGCCACACAGGCGGTGCTTTGATCATCAACCACAAGACTTTTCTTTTCAACAGAATCCTTGATAACTGCATCTTAGCATACCACACAGGCAATTCACACCATGCAACTGATGGCTATCAATCACACAGAATGAATTCCAAAGTCAGACACACAGTCCATTTACAAGTCCGTTTTGGGTCTGAACGAAACTGGAGGCACTATATACCTCGCATACCCATCGATCTCCACGTACGTCTGGACGATCACCACTCATTATCCATATTTCAGAATGCCTCCCAATCAGGACATCAGTTACCATCCAACCGAGGTGAAGATCCCCGGTCTTCAACCACCGTCTTCATCTTCGACTTCTTATCGTCGATTCAGTTATTCAGAATGGGATAAACCCGGTCTTTCTGAGCAACTCGCGTATATAATAAACAAGTGCTACACAATCACAACATACACCTCATTCCAATTCATCGGTCACTAACCGTAAATCAGTAAGAGAAAGATTTCTCAAATATTAACCCCGAAGGCCGAAACCAACATCAGATCAAAACCCAGGAAACCATTCGACTTAGCTAACCTTCAATTAGTTTCTAAATTTCACATTCCATATAGTTTATAATATTTTATAACGATTTATCGCTATTTTTATTTATTTAAAAATAGCCATTTCATTCAAACGACGCTTCAGGCCATAACGCGGCCGTGGCGCTATTTTTCTTCAGATTTGATTTACACATATCTAAAAATCTAACCGTTGGATCTTCACAAATTTTATATCATTAGAAAGATCTTTTCAAAACGAATCCAACGGTTCCAGTTTTGGGAAAATACGACGGTCGGATCTCCCGGTACACTCGTTTGAAGTTTCGATTTCAAAATACGAACTACAGCGTCGTTATTCGATTTAATTTAATTATATACATATATATAAATATAATCGATTCTGGCGCTGTTTTTCTTCATATTTGAATTAAACATTCAGACAATCCAACCATTGGATCTTCACAAAGTGGGTGTCTTTGGAAACATATTTCCAAGGCGAACCCAACGGTTTCGGTTTCAGGAAAATCCGATGGTCTGATCTCCCGCACTAATCGTTTGAAATCACAGTTTCAAAACACGAACTGCAGCTTCGTTATTCGATATATTTTAATTATATATATATACATATATATATATATATATATATATATATATATGTGAATATAATCGATTCTTCGATTTCAAAACCATATTCTTTTCATACCTTTGATAAAAATGATATTTTTATCCGATAGACATTTATTTCGACACTTCGCTATTTTTAACAATTCATGTATATAATAAAAATGTGATTTTTATTGTAAAACGATTTATTTCAAAACAAGACTATTTTATATAGTTCATATAGATGATAAAATAAGATTTTTATTATAAAACAATTTCTTTCAAAACACGACTATTTTATATAGTTCATATAGATGCTAAAAATATGATTTTTATTATAAAACAATTTATTTCAAAACACGAATACCATTCAACACATGAATCTCTATTCAACGAATGAATTTCTATTCAATACATGAATGTTTTCTATAGTTCGTATATATAAAATAAAAATGTGATTTTTATTGTTAAAACAATTTATTTAAAACACGAATACCATTCAACACATGAATTTTTATTCAACACATGAAGGTTTTCTATAGTTCGTATATATAATAAAAATGTGATTTTTATTGTTAAAGCAATTTATTTAAAACACGAATACCATTCAACATATGAATTTCTATTCAACGAATGAATTTCTATTCAACACATGAAGGTTTTCTATAGTTCGTATATATAATAAAAATGTGATTTTTATTGCAAAACAATTTATTTAAAACACGAATACCATTCAACACATGAATTTCTATTCAACGAATGAATTTCTATTCAACACATGAAGGTTTCAACATATGAAAATAATTTCAACAAATGAAAATAATTCTAACACATGAATATTTCTGAAAATTTCGGCAGCATAACGGCAGGGTAGTTAAAACCGGTGCCGTCCCTAGTACGACTCCTCGCTCTACCTTAAAGCCTCGCAGCTTTTGACAATGGGGATTTCATGCATCTAGTTCGCACGCAGGCGGCATGTTTATATTTATTTCTTTTCCACAAACTAATCCTATGTGGTTTCAACCAAATAATTCTCAACCACAAACGGGTATATTTCAACCACAATCCATCAATTTCAACCACAAACAATTCCAATCAACCATTCGCTATCAACCAATTTTCATAACAATTACAACGAATAAATATCGTCCATGGTTTGTGGACGAGGGGCGTATATATATATATAAGTATTTCACTTCTATTTCAACACATATATAATTTTTACAACGCATATATAACTTATACATCGAACGTACAACTTATACAATGCTTATACATGAGGTGTACAACGCTTATATAACTTATACAACGACTATATAATTTATACATCGTCGTTTTCCATATCGTTTATAATTTAGAAATCCCACATTGGGTTCCACTCCACCAAAAATAGCAGGAGGCTCCGAAAAATGTGCGGTCTCTTCTAAAATGTAGAAGGCGTCCACACGAGTCCACTGTCTCTTGTTTCACTGAATTTCGTCAAGAAACGAAAAAGATATGATTTTTACAGTGAAATCAAAAACCCTAGCTCTTTAAAGTGCTATAATATAGTTTATTTTAAAATCAGTCGTACCTCAACTGAAAGGTTCGAAACTATGTTTCGATTTTTCTTCGAATCTGTGTAGCTATTCGTCGATCGGCCTTTGCAGTGTCGGAGGGGGAGGAGCAGCGCACCTGCGCGCGGCGGTGGGGCCCACTCGGTGGTCGGAGCTGTCGGCGGCGGCGGTTGGAAGTTCGAAACTTTCGAGCTCAATTTCTTCCCTAATTCAGAACGAAAAAATACAAACTATATATGGATTTGAAGGTGGAGAGGAGATCTACAATTTCTTCAACTGGAGGGAAGGCTATAGATGCGTGGATTTGGAGGAATCGAGGAGAGAAGGGAGGGATCAATTTCTGCCGTGCGCCTGGAGGTTTAGTCGGGGAGAGAGAAAACACTTGACCAATGATATTTTTTTATATTTATAAATTTTAAAATTCGAAAATACCCCTTGCCACACACGAACACCAATTCAAACCCAACGACTATTGTCCCTAGCTAAATACCCCCATTCCAAACACAATGGGATATATTTCATAGGCCCATTCGACTGTTTCAGTCAGTTTTCCTTCAAAATAAAATATAAAACATTCAATATTTGATTTGAACATACATTTCAATTTGTGGGGGCCACACACTGATTCTAAAAATTCCCGAAAAATAAATCTAGCTATGTTTTGATGATACGGTCCCAACAAAACTAGTTTCGTCGAACTCTGAGACCGTTTGAAAAATGGCCCTTTTCTGGTCGATCCAATTTAATAGAAATCGACCAAACACATTTTCCTTTGCCACGCTCACATACTAGCTTCAAAAAATATGAAATTTGAAACCTAGCAATAATTTAACATCCCGGATCCAACAAAAGTGGTTTCATCGAATACTGAGGTCGTTTGCAAAATGGCCATTTTCATGAGCTATATAAACTCTAAAGGGACCTTTCTGAAAATTCATTTAGCCATAACTTTTGCTTCCAACTATGAAACTTCAATTTTTCAGATTCGTTAGAAAGATACTCACCAACGGATTTAAATATTTTTGGTTTCACTAAAATCTGATTTATTTTGCACCCAGTACAGTCAGTCAAAATTTGAATTCATATTTTGAAACTACCACGCCATTTTAGGCCTTGTTTATAATTAGAATTAATTATATTTATTTTCAAACGTCGATTCAAACTTACTTTTCGTCGTTATTATTTAAAATATTTATTTTAAATATTTAAAATCCACTAAAATAGCCAATTTAAAATTTAAATTTGTTTCAGATTTTCCGTGTCGTTACAATCTCCCCCACTTAAAACTTTTCGTCCCCGAAAAGGAAAAAAGTCGAAAGTGGTTTGATTAGTCAACTCTACTTCCAATCTGGCTTCCATTCTCCAACTTTTCAGTTTCTGAGAATTTTCAATTTTTTCAAAAATTTGGCTAACACCCGGAATTTTCGAAAAATTTCTCCATAACCTCCTTTGTACGGGGAGGGGTTTGGAAATTTATTGGGCTGTATTAGGTACCCAATAAATCCTAATAAGCATGCACATATTTATAGTGATATATTCCGGTGTCCACAGGGGAGTGTGTATAGATCATAACTCCAGAGAATAAATTCTCGTCACCTTATAAATGGTTTTTTTGCCTTAATGACCAAAGAGACGTGTTTATTGTCATCTCCAGACCCGTGTGGGGTTTTTATTAATCTGGCAATTTACCGTTGCATTTTATATGGTCCATATCAGTCATCAGTTCAACCTGTAAAATATAAACATTGCCATACAAGCCTCTCGCTCGTACGATAAATCTTCAACCTCGTCACACAAGCTCCAAATGCTTATGTGGTATATGATGAAGTATGCCTATCTTCAAGAAGTATGCCATGTATTGTAGTTCAAAATTAATTGTTACTATCCTATGGCGACATTTATTATTACACACAGAACAACCAGCACTCCGCATCTAATGGCATTCACAGGAGTTGATATAATAATAAAATTGCGCATCCAACTCATTAAGGTTTACCTATTTGTCAGGCACGCAAATAAATTCTTTACTCAACAGCTAATCCTTTTACCTGTTCAAACATACATAATGCACATGTATATATTTCTATCTATTTTTAAATCAGTTCAATGTGTGATTTAATCGAATAAATTCTACCATTCATTCTCTTATTGATTAAATTAACTATCGTTCTAATAATTTAATTAATCAAATCCACTATCACACAACACAAACAACAATCAATTTTATTTTTAACTTTTCAAAAATGTACTAATCAATTCATATAATCTTTTTAAATTAATCAGACTATAGAATTTAAAAGTTCACATCCATGAAAAGAAAATAACAACAAGGTAGAGAACATAATGGGAATTTCAAAATATGGTAAATGTTCCTTGCACCAGAGTCAATCAAAGATATCCACCCTGCACTTAGGATAGGCTTTCTTAATGCTTTCCTCTGTTTCCCAAGTACAATCTCGTAGATCTCCACTCCATTGCACTTTGACTAAGTGAACCTTCTTGTTCCTCAGTTCTTTGGTTTCTTTGCCGATAATCTTTAGCGGCTCTCTTCTCACAGCTAATTCTGGAGTAATTTCTATATCCTGTTGTACGGCTTCTTCCACGATCAAGTCTGGATCATGAACGTGCTTGCGAAGTTGAGATATGTGAAATACATCATGCACTCCAGGCAACCAATCAGGTAATTGAATTCTATAAGCGAGAGTCCAAATCCGTTCAAGAATAGGGAATGGTCCAATAAATCTGGGTGCCAACTTCCCAGTTTTGCCAAATCGAATCACTCCCCTCATCGGAGAAACCCTTAGATACACATAATCACCAAAAGAAAAAGCCAAATCCCTTCTTCTCGAATCAGCATAGCTCTTCTGTCGGCTTTGAGCGGCGAGTAATCGTTTCTTAACGAAATCGACTTTGTCTGCAGCTTCGCGGATCATATCAGGTCCCAATACAAGCCTATTACTAGGTTCGACCCAACAAGCAGGGGATCGACACGGTCTACCATACAATGCTTCGAATGGTGACATTATCAGGCTCGCTTGGTAGCTGTTGTTATATGAGAACTCGGCCAAATGTAAATTGTAATGACCCGTGATTTTGATGACTTTGGTTATCGACATAAACACGATGACGACTAACCAAACATCGAAAAATACCGATCATTAATGAAAGAAATTAGAGGGTGAGGAAAGATAAGGTAGAAACTTAGAATAGAAGAAGAAGAAGAACATCATCATCAGAGTGAACACGAATCTCACAGCGGAACGAATAAAATATAACATAACTTTTGAAATACAAACAGTATGTATACAATAACACTTATCAGAGTACAACACTTACAACACAGCGGAAATAAACTATAGCTATATGATCTTGAAGCCTTCTGCTCCAAGCTCCCCAAGTGTATCTGTAAAATCCCGACTACTTGACTGCCCGTACAAATTTAGGCACCCAAGAGTTTAGGGAAACAAAACAAAATAAACTCCGGGTCAGTCATGGGACTGGTGTGAGTAAAATAGTTTAAACAGGTATATGATATCTCATAAGACCACGCCGTGAATACGGAACGTGTTTTTCCCTTATGAGAATCCAACATCTTTGACAAACAATATCATTCTGATATTGTAATAATGTCTAAGTACAAATAGATATCAATCTAGCAGAAACGCTTTCATCTCACGTTCTACATAAATAGTATACAATCAAAATCGCAAGCACGTATTGGATAATGGATTTCCAACTATGACAAGGTATGGAACCACCTTCTGCTAGTGTACCTCTAGAGGGGAATACACCGGGTTCAACAAGAACATCTTGCAACCCGGCCACACATGACCGACCATTCATTTCGCTTGAGTGTATCGAATGTACATCACCAACGGTTGGGATCAGCAACCGTTCCCGTATATATATATATATATATATATATATATATATATATATATATATATATATATATATATATATATATATATATATATATATATATATATATATGGGACAGCATTGATAGATTAAAGAAGCAAATGAATATTCTCTAGATAGGTGATTATACACCCTACTTCGGTGCGACCGACTTAGCCATGCTGCCTGCCCGATTTCTGTCATTTACCGGATGTAAGGCTAGAAGCTACGCTTATCTTTTCACATACCACATCTTCATTCACTTAGAATGTCACATCGTCATACCCTCTAAATCATAAATTGATTTTCCCAAAAATACCACGTGTATAAAGCTAAGAGAAACGAATTCCTCCACCACCAACGTAAATACGTTTGAAACGATCAACTTACGTGATCTACCAGATATACTCTGTCAGACCTTCGTCCATACAAGTTGTCCTAGGACTGGACAAACCAAAGGCACTATTCAGTACATCCATCTTAGGCACTGTTATCTAAGACTTACACAATAGCCCTTGCACTTTACTCCGCCTTCATTATCTTTGGCATAAATGATTCGCAATGCTTATGCCAATACAGAGTGGTTCTTTGGATAATAATCCAACTGGTCTCTCCATATTAACAACGTTAAAATGGTCAAAAACTCCAATAGTCTGTGATTTAACTATCAAAGAAAACACGCGTGCAAACAACGATATCATTTCCAAAAATGGAAATTCTATCAATCAATCATCAATCTCTACCATTCCATAACTATCAGACTCTAACTGTAAACTAATAAGAGAACAACTTCCCAAGTATAAACCCCGAAGGCCGAAACCAACATCAGATCGATACTCAGGAAACCATTCAACTTATTAATCTCTAGTCATTTTCTAATTTTGCTTAACTCTATATCTTTAACCCTATTTGATTAGCTCTAGTTCGTTTTTAACTCTAATCGATTAACTCTATTTGATTACCTCTAACCGGTTAACTCTAACTGATTAACTCCTTTCAAATAAACTATATTCGATTAACTCCTCTAACTCTATTCGAATAAATTATATTCGATTAACTCCTTTAACTCTAACTGATTTATTCTAACTCCTTTTAAAATATCGTATTTATTTTCTAAATAAATATTCCCTTTATTCTAATTCTGTTTATTCCCTAAATAAATAAATAATCCCTTTTAATCTATTTGTAAATGTTCTACAAATATTTCCTTTATAATTCTATTTTATTTGTAAATGGTTTACAAATATTTCTCTTTCAATTTGTTTGACAAATATTTTTCCTTTATACTTGTTTTACAAATATTTCCCTCTATATCTGTTTAACAAATTCTTTCCCTTATATTTGATTTACAAATATATTTCTTTTATTCAAAATCTTTTTTCTTTTAAAATATAAAATCCATTGATTTTATATAAATAAATTATTTCAAAATATACTTTGAAAATCCCTTTTCTGCATTCTGGTATTTCTTATGGTATTTAACATGCCATATAACAACGATAAATATCGTCCAAACACACATAATCAACAACAGATTATATATCACATCATATATCACAATATATGAATCACAGTAAAAATAAATGTTGAGGAATCCAGTTGGATTCCTCCAACCTGTTTCCCTGTGTAATAACCCGGAAATTCTAAACCAGTTTAAAATTTTTATTTTGGCAATTATAACGAATTTTGAATATTTAAAATAGATTATTTTAAACAATATCGACGAGAAATTTATTTTGAATATAATTTGAACGTATATATTATATACGTCGTCGTTAGAATATATAATATTTATATATAATTATAAATAGAATTGAAAATGGCGCGGTAGTTCGATAATTCGATTTCAAACTTCAATTGAATGTACCGGGTGCAAAACAATCCGGATTTTAGTGAAACCAAAAACATTAGGACCTATTCGTGAATATCTTTCCAACGAATCCGATAAATCGTGATTTCATAGCGGGAATCAAAAGATATGTCCAGTTGAAAATTCTGAATAGTCGTTATGGAATTCAGGCTCTTAAAAATGGGAATTTTACAAACGACCTCGGATTTCGACGAAACCACTTTTGTTGGATCCGCAGTGTCGAGTTATTGCTAGATTCCAAATTTCATAATTTTTCGATTCAATATGTGAGCGTGGCAAAGGAAAACGCGTTTGACCAGTTTCAGTTGATTTTAATCGACTGGAAATTGGCCATTTTTCCAATGGCCTCAGAATTCAACGAAACTAGTTTTGTTAGGACCGTATCGTTAATACGAAGCTAGAAAATATTTTTATGGGATTTATAGAGTTAGTATGTGACCCCGGTAATTTGAAATGTACGTTTAAAATTCAATATAGCGATTTAAATGTAAATTCAATGGAAACTGATCAAAACGATAGAATCAGCTTACGATACATATCCCATTGAGTTCGGAATGGGGGTAAATAGCTATGGACGACAGGCGGTGGGCCTCGTTTAGTGGTCGAGAAAAAAAAGTCAACTTTTTGGTAAATAAAATAATTAAATAAATTAAAAATAAACTTTCTCTCCCCTCTCCTTTATCTTTCTCTGCCCCCCCCCCCCCGTTCAAAATCATTTTTCAGCAAAAAAAAAAGAACGCGGAGAGGAGCATCGCCCCTCCCCTTAAACCGCCGCCACCTCGTCAGATCGGAGACCCCCCCCCAGGCGCCAGAGGCAACGCGATACCCCCCCCCCCAAATCGATTGACGCGCCACCTCCGAAGACCCCCCTTTTTTCTGCCTCGCGCCGACCCCCTTTCCCCCCACCCCGAAACCCTCTGCCTCGACCACAGCGACACCCCCCCCCCCCCCCGGCGTGATAAACAATGAAGAAAAAAGGGTAATTTCAAATAATTAATTTATTTATTTGTCTTTTTTTATTTAATGTAATTAGTTTAGTTAATTTACTAATTTAGCATAGTTTTGAAATGAAATTAACATTCTTTTTGAAATGAAATTAGCTTGATTTTTGAACGATATTTTTAAAATAGAAAAGACGATATTTTGAGATGAATAGTGAAGTAAAAATATGATTTTTACTTCGAGAAAAATATAATTTTTATATAAGGAAGAGGTAGAAAAGATTTTTATTCAAGTAAAAATATGATTTTTATATTTTTAAAGAATTAAAAATATGATTTTTATATTTATAAGTATTAAAAATATAATCTTTATTAAGTAGAAGATGTAAAAATATGATTTTTATATTTTTAAAGTATTAAAAATATGATCTTTACTATGTAGAAGATGTAAAAATATAATTTTTACATGATAGGCGTATTAGAAATGAAATCTTTATATGTGTAGCAAAAATAAAAATGTGATTTTTATAATGTTAAGTTTAAAAAGGCGAGATCTTTATATGTAAAAAGGCGAAATCTTTATATGAAAATAGCGTGATAAAAATATAATTTTTATCTATATATTAGCAGTAAAAATTCGATTTTTATATATTGAATAGCATAGTAAAAATAGGATTTTTATATATTGAATAGCATAGTAAAAATTCGATTTTTCTATATTGAATAGCATAGTAAAAATTCGATTTTTCTATATTGAATAGCGAAGTAAAAATATGACTTTTATATATTGAATAGCATAGTAAAAATTCGATTTTTATATATTGAATAGCATAGTAAAAATTCGATTTTTATATATTGAATAGCATAGTAAAAATTCGATTTTTACATATTCATTAGCGAAGTAAAAATTCGATTTTTCTATATTGAATAGTGAAGTAAAAATTCGATTTTTATATATTGAATAGCGAAGTAAAATTTCGATTTTTATATATTTGAAAATAGCGAAGTAAAAATGTGATTTTTACATATGTAGAGAATACGGGCAAGGAAAGTGACAAGAGGCAGGAACGACGAAGATTTCTACCTAAGAAGAGTCGTGGGATTGGATTAGCAATTCTATGAGAACTTCTCACTCTTCAATTTCTTTTTCTAGTTATATATATACTAGGATGCAGACGGTGTTTAGTAGCACCCGACACCCGTCATCCACAGACCATGGATGGCTTGTTTGTTTAATTGTTTGGTTGTGTAGTTGGTTAGATTATTTGGTTTGAATTGAATCGTTTGGTGGAATGAAATTGATTTGATTGATGTGTGAATGGCGTGGGCCTTCACTAGACCGGGGATAAGGCTAGGCCTTGTCCCGTTTCTAGTATCGTGCCGTTATGCCGCCGAAATTTTCTAAAATAAATTAGAAAAATAAAAATATCATTTTTATTTTGTAAATGAACTGAATAAAAATTCATGTGTTAAAATAAAATATTTGATCGTTAAAAATATAATTTTTAACGTGAATGTGAATAAATAAATATTCATTTACAAACCGGACGGTTTGTTTATGTACACCTATTTGAAGGACATTGATTGGGACGATAAATTTTACACATCGCCCAACTGCACAAATAAAAATCTGTGTTTGATTGCTTAAAACCCCACACGGGTATTGGGATGATATTTGACGTACACTAATCCCGATTGTTTAGTTGTATGTCGATCGATTGATTGACAGGCTGTTATAAGCGTTGAATATTTATATTTGATGCTTATATAGTGTAGAATGCACTTTGGATGATAGTTGATTATTCATCGTTGTTGATATATACATGTGTTGTAGAAAATCCATATAATTAACATTATATGGTAATTGATTAGGCCTCATTCCAGTTTTAAAATAGAAACGTTTGAAAAAGAAATATTTGAAATAGAATATCTGAAAATAGGAATATATGAAGCCGTATTGATTAGATTGACGCCATTTTGACGTGAACGATATTTATATCGATTTTATTCATTTTATAATGAATCTCGAAAGTGATTTCAAAATCTGATATTTTGAAAAGAATTGAATATAAATAAATTTGAATTGAAATGGAATATAAATGAATTTGAATTGAAATGGAATAGAAATGAATTCGAATTGAAATTGAATTGAATTGAAAACGAACTGAAATTGAATTAGAAATCAATTTGAATTGAAATCAATTTGAAATGAATTTAAATTGGAATATTCAATTTTGATTTGAAATTGAATATGAAGTTGAAACAGTTTTGAAAATGAATTTTAAAACGATTTAAAAAGCACGTTTTGAATTGAAATCGACGAAGTATATATTATATATATAATATAATGGCCTGAATAGAACGCGCCGCGCCGCGGCAGTTCGCGAATTTCGACCAATGACTTCGAATGGATATTGCGGGAGATCCGACCGTCGGATTCTCCTAAAACCGGAACCGTTGGGTTCGTACCGAAAAGAGCTTTCTAACGATTATTAGAAATTAGAAATCTAACAGTTGGATTTGGAATTATGTCCAAATCAAATTTGGAAAAGGTCGCTGTAAGTGCAGTTCGATGGCCGTTGATGGAAATCGACGGTACGGGCCTTGATAAAATTATTAAAAATAGTAATAATTTGTGTAAAATCATAAGAAATGATTTAGAGAGAATTGGGATGAAAAACTCCATATTTGAAAAGATAAAAATAGATTTTTATCGAAATGAACTAGTTTTGAACTAGAATTATAATTCTATTTATTTTAAATAAATAAATTGAATTTGAAATGGTTTTGAAAATAACCAGAATTTCCAATGATTGCATTGGAATGGATTTGAATCGAAATTGCCTTCAGAATATTTCGATGTTGGATTTCGTGACTATACAGATTTTGTTATGGAAATTTGAAAGATATAGATATATATATCGTTATTTCCAATACGATATTTGTTGGTCGTAGAATTTGATATTGAATATAAGCCGAGATATTTTCTATTCAGAGCCTTGTATTTAATACCAAATGTGATTTGGGTTTGTCGTGAATGGTGTCTTGACTAACACTGTTCTTGAACCCAATGGAGAAAAGATTAAATCTTTTTATTTAGATTTAATGAAGTGTACCAATTAAATAATATTTAATTGAAATTGAATTGATATTGATTTTTGGGTTTATCGTGGACAGTGTTTTAAATAACACTCGTTCTTTAACCCGATAATTAATGGAAAGTGGTTTTGGGTTTATCGTGAACCGTGTTTTAAATGACACTAATTCTTTAACCCAATTAACGATTAAAACTAAGGGGAGTTTTAATGAATCTTTAATTAGATTGAAAAGATCGAGAATGGAGTATCACCAGTTTTACTCCAGGTGATAGTTAAATCTTTAATTAGATTTGAACGTGAAATGGTAATTGAATTTACCGATAACACTGTGGTGTTAGATATGAAGTATTACCAGTTTTACTTCATGGGATGAATAGGTTGGGATTGGGAAATTAAAACAAATGATTACTTCGGTAAGGTTCGTTAATCCCGACTAGTTGAATTGAAATTCAAAAGAAGATTAAAGAATAAATTCAAGGAATTTATCTTTGATAAAATTAATGGGAACCTTTCCCTATGAATGTGAAATTTAGAAACTAACTGTCGGTTAGCCAAGCAGAATGGTTTTCTGGATATTGATCTGATGTTGGTTTCGGCCTTCGGGGTTAATATTTGGGGAATTATTTTCTTGATTAAGTTACGGTTAGTGACTGATGAATTGGAATGAGGCGTATGTTGTGTTTGTGTAACACTTATTTAAAATATACGCGGGTTGTTCGGAAAGACCGGGTTTATCCCATTCTGAATAACTGATACGACGATAAGTCAAAGATGAAGACGATGGTCGAAGACCGGAGGTCTTCACGTCGTTTGGGTGATTACTGATGATCTTGATTGGGATGTACACCCAAGAAGAAGGAAATAGTTGGTGATTGTCCAGACGTATTTGGAGATCGATGGATATGCGGGGTACTAGGTGCCTCCGGTTTCGTTCAGACCCAGAATGAACTTGTAAATGGACTGTGTGTCTGACATTGGATTTTAGTCCATGTGATTGATCTCTATTAAATATATATCTATTTGGCGGCGGAGAATTTATTATCTTGCTTAACGCCCTTCTCTGGGACGTACGAGCTCAGGGGTTATATAATGATGGATATCAAACGCATGGAGTGAATGGCCTATGTGGCATGCCTAAGTGGCAATTGATCGAGGCTTCTGTTGAAAAGCAAAGTCTTGTGGTGATGATCAAAGCACAGCCTGTGTGGCACAGCTTTGTGTAACGTGAATTCGCGAGCCTTGCACCCCGGTTGTGAACCAAAAACAGGAGACGGACCTCAGGGAGGGCATGCGTTTCTTTCTAGCTAGGGTGGTGTCAGTGACCTTCCAGCCCTGACATTTATATACTTTTCACTTGTGTGGCTGTTGCTGTTGCGAGGCGCCTCGGTTAGATCGGACGATCCGGGTCCGATGGAGCCATTCGTTGGCTCATTTACGCCCCAAAGGGCGGGGAAACGCAGTGTTCAGGCATTTTAATCCACATCGGTGGACCGACCCTGACGATCCAAAGGCTTGACTGAGTACTTGCCTGGGACACGGGCTAGAGCGTCTCGAATCGGTTGAGGACTATCTTTTGCCTCGGTTCATAGACGGAAATCCAATTTCCAAATACGTGACATTCTCGGTTTTATTTGTAGAGCCTAGTATGGCGACATGATATATGGTACCCATGCCGTCTATGATTGATACTTATGATTTGAAGTTTGTTTTATACACTATGCACTTATAGTAGTATCAAATAATCTGTTTTCAAACGTATCAAGCATGCTTTGGCTATTATAAGGGAAAACCCTATCGCCCGGCTTGCGTTGCATTGTGTGATAGGACCTGGGTCTTATAATAGCTTCATTTTTCTTTATTTAGCATTGCGCTGTTGTTTTATGCACTGGTGTTCTTGGGAGGAAACCCGTTCCGTGTTATACGGCGTGGTCCCTTGATTTACCTAACTTTAAAACCAATATTAATAACTGTTTTAGTTCTCACACCAGTCACATGACTGACCTGGAGTTTATTGTTTTAACCTAAACTCTGGGTGCCCCTATTTTCCGCACGGGCAGCTAGTAGTTTTGGTTTTGCAGATTTATATTCACAGGATCCTGGTTTACAGCTGGAATGATATCCGGAAAGCTCTGTATCCATATATCACCTTCAGTTGTGCTTTGTATTATTTTTCCGCTGCTATGTAATTTATTGTAATCTCTGATATTTATCGAATGTAATTTATTCATTTATACTCTGTATATTCTTGTATCTGATGGAATTGTTGTAATAGCAATGAAATGTTCTTCCGTCTGCGTTCTGATTTGTCTTGTCCTCACAGTAATTCGTTCTTTCTCATCTCTTCGGAGACCGGGGAAGTTCGGGTCGCTTCAGTTGGTATCAGAGCTTTGGTTTACAGAGCTCGAGAACAAGACACATTAGAACCATATGAAAGAATTCATCAGATATTGGATTAGTAATATCCAATTAGAATGACTCGTTAGAGATAGGATCAGTAGTATCCTAGAACGAGTGTGAAGAGTATATTTTTTATTTTATTTTTCAAATGAAAACAATTTTGTTTTGAAAATTTAAACCATTTTATACGTATTTGAATATTTATTTATTTTGAATTTGGACAATCCGATATATAAAGATTTTGCATATACGCGTCATGAATGTATATTCGAAGTTTTAATATACCGGATAGATATAGAACCGCACTCTAGTAGCCCGGAGATGTTCTGATGGTGGTTCGAAACATCATCAGCATTTATTTTCGAGTGACGAAGGTGTGATATCTATATATTTCCATTAGACTGGTGTGAGAACCAAAACTTATATAAATAGATTTATTGTTGTGAATTGGCATCAAAAACAAGATTTTCTGTATAAGTATCAAAATTATGAATTTGAAACGTTAAATTCACTAATTGATTGATGTTTGTGTTGTTTGTTTATTTATTTGACAATTTTGAACCATTTAGCCTAATTGAATCAAATATTGAACTGTATTGAAAATTGGTCGCATTTGCTTGCATATACATATACTTACATTGAACAGGTCATAGCAAGGAGGCTAGAGCCGAAAAATAAAATTTGTTTGCCCGACAAATAGGTACATGTTTACTAATAATTTACTGTTTTGTTTGGGTGATGATGATTTTATGAGCCTATTGGCTAGCCGCTTGGCTTTTTCTTTTTGAGATCAGAAGGCCTGTATGGCAATTTCGGGATTTTCCCGTGGCTCCCGGTGCAGGGGAGGTTATGGCGAAATTTTTCGAAAATTTAGGGTGTTAGCCAAATTTTTGAAAACTTGAAAATTCTCAGAAACTGAAAAGTTGGAGAATGGAAGCCAGATCGAACGTAGAGTTGATTAATCAAACCACTTTCGACTTTGTTCCTTTTCGGGGACGAAAAGTTTTAAGTGGGGGAGATTGTAATAACCCGGAACTTCTGAACCAGTTTAACATTTTTATTTTGGCAATTATAACGAATTTTGAATATTTAAAATAGATTATTTTAAATAATATCGACGAGAAATTTATTTTGAATATAATTTGAACGTATATATTATATACGTCGTCGTTAGAATATATAATATTTATATATAATTATAAATAGAATTGAAAATGGCGCAGTAGTTCGATAATTCGATTTCAAACTTCAATTGAATGTACCGGGTGCAAAACAATCTGGATTTTAGTGAAACCAAAAACATTAGGATCTATTCGTGAATATCTTTCCAACGAATCCGATAAATCGAGATTTCATAGCGGGAATCAAAAGATATGTCCAGTTGAAAATTCTGAATAGTCGCTATGGAATTCAGGCCCTTAAAAATGGGAATTTTACAAACGATCTCGGATTTCGACGAAACCACTTTTGTTGGATCCGCAGTGTCGAGTTATTGCTAGATTCCAAATTTCATAATTTTTCGATTCAATATGCGAGCGTGGCAAAGGAAAACGCGTTTGACCAGTTTTAGTTGATTTTAATCGACTGGAAATTGGCCATTTTTCCAACGGCCTCAGAATTCGACGAAACAAGTTTTGTTAGGACCGTATCGTCAATACGAATAGAAAATATTTTTATGGGATTTATAGAGTTAGTATGTGACCCCGGTAATTTGAAATGTACGTTTAAAATTCAATATAGCGATTTAAATGTAAATTCAACGGAAACTGATCAAAACGATAGAATCAGCTTACGATACATATCCCATTGAGTTCGGAATGGGGGTAAATAGCTATGGACGACAGGCGGTGGGCCTCGTTTAGTAGTCGAGAAAAAAAAGTCAACTTTTTGGTTAATAAAATAATTAAATAAATTAAAAATAAACTTTCTCTCCCCTCTCCTTTATCTTTCTCTGCCCCCCCCCCCCCCCGTTCAAAATCATTTTTCAGAAAGAAAAAACGCAGAGAGGAACATCGCCCCTCCCCTTAAACCGCCGCCACCTCGAAGCGACACCCCCCCCCCTCCTCGACAGATCGGAGACCCCTCCCCAGGCGCCAGAGGCGACGCGATACCCCCCCCCCCAAATCGATTGACGCGCCACCTCCGAAGACCCCCCCTTTTTTTCTGCCTCGCGCCGACCCCCTTCCCCCCCCCCCCCGAAACCCTCTGCCTCGACCACAGCGACACCCCCCCCCCCCGGCGTGATACACAATGAAGAAAAAAGGGTAATTTTAAATAATTTATTTATTTATTTGTCTTTGTTTATTTAATGTAATTAGTTTAGTTAATTTACTAATTTAGCATAGTTTTGAAATGAAATTAACATTCTTTTTGAAATGAAATTAGCTTGATTTTTGAACGATATTTTTAAAATAGAAAAGACGATATTTTTAAAAATAGAAAAGACGATATTTTCAAAATAGAAAAGACGATATTTTGAGATGAATAGTGAAGTAAAAATATGATTTTTACTTCGAGAAAAATATAATTTTTATATAAGGAAGAGGTAGAAAAGATTTTTATTCAAGTAAAAATATGATTTTTATATTTTTAAAGAATTAAAAATATGATTTTTATATTTTTAAGTATTAAAACTATAATCTTTATTAAGTAGAAGATGTAAAAATATGATTTTTATATTTTTAAAGTATTAAAAATATGATCTTTACTATGTAGAAGATGTAAAAATATAATTTTTACATGATAGGCGTATTAGAAATGAAATCTTTATATGTGTAGCAAAAATAAAAATGTGATTTTTATAATGTTAAGTTTAAAAAGGTGAGATCTTTATATGTAAAAAGGCGAAATCTTTATATGAAAAATAGCGTGATAAAAATATAATTTTTATCTATATAGTAGCAGTAAAAATTCGATTTTTATATATTGAATAGCATAGTAAAAATAGGATTTTTATATATTGAATAGCATAGTAAAAATTCGATTTTTCTATATTGAATAGCATAGTAAAAATTTGATTTTTCTATATTGAATAGCGAAGTAAAAATATGATTTTTATATATTGAATAGCATAGTAAAAATTCGATTTTTATATATTGAATAGCATAGTAAAAATTCGATTTTTATATATTGAATAGCATAGTAAAAATTCGATTTTTATATATTGAATAGCATAGTAAAAATTCGATTTTTACATATTCATTAGCGAAGTAAAAATTCGATTTTTCTATATTGAATAGTGAAGTCAAAATTCGATTTTTATATATTGAATAGCGAAGTAAAATTTCGATTTTTATATATTTGAAAATAGCGAAGTAAAAATGTGATTTTTACATATGTAGAGAATACGGGCAAGGAAAGTGACAAGAGGCAAGAACGACGAAGATTTCTACCTAAGAAGAGTCGTGGGATTGGATTAGCAATTCTGTGAGAACTTCTCACTCCTTAATTTCCTTTTCTAGTTATATATATACTAGGATGCAGACGGTGTTCAGTAGCACCCGACACCCGTCATCCACAGACCATGGATGGCTTGTTTGTTTAATTGTTTGGTTGTGTAGTTGGTTAGATTATTTGGTTTGAATTGAATCGTTTGGTGGAATGAAATTGATTTGATTGATGTGTGAATGGCGTGGGCCTTCACTAGACCGGGGATAAGGCTAGGCCTTGTCCCGTTTCTAGTATCGTGCCGTTATGCCGCCGAAATTTTCTAAAATAAGTTAGAAAAATAAAAATATCATTTTTATTTTGTAAATGAACTGAATAAAAATTCATGTGTTAAAATAAAATATTTGATCATTAAAAATATAATTTTTAACGTGAATGTGAATAAATAAATATTCATTTACAAACCGGACGGTTTGTTTATGTACACCTATTTGAAGGACATTGATTGGGACGATAAATTTTACACATCGCCCAACTGCACAAATAAAAATCTGTGTTACTAATCCCGATTGTTTAGTTGTATGTCGATCGATTGATTGACAGGCTATTATAAGCGTTGAATATTTATATTTGATGCTTATACAGTGTAGAATGCACTTTGGATGATGGTTGATTATTCATCGTTGTTGATATATACATGGTTGTAGAAAATCCATATAATTAACATTATATGGTAATTGATTGGGTCTCATTCCAGTTTTAAAATAGAAACGTTTGAAAAAGAAATATTTGAAATAGAATATTTGAAAATAGGAATAAATGAAGCCGTATTGATTAGATTGACGCCATTTTGACGTGAACGATATTTATATCGATTTTATTCATTTTATAATGAATCTCGAAAGTGATTTCAAAATCTGATATTTTGAAAAGAATTGAATATAAATAAATTCGAATTGAAATGGAATATAAATGAATTCGAATTGAAATGGAATAGAAATGAATTCGAATTGAAATTGATTTGAATTGAAAACGAACTGAAATTGAATTAGAAATCAATTTGAATTGAAATCAATTTGAAATGAATTTAAAATGAATTTAAATTGGAATATTCAATTTTGATTTGAAATTGAATATGAAGTTGAAACAGTTTTGAAAATGAATTTTAAAATGATTTATAAAGCATGTTTTGAATTGAAATCGACGAAGTATATATTATATATATAATATAATGGCCTGAATAGAACGCGCCGCGGCAGTTCGCGAATTTCGACCATTGACTTCGAATGGATATTGCGGGAGATCAGACCGTCGGATTCTCCTAAAACCGGAACCGTTGGGTTCGTACCGAAAAGAGATTTCTAACGATTATTAGAAATTAGAAATCTAACGGTTGGATTTGGAATTATGTCCAAATCAAATTTGGAAAAGGTCGTTGTAAGTGCAGTTCGATGGCCGTTGATGGAAATCGACGGTACGGGCCTTGATAAAATTATTAAAAATAGTAATAATTTGTGTAAAATCATAAGAAATGATTTAGAGAGAATTGGGATGAAAAACTCCATATTTGAAAAGATAAAAATAGATTTTTATCGAAATGAACTAGTTTTGAACTAGAATTATAATTCTATTTATTTTAAATAAATAAATTGAATTTGAAATGGTTTTGAAAATAACCAGAATTTCCAATGATTGCATTGGAATGGATTTGAATCGAAATTGCCTTCGGAATATTTCGATGTTGGATTTCGTGACTATACAGATGTTGTTATGGAAATTTGAAAGATATAGATATATATATCGTTATTTCCAATACGATATTTGTTGGTCGTAGAATTTGAAATTGAATATAAGCCGAGATATTTTCTATTCAGAGCCTTGTATTTAATATCAAATGTGATTTGGGTTTTTCGTGAATGGTGTCTTGACTAATACTGTTCTTGAAACCAGTGGAGAAAAGATTAAATCTTTTTATTTAGATTTAATGAAGTGTACCAATTAAATAATATTTAATTGAAATTGAATTGATATTGATTTTTGGGTTTATCGTGGACAGTGTTTTAAATAACACTCGTTCTTTAACCCGATAATTAATGGAAAGTGGTTTTGGGTTTATCGTGAACCGTGTTTTAAATGACACTAATTCTTTAACCCAGTTAACGATTAAAACTAAGGGGAGTTTTAATGAATCTTTAATTAGATTGAAAAGATCGAGAATGGAGTATCACCAGTTTTACTCCAGGCGATAGTTAAATCTTTAATTAGATTTGAACGTGAAATGGTAATTGAATTTACCGATAACACCGTGGTGTTAGATATGAAGTATTACCAGTTTTACTTCATGGGATGAATAGGTTGGGATTGGGAAATTAAAACAAATGATTACTTCGGTAAGGTTCGTTAATCCCGACTAGTTGAATCGAAATTCAAAAGAAGATTAAAGAATAAATTCAAGGAATTTATCTTTGATAAAATTAATGGGAACCTTTCCCTATGAATGTGAAATTTAGAAACTAACTGTCGGTTAGCCAAGCAGAATGGTTTTCTGGATATTGATCTGATGTTGGTTTCGGCCTTCGGGGTTAATATTTGGGGAATTATTTTCTTGATTAATTTACGGTTAGTGACTGATGAATTGGAATGAGGCGTATGTTGTGTTTTTGTAACACTTATTTAAAATATACGCGGGTTGTTCGGAAAGACCGGGTTTATCCCATTCTGAATAACTGATACGACGATAAGTCGAAGATGAAGACGATGGTCGAAGACCGGAGGTCTTCACGTCGTTTGGGTGATTACTGATGATCTTGATTGGGATGTACACCCAAGAAGATGGAAATAGTTGGTGATTGTCCAGACGTATTTGGAGATCGATGGATATGCGGGGTACTAGGTGCCTCCGGTTTCGTTCAGACCCAGAACGAACTTGTAAATGGACTGTGTGTCTGACATTGGATTTTAGTCCGTGTGATTGATCTCTATTAAATATATATCTGTTTGGCGGCGGAGAATTTATTCTCTTGCTTAACGCCCTTCTCTGAGACGTACGAGCTCAGGGGTTATATAATGATGGATATCAAACGCATGGAGTGAATGGCCTGTGTGGCATGCCTAAGTGGCAATTAATCGAGGCTTCTGTTGAAAAGCAAATTCTTGTGGTGATGATCAAAGCACAGCCTGTGTGGCACAGCTTTGTGTAACGTGAATTCGCGAGCCTCGCACCCCGGTTGTGAACCAAAAACGGGAGACGGACCTCAGGGAGGGCATGCGTTTCTTTCTAGCTAGGGTGGTGTCAATGACCTTCCAGCCCTGACATTTATATACTTTTCACCTGTGTGGTTGTTGCTGTTGCGAGGCGCCTCGGTTAGATCGGACGATCCGGGTCCGATGGAGCCATTCGTTGGCTCATTTACGCCCCAAAGGGCGGGGAAACGCAGTGTTCAGGCATTTTAATCCACATCGGTGGACCGGCCCTGACGATCCAAAGGCTTGACTGAGTACTTGCCTGGGACACGAGCTAGAGCGTCTCGAATCGGTTGAGGGCTATCTTTTGCCTCGGTTCATAGACGGAAATCCAATTTCCAAATACGTGACATTCGCGGTTTTATTTGTAGAGCCTAGTATGGCGACATGATATATGGTACTCATGCCGTCTATGATTGATACTTATGATTTGAAGTTGTTTTATACACTATGCACTTATAGTAGTATCAAATAATCTGTTTTCAAACGTATCAAGCATGCTTTGGCAATTATAAGGGAAAACCCTATCCCCCGGCTTGCGTTGCATTGTGTGATAGGACCTGGGTCTTATAATAGCTTCATTTTTCTTTATTTAGCATTGCGCTGTTGTTTTATGCACTGGTGTTCTTGGGAGGAAACCCGTTCCGTGTTATACGGCGTGGTCCCTTGATTTACCTAACTTTAAAACCAATATTAATAACTATTTTAGTTCTCACACCAGTCACATGACTGACCTGGAGTTTATTGTTTTAACCTAAACTCTGGGTGCCCCTATTTTCCGCACGGGCAGCTAGTAGTTTTGGTTTTGCAGATTTATATTCACAGGATCCTGGTTTACAGTTGGAATGATATCCGGAAAGCTCTGTATCTGTATATCACCTTCAGTTGTGCTTTGTATTATTTTTCCGCTGCTATGTAATTTATTGTAATCTCTGATATTTATCGAATGTAATTTATTCATTTATACTCTGTATATTCTTGTATCTGATGGAATTGTTGTAATAGCAATGAAATGTTCTTCCGTCTGCGTTCTGATTTGTCTTGTCCTCACAGTAATTCGTTCTTTCTCATCTCTTCGGAGACCGGGGAAGTTCGAGTCGCTTCACCTTGCATCACAGATGTTAAACAATATAGATAACATCACTTTTAGTTCCATATGATATATTCTGTTAAACAGAATCAATATAGAAATTCAACTAACTGACTAGCAGTTCAATCAAACAGTCAACACACAGTAAATCAGACAATTTCTAACAGTTCTAAAAATACAGCATGAAATTATAAACTGTTTAAAGTTGGTGAGATTTATTTACAGTTGCGCGTTAATCATTAAATAACGGTTTGCGTTATTTGATTTAGTCGGACAATTTATTTCGCCATAAATTGTAATGAGCTCCGATGGATTTCCAGTCAGTTCCATGACGTAGCCACCGTCCGTACAATCCCAACGGATCTGACCGTTCGTAAATCTGACACCGTATGGTCAAGATATCATATATACAAGTTAGTACATCATTTGATTTAAATTAAAAAGAACTAAATTCCCTTTTTAAAATAATTGGGCTTTGACCTTTTTAACTCCCGCCCATATCCACTTCCAAACCCATCATGTACAGTGCTTCCTCCCCAAATACAAATGTCGTGACTCCCTCTCCTAAAACACGCCATTTTCAATACTTGGCAAGCTCCATTCCTCTTCACACAATTTAAATAGGACTTGAGTTAAAAATAAAGCATACGGGCCTTTACCCTTTAAATCACCGGCCCACTAACTGAACAAAGCCCAACCCATTATCCACCTTCTTCCTGAACGATATACTGGAGTTGTTCGCTCCTTGAAATGGCCATCTCGACGTGCACATATCCCGACAATCCCTCCTTTACAGTCCACCGTTCATCAATACAAAACCTCCAGTAACTCCCCTTCCGCGCCCTCCATCACCTTAACCCCGAAAACCCCAACTCGAAGGACAGTCTCAGGTCGCGACTCCCCTAATTCCTGCTACAGGACATCGAACACAACTGAACTGAGATCCCCCAAAACCTTGCACCCAACTCCCATTTCCATTCCTCATTTCAAAAACAACATCGATTATCAACATCGACGCTTGAAAACCTCACCTCGCTCCAACCTCGGCAACGCACGCTACAGGTCATCGACCTAGACTCCATTCGAATACAAAGAAAATCACCCCAGATCGGAGTACATGATGATGGGAGTTGGAATATATATTCAACTCGATTTATAGGTTTTTATTTCGAATTCTTTTTGATTTTATTCCTCACAAAAATTCTTTTTGTTGAAAGAATTGGTAAGTGGCGGAAATTTGAGATGTTTGACCAAATGGAGAAAGTCGTTTAGGGTTTAGAGAAACTTAGGGTTATTTATAGGCTTTTTATATTGAATATTATATTCAGTTCACATCAACCACTACATGTATTTACTGTTTAAAAATTCGTATAGTCACATATGATACCCAAAAATCACGAAACTGGACACGTAGCTAGGGTTCGACATTACGGTCCCAACGAAACTGGTTTCGTCGAATTCCGACTCCGTATGCTCACACAGCGTATTTTTAACTGTCGAAATACTGACTGTTTTTCACTCTAAAAATCCGTACGACCACACAGTGACTCTAAAAATCACGAAACTGGAAATCTAACAACTATTTGACATTTCGGATCCAACAAAATTAGTTTCGTCGAATTCCGACTTCGTTTGCAAAAGTGGCTATTTTTAAAGCTCTGGATGACCCATTTAAATATATAAATATATTTAAATAAAATTAAATAAAATATTAATAAATTAATATTATCGTATATATATTCACAGTGGAATACCATACAGCTCTACTGGGATTTATAACTTGATATTTCAATCAGGGTCAACCCGATATTCGATTTATATTGAAATTCCTTTTTAAAATATAAATAATTCCTTTATAAATTATAAAGGAATTCCACAGCGACTTTTCTAAAATTTGATTTGGACATATCTCAATATCTACACAATGAAATCCCGATTTTTCTCTTCCACTAGAAAGATATACTCCACCAGCTCCACACGTTTCACAGAAATCCGATTTAAAACGAGCCCTGTATACTCAGTTGAAGTTCAAATTGCCGAATAGCGAACTGCCGTGTCATTTCGAGCTCTATTTTAATTATATTATAATTCTACGTTCAAACTGACGTCGATTGAATATATTCGTCAATATACTTCAACTCTAAGCTGAATTAAATATTAGGGACGACCCAGTTCACATTATATTGTCAATTCACTATTTCTGGTTATTTATGAATTAAATATATTATTTAATTATTTAATTAAATTAATTATTCCATATTATTTAATTAAACCTCTATTTAATTCACTATATCACTATTTATATAATTAAATAAATTAATTATAATACCTCTGCCCATGCGGGTCATTACATTCTTCCCCACTTAAAATAATTTCGTCCTCGAAATTGCTAAGTTAGAGGACGACCCTATCTATTGGGATTCCCCTATTTCTGATTTCAACTGAACCAATTAATATCGACTAAAAGATTAACTCCTTCCGACTAACTAAAATTTTCAAAAATTCTGAAAATTTTCTAACACTTTAAATTTTCGGAAAATTTCGCCATAACCTCCTTTGTACAGCCCTATCAGTAAAACTCCAACTCGCCTCTCTAGACCTTCTCCAACCCAAAAGAAAATCAAACAGCCAAGCGGCTTGCCAATTCGGCTTGCCAATTCGGCTCATAAATCTCATGCTTATATCAAATGTAAACTTGTACCTTTTTGTCGGGCATATATCTATGTCCTTTGCATCTGTTACCAATTCAACATATACCAATGTCATCTCAACCAATTATTTGCTTATACCTAAGTCGAATTCAATTTCAAATTCGAGTTTCGGTCTCGATTTCAAACTCTTAACTCTCCAACCCAATATCATTTCAAAATCTATATGTTACAAATCCAATCCATTCGATATTTCTATTTCAATTATGTTTCAGCTTAACTGGTATCAATTCCAGTTTATCTCCACAAGCAATTTGTTTTAACTCAAAATAATCTCTACTTGGGAGTCTTAAACCATTTACCCTTTTTAAACATCACTCACATATTCACTTTTGAAATCAAAACAACTTGTTTCCTCAAAACAATAAACAAAATTTTGGTAGTAATCCGTCACTTACACACTCGAAAATGTACACCGATGATGTCATGATCAACATCAGAATCTATTTTCAAACTATCGAAGTGAGTTCAATACTATATCACTTTCAAAACCATTTCTAAACACTTCTATTTTGAAATTAGTTCAAAATATCATATGCAATGCTTTAAACACATTTAAAATCTCCTAGGATTTTAAAATTCTCGTATCTTAATTCAAATCCATTTCAAACACTTATTCCTATTTCTAGAGTTTGAATTTAAATTTTAGATTCAACTCATCTGCTTTCATATATTTTTACTTATATGAATTCTGATTGGTTATTTACATAACCATTTCACTTTATAATCTTACTCGATTATAATTACAACCAATATATCTAATATATATTTCCTCTATATCAGGATATACTCTGGGTAAACTTATTTTAATTTACCCTCTATACAAAACATATCGTGTCGACCCATCGTATTCTAGTGTTTATAAACTCCTACCGATACAGTGGATCAAATTGATCGACCAAAACTCATAAACAACTCAGCCAATGAATCTCCCCAATATAAAACCATTTTTATATCAAATACAAATACGCACTCGTATATATACACTCAAACTCAATCTAGGGTGTTACTAACCCTATCTCTACTGAGTCACGCCACAGAGCCAAGGTAATTCACTTAACTTAAGCTCTGATACCAATTGTAATGACCCGTGATTTTGACGACTTTGGTTATCGACATAAACACGATGACGTCTAACCAAACATCGAAAAATACCGATCATGTAATGACCCGCATTTTTCGACGATATAATAATTAATTTATTTAATTATTTAAATAGAGTTTAGAGGATATAATGGTCGTTCATTAAATTATAAGGAATATTTAATTAAGTATAATAATTAAATAATATATATAATTCTGAAATAATCAGAATTAGCTGAATTGACAATATAATGTGAAGTGGGCAATTCAAAATATATATTTCAGGTTAGAGTTGAATTATATTGACGGATATATTCAATCGACGACAGTTTGAACGTATAATTATATTATAATTAAAATCGAGCTTGAAGTGGCGCTGCAGTTCGCGATTTGGCGATTTGAACTTCAACTGAATGTACAAGATTCGTTTTAAGCCGGATTTCTATGAAACAAGAAACGCGTGGAGCTGGTGGAGTATATCTTTCTAGTGGAAGAGAAAAATCGGGATTTCGTCGTGTAGATTTTGATTTACGTCCAAATCAAATTTCAGAAAAGTCGCTGTGGAATTCCTTTATAATTTATAAAGGAATTATTTATATTTTAAAAAGGAATTTCAATATAAATCGAATACCAGGTTGACCCAGATTGGAAATATCAAGCTAGAAATTCATAGAGGAATATTCTAGAGCTGTATGATATTCTGTTGTGAATATATACGATAATATTTATTTTTAAATATTTAATTTGATTATATTTAAATATATTTATATATTTAAAAGGGTCATCCAGAGCTTTAAAAATAGCCACTTTTGCAAACGAAGTCGGAATTCGACGAAACTAGTTTTGTTGGATCCGCAATATCAAATAGTTGTTAGATTTCCAGTTTCGTGATTTTTAGAGTCACTGTGTGGCCGTACGAGTTTTTAGAGTGAAAAACAGTCAGTATTTTGACAGTTAAAAATACGCTGTGTGAGCATACGAAGTCGGAATTCGACGAAACCAGTTTTGTTGGGACCGTGATGTCAAACTCTAGCAGTATGTTCAGTTTGGTGATTTTTGAATACTGTGTGTGATCACAGCGATTTTTAGAAGGAAATAACGAATTTATAAAAAAAATAGAATATACCGGGAATATTCCCTCTACGAAAATATCTAAATATTTATCAAGCCTATAAATACCCTAAAATCAAATTTCTAAACCTAAATTCAGTTGTGGTCAACCCACTTATTTCCGCCGTAACACTTTCCTTCAGGAAAGCTTCTTTTTCGATCTCCATATTTCAAAAGGAAATCGAGAAAAATATCTATAAATTAGAAATGTTATGTATATGGATCCCTTGTCAGTTGCCGATCATTTCAATGCTGGTTTTACTACGTGCGATGCAGTTTTGGTCATGCTCGAAATCAATCAGTGGGATTAGGGTTCGACATCGTATGAATTACGCAGAGTTTTAGCTTGTTTCGAGTATTGATTTGAGTTCGTGGTTCGATTTAGCAGCATCCCTGAGAGTTTGGTGAAATTCCGACACCATATGTGTCGATGTCCTCACGTCAGGCTCAAAATGGGATGAACGACGGAAATGTCGGGGATGGTGCGAGTGGATTGTTTCGGCATGGGTGAGGAGGAGATTGAAATGAGGAGTTGAATGGTGATTTCAGTTTTTGAAATGGGGTGATAAAGGAGGGGCGGTGGAAGTTCAATGTCAATCATAGGTAGAGCGAAATACTGGAGCTCGCTTCTGATGATTTGGGGAAGAAGTGTTGGTACGGGTCGGGTTTAAATCAAAGGGTATGAGACGGCATGTGAAAAGGTTAAGGCCCATGAAAGTAAAATCCATGTTTTATTTAATTATATAATGTGTATAAACTTCGTAACGCGATATCTATTTCATACGAGGTCAGATTCGCGAACCGTAAGTTGCGTTGGGATCGTATGGACGGGAGCAACACAATGAGACTGACCGGGAGTGGATCGGAGACAGTTAAAATTTATGGTGAAATAAATTGTCAGATTGAATCAAATAACGCAAACCGTTATTTAACGGCTAACGCGCCAATGTGAGTAAAACTCACCAACTCTTAACAGTTATATTTTTATAATGTATTCTTAGAACTGTTAATCATCTGTTGATTACTGTGTGTTGGTTGATTGATTGAACTGCTAGTCAGTTAGTGAAAATTATATATATATATATAAACCGTTAAATATTTATATATTGATTTTGCTATCAGAATAATTTATATTGAACTGAAAGTGATGATAATCATATTGTGTAACATCTGTGGATGCAGGGAGACAGGTTGGAGGAATCCGACTGGATTCCTCAACAGTTATTTTATTGCTTTTCATATATTGATATATGATGTGATATGAAATCTGTGGGCGATTATATGTGCTTGGACGATATTGAACATCGTGATTTGATATGATTGAATACCATAACATACCGAAATGTTGATTAGGGGATTTTCAAAGTGATATTGAAAATAGAATATTTATAAATTGGAATATTTATAAATAAGAGATATTTATAAAGTGGAATATTTATAAATAAGAAATGTTTATAAATTGGAATATTTATAAATAGGAGATATTCAAAAAGGAAATAATTACAAACCATTTTCTTTTTGAATGGAAAGGCCTGTGTGGCGGGTTTGGGGATTTTCCCGATGCTCCCGTTACAAAGGAGGCTATGGCGAATTTTTCAGAGAATTTAAAGAGTTAGAATATTTCAAGAATAAATTTGAAAAGGGAATATTTGTAAACCACTTACAAATAGAATGAAAAAGGGAAAACTTTATAAAGCAGAAACTGTTATAAAGAGGAAAACATTATAAAAAGGAAATCATTTTTAAAGTGTAGAACCGTTATTTAAAAGTAAATCTTTTCAAATGAATAAAACGTTGTTAAAAGGAGTTAAATCGAATATAATTTATTCGATAAGAGTTAAATCAAGTTAAGTTGAATAAGTCGAGTTAATCAGTTAGAGTTAATCAGTTAGAATTTACTAGTCCAGTAGAGTTAACCAGTCCAGTAGAGTTAACCAGTTTAGTAGAGTTAACCAGTTCAGTAGAGTTAACCAGTTCAGTAGAGTTAACCAGTCCAGTAGAGTTAACCAGTTCAGTAGAGTTAACCAGTTCAGTAGAGTTAACCAGTCCAGTAGAGTTAACCAGTTTGGTAGAGTTAACCAGTTGGGTTAAGTAAGTCGAGTTTACCAGTTGGGTTAAGTAAGTCGAGTTAATCAAGTCGAGTTAATCGGTTAGAGTTAACCAGGTAGAGTTAATCAGTTAGTGTTAATCAGTTAGAGTTAATCGATTAGAGTTAAAACGAACTAGAATTAATCAAATATAGTTATTTGAGACAGAGTTAGTCAAACATAGTATTCAGGGTAAGTTGCCATCTCGTACGACTGCTAGCGAAATTCGTAGGGTTGTAAATAGCCTAAGGCGGTCGGATGTTTTCCTGAGGGAGTCAGGTGTAACCATTGTGATCGCTGCGATCTAGAGTCAAACGAATGGAGTTAAATCGAATATTAGTTATTCGATAGGAGTTAATCAAGTTGAGTTAAATAAAACCAAGTTAGTCGAGCCAAGGTTAATCGAATCGAATTGGTCGAACCAAGTAAGTCGAGTTAATCGAGTTAGTCGAGTTAAGTTCGTCGAGTTAAATTAATCGATGTTAGTTTCATCGAAAGGAGTTATCGATGTTAGTTTCATCGAAAGGAGTTATCGATGTTAGTTTCATCGAAAGGAGTTATCGATTATAGTTTGATCGAAGTGAGATTTATCGAATAAGAGTCATTCGAAAAGAGATTATCGAATATAGTTTATTCGAAAGTGAGATTTTCAAATATGAGTTATTTGAAAAGAAAGAGTTATCGAATATTAGTTATTCGAAGAGAGATTATCGAATATCGTTTATTCGAGAAGGAGTAATCAAATATAGTATATTCGAAAGGAAGGAGTTAATAGAATATAGGTTATTCGAAGAAGAGTTAATCAAATAGAGATTTCTCGAAGAGAGCTAATCGGCGAATTCTATTATATCGAATTCGGGAAAGTACTTACACTTTCCAGTGTTTAAATAGAGATTTATTTATTTATAAATAAATAAGTGTTAGGTTAATTATTCACTAAAAAGAATAGAAGTTATAATTAAAGTTAGATAATTTGAAAGGAGGGATTATAACGTTATCGTTATAACCAATATTTGAAATATAGAAGTGGATTAGTAAAATTGGATCCGAGAAAGGCGTAAAGAAGTTGTTAAAGATTAAAAGATAAACTTTGACCATTTCGAAGTTATAACGTTGTTCAGTTAAGGTCTGAGAGGTAATTATACCCCAACTTGAGTGACTTCCTTCTTAACTAAGAAATGGTAAGGTTTGATCGTAAAGGAGTTTTGGAAATGTTTTCCAAATGAGAATCAGAAATGTTTTCTGATAAAAGAAAATAAGAATTTAGAATATAGGGAAACAGGAGATAAGTAAATAAATGAACTAAAGAGATTAATGTTAAATGATGATTGACCGATAAAATTTCCACTTGGAAATAATATCGTTGTTTGCACACTTGTTTTTCTTTGATAGTTAACTCACAGACTATCGAAGTTCTGACCATTTTAACGTTGTTAATATGGAGAGACTGGTTGGATTATTATCCAAAGAACCAGTCTGTATTGGCATAAGCGTTGCGAATCATATATGCCAAAGATAATTGAAGACGGAGTAAAATGCAAGGGCTGTTGTATAAGTCTTAGATAACAGTGACTAAGATGGATATACTGAATAGTGCCTTCGGTTTGTCCAGTCCCAGGACAACGTGTATGGACGAAGGTCTGATAGAGTATATCCAATGGATCGCGTAAGTTGATCTCTTCAAACGTATATACGTGGCGGCGGAGGAATTCGTTTCTCTTAGCTGTATACCCGTTGTATTTTTTAGGAAACCAATTTGTGATTTGGCGGGTATGACGATGTGACATTCTAAGTGAATGAGGATAACTTGTGTTGATGAATGTCTGACAGAGTATTTCCAGAGAGGTCACGTACATTGATTTCTTCAACCGTACCAAGAGTGGAAGCGGAGAAGGAAACTTCTTTAGCTAACACGTAATGTACTGTTGTAGATGTCAATTAGTGATTCTCGATGGATCTGACAATGTGGCATTCGAAGTGAATCTGATGTGATGATAAAGCGTAACTTCTAGCCTCATCAGCCGGTAAATGACAGAAATCGGGCAGGCAGCATGGCTAAGTCGGTCGCACCGAAGTAGGGTGTATAATCACCTATCTAGAGAATATTCATTTGTTTCTTAAATCTATCAATGCTGTCCCATATATATACGGGAACGGTTGCTGATCCCAACCGTTGGTGATATACATTCGATACACTCAAGCGAAATGAGTGGTCAGTCATGTGTGGCTAAGTTACAAGATGTTCTTGCTGAACTCCAGTGTATCGTTCCTAGAGTACACTGATCGGAAGGTGGTTCCATACCTTTTCATAGTTGGAAATCCATTATCTAATACGTGCTTGCGGTTTTGATCGTATACCATATATGTAGAACGTGAGATGAAAGCGTTCGTGCTAGATGATTATTATATTGTAGTTGATAGAAATTATTGTAATATCAAAAGGTTTTGATATAAAGATATTTTGGATTCTCATAAGGGAAAATCCCGTTCCGTTATACGGCGTGGTCTTATGAGATATCGTTTACTTGTTCGAACTGTTTTAAACTGTTTTACTCACACCAGTCCCATGACTGACCCGGAGTTTACTTTGTTGTTTTCCCTAAACTCTTGGGTGCCTTAATTTGTACGGGCAGTCAAGTAGTCAGGATTTTACAGATATACATGAAGAGCTGGAGCAGGAGGCTTCAGGATCATATAGATATAGTTATTTTCCGTTGTGTTGTAAGTGCTGTACTCTGATAAGTGCTATTGTATACATAATTGTTATATTTCAAAGTTATGTTATCTATTACATGTTATTCGTTCCGCTGTGAGGTTCATGTTACTCTGATGTTGTGTTCTTCTTCTTCTTCTATTCTAAGTTTCTATCTTATCTATTCTCACCCTCTAATTTCTTTCATTAATTACCGGGATTTTTCGATGTTTTGGTTATCGACATCGTGCTTATGTCGATAACCAAAGTCGCTTAAAATCCGGTCATTACAGTTGGTATCAGATCTTAAGTTAAGAATTAACTTGGCTCTGTGGCGTTACTCGGTAGAGATAGGGTTAGTAATTCCCTAGATTGAGTTTGAGTGTATATATACGAGTGCGTATTTGTATTTGATATAAAAATGGTTTTATATTGTGGAGATTCATTGGCTGAGTTGTTTATGAGTTCTGGTCGATCAGTTTGATCCACTGTATCGGTAGGAGTAAATAAACACTTGAATACGATGGACCGACACAGTATGGATATGTGATATATTATCATATATAGGATGTGTTGGTAGTGATTTTAATCAGATAAGATTATAACATGTGAAATGGCTATAAATAACTAATCAGAATTCATATAAGTAAAGTATATGAAATAAGATGAATTAAATATGAATTTAAATCAGATTTGGAATTAAAATAAGGAAATTTTAAGTTCCTGGGAGATTTTGAAATGTTTTCAAAATGGAAGTATTTAGTAATGGTATTGAAAATGATATAGTATTGGAATCACTTGGGTCGCTGGAAAATAATTCCGATGATGACTGCGCAGTATCATCGGTGTGATCTTCGATTTCTAAGTGGTGGATTACTACCAAAGATTTTGATTAGAATTGTTTTGAGAAAACAAGTTGTTTAGAAATTCAAAGGTTTTGAATTAGTATTATGATTTCAAATTTGATTTGAAATAAAACCAGGAATATAAGTTCTAGAAATTAAAATTTAACTTGTGAAGTTAATTCGAATGGGATAGTAAAAGTAAATAATAAACCAGAATTTAACTTGAGATGTTAGGTTAAGAAAAACTGGAAGTGATTAGAGAATAATCTGGATTTGGATTTGAAATGATAAGTTGAGAGTTTGGAATTTGAAACTCGAATTTGAAATTTAATTCGGCTTGAATAAGCGAATGGTTGTGTTAAGAATAACTTGGTTGGAGTTGATTGGGATGGCATTTGTATATGCCGAGTTGATAACAAATGGTAGAGATATAATGATATGCCCAACAAAAAGGTACAAGTTTATATTTTATATGAGTTTGGAATTTATGAGCCGAATTGGCAAGCCGCTTGGCGTTTTGATTTTCTTTTGGGTTGGAGAAGGCCTAGAGAGGCGAGTCATGGTTTTACCGATAGGGCTGTACAAAGGAGGTTATGGCGAAATTTTCTGAAAATATAAAGTGTTAGAGAATTTTCAGAATTTTCGAAAATTTTAGTTAATCGGAAGGAATTAATATTTTAGTCGATATTAATTGGCTCAGTTGAAATCAGAAATAAGGGGTAAACAAATCTTAGGAATTCCAATAGATAGGGTTGTCCTCTAACTTAGCAATTTCGAGGACAAAATTATTTTAAGTGGGAAAGAATGTAATGACCCGCATTTTTCGACGATATAATAATTAATTTATTTAATTATTTAAATAGAGTTTAGAGGATATAATGGTCGTTAATTAAATCATAAGGAATATTTAATTAAATATAATAATTAAATAATATATATAATTCTGAAATAATCAGAATTAGCTGAATTGACAATATAATGTGAAGTGGGCAATTCAAAATATATATTTCAGATTAGAGTTGAATTATATTGACGGATATATTCAATCGACGACAGTTTGAACGTATAATTATATTATAATTAAAATCGAGCTTGAAATGGCGCTGTAGTTCGCGATTTGGCGATTTGAACTTCAACTGAATGTACAAGATTCGTTTTAAGCCGGATTTCTGTGAAACAAGAAACGCGTGGAGGTGGTGGAGTATATCTTTCTAGTGGAAGAGAAAAATTGGGATTTCGTCGTGTAGATTTTGATTTACGTCCAAATCAAATTTCAGAAAAGTCGCTGTGGAATTCCTTTATAATTTATAAAGGAATTATTTATATTTTAAAAAGGAATTTCAATATAAATCGAATATCAGGTTGACCCAGATTGGAAATATCAAGCTAGAAATTCATAGAGGAATATTCTAGAGCTGTATGATATTCTGTTGTGAATATATATGATAATATTTATTTTTAAATATTTAATTTAATTATATTTAAATATATTTATATATTTAAAAGGGTCATCCAGAGCTTTAAAAATATCCACTTTTGCAAACGAAGTCGGAATTCGACGAAACTAGTTTTGTTGGATCCGCAATATCAAATAGTTGTTAGATTTCCAGTTTCGTGATTTTTAGAGTCATTGTGTGGCCGTACGAGTTTTTAGAGTGAAAAACAGTCAGTATTTTGACAGTTAAAAATACGCTGTGTGAGCATACGAAGTCGGAATTCGACGAACCCAGTTTTGTTGGGACCGTGATGTCAAACTCTAGCAGTATATTCAGTTTGGTGATTTTTGAATACTGTGTGTGATCACAGCAAATTTTAGAAGGAAATAACGAATTTATAAAAAAACAGAATATACCGGGAATATTCCCTCTACGAAAATATCTAAATATTTATCAAGCCTATAAATACCCTAAAATCAAATTTCTAAACCTAAATTCAGTTGTGGTCAACCCACTTATTTCCGCCGTAACACTTTCCTTCAGGAAAGCTTCTTTTTCGATCTCCATATTTCAAAAGGAAATCGAGAAAAAATCTCTAAATTAGAAATATTATGTATATGGATCCCTTGTCAGTTGCAGATCATTTCAATGCTGGTTTTACTACGTGCGATGCAGTTTTGGTCATGCTCGAAATCAGTCAGTGGGATTAGGGTTCGAAATCGTATGAATTACGCAGAGTTTTAGCTTGATTCGAGTATTGATTTGAGTTCGTGGTTCGATTTAGCAGCATCCCTGAGAGTTTGGTGAAATTCCGACACCATATGTGTCGATGTCCTCACGTCAGGCTCGAAATGGGATGAACGACGGAAATGTCGGGGATGGTGCGAGTGGATTGTTTCGGCATGGGTGAGGAGGAGATTGAAATGAGGAGTTGAATGGTGATTTCAGTTTTTGAAATGGGGTGATAAAGGAGGGGCGGTAGAAGTTCAACGTCGGTCATAGGTGGAGCGAAATACGAGAGCTCGCTTCTGATGATTTGGGGAAGAAGTGTTGGTACGGGTCGGGTTTAAATCAAAGGGTATGGGCCGGCATGTGAAAAGGTTAAGGCCCATGAAAGTAAAATCCATGTTTTATTTAATTATATAATGTGTATAAACTTCGTAACGCGATATCTATTTCATACCAGGTCGGATTCGCGAACCGTAAGTTGCGTTGGGATCATATGGACGGGAGCAACACAATGAGACTGACCGGGAGCGGATCGGAGACAGTTACAATTTATGGCGAAATAAATTGTCAGACTGAATCAAATAACGCAAACCGTTATTTAACGGCTAACGCGCCAATGTGAGTAAAACTCACCAACTCTTAACAGTTATATTTTTATAATGTATTCTTAGAACTGTTAATCATCTGTTGATTGCTGTGTGTTGGTTGATTGATTGAACTGCTAGTCAGTTAGTGAAAATTATATATATATATATATATATATATATATATATATATATATATAAACCGTTAAATATTTATATATTGATTTTGCTATCAGAATAATTTATATTGAACTGAAAGTGATGATAATCATATTGTGTAACATCTGTGGATGCAGGGAGACAGGTTGGAGGAATCCGACTGGATTCCTCAATAGTTATTTTATTTTTTTTCATATATTAATATATGATGTGATATGAAATCTGTGGGCGATTATATGTGCTTGGACGATATTGAACATCGTGATTTGATATGATTGAATACCATAACATACCGAAATGTTGATAAGGGGATTTTCAAAGTGATATTGAAAATTGAATATTTATAAATTGGAATATTTATAAATAAGAGATATTTATAAAGTGGAATATTTATAAATAAGAAATGTTTATAAATGGGAATATTTATAAATAGGAGATATTCAAAAAGGAAATAATTACAAACCATTTTCTTTTTGAATGGAAAGGCATGTGTGGCGGGTTTGGGGATTTTCCCGATGCTCCCGTTACAAAGGAGGCTATGGCGAATTTTTCAGAGAATTTAAAGAGTTAGAATATTTCAAGAATAAATTTGAAAAGGGAATATTTGTAAATCACTTACAAATAGAATGAAAAAGGGAAAACGTTATAAAGCAGAAACCGTTATAAAGAGGAAAACGTTATAAAAAGGAAATCATTTTTAAAGTGTAGAACCGTTATTTAAAAGTAAATCTTTTCAAATGAATAAAACATTGGTAAAAGGAGTTAAATTGAATATAATTTATTCGATAAGAGTTAAATCAAGTTAAGTTGAATAAGTCGAGTTAATCAGTTAGAATTAATCAGTTAGAGTTAATCAGTTAGAATTTACCAGCCCAGTAGAGTTAACCAGTCCAGTAGAGTTAACCGGTTCAGTAGAGTTAAACAGTTCAGTAGGGTTAACCAGTACAGTAGATTTAACCAGTTCAGTAGAGTTAACCAGTCCAGTAGAGTTAACCAGTTCAGTAGAGTTAACCAGTTCAGTAGAGTTAACCAGTCCAGTAGAGTTAACCAGTTCAGTAGAGTTAACCAGTTGGGTTAAGTAAGTCGAGTTTACCAGTTGGGTTAAGTAAGTCGAGTTAATCAAGTCGAGTTAATCGGTTAGAGTTAACCAGGTAGAGTTAATCAGTTAGTGTTAATCAGTTAGAGTTAATCGATTAGAGTTAAAACGAACTAGAATTAATCAAATATAGTTATTTGAGACAGAGTTAGTCAAACATAGTATTCAGGGTAAGTTGCCATCTCGTACGACTGCTAGCGAAATTCGCAGGGCTGTAAATAGCCTAAGGCGGTCGGATGTTTTCCTGAGGGAGTCAGGTGTAACCATTGTGATCGCTGCGATCTAGAGTCAAACGAATAGAGTTAAATCGAATATTAGTTATTCGATAGGAGTTAATCAAGTTGAGTTAAATAAAACCAAGTTAGTCGAGCCTAGGTTAATCGAATCGAATTGGTCGAACCAAGTAAGTCGAGTTAGTCGAGTTAAGTTCGTCGAGTTAAATTAATCGATGTTCGTTTCATCGAAAGGAGTTATCGATGTTAGTTTCATCGAAAGGAGTTATCGGTTATAGTTTGATCGAAGTGAGATTTATCGAATAAGAGTCATTCAAAAAGAGATTATCGAATATAGTTTATTCGAAAGTGAGATTTTCGAATATGAGATATTTGAAAAGAAAGAGTTATCGAATATTAGTTATTCGAAGAGAGATTATCGAATATCGTTTATTCGAGAAGGAGTAATCAAATATAGTATATTCGAAAGGAAGGAGTTAATCGAATATAGGTTATTCGAAGAAGAGTTAATCAAATAGAGATTTCTCGAAGAGAGCTAATCGGCGAATTCGATTATATCGAATTCGGAAAAGTACTTATACTTTCCAGTGTTTAAATAGAGATTTATTTATTTATAAATAAATATGTGTTAGGTTAATTATTCACTAATAAGAATAGAAGTTATAATTAAAGTTAGATAATTCGAAAGGAGGGATTATAACGTTATCGTTATGACCAATATTTTAAATATAAAAGTGGATTAGTAAAATTGGATCCGAGAAAGGCATAAAGAAGTTGTTAAAGATTAAAAGATAAACTTTGACCATTTCGAAGTTACAACGTTGTTCAGTTAAGGTTTGAGAGGTAATTAAACCCCAACTTGAGTGACTTCCTTCTTAACTAAGAAATGGTAAGGTTTGATCGTAAAGGAGTTTTGGAAATGTTTTCCAAACGAGAATCAGAAATGTTTTCTGATAAAAGAAAATAAGAATTTAGAATATAGGGAAACAGGAGATAAGTAAATAAATGAACTAAAGAGATTAATGTTAAATGATGATTGACCGATACAATTTCCACTTGGAAATAATATCGTTGTTTGCACACTTGTTTTTCTTTGATAGTTAACTCATAGACTATCGAAGTTCAGACCATTTTAACATTTTTAATATGGAGAGACCGGTTGGATTATTATCCAAAGAACCACTCTGTATTGGCATAAGCGTTGCGAATCATATATGCCAAAGATAATTGAAGACGGAGTAAAATGCAAGGGCTGTTGTATAAGTCTTAGATAACAGTGACTAAGATGGATATACTGAATAGTGCCTTTTGTTTGTCCAGTCCCAGGACAACGTGTATGGACGAAGGTCTGATAGAGTATATCCAATGGATCGCGTAAGTTGATCTCTTCAAACGTATATACGTGGTGGCGGAGGAATTCGTTTCTCTTAGCTGTATACCCATTGTATTTTTGAGGAAATCAATTTTTGATTTGGCGGGTATGACGATGTGACATTCTAAGTGAATGAGGATGACTTGTGTTGATGAATGTCTGACAGAGTATTTCCAGAGAGGTCACGTACATTGATTTCTTCAACCGTACCAAGAGTGGAAGCGGAGAAGGAAACTTCTTAAGCTAACACGTAATGTACTGTTGTAGATGTCAATTAGTGATTCTCGATGGATCTGACAATGTGGCATTCGAAGTGAATCCGATGTGATGATAAAGCGTAACTTCTAGCCTCATCAGCCGGTAAATGATAGAAATCGGGCAGGCAGCATGGCTAAGTCGGTTGCACCGAAGTAGGGTGTATAAACACCTATCTAGAGAATATTCATTTGTTTCTTAAATCTATCAATGATGTCCCATATATATACGGGAACAGTTGCTGATCCCAACCGTTGGTGATATACATTCGATACACTCAAGCGAAATGAGTGGTCGGTCATGTGTGGCTGAGTTACAAGATGTTCTTGTTGAACTCCAGTGTATCGTTCCTAGAGTACACTGATCGGAAGGTAGTTCCATACCTTGTCATAGTTGGAAATCCATTACCCAATACGTGCTTGCGGTTTTGATCGTATACCATATATGTAGAACGTGAGATGAAAGCGTTCCTACTAGATGATTATTATATTGTGGTTGATAGACATTATTGTAATATCAAAAGGTTTTGATATGAAGATATTTTGGATTCTTATAAGGGAGAAACCCATTCCGTTATACGGCGTGGTCTTATGAGATATCGTTTACTTGTTCGAACTGTTTTAAACTGTTTTACTCACACCAGTCCCATGACTGATCCGGAGTTTACTTTGTTGTTTTCCCTAAACTCTTGGGTGCCTAAAATTGTACGGGTAGTCAAGTAGTCAGGATTTTACAGATATACATGAAGAGCTGGAGCAGGAGGCTTCAGGATCATATAGCTATAGTTATTTTCCGCTGTGTTGTAAGTGTTGTACTCTGATAAGTGCTATTGTTTACATAACTGTTATATTTCAAAGTTATGTTATCTATTATATGTTATTAGTTCCACTGTGAGGTTCATGCTACTCTGATGTTGTGTTCATCTTCTTCTTCTATTCTAAGTTTCTATCTTATCTATTCTCACCCTCTAATTTCTTTCATTAATTATCGGGATTTTTCGATGTTTTGGTTATCGACATCGTGCTTATGTCGATAACCAAAGTCGCTTAAAATCCGGGTCATTACAGATCATTAATGAATGAAATTAGAGGGTGAGGAAAGATAAGGTAGAAACTTAGAATAGAAGAAGAAGAAGAACATCATCATCAGAGTGAACACGAATCTCACAGCGGAACGAATAAAATATAACATAACTTTTGAAATACAAACAGTATGTATACAATAACACTTATCAGAGTACAACACTTACAACACAGTGGAAATAAACTATAGCTATATGATCTTGAAGCCTTCTGCTCCAAGCTCCCCAAGTGTATCTATAAAATCCCGACTACTTGACTGCCCGTACAAATTTAGGCACCCAAGAGTTTAGGTAAACAAAACAAAATAAACTCCGGGTCAGTCATGGGACTGGTGAGTAAAATAGTTTAAACAGGTATATGATATCTCAAAAGACCACGCCGTGAATACGGAATGTGTTTTTCCTTATGAGAATCCCACATCTTTGACAAACAATATCATTCTGATATTATAATAATGTCTAAGTACAAATAGATATCAATCTAGCAGAAACGCTTTCATCTCACGTTCTACATAAATAGTATACAATCAAAATCGCAAGCACGTATTGGATAATGGATTTCCAACTATGACAAGGTATGGAACCACCTTCTGCTAGTGTACCTCTAGAGGGGAATATACTGGGTTCAACAAGAACATCTGGTAACTCGGCCACACATGACCGACCACTCATTTCGCTTGAGTGTATCGAATGTACATCACCAACGGTTGGGATCAGCAACTGTTCCCGTATATATATATATGATAGCATTGATAGATTAAAGAAGCAAATGAATATTCTCTAGATAGGTGATTATACACCCTACTTTGGTGCGACCGACTTAGCCATGCTGCCTGCCCAATTTCTGTCATTTACCGGATGTGAGGCTAGAAGCTATGCTTATCTTTTCACATACCACATCTTCAATCACTTAGAATGTCACATCGTCATACCCTCTAAATCACAAATTGATTTTCCCAAAAATACCACGTGTATAAAGCTAAGAGAAACGAATTCCTCCGCCACCAACGTAAATACGTTTGAAAAGATCAACTTACGTGATCTACCAGATATACTCTGTCAGACCTTCGTCCATACAAGTTGTCCTGGGATAGGACAAACCGAAGGCACTATTCAGTACATCCATCTTAGGCACTGTTATCTAAGACTTATACAATAGCCCTTGCACTTTACTCCGCCTTCAATTATCTTTGGCATAAATGATTCGCAACGCTTATGCCAATACAGAGTGGTTCTTTGGGTAATAATCCAACCGGTCTCTCCATATTAACAACGTTAAAATGGTCAAAAACTTCGATAGTCTGTGATTTAACTATCAAAGAAAACACGTGTGCAAACAACGATATCATTTCCAAAAATGGAAATTCTATCAATCAATCATCAATCTCTACCATTCCATAACTATCAGACTCTAACGGTAAACTAATAAGAGAACAACTTCCCAAGTATAAACCCCGAAGGCCGAAACCAACATCAGATCGATACTCAGGAAACCATTCAACTTATTAATCTCTAGTCATTTTCTAATTTTGCTTAACTCTATATCTTTAACTCTATTTGATTAGCTCTAGTTCGTTTTTAACTCTAATCGATTAACTCTATTTGATTACCTCTAACTGGTTAACTCTAATTGATTAACTCCTTTCAAATAAACTATATTCGATTAACTCCTCTAACTCTATTCGAATAAATTATATTCGATTAACTCCTTTAACTCTAACTGATTTATTCTAACTCCTTTTAAAATATCGTATTTATTTTCTAAATAAATATTCCCTTTATTCTAATTCTATTTATTCCCTAAATAAATAAATAATCCCTTTTAATCTATTTGTAAATGTTCTACAAATATTTCCTTTATAATTCTATTTTATTTGTAAATGGTTTACAAATATTTCTCTTTCTATTTGTTTGAAAAATATTTTTCCTTTATATTTGTTTTACAAATATTTCCCTCTATATTTGTTTAACAAATTCTTTCCCTTATATTTGATTTACAAATATTTTCTTTTATTCAAAATCCTTTTTCTTTTAAAATATAAAATCCATTGATTTTATATAAATAAATTTTTCCAAAATATACTTTGAAAATCTCTTTTCTACATTCTGGTATTTCTTATGGTATTTAACACGCCATATAACAATGATAAATATCGTCCAAACACACATAATCAACAACAGATTATATATCACATCATATATCACAATATATGAATCACAGTAAAAATAAATGTTGAGGAATTCAGTTGGATTCCTTCAACCTGTTTCCCTGCATCACAGATGTTAAACAATATAGATAACATCACTTTCAGTTCCATATGATATATTCTGTTAAACAGAATCAATATAGAAATTCAACTAACTGACTAGCAGTTCAATCAAACAGTCAACACACAGTAAATCAGACAATTTCTAATAGTTCTAAAAATACAACATGAAATTATAAACTGTTTAGAGTTGGTGAGATTTACTCACAGTTGCATGTTAATCGTTAAATAACGGTTTGCATTATTTGATTCAGTCGGAAAATTTATTTCGCCATAAATTGTAATAAGCTCCGATGGATTTCCAGTCAGTTCCATGACGTAACCACCATTTGTACGATCCTAACGGATCTGACCGTTCGTAAATCTGACACCGTATGGTCAAGATATCATGTATACAAGTTAGTACATCATTTGATTTAAATTAAAAAGAACTAAATTCCCTTTTTAAAATAATTAGGCTTTGACCTTTTTAACTCCGGCCCATATCCACTTCCAAACCCATCATGTACAGTGCTTCCTCCCCAAATACAAATGTCGTGACTCCCTCTCCTAAAACACGCCATTTTCAATACTTCGCAAGCTCCATTCCTCTTCACACAATTTAAATAGGACTTGAGTTAAAAATAAAGCATACGGGCCTTTACCCTTTAAATCACCGGCCCACTAACTGAACAAAGCCCAACCCGTTATCCACCTTCTTCCTGAACGATATACTGGAGCTGTTCGCTCCTTGAAATGGCCATCTCGACGTGCACATATCCCGACAATCCCTCCTTTACAGTCCACCGTTCATCAATACAAAACCTCCAGTAACTCCCCTTTCGCGCCTTCCATTACCTCAACCCCGAAAACCCCAACTCGAAGGACAGCCTCAGGTCGCGACTCCCCCAATTCCTGCTGCAGGACATCGAACACAACTGAACCGAGATCCCCCAAAACCTTGCACCCAACTCCCATTACCACTCCTCATTTCAAAAACAACATCGATTATCAACATCGACGCTTGAAAACCTCACCTCCCTCCAACCTCGGCTACGCACGCTATAGGTCATCGACCTAAACTCCATTCAAATACGAAGAAAATCACCCCAGATCGGAGTACATGATGATGGGAGTTTGAATATGTATTCAACTCGATTTATAGGTTTTTATTTCGAATTCTTTTTTATTTTATTCCTCACAAAAATTCTTTTTGCTGAAAGAATTGGCAAGCGGCGGAAATTTGAGATGTTTGACCAAATGGAGAAAGCCGTTTAGGGTTTAGAGAAAATTAGGGTTATTTATAGGCTTTTTATATTGAATATTATATTCAGTTCACATCAACCGCTACATGTATTTACTATTTAAAAATTCGTATAGTCACATAAGATACCCAAAATTCACGAAACTGGACACGTAGCTAGAGTTTGACATTACGGTCCCAACGAAACTGGTTTCGTCGAATTCCGACTCCGTATCCTCACATAGCGTATTTTTAACTGTCGAAATACTGAATGTTTTTCACTCTAAAAATCCGTACGACCACATAGTGACTCTAAAAATCACGAAACTGGAAATCTAACAACTATTTTACATTTCGGATCCAACAAAATTAGTTTCGTCGAATTCCGACTTCGTTTGCAAAAGTGGCTATTTTTAAAGCTCTGGATGACCCATTTAAATATATAAATATATTTAAATAAAATAAAATAAAATATTAATAAATTAATATTATCATATATATATATTCATAGTGGAATACCATACAGCTCTACTGGGATTTATAACTTGATATTTCAATCAGGGTCAACCCGATATTCGATTTATATTGAAATTCCTTTTTAAAATATAAATAATTCCTTAATAAATTATAAAGGAATTCCACAACGACTTTTCTAAAATTTGTTTTGGACATATCTAAAAATCTACACAATGAAATCTCGATTTTTCTCTTCCACTAGAAAGATATACTCCACCAGCTCCACACGTTTCTTGTTTCACAGAAATCCGATTTAAAACGAGCCCTGTATACTCAGTTGAAGTTCAAATTGCCGAATAGCGAACTACCGCGTCATTTCGAGCTCTATTTTAATTATATTATAATTCTACGTTCAAACTGACGTCGCTTGAATATATTCGTCATTATACTTCAACTCTAAGCTGAATTAAATATTAGGGACGACCCAGTTCACATTATATTGTCAATTCACTATTTCTGGTTATTTATGAATTAAATATATTATTTAATTATTTAATTAAATTAATTATTCCATATTATTTAATTAATCCTCTATTTAATTCACTATATCACTATTTATATAATTAAATAAATTAATTATAATACCTCTGCCAATGCAGGTCATTACATAAATGGTCTTCCCATGGTCCACCGAATTCAAGTACACAAGCCCGCAATAGATCTTCTAATATACGATTCACCCTCTCAGTTTGACCATCAGTCTGAGGATGATAGGCGGTGCTTAGATTCAGCTTTGTTCCCAGTTCTACATGAAATGCCTCCTAGAGTTTGCTAGTAAATATTAGATCTCTATCACTAACTATACTGAGCGGCACTCCATGTAGCCTAACAATTTCCTTGAAATATATCTACGCCAGACTCTGAGCAGTTCTGTTCGATCTGACAGGTATGAAATGGGCGGTCTTCGTGAAGCGATCTACGATCACCCAAATACTGTCATTTCCTTTCCTGGTTCTGGGCAAACCATCTATGAAGTCCATGGAAATATGTTACCACTTCCAACCTGGAACGTCCAGCGGTTGCAACAATCCAGCAAGTTTCTGTTGGTCACTTTTGACTAGTTAGCAAGTAGGGCACCTTCTAACATATATAGAGATGTCTCTTTTCAACGATTTCCACCAGAATGTTCGCTTGATATCGTTATACATTTTACTCACACCCGGATGGATACTGAAATTAGATTTGTGGCATTCATCAAGCACATCTCTTCTGAGTTCAGGAATTTCTGGAACACAAATTCGTCCTTGTAACCGCAGAATCCCTTCGCTATCGAGCTGGAAATCTGAAGCATTGCCTTCACGAATCCGCTGGCTTATTCCTTTGATAAATTTGTCTTCTTTTTGGAGAGCAGATATCTTTTCAATCAAAGAAGTCGCGATAATAAAACTGGCGATCATTTCATTCTTTCTACTTAACGCATCGGCCACGACATTGGCTTTCCCTGGAGTTTATAGAATCTCAAAATCGTATGCTGCAAGGAACTCTAGCCGACATTGCTGCCTCAGATTCAAGTCTTTCTGGGTGAACATATACTTTAGCGACTGGTGATCTGTAAACAGTTCGAATTTCTCACCCAGAAGATAGTGTCTCTAGATTTTCAAAGCGAGTATGATAGCCAACAACTAATGATCATGAGTAACGTAGTTCTTTTCATGTGGCTTCAGCTGACGGCTAGCATAAGCAACAACTTGACCTCTTTGCATTAATACTGCACCAAGGCCTTCTCTAGAGGCATCTGTCCAGACTTTCAAGTCCTGATTGCCATCGATTATCGTTAACACTGGAGCCGTTGTTAATCTTAACTTTAGCTCCTCAAAAGCCTCCTCACATTCTGGAGTCCACTTGAATTTTGAGTGCTTCTTTGTAAGCTTCGTTAAGTGACTAGATATCTTCGAAAAATCTTTAACGAACTTCAGGTAATAACTAGCCAATCCAAGAAAACTTCGGACTTCTGTGGGAGTACTAGGCTATTTCCAATTTTGAATAGCGGTGATTTTACTTGGATCCATAGCAATTCCCTCTTTTGATACGACGTGGCTAAGAAACTTTACTTCATCTTGCCAGAATATACATTTGGATAGTTTGGCTTTCAATACATTCCTCCTTAGAATTTCTAGAACTTGCTCCAAATGTTTTTCATGTTCGGCCTTTTACTTAGAGAAGATTATAATATCATCAATAAATACCAGAACAAATTTATTCAAGACTCCTCTGAACACTCGATTCATTAAATCGACAAAGTAAGCTGGAGCGTTACATAAGCCGAACGGCATTACTAACCACTCATAGAATAAGTCTGGACCTCTGAATGTTGTCACAGGAACACACTTTTCGGCAATACGAAGCTGATGGAAACCTGTAGCTAGGTCCATCCTTGAAAATACTTGTGCTCCATTCAGACGATCCAATAAATCATCAATTCGCGGTAATGGATATTTATTCTTTATTGTCTGCTTATTCAAGTCACGATAATCCACACATAGTCGCAGAGTACCGTCAGATTTTGGGACAAACACCACTGCTGCTCCCCAATCAGAGAAACTAGGCCTGATCAGACCCTTCCATACAAGCTGTCGAGTTTGATTGTCTAGTTCTTCTTTCTCCTTTAGATTCATTCTCCGAATAGCATGCACTACTGGCCTTGCATTCGTAATTAAAGCGATCTTGAAATCAATTTCTCTCTGCGGAGGTAAGCTAACAACTTCTTCGAACACATCCGCATAATTCTTTACGACAGGAATGTCTTTGATGAGGTCCGGAATATTCTCTGTGACTATAGGGATATTTTCTATTTGAGCAGGAGAAACATCCAAAGCTGCCCAGAAGTCTTTTCTATTAGAATTCTGACCTTCACAGGGAATGGTTATATAACCACCTGATTTAATCTTCGCCTTAACGACTCTGTCGGCGCAATTAACCTCAGCTTCATATTTGGTCAACCAGTCTAACCCGAAGATAAGATCAAACTCTGTAAAATTCATGACGACCGCAATGGTAGGGAACCGATAACGAGAAAAAGAAACCGGCACCCCACAAACCCAACTGAGATCGAGGGAACCCCCAACAGGATTATGGACAGTCATTGGTTCTTTGAGCTTCTTCAAATTCAAATCCAGTTTCTTAACCGCATTCTTTGCAACAAAGCATCGCGACGCGCCGTTGTCAAACAGTACTTTAACTGGAATATCTTTGACAGTTAGCGTGACTTCTAAAACATCTGGCCTTGCCTGAGCAGACGAAGATGCAGGCACTTCATCCACTTCATTTACCTGAGCCTCTTTGATCTTTTTTAATATCCAGCAATCTTGCTTTACATGACCAGCCTGATGGCAGAGATTGCATTTTTTACTTTCCTGAAGCTTTTTGCCGGATTTAAATCCATCATTCTTTTGTTTCTTCGAGGATTTACAATTCCTGGTCAGATGCCCTTGCTTACTGCAGTTAGAGCATGTGGCTGTCGTTACTGGTTCTTTCTCAGATCTGGCCCTTTTCCGATTTACTTTGGGTTTCCTACTGACTTCAGACATCGTACTGGCCTCAGGACTATCAGTTTCAGACTCACCTTTATTACTAGAACTGACTTCCTCTTCGTAACGCAACATACCTTTCTTGTCGAGATCCTCATACTGGTAAGCCATGTATATCATTTCAGAAAAAGGAAGCTTCACATTCCTCATTACACTATTATGATATTTTCTTTGCAGGCCATGAATAAACCTCAGATTCTTCCTCTTCGGATCTTTAATCAGATGCGGGGCAAAATGAGAAAGTTCATTGAATTTCTTATGATATTCGGGAATGGTCATATCTCCTTGTATCATATAAGAGAATTCATCAAATAACCGCTCAGTTGCTTCAGGAGGAGTAAATCTTTCTAGGAAAATCGCTTTAAATCTATCCCAGGTGATATCACCTTTTGGATTATCCTCAATAATAGAATCCCCCCAGAACAAAGCTTCGTCTTTGAGTGCCCAAGATTCCAGTAATCTTTTCTAGTCATCTCTCAGCTTTAAACCATCAAAGATTTTCTCAGCAGAACGAACCCAAGCTTGTGTTTTCATAATAGATTCTTCATCGGAGAACGGTTTTCCACCCAGATTTCTATATTTCATAAATAGAGCTTCTATATCTGGGTCAGTATTACTTCTTCTGTTTCTGGCACTCATTTTCTAGTACTTCTGCAAATAGCAAATCAAGTATTAGGTCAACAGAAAGGATATTTCAAATCATAGAAACATATACTTGAATGTAAATGTGTCTATAGGGGTGTATTTCATTCTGCTTTACTCATACTAGGATATTACTGATCCTATCTGTAATGAGTTACCCATCCTAGAACACTACTGGTTCTATTTCTGACGAGTTCGTTAATATGTTATATTCCAGAACTAAGCTTAACCAAAGCTCTGATACCACGTTGTGATGTCCCCAAATCCCGTACTGACGGTGACAAGGGTAATCTTTGGAATATAACACATAAACAGATAATAGCAGAACAAAAATAAATAAATACACCAGATAATGTACAAATAATACACTGGATAAACATAATCATCAGAGTTACGCAGTATATAGGATCATACTTAGTACAAATACAGTTCAGCTATACATAAGTGTCTACAGCGGAAAACCAACATAATATGTACAACAGGAGCTGAACAGCATAAAAAGAGATAAATGATAGAGTCCATCTTCAGCTCCAGCTATCCAGAAAGAGCCTGCTAAAACCTGAACACAAGGCTGCCCGTGTAGAAAAAGGGGCACCCGAGTTTGCAAGTGAAACAAACTACGAGTCAGTCATGGGACCGGTATGAGAAATCTACTTAACTCATTTTATAATATGGCTAATCACAGGACCACGCCACTTTGCGGAACGGGTTTACTCCATTGGATTGCCAGTGCTTTACAACAAGTAAATCTTTTAAACATCGCAATGCTTTTTTATAAAAATGAATCCATTATAAGACGCAGTTCCCATAACACAATTCAACGCAAACCGGAGGATAGAGTTTTACCTTATAAAGGCCAAAATATGCTTGATACGAATAAAACAAAAGAATTCTTAATCAGACTCCAACTGTAAAATAGTAAGAGAACGATTCCCTAGGTATTAACCCCGAAGGCCGAAACCAACATCAGACCAATACCCAGGAAACCATCCGTCTTAGCTCATTTCTAGTTAGTTTTTAATTTTATAAAACAATCATAAATATCAATCATAGACGACATGAGCGTCCCATGCCACTATGTCGCCAAATATAGGTTTACAATCAAAACCGCACGATGTCGTATTTGGAAATTGGATTTCCGTCATGAACCAAGGTAAAAGATAGTCCTTACCGAATTCGAGACTGTCTAGCTCGAGTCTCAGGAACAGCCGCAACTACACCTTGGATCATCAGGGCCGGTCCACCGATGTGGATTATTATGCCTGAACACTACGTTTCCCCGCCCTTTGTGGCGTAAATGAGCCAACGAATGACTCCATCGGTCCTGGATCGACCGATATAACCGAGGAGCCTCGCAACAGCAACAACCACATAGGTGAAAAATAGTATAAATGTCAGCCAGTTTTTAGCACTTACACCACCTCTAGCTAGAAGGAAACGCATGCCCTCCCTGAGGTCCTCTCCCGTTTCTGGTTCATACCGGGGTGTGAGGCTCGCGAATTCACATTATGCACAAAGCTACGCCACACAGGCGGTGTTTTGATCATCAACCACAAGACTTTGCTTTTCAACAAAAGTCTTGATCACTGCATCTTAGCATGCCACACAGGCAATTCACACCATGCAACTGATGGCTATCAATCACACAGATGGAATTCCAATGTCAGACACACGGTCCATTTACAAGTCCATTCTGGGTCTGAACGAAACCGGAGGCACTATATACCTTGCATACCCATCGATCTCCACGTACTTCTGGACGATCACCACTCATTATCCATATTTCGAGATGCCTCCCAATCAGGAAATTAGTTACCATCCACCCGAAGTGAAGATCTCCGGTCTTCAACCACCGTCTTCATCTTCGACTTCTTATCGTCGATTCAGTTATTCAGAATGGGATAAACCCGATCTTTCTGAGAAACTCGCGTATATAATAAACAAGTGCTACACAAACACAACATACGCCTCATTCCAATTCATCAATCACTAACCGTAAATCAGTAAGAGAACGATTTCCCAAATATTAACCCCGAAGGCCGAAACCAACATCAGATCAAAACACAGGAAACCATTCGACTTAGCTAACCTTCACTTAGTTTCTAAATTTCACATTCCAGATCGTTTATAATATTTTATAACGATTTATCGCTATTTTTATTTATTTAAAAATAGCCATTTCATTCAAACGACGCTTCAGGCCATAACGCGGCCGTGGCGCTGTTTTTCTTCAGATTTGATTTACACATATCTAAAAATCTAACCACTGGATCTTCACAAATTTTATATCATTAGAAAGATAATTTCAAAACGAATCCAACGGTTCCAGTTTCGGGAAAATCCGACGGTCGGATCTCCCTGTACACTCGTTTGAAGTTTCGATTTCAAAATACGAACTGCAGCGTCGTTATTCGATTTAATTATATATATATATATATATATATATATATAAAATCGATTTTGGCGCTGTTTTTCTTTAGATTTGAATTAAACATTCCAGACAATCCAACCGTTGGATCTTCACAAAGTGGGTGTCGTTGGAAAGATATTTCCATGGCGAACCCAACGGTTTCGGGATAATACGATGGTCGGATCTCCCGCACTAATCGTTTGAAATCACGGTTTCAAAACACAAACTGCAGCTTCGTTATTCGATATATTTTAATTATATATATATATATATATGAATATAATTGATTCTTCGATTACAAAACCATATTAATTCATACCTTTGATAAAAACGATATTTTTATCCAACAGGCATTTATTTCAACACTTCACTATTTTTAACAATTCATGTATATAATAAAAATGTGAATTTTATTGTAAAACAATTTATTTCAAAACCAGACTATTTTATATAATTCATATAGATGATAAAAATAAGATTTTTATTATAAAACAATTTCTTTCAAAACACGGCTATTTTATATAGTTCATATAGATGTTAAAAATATGATTTTTATTATAAAACAATTTATTTCAAAACATGAATGTCATTCAACACATGAATTTCTATTCAACGAATGAATTTCTATTCAATGAATGAATTTCTATTCAATACATGAATGTTTTCTATTGTTCGTATATATAAAATAAAAATGTTATTTTTATTGTTAAAACAATTTATTTAAAACACGAATACCACTCAACACATGAATTTCTATTCAACGAATGAATTTCTATTCAACACATGAAGGTTTTCTATAGTTCGTATATATAATAAAAATGTGATTTTTATTGTAAAGCAATTTATTTAAAACACGAATACCATTCAACACATGAATTTCTATTCAACGAATGAATTTCTATTCAACACATGAAGGTTTTCTATAGTTCGTATATATAATAAAAATGTGATTTTTATTGCAAAACAATTTATTTAAAACACGAATACCATTCAACACATGAATTTCTATTCAACGAATGAATTTCTATTCAACACATGAAGGTTTCAACATATGAAAATAATTCTAACACATGAATATTTCAGAAAATTTTGGCAGCATAACGGCAGGGTTGTTAAAATCGGGGTCATCCCTAGTACGGCTCCTCGCTCTACCTTAAAGCCTCGCAGCTTTTGACAATGGGGATTTCATGCATCTAGTTCACACGCAGGCGGCATGCTTATATTTGTTTCTTTTCCACAAACTAATCCTATGTGGTTTCAACCAAATAATTCTCAACCACAAACGAGTATTTTTCAACTATAATCAATCAATTTAAACCACAAACAATTCCAATCAACCATTCGCTATCAACCAATTTTCACAACAATTACAACCAATAAATATCGTCCATGGTTTGTGGACGAGGGGCGTATATATATATATATATATATATATATATATATATATATATATATATATATATATATATATATATATATATATATATAAGTATTTCACTTCTATTTCAACACATATATAATTTTTACAACGCATATATAACTTATACATTGAACGTACAACTTATACAACGCTTATACATGAGGTGTACAACGCTTATATAATTCATACATCGACTATATAATTTATACATCGTCGTTTTCCATATCGTTTATAATTTAGAAATCTCACATTGGGTTCCACTCCACCAAAAATAGCAGGAGGCTCCGAAAAATATGCGGTCTCTTGTAGAATGTAGAAGGCGTCCACACGAGTCCACTATCTATTGTTTCACTGAATTTCATCAAGAAACGAAAAAGATATGATTTTTACAATGAAATCAAAAACCGTAGCACTTTAAAGTGCTAAAATATAGTTTATTTTAAAATCAGTCGTACCTCAGCTGAATGGTTCGAAACTAGGTTTCGATTTTTCTTCGAATCCGTGTAGTTATTCGTCGATCGTCCTTTGCACTGTCGGAGGGGGAGAAGCGGCGCACCTACGCGCGGCGGTGGGGCCAATCGGTGGTCGGAGCTGACGGCGGCGGCGGTTGGAGGTTCGAAACTTTTGAGCTTGATTTCTCCCCCAATTCTGAACGAAAAAATACAAGCTATATATGGATTTGAAGGTGGAGAGGAGATTTACAATTTCTTCAACTGGAGGGAAGGCTATAGATGCGTGGATTTGGAGGAATCGAGGAGAGAAGGGAGGGATCAATTTCCGCTGTGCGCCTGGAGGTTTAGTCGGGGAGAGAGAAAACACTTGACCAATGATATTTATTTTTTATATTTATAAACTTTAAAATCCGAAAATACCCCTTGCCACACACGAACACCAATTCAAACCCAACGACTGTCGTCCCTAGCTAAATACCGCCATTCCAAACACAATGGGATATATTTCGTAGGCCCATTCAACTGTGTCAGTCGGTTTTCCTTCAAATTAAAATATAAAACATTCAATATTTGATTTGAACGTACATTTCAATTTGCCGGGGCCACATACTGATTCTAAAAATTCCCTAAAAATAAATCTAGCTATGTTTTGATGATACGGTCCCAACAAAACTAGTTTCGTCGAATTCTGAGACCGTTTGAAAAATGGCCCTTTTCTGGTCGATCCAATTTAATAGAAATCGACCAAACACATTTTCCTTTGCCACGCTCACATACTAGCTTCAAAAAATATGAAATTTGAAACCTAGCAATAATTTAACATCCCGGATCCAACAAAAGTGGTTTCGTCGAATTCTGATGTAGTTTGCAAATTGGCCATTTTCACGGGCTATATAAACTCTATATCGACCTTTCTGAAAATTCATTTAGCCATAACTTTTGCTTCCCGCTACGAAACTTCGATATTTCAGATTCGTTAGAAAGATATTCACTAACAGATTTAAATATTTTTGGTTTCACTAAAATCTGATTTATTTTGCACCCGGTACAGTCAGTCAAAGTTTGAATTCAAATTTTGAAACTACCACGCCATTTCAGTCCTTGTTTATAATTAGAATTAATTATATTTATTTTCAAATGTCGATTCAAATTTACTTTTCGTCGTTTTTATTTAAATTATTTATTTAAAATATTTAAAATCCACCAAAATAGCCAATTTAAAATTTTTAAATTGGTTCAGATTTTCCGGGTCGTTACAATATTCATGTGTTGAATAGAATAAATATTCATGTGTTGAATAATAGAAAATTCATGTGTTGAATAGAATAAATATTCATGTGTTGAATAATAGAAAATTCATGTGTTGAATAAAATATATATACATGTGTTGAATAATAGAAAATTCATGTGTTGAATAATATATATATTCATGTGTTGAATAAAAGAAAATTCATGTGTTGAAGAAAAATATTCATTTGTTGAATAGAATAACGAAGTTATTAAAAGATATAAAGCAGTGTTGATTAGATTTGCGCCGTTTTGACGCGGAAGATATTTATATCGATTTTATTCGTTTTTAAAATGAATATAGAAAAGGAAGTGATTTAAAAATATAATGTTTTAAAAATATTATCATTTATATGTTAATGATATGAAATATTCAATTTTGATTAAAAATTGAACATGAAGTTGAAATCGTTTTTAAAACGAATTTAAAACGATTTATAAAAACGTTTAGAATTGAAATCGATGAAGTATATAATATATATTATATATATTAAATGGCCTGAATTGAACACGCGCACCGCGGCAGTTCGTGAATTTCGACCATTGACTTCGAATTGACGTTGCGGGAGATCCGACCATTGGATTCTCCTAAAACCGGAACCGTTGGGTTCGTATCGAAAAGAGCTTTCTAACGAATATTAGAGATTTGAAATCAAATGGTTGGATTTGGTATTATTCCAAATTAAATTTGGAAAAGGTCGCTGTAAGTGCAGTTCGATGGCCGTTGATGAAAATCGACTGTACGGGCCTTGATAAAATTATTAAAAATACCGATAATTTGTGTAAAATCATAAGGAATGATTTGGAAAGAATTGGGATGAAAAACTCCACATTTGAAAAGATAAAAATAGATTTTATCGAAATGAACTAGTTTTGAACTAGAATTATAATCCCATTTATTTTTAAAATAAATAAAGTGGATTTGAAATGGTTTTAAAAGTAACCAAAATTTCCAATATATAATGTGGAAATGGATTTGAATCGAAATTGTCTTTGGAATATTTCGATGTTGGATTTCGTGATTATACAGATATTGTTATGAAAATTTGAAAGATATATTTATATCGTTATTTCCAATACGATATTTGTTGGTCGTAGAATTTGATATTGATTATAAGCCGATATATTTTCTACTCAGAGCCTTGTATTTAATATCAAATGGGATTTGGGTTTGTCGTGAATGGTGTCTTCATTAACACTGTTCTTAAACCCAGTTGAGAAAAAGATTAAATCTTTTTATTTAGATTTAATGAAGTATACCAATTAAATGATATTTAACTGGAATTGAGTAGAATCTGATTTTGGGTTTATCGTGAACAGTGTTTTATATGACATTGGTTCTTTAACCCAGTTAAAGACAGGATGTGACTTCCCAAGTTAAATAATCATTGATAGCGATTATTGGGAAGATTAAAACCAAGTGGAGTTTTAACGAATCTTTAATTAGATTGAAATAATCGAGAATGGGGTATCACCAGTTTTGCTCCAGGCGATAGTTAAATCTTTAATTAGATTTGAACGTGAAATGGTAATTGAATTTACCGATAACACCGTGGTGTTAGATATGAAGTATTACCAGTTTTGCTTCATGGGATGAATAGGTTGGGATTCGGAAATAAAATAAATGATTACTTCGGTGTGGTTCGCTCATCCCGACTAATTTGAATTAATATTCAAAAGCAGATTAAAGAATAAATTTAAAGAATTTATCTTTGATAAAATTAGTGGGAACCTTTCCCAAAGTATAAGGATATTTGAATAAAAGAATATTCTGAATTGGAATGAGGCGTATGTTGTGTTTGTGTAACACTTGTTTATTATATACGCGAGTTATTCTGAAAGACCGGGTTTATCCCATTCTGAATAACTGATTCGACGATGTGTCGAGGACGAAGACGGTGGTCGAAGACCGGAGGTCTTCACATCGTTTGGGTGATTACAGATGATCTTGATTGGGCTGTACACCCAAGAGAAGGGAATCAGTTGGTGATCGTCCAGACGTACTTGGAGATCGATGGATATTCGAGGTACAAGGTGCCTCCGGTTTCGTTCAGACCCAGAACGAACTTGTAAATGGACTGTGTGTCTGACATTGGATTTTATACTATGTGATTAATTTCTATTAAATATATATATCTGTTTGGCGGCGGAGAATTTATTCTCTTTCTTAACGCCCTTCTCTGAGACGTACGAGCTCAGGGGTTATATATTGATGGATATCAATCGCATGGAGTGAATTGCCTGTATGGCATGCCTAAGTGGCAAATGATCAAGGCTTCTGTTGAAAAGCAAAGTCTTGTGGTTGATGATCAAAGCACAGCCTGTGTGGCACAGCTTGTGTAGCGTTAATTCGCGAGCCTCACACCCCGGTTGTGAACCATAAACGAGAGAGAACTTTAGGGAGAGCATGCATTTCCTTCTAGCTAGAAGTAGCGTCAGTGGTTTTACACGCCCTGACGAGTTTGAATTATGTGGTTGTTGGGTTGCGAGGCGCCTCAGATATATCGGTGACGTGTAGAGCCGATGGAGTCATTGGACTCATTTACGCCCCCAAAGGGTAGGGAAACGCAGTGTTCAGGCATTTTAATCCATATCGGTGGACCGGCCCTGACGATCCAAGGGCCCACCTGAGTCTGGGTTCTGAGGGGCGGGCTAGAGGCTCTCGAATCGGTGAGGACTATCTTTTGCCTCGGTTCAAAGATGGAAATCCAACTTCCAATACGTGACTTTGCGGTTTTGATTGTATACCTATATATGGCGACATAGTGGTATAGGGCACTTATGCCGTCTATGATTGATACTTATGATTGAAATTGTTTTGACACTATACACTTATAGTAATAATAAAACATGAAATTTAGCGTATCAAGCATGCTTTGGCTATTATAAGGTAAAACCCTATCCTTTGGCTTGCGTTGCATTGTGTGATGGGACCTGGGTCTGATAATAGCTTCATTGTTCTTTATTTAGCATTGCGCTATTGTTTTATGCACTGGTATTCTTGGGAGGAAACCCGTTCCGTGTTATACGGCGTGGTCCCTTGATTTACCTAACTTTAAAATAAAGATTAATAACTGTTTTAGTTCTCACACCAGTCACATGACTGACCTGGAGTTTATTGTTTTAACCTAAACTCTGGGTGCCCTTATTTTGACCCGGGCAGCTAGTAGTTTTGGTTTTGCAGATTTATATTCACAGGATCCTGATTTACAGCTGGAATGATATCCGGAAAGCTTTATATCCGTATATCTCCTTCAGTTGTGTATTGTATTATTTTTCCGCTGCAGTAATGTATTTAAATGTAATTTAAATCTCTGATATTTTCTGTGTAATACTTATTCATACTCTATTCTTGTATTCTGATGGAATTGTTGTAATATACAATGAAATGTTCTTCTGTTTGCGTTCCGATGTGGCTTGTCCTCAAAGTATCCGCTCTTTCCTTACCGGGAAAGTTACGGGTCTTTACATTTTAGTATCAGAGCTCTGGTTTACGGAGCTCGAGAACAAGACACATTAGAACCAAACAAAAGAATTCATCAGAGATTGGATTAGTAATATCCAATGGGAATGACTCATTAGAGATGGGATCAGTAGTATCCTAGAACGAGTGTGAAGAGTATATTTATAAAAATGAAAATGAATTTTGTTTTGAAAATTTAAACCTTGTTCAACGTATTTGAATATTTATTTGTATTGAATTTGGACAGTCCAATATATAAAGATTTTGCATATACGTCTGATCCACGGGTATTCGAAGTTTTAATATATTGGGTAGATATAGAATCACACTCTGTTCGCCCGGACATGGTCCTGATGATGAAGTATACCATCACCAGTATTTATTTTCGAGTGACGAAGGTAGGATTTCTATATATTTCCAATTGACTGGTGTGAGAACCAAAACTAGATAGGGCTTATTGTTGTGATTTGGCATCAAAAATGTGATTTTTGACTATGTATCAAAATTATGAATTTGAAACGTTAATCAACAGACTGATTGCTGGTTATGTTGTTTGATTATTGTTTAATTAATTAAATGTTGAACCTTTAGCCAAATTGAATCAAATAGTGAATTGTATTGAAAATTTGTCGCATTTGCATACATATACGTGTACTTACATTGAACAGGTCATAGCAAGGATGCTAGAGAAGACGAATAAAATTGTTTGCCCGACAAATAGGTACATGTTTATTGTATTTCTTTGGGTTTGGATGATTTTATGAGCCGCTTGGCTGTTTCTTTTTCTTTTTGGATTGGTGAGGGCCATGGGAGGATATTTGAAATATCCCGAAGCTCCCAGTGCAGGGGAGGTTATGGCGAATTTTTTTGAAAATTTAGGGTGTTAGCCAAATTTTTGAAAAATTTGAAAAGTTCTTAGAAACTGAAAAGTTGAAGAACTTAAGCCGTAATGAAAATAACGGAAGTTGAGTTGATTAGTTAAATAACTTTCAGCTTCGTTCCTTTTCGAGGACGAAAAGATTTTAAGTTGGGGAGAATGTAACAACCAGGAAATTCTGAGCCAATTAAAAAATTTTATTTTGGCAATTTTGATGAATTTTGATTATTAAAAATGGATTATTTTAAATAATAACGACGGAAAATTTAATTTCAACGAAGTTAAAACGAATAAATTTATTTTAATTATATAACGAGCCTGAAATGGCGCGGTAGTTTGAAAATTCGATTTCTAATTTCAAATGAATATACAGGATTCAATTTAAGTCAGAATTTAACGAAACAAGAAATATTTGAATCTGTTTGATCATATCTTTCTAACGAATCTAAGAAACTGAGATTTCACTTTAGAAGTTGAAAGATACGTCCAGTTTAAAATTTAGAAAAGTCGCTGTGGAATTTATATATTTTTTAATATATATAAAGCCCTTAAAAATTGAAAATTTTCAAACGACCTTCATTTTAGACGAAACCACTTTTGTTGGATCCAGGATGTCAAATTATTGCTAGATTTCAAAATTCATAATTTTCTGAATTAATATTTGAGCGTGGCGAAGTTAAACGTGTTTTATCAGTTTCAGTCAATTTCGATCGACCAGAAAATGGCCATTTTTCAAACGGTCTCAGAATTTGACGAAACTAGTTTTGTTAGGACCGTATCGTCAATACGAAGTTAGAAATATTTTTTATGGAATTTTTAGAGTTAGTATGTGGCCCCGGTAAATTGAAATGTGCGTTCAAATTGAATATATACTGTTTTATATTTTAATTTTGATGAAAACTGATCTTAACAGCCGAATTGGGTTACGAAACATATCCCATTGTGTTCGTAATATGGGTAATTAGCTAGGGGTGACAGTCGTTGGGTCTCGTATGGAGTTCGAAATAAAAGTCAACTTTTTATGAGTTAAAAATAAAATATTTAATATAAAAGCCCCCTAACCCTAAAATAATGGTCAACCCGTGGTCAAACCGATAATCACGCCTCCAAATCTGAAAAGAACGACGGAAGTTGTTCGAAATTTTAAATCCATTTTGCGAAGAATATACACAATGAAATAAGATAATCCCTGAAGCAAAATTCAACACCGAAATAGGGGCTTTAAATCTGTATAAGTTTGTGGAGTTATCGTGAGGCGTCGTGGTTGATTTCTGCCCTCAAAGGGCTTGCGTTTTGAACGGATTCTGGTGCGATTGGGGCTGTCGATCGAGGAGGGGTTACTAGCGCAGGATCGTGACACGTAGGCGCGCAAAGGGAGGGGGTCAGATCCAGATCCGACGGCCTGTAGCTGAGGCGGCGACGTCGAAACCAATTTGAGCGATGGGTTGATTCAGTCATGAATTCCTGAGGGATAAACAATGAGCTTTGTTAGTTTAATTGAATTTTTATACACGGCTTTAGAAAAAAATGGTAATTAGAGTTTAAATTCAGATTTTAAATTATAGAATATAATGTTTAAATTCAGTTTTATATATAACATTATAAGAAAAAAATATGATTTATATATAGTTTGAAATAAAAAGTGTGATTTATTTATATATTGTTTGAAATGAAAAATATGAAATTTTTATATATATGGTTTGAAATGAAAAATATGAAATATATATATATATATATATATAATTTGAAAAGAAAAATATGATTTATAAATAGTTTGAAATGAAAAGTATGATTTATTTATATATGGTTTGAAATGAAAAATATGAAATTTTTATATATATAGTTTGAAATGAAAAATATGCATAATAGAAAGAAAAATATAATTGTTATATAATATAGAGAATAAAAATATGAATTTTATATAGTGAGAAGAATAAAAATGTGATTTGTATTGTGAAAAGCGTGAAATGGTTGAGTTGGAATGTCGGGCAAATCCAAACCGTTCAGAAATAAAGAATGACGGAGTGGAACCCCAAGGTGAGAACTCCTCACTAAAATTTCTGTTCAGTTATTTATTCTATAGTTGCATATATGAATTATTTCCCCGTCGTCCACAGACCATGGACGACTTGTTTGTTTGATTGTGTTTGGATTGATTGGTTTGAGTGAAAATTGATTGTGATGTGGAATGGATTAAATATATTCATGTGTTGAATAAAATAAATATCCATGTGTTGAATAAAATAATTATTCATGTGTTGAAATAAAAGAAAAATTCATTTATAAATCAGACGATTTGTTTTTTTACACCCATTTGACTGATATGGATTGGGACGATAAATTTTACACATCGCCCAACTGCATAAATAAAAATCTGTGTTTGTTGATTTGAAACCCAACACGGGTGTTGGGATGATATTGACGTACACTAATCCCGATTGTTTAGTTGTATGTCAATCGATGGGTTGATAGACTGTGTAAGCGTTAATTATTTATATTTAATGCTTATGCAGTTGTGTGGTGCACTCTGGATGATGGTTGATTATTGATCGTTGTTATTATATACAAATGTTGTATTGAATCCATATAATTAACATTATATGGTAATTGATTGGGCCTCATTCCAATTTGGAAAATAAAGAATATTATAAAAGGAAAATATTCATGTGTTGAGAAAATTCATGTGTTGAATAGAATAAATATTCATGTGTTGAATAATAGAAAATTCATGTGTTGAATAGAATAAATATTCATGTGTTGATTAATAGAAAATTCATATGTTGAATAAAATATATATTCATGTGTTGAATAATAGAAAATTCATGTTTTGAATAAAATATATATTCATGTGTTGAATAAAAGAAAATTCATGTGTTGAAGAAAAATATTCATTTGTTGAATAGAATAAAGAAGTTATTGAAAGATATAAAGCCGTATAGATTAGATTTGCGCCATTTTGACGCGAATGATATTTATATCAATTATATTCATTTTTAAAATGAATATAGAAAAGGAAGTGATTTCAAAATATAACGTTTTGAAAATATTATCATTTATATGTTAATGATATGGAATATTCAATTTTGATTTAAAATTAAATATGAAGTTGAAATCGTTTTTAAAACGAATTTAAAACGATTTATAAAATACGTTTAGAATTGAAATCGATGAAGTATATATAATATATTATATATATATATTAAATGGCCTGAATAGAATGCGCCGCACCGCGGCAGTTCGCAGATTTCGACTATTGACTCTGAATTGACATTGCGGGAGATCCGACCGTCAGATTCTCCTAAAACCGAAACCGTTGGGTTAGTATCGAAAAGAGCTCTCTAACGAATATTAGAGATTTGAAATCTAATGGTTGGATTTTGAATTATGTCCAAATCAAATTTGGAAAAGGTCGATGTAAGTGCAGTTCGATGGCCGTTGATGGAAATTGATTAAAAATAGCAATAATTTGTGTAAAATCATAAGGATTGATTTGGAAAGAATTGGGTTGAAAAACTCCATATTTGAAAAGATAAAAATAGATTTTTATCGAAATGAACTAGTTTTGAACTAGAATTATAATCCCATTTATTTTTAAAATAAATAAAGTGGATTTGAAATGGTTTTGAAAATAACCAAAATTTCCAATATATAAAGGTGAAATGGATTTGAATCGAAATTGTCTTTGGAATATTTCGATGTTGGATTTCGTGATTATGTAGATATTGTTATGGAAATTTGAAGATATATTTATATCGTTATTTCCAATACGATATTTGTTGGTCGTAGAATTTGATATTGAATATAAGCCGATATATTTTCTATTCAGAGCCTTGTATTTAATATCAAATGGGATTTGGGTTTGTCGTGAAGGTGTCTTCATTAACACTGTTCTTAAACCCAGTTGAGAAAAAGAGCAAATCCTTTTATTTAGATTTAATGAAGTATACCAATTAAATGATATTTAACTGGAATTGAATAAAATGTGATTTTGGGTTTATCATGAACCGTGTTTTAGATGACATTGGTTCTTTAACCCAGTTAAAGACAGGATGTGACTTCCCAAGTTAAATAATCATTGATAGCGATTATTAGGAAGATTAAAACCAAGTGGAGTTTTAATGAATCTTTAATTAGATTGAAATAATCGAGAATGGGGTATCACCAGTTTTGCTCCAGGCGATAGTTAAATCTTTAATTAGATTTGAACGTGAAATGGTAATTGAATTTACCGATAACACCGTGGTGTTAGATATGAAGTATTACCAGTTTTGCTTCATGGGATGAATAGGTTGGGATTGGGAAATAAAATAAATGATTACTTCGGTGTAGTTTGCTAATCCCAACTAATTTGAATTGATATTCAAAAGAAGATTAATGAATAAATTTAAAGAATTTATCTTTGATAAAATTAATGGGAACCTTTCCCAAAGTATAAGGATATCTGAATAAAAGAATATTCTGAATTGGAATGAGGCGTATGTTGTGTTTGTGTAACACTTGTTTATTATATACGCGAGTTATTCTGAAAGACCGGGTTTATCCCATTCTGAATAACTGATTCGACGATGTGTCGAGGATGAAGAAGGTGGTCGAAGACCGGAGGTCTTCACATCGTTTGGGTGATTACAGATGATCTTGATCGGGTTGTACACCCAAGAGGAGGGAATCAGTTGGTGATCGTCCAGATGTACTTGCAGATCGATGGATATTCGAGGGACAAGGTGCCTCCGGTTTCGTTCAGACCCAGAACGAACATGTAAATGGACTGTGTGTCTGACATTGGATTTTATTCTGTGTGATTGATTTCTATTAAATATATATCTGTTTAGCGACGGAGAATTTATTCTCTTTCTTAACGCCCTTCTCTGAGATGTACGAGCTTGGGGGTTATATATTGATGGATATCAATCGCATGGAGTGAATTGCCTGTGTGGCATGCCTAAGTGGCAAATGATCAAGGCTTCTGTTGAAAAGCAAAGTCATGTGGTTGATGATCAAAGCACAGCCTGTGTGGCACAGCTTTGTGTAGTGTTAATTCGCGAGCCTCACACCCCGTTTGTGAACCAGAAACGGGAGAGGACTTCAGGGAGGGCATGCGTTTCCTTCTAGCAAGGGGTGGCGTCAGTGGTTTTACACGCCCTGATGAGTTTGACTTATGTGGTTGTTGGGTTGCGAGGCGCCTGGGATATATCGGTGACTGTGTGGAGCCGATGGAGTCATTGGACTCATTTACGCCCCAAAGGGTGGGGAAACGCAGTGTTCATGCATTTTAATCCACATCGGTGGACCGGCCTTAATGATCCAAGGGCCCACCTGAGTCTGGGTCCTAAGGGGCGGGCTAGAGGCTTTCAAATCGGTGAGGACTGTCTTTTGCCTCGGTTCACAGATGGTCATCCAACTTCCAATAGGTGACTTTGTGGTTTTGATTGTATACCTATATATGGCGACATAGTGGTATGGGGTACTCATGCCGTCTATGATTGATACTTATGATTGTAATTGTTTTGACACTATACACTTATAGTAATAATAAAACATGAAATTTAGCATATCAAGCATGCTTTGGCTATTATAAGGTAAAACCCTATCCTCTGGCTTGTGTTGCATTGTGTGATGGGACCTGGGTCTTATAATAGCTTCATTGTTCTTTATTTAGCATTGCACTGTTATTTTATACACTGGTATTCTTGGGAGGAAACCCGTTCCGTGTTATACGGGGTGGGCCCTTGATTTACCTAACTTTAAAATAAAGATTAATAACTGTTTATGTTCTCACACCAGTCACATGACTGACCTGGAGTTTATTGTTTTAACCTAAACTCTGGGTGCCCATATTTTGACATGGGCAGCTAGTAGTTTTGGTTTTGCAGATTTATATTCACAGGATCCTGATTTAAAGCTGGAATTATATCCGGAAAGCTCTGTATCCTTATATCCGGAAAGCTCTGTAATTTAAATCTCTGATATTTTCTGTGTAATACTTATTCATACTCTGTATATTCTTGTATTCTGATGGAATTGTTGTAATATACAACGAAATGTTCTTTTGTTTGCGTTCTGATGTGGCTTGTCCTCAAAGCATCCGCTCTTTCCTTATCGGGGAAGTTACGGGTCTTTACACAATACATATATCACAATCATAGCAGATATGGAGAAAAGCACCAGTATCTACCCACAAACCCTCTAGTCCACCAATAAGGTGAATCTCAGTAATCATAGCCGTTAAAGGCTCCTCAGTTAGGTTAGCTTGCGGTGTAGGGCCCGATCTGTTCCGACACTTGCGTTCCATATGACCTAGTTTTCCGATACTTGCGTTCCATAATGAATATTTTAAAATAAGTAATATTTTAAAATAATATTCAGTAATGGATTAAAATATGATTTTGATGTCCGATTTGAGATGGACACGAAAATATTTAAATATATAAAGCCATGTTGATTAGATTTTCGCCATTTTGACGTGAACGATATTTATACCGATTTTATTCATTTTTATAATGAGTATCGAAAAGGAAGTGATTTCAAAATCTAATGCTTTGAAAATATTATCATTTATATATTAATGATATGGAATATTCAATTTTGATTTATCATTGAATATGAAGTTGAAATCGTTTTGAAAACAAATTTAGAACGATTTATAAAATACGTTTTAAATGGAAATCGACAAAATATATAATATATATACATATATTATATATATAATGGCCTAAATAGAACGCGTTGCGCTGCGGTAGTTCGCGAATTTCGACCATTGACTTCGAATGGACATTATAGGAGATCCGACCGTCGGATTCTCCTAAAACCAGAACCGTTGGGTACGTATCAAAAAGGGCTTTCCTTTACGGGGAAGTTTGGGTCGTTACTCAAATATTCATATTAGCTAATAATGTAATTCTCGTTTATTTGTCAAAGTTCATTAAAATTTATGATAAGAATTTTATTTAAGAATATATGTAAATAAATCAAAACTTGTTAAATAACGTCTACTTTAACGACATTCATATTGAAATTAAGTTTACGAAAAAAAATCTGTTTAAAAGTAAACTCAAATATTGTTCAAACTAGATAAAACTCCAAATTCTATGTCAAAATCCAAATATAAATATTTATTTTAACATTAAATCTTAATTTAATTTATATTTTAAACGTCAAAATTTCTGGGCCATTACAATCTCCCCCGCTTAAATCTTTTCGTCCTCAAAACGGAGAGGTTGTAGAAGATTATACTTAAGTAAAACAAATCTTATAAAATTTATTGAAACAAAATACATATAATCTTTTAGCAAGCTTGAAAATTTATCAAATAGTTCATAGAAACTTTAAACACAAATTTTTTCATATAACCAAATTCGTAAATCATTTTATATCAAACCTTTATTTATATAAAACTTAAGTCAATGTATTGGAATTAGATTCGAAATCATAAATTGCAAAACATTTGGAAAGCCTCAAAATGATTTCCCCGAACTAAGAATCCCATTTTCATTTCAAACCATTGAAGTACTACATATTTCTTTTATACAGAATCATACCACACTTCGGGATTTCAAAACAAAACCCCTTTTCAAAACTTCAAACAAAGTATGATTAAATCATATCAATATACATGTCCCATCTCCTCGAGAAGTTCTCCCATTATGACAAGCCCAATATATCATCCATACTCGGACGGCATATATACCTTATTCCACAAACCCTAAACCATACACCCTTTCTTTAGTCATAGGTTACCCAAATCCATGGTACATATCAAATCATTTCATATCCCGAAGTTATAAATCATTTTGCAACAATAATTCACATATACTTTCAATCATAGTATTGTTGTCTTTCAAACATTTCAAATATCGGGATTCAAGTCATCGAAGTTTCTTTTGTTTATAAACCACTTTTTTATAAACTATTAATCATATCCAAATAATTGGAAAAAAAATTCCGTTCAATAATTGGAAATCAAATTCTATTAATTGAAAGTATAATTTTCAACTTTCAAATATACAACTTATTTTTTTTTCAATTCTGATATCTATGATCTTATTAACATTTAAAACCTTTCAAATTCTCTAAATCAAAAACTTTAAGAATCATTATAAATCATATCAAGCTTCATGAAGATAAATTTCAGTTTATTTCGAAACATTCAACAATTACACATAAGTTGATATTTTCCAAGAGATTCATAACGTCATCAAGTTTCCTTTCAATAATTGAAAATCACATTTGATCAACACGATTTTCTTATCGTCTTTTAAAATCAAGTAAGCTTTTGAAATCTTTAGAAAATCATTCATAATTTACATAAGCCATATCAATCTTCCTTTAGATCAATATTTTTCTTAAATAGTTTGACAATTTCCAAGACTTCCAAAGAAATTTCGTATTCACATAATATAAAAATTTTAAGAGCTTCAAATTAATATCTTAAGAATAATTTACAATTCATATAGTTGAATACTTTCCCTTTTCAAACATTAGTTTCAAAATAATTCAAGACATATCCCTTTTCAAATTCTTTACACAACCATATAGGATTTTTTTTTCCATTCTCATCTCAAATATCAAATCGCGTTTGTAAAGGTTACATTTTCCTATAGTCGGAAAAATATCATGAAATTCTTCTATTCAAAATACCTTCATGTTTCCACTACGCTAGTCTAATTAGCGTATACATATTCCAAACTAGAATTGTTTTTATATTAATTCCAAAACATTGATTTCAAATTTTTCGGAACCAAATCCTCAAAATTAACGTTCAAAAAATCCAATTTCCTTTTATAAGTTGGATTCTATATTTCAGACACTTCAATTTCTATGTAAAGCTCATTTGTGGAGGTTCCGTTAACATAATATCTTGGACAATCAAAGTTATCTAGTTTGAACTCCATCTTGGTTTGGTTCGACATACAACACAAAGGGGTATACATACATCGAGCAAGTCAAATTCCATGTGCTCAAAATAGAGGTTCAATATCAAATCAGCATCAAAAGGTATAATGGTTTGAATCAACATACTTGGCCAAATTCATAAGATACAAGGGTATGAATGACATTACTCAAGAACGAACGACTCGAATTTAAGTGATTAGCCTAAGCCAAGATAGTAAAATCAAATGCATACAAGGATGCAAATATTAGTAGTTTCATCATGGGATACTCGATTTTATTTTCATTAACTTTTCTCTTGATTAATTCTTACTTCAAAATTCATTTTTCTTTGCATCATGAGTGATTATTTGTTGAGTAATTTCCATTCGATTCATTCATCCATATTGGTTTCTCTTGACAAAGGCTAACATATAATTCAATCAGTTCGTTCAACTTGTTTTCTTGAATACACATCCCATTTGTCATATTAACCTTATCGCTTATCTTATTGTATTAAATTTTATTCCATTTGATTTTCTCTTACCATTTCACTTATATCAGTTTTTTTTCTTTTCTTTTTAAGTAGGATTTATCAACACAAAATCCATTTTTTCATTCCAAATGATAAATTTGGTTAAACTGTCACTTACGACGAACTTACATTCAGTTCATTCTATAAAGTTTCAGGCGGGGAAAAATTGTTCTCTCCCCCACTTTGAACTTTAGTTCCAATTGCAAATCTAAATGTATACTAATCCAGATTTTAAGAACGTAGAATCATACATATGACTTATCATCGAATCGGCTTCCCATCAGTGTTCAAAAATCTTAATTTTCCTTAAATTTCATTGGTCGAGTTATAGGAAAAACCGAGTTTATAGAAGTTTAAAATTCTATTTAAGACTTTACAAAATGTTGTTTTTAATTTTTGTATTTCTAGTATTTTGTTGGTTGTAGACTTGAGTTGAATGGCTTTATGCCTATTTAGTTTGATTTATGTTAATCGTATTATTTTTTGTTCTAGTTTGCTTTTGTTTGCCTTTTTTAAACCAAAATTTGTGTTTTATTGCATTTTTTAGTAGGGTTTTTTAAAGATAAAAATGAAAAAAAAAATATCATTCAAGATGCCTAAAAAAGCCTTAGTTGCAAAAAAGTGGTAGGCGAGAGCCTAGGGATTTTGGGGCTCTTTTCCTTGACAATTGTGTGTGCACACATATATACATACATGCACATATTGACACACATGCACAGACGTCACTTATAGATACACACACATTCATATGTATATATATTATGTTATATACATTAGATATAATTAAGCGATGCGGTGGAATAAAACAAATTAGGCTTCCTAATAAAAATGCAATAAATATGATTTCCAGCATATCCTTCCAAAATTCTAAAAATACCCTAAATGGTATCACATCATTACCACCCGTAAATGGAATCTTTACTACCAGTTTGCGACCGTCACCACTTTATCGACCCCATCAATGGGATTTCATTATCAATTTGTGTTTGACTCTACCAACAAGACTGCCATCATTGATGTTCTTCAACAAGACTGTTAGTTTGTTTTTGATAAAAAAAATACCTATAGCTCTTAGATGCATATATGTGTAATCTATAGCAGTCTTAATAAATAATTTTGTTTTTTCAAGCATATATTGCATATTCTTAATTGTTTTGTTTGACTTTTTTGACTATTAGCGGTTTTAAATTACAAAGGATTGCATGGTATAATCAAGGTTGCAGAGTAAGTTGAAAGTCACCAAAAATTTTGTGTATGCTATATAATGAAAATTAAATTATTTTGAGTAGCAGCCAAAGTAGCCATTTTAAAATTTTCACACTCTGATATAAATCCATGTTTTAATTACCCTAACTACATGTTTCCAATGCTAGGGGCTATGGAATAACCTACTGGAAGCATCGAAAATCCAACTGGAAACATTGAAGAATCATCTAAAAAAAGTGAAAAATCAACTGAGAATATTAAAGAACAAAACATAAGTTTTGGAAAACCAACTAGAAATTTTGAGGAACCAGACACCGGAGAAATGCTTGAGAGCACAACCAATAACAATTCTGAGCCTGTTAACAATTTTGAAGCAAATGACTTTAGGGAAAAAATGGCGTGGCTGGCCTGATGAGAATGTTTTTCTCGTGCTATGTTGCAACCTACGTGGTGAAATTCTAGTTAGTTCTAAGTTTTTTTCTGTTGCGGCATAGCATTGTAAAGTGATTGTAGCAGATAAGTAAGGTGTCTATATATTACCGTACTCATTATTTGTTGTAAGATGAAAAGTGTTATGGGGCTTTAAAAACCGGTTGATCCTACAAAAAAAACAAGAATACATTGACAAACAGACTTACACATAATCTAGATTTAAATGAATGACATAGAAAATATTAAAGCTTGATTTAAATGAATGTAAATTATTAAAATAGAATCCTGAAAACTTACAAAAGAAATTAACTTTAATTTCCCTTCTAGGAACTAAACTATATTTTAGTCTGCTAGAAAAGTTAAGTAGAATTTTTATATTTCTTATTTGTCTTCTGAAAATGTGATAAGGGTAATTACTAGGAAAAAAGAAAAAAAAAAGGAATGACTTGTAATTACAAAAATCATGCAATGGCCTAGTTTTTATAAAAATATGGAATTGACGTAACAATGATGATTACGAAAGAAACTAGGCAGGCAAAGAAGGAAAATTTATTGAAGAATAATAAATTTAATGGTTAATGTTTGAGTTATAACTCAAGTTATAAAAAGGCAACAACACAACGATGAAACAAGAATAGTAAATAAAATCAAATAAAGGATAATTACAATGACTAACTTTATGATAGGTATAAACCTAAATAAAAGATAATGACTATCTTTATAATAGGGAAAAGCCTAGATAAAAGACACTGACTATATAGAGTCCTAAATAAAAGACAATGACTCTCTTTATTATAGATAGAATCCTAAATTAAAGATAATGAATGACTATCTTTGTGATAGGTAAATATCTAAGTAAAAGACAATCACAGAACAATGAATTTAATAAAAGATGAACTAAATGAATAAGGGAAAAAGTCAAATATAGGATCAGATAAAGGGTAAAATGACAACTGTAATGTCATAGAATGCATTTAAATACGACATAAAAGGGTTTTTAATTGAGTTGTGGTCCGTCACAAATCCTTTGGGATATCATAGGACATGAATATAGGAATATACCCTAGAATATCCCTCGGATGTAGGAATATTAGCGGTTCATCAAAGGCAAGGTTTGTAAGAGTGTATCAAGGGGATATTGCGTTAACTGCCATAGATAGTCTATAAGGTCAAAGGGAAGTTATGTAATCTTGTGAAAAATAGGCCAATGCCTATTAGGGGAAACCTTCAAAGAATAGTAACCGTAAGATTACTGGTTATCACTGATTAGGGGGCGAAAATGGGAATAGACATGGGTTTTCCCTCTTAACCCATTATCGAGACGCCTAGATGGACCATGCAATGTCATATGGTTTATTTAGATTACTTACTTGCTATTAACTTGTATTAAGAGATGCCTTCTAACTAAAAAGGGAAGGTTGCGCGGAACTAGTCCACGATAGGAAAAAAGACGAACTATAACGCTCCTTTTGGAGTAGGATTTGAAGTCCCACACTGCGAAATTAGGGTATGAAGCGAGAACTTATACAGTAAAATTCCACCTTCAAATAACGTTGAGATCTTTTGAGAAACATAACCTTACTCCTATACGGGGAAGATTGGGGACAATATTAACATAAACAAAGGTGCAGTTTGTTATACTGACCATATAATTAAATTTCTAACTAAGTTTCCATCCAGCGTAGGCAAAAAGGTGTCTATTAGCGGGATTCAGAAATACTTATGATAGGATGATGACGTGCACATCCATAGTGTAAGCGTAAGACGGTCCATCGTGTATGTAATTTACATGTTATCATGTCATTTGATGGAGGTATCATGACATAGCCAGATTATGGATTCTCAACGAGATGATTATGAAAGATGCTATGGGTGGTATCTAAGATCGAGATGGTCCAAGGAGATACATTTCATACGTAAGTATTTATAATATATTAGTTAAGATCTACTATGGAGTAAACAAGTGCAATATGGGCATGGTGATGAGGTTTCGACGATATTAACAAACTTAATAATAAATGATAATCAATCAATATATATAGTATTGCATATAAAAGTGTATAATTTACCACTAGCCAAATCTGTTGGAAATGTTTTATATATGTTATGAATTTATTTAAAAAATTAATTGCGTTACCAAAAATTTATTTTTGAGCAATTAATACAATAGAGACGTTGAAAGTTATAATGGTAACAGGTTTACATATATTGTGATGCAATTAATGCAATAGAACCGTTGAAAATTATAACGGTAATGTATTTACATATATGTAAATATTAATGAGCCATTATTGTGATTGAATAGCAACGGTCATCCATGCATGTGACCTTTTTTTATAGAGCTGTTACAAAAGAATAAATTTATGGTATTTAGTCTTGCAATGAGTGATAATCAATTTTAATTGATTATCATTCATCTCTCTTTAAACATGCAAATTTACATGTTAAAAACTGCAGCATTTTTTGTACGTTCCTCTGATTTAATAATGGTATTGATTACATCCATTTTTTCCATCCACTAAACTAGCATATGTTACTCTTCATTTTTTTTATATAAAGAACGAGATAGAAAAAGCCAATATACAGAACATTCTTCTCTTTGCTCTATTTTTTAAAAAACTCTCTTGTCTTCATTATTTTATATTATAATACAAAGGAGCAGTAAATATTTTAACTTGAGTGCAAATCAAGCTCAATTCGTTGTGCAAGCGAATTGATATCAAAGAAGAAGGCTGTTTTATCCTAAAGGCGGCGGCGAAAGGTTTGATCTGCTTTGTACCATTGAGCAGATCGCCGAAACATCTTCAAGAGGGCGACTTAGTACGTGACTCAGCCATTAGTTTTACAACAAATTAAAGACGTTTAGACAGATAATGGCTTCCGCTTCCTCTGCTGCTGCAAACAATACTGACGATGTTGTGCCTGCATCAATGTTCCAAATCCCACTTTTCATTAGTGCACCTTTCAGGTTTGTAGGTCTCCATTTCAAACGCTGGTGACAAAAAATGGAGTTTTTTCTGACTATGCGAAAAGTTTTCAATGCTTTATCAACCAAGAAATCACAATTGCCAAAAAAACCAAATGAAGCCGAAACAGTTCAGATGGCAATTTGGACAAAGAAATCAAACTAGTTAAAGACTTGGATTGAGCAAGACTATATGTGCAGGAACTTCATTCTAAGTAGCCTCAGCGACGATCTATACGACTATTACAATTCAGACAAATCAGTGAAGGAGATTTAGGAGGTTCTAAAGAAGAAGTATGACACTGAAGAGGCAGGCGCAAAGAAGTACGCAGTCAGCCGCTACCTCAAATATCAGATGACGGATAATAAGTCAGTAGAGATGCAGTCTCATAAGCTTCAAAAAATAGCTCATGAGATCATCTTTGAGGGAATGACTTTGGATGAGCAATTTCAAATCGCTGTAATAATTGACAAATTACCCCTAGGATGGAAAGATTTTAAGAATGTGCAAAGGCACAATACTAAGGAATTTTCCATAGAAAGCTTGACCACTCACCTCCATATTGAGGAGGAAGCACGCAAACAAGACCAAAAAGAGGAAGTGATGGTTGTCACAAACAACAGCACTAAAAATAGCAAACTAGCTATTTTGAAACCAAAGCATTCAAAAATCAAAATCGTCGCAATAAACAGAATTGGAACTCGCAAAAGAACCAAAAAGGGCTGCAGCAATCAACCCAAAAGAGTAAACCTGGACAGCTAGCGATAATTTTGATTTTTGAATGCTTTGGTTTCAAAACAGTTGGTTTGGTATTTTTAGGGCTGTTGTTTGTGACAACCATCACTTCCTCTTTCTGGTCTTATTTGCGTGCTTCGTCCTCAATATGGAGGCGAGTGATCAAGCTTTCTAAGGAAAATTCCTTAGTATTGTGCCTTAGCGCATTCATAAAATCTTTTCAGTCTTATTTGCGTGCTTCCTCCTCAATATGGAGGTGAGTGATCAAGCTTTCTAAGGAAAATTCCTTAGTATTGTGCCTTAGCACATTCTTAAAATCTTTCCATCCTGGGGGCAATTTGTCAATTATTATAGCGATTTGAAATTTTTCATTCAAAGTCATACCTTCGAAGATGATCTCATGAGCTATTTTTTGAAGCTTATGAGAGTGCATCTCTACTGGCTCATCATCCGTCATCTGATATTTGAGGTAGCGGCTGACTGCGTACTTCTTTGCGCCTGCCTCTTCAGGGTCATACTTCTTCTTTAGAACCTCCTAGATCTCTTTCGCTGATTTATCTGAATTGTAATTGTCGTATAGATCGCCGCTGAGGCTACTTAGTACGAAGTTCATGCACATATAGTCTTGCTCAATCCAAGTCTTCAACTAGTTTGATTTCTTTGTCCGAATTGCCATCTGAACTGTTTCGGCTTCATTTGGTTTTTATGGCAATTGTGATTTCTCGGTTGACAAAGCATTGACAACTATTCGCATAGTCAAAAAAAACTCCATTTTTTGTCGCTAGCTTTTGAAATGGAAACCTACAAACCTGAAAGGTGCAGTAGTGACAAGTGGGATTTGGAACATTGATGCAGCCGCAACATCGTCAGTGTTGTTTGCAGCAGTAGAGGAAGCGGAAGCCATTAGTTGTCTAAACGTCTTCAATTTATTGTAAAACTAATGGCTAAGTCACGATTAAGTCGCTCTTGTGAAGATATTTCAGCGATCTGCTCAATGGTGCAAAGAAGTTCGAATTTTTCGTGCCACCTCTAGGATAAAACATCCTTCTTCTTTGATATCAATTCGCTTGCACAACGAATTGAGCTTGATTTGCACTCAAGTTAAAACATTTATTGCTCCTTTGTATTATGATATAAAACAATGAAGACAAGAGATTTTTTTAAGAAATAGAGCAAAGAGAAGAATGTTCTGTATATTTCTTTTTCTATCTCGTTCTTTATATAGAAAAAATAAAGAGTAACATATGCTAGTTTAGTGGAAGGAAAAATTTGACGTAATCAGTACCATTATTAAATCAGAGGAACGTACAAAAAATGTTGCAGTGTTTAACATGTAAATTTGCATGTTTCAAGAGAGATGAATGATAATCAATTAAAATTGATTATCATTCATTATAAGATTAAATACCATATATTTATTCTTTTGTAACAGCTCTATAAAAAAAGGTCACATGCATATATGACCGTTGTTGTTCAATCACAATAATGGCTCATTAATATTTACATATATGTAAATATATTACCATTATAATTTTCAACAGTTGTATTGCATTAATTGCATCACAATATATGTAAACATATTACCGTTATAACTTTCAATGTCTCTATTGTATTAATTGCTCAAAAATAAATTTTTGTTAAAGCAATTAATTTTTTAAATAAATTCATAACATATATAAAACATTTTCAACAGATTTTTCTAGTGGTAAATTATACACTTTTATATGTAATACTATATATATTGATTGATTATCATTTTTTATTAAGTTTGTTAATATCGTCGAAACCTCATCACCATGCACATATCGCACTTGTTTACTCCATAGTAGATCTTACCTAATATATTATAAATACTTACGTATGAAATGTATCTCCTTGGACCATCTCGATCCTAGATACCACCCATAGCATCTTTCATAATCATCTCATTGAGAATCCATAATCTGGCCACGTCATGATACCTCCATCATATGACATGATAACGTGTAAATTACATACACGATGGACTGTCTTTCGCTTACACTGTGGATGTGCACGTCATCATCCTATCATAAGTATTTCTGAATCCCGCTAATAGACACCTTATTGCCTACGCTGCATGGAAACTTAGTTAGAAATTTAATTATATGGTCAGTATAACAAACCGCACCTTTGTTCATGTTAATATTGTCCCCAAATCTGCCCCGTATAGGAGTAAGGTTATGTTTCTCAAAAGATCTCAACGTTATTGGAAGGTGGAATTTTACTATATAAGTTCTCGCTTCATACCCTAATATCGCAGCGTGGGACTTCAAATCCTACTCCAAAACTAAGGAGTGTTATAGTTCGTCTTTTTTTCCTATCGTGGACTAGTTCCGCGCAACCTTCCCTTTTTAGTTAGAAGGCATCTATTAATACAAGTTAATAGCCTTGCTCATATGCATGTAATCTAAATAAACCATGTGACATTGCGTGGTCCATCCAGGCGTCTCGATAATGGGTTAAGAGGAAAAACCCATGTCTATTCCCATTCTCGCCCCCTAATCAGTGATAACCTGTAATCTTGCGGCTACTATTCTTTGTAGGTTTCCCCTAATTGGCATTGGCCTATTTTTCACATGATTACATAACTACCATTTGACCTTATAGACTATCTAAGGTAGTTAATGCAATATCCCCTTGATACACTCTTACAAACCTTGCCTTTGATGAACCGCTAATATTCCTACATCTGAGGGACATTCTAGGGTATATTCCTATCTTCATGTCCTATGATATCCCAAAGGATTTGTAATGGACCACCACTCAGTTAAAAACCATTTTATGTCGTATTTAAACGCATGCTATGAAATTACAGTTGTCATTTTACCATTTATCTTATCCTATATCTGACTTTTCCCTTATTCGTTTAGTTCATCTTTTATTAAATTCATTGTTATGTGATTGTCTTTTACTTAGATATTTACCTATCACAAAGATAGTCATTCATTATCTTTAATTTAGGATTCTATCTATAATAAAGAGAGTCATTGTCTTTTATTTAGGACTCTAGATAGCCGGTGTCTTTTATCTAGGCCTTTTCCTATTATAAAGATAGTCATTATCTTTTATTTAGGTTTATACCTATCATAAAGTTAGTCATTGTAATTATCCTTTATTTGATTTTATTTACTATTCTTGTTTCATCGTTGTGTTGTTGCCTTTTTATAACTTGAGTTATAACTCAAACATCAACCATTAAATTTATTATTCTTCAATAAATTTTCCTTCTTTGCCTACCTAGTTTCTTTCGTAATTATCATTGTTACGTCAATTCCATACTTTTATAAAAACTAGGTCGTTGCATGATTTTTGTAATTACAAGTCATTCTTTATTTTCTTTTTTCCTAATAATTACCCTCATCGCATTTTCAGAAGACAAATAAGAAATATAAAAATTCTGCTTAACTTTTCTATCAGACTAAAATATAGCTTAATTCCTAGAAGGGAAATTAAAGTTAAATTCTTTTGTAAGTTTCCAGAATTCTCTTTTAATAATTTACATTCATTTAAATCAAGCTTTAATATTTTCTTTGTCATTCATTTAAATCAAGGTTGTATAAGTATGTTTGTCAATGTATTCATATTTTTTGTAGGAACAACTAGTTTTTAAAGCCCTATAACACTTTTCATGTTACAACAAATAATGAGTATGGTAATATATAAACACCTTACTTATCTGCTACAATCACTTTACAATGCTATGCTGCGACATTGCATGAGAAAAACATTCTCATCAGGCCAGCCATGCCATTTTTTCCCTAAAGTCATTTGCTTCAAAACTGTTAACAGACTCAGAATTGTTATTGGTTGTACTCTCAAGCATTTCTCCGATGCCTGGTTCCTCGAAATTTCTAGTTGGTTTTTTCAATATTCTCAGTTGATTTTTTGCTTTTTTTAGATGATTCTTCAACGTTTCCAGTTGGATTTTCGATGCTTCCAGTAGGTTATTCCATAGCCCGTAGCATTGGAAACATGTAGTTAGGGTAACTAAAACATGGATTTCTATCAGAGTGAAAATTTTTAAATGGCTACTTTAGCTGCCACTCAAAATAATTTAATTTTCATTATATAGCATACACAACAATTTTGGTGACTTTCAACTTACTCTGCAACCTTGATTATACCATGCAATCCTTTGTAATTTAAAATTGCTAATAGTCAAAAAAGTCAAACAAAACAATCAAGAATATATGCAATATGTGCTTGAAAAAACAAAATTATTTATTAAGACTGCTATAGATTGCACACATATGCTTCTAAGAGCTATAGGTATTTATTTTTTATCAAAACCAAACTAACAGTCCTGTTGAAGAACATCAATGATGGCAGTCTTGTTAGTGGAGTCAAACACAAATTGATAACGAAATCCCGTTGATGGGGTCGATAAAGTGGTGACGGTCGCAAACCGGTAGTAAAGATTCCATTTACGGGTGGTAATGATGGGATACCATTTAGGGTCTTTTTAAAATTTTAAAAGTATATGGTGGAAATCATACTGATTGAATTTTTATTAGGGAGCCTAATTTGTTTTATTCCATGTAGCATCGCCGCATCGCTTAATTATATCTAATGTATATAACATAGTATATATACATATGAATGTGTGTTTATCTATATGTGACGTGTGTGCATGTGTGTCAATATGTGCATGTATGTATATATGTGTGCACGCACAATTGTCAAGGAAAAAAAGCCCTAAAATCCCTAGTCTCTCGCCTACCGCTTTTCTGCGCCTAAGGCTATTTTAGGCATCTTGAATGATATTTTTTCATTTTCATCTTTAAAAAACCGCATCTGAAAAATGCAATAAAACACAACTTTTGGTTTAAAAAAAGGCAAACAAAAGTAAACTAGAACAAAACATCATACGATTAACATAAATCAAACTAAATAGGCATAAAGCCATTCAACTCAAGTCTACAACCAACAAAATACTAGAAATACAAAAATTACAAACAACATTATGTACAGTCTTAAATAGAATTTTAAACTTCAATAAACTCGGTTGTTCCTATAACTCGACCAATGAAATTTAAGGAAAATTAAGATTTTTGAACACTGATGGGAAGCCGATTCGATGATAAGTCATATGTATGATCCTACATTCTTAAAATTTGGATTAGTATACATTTAGATTTTCAATTGGAACTAAAGTTCAAAGTGGGGGAGTGAACAATTTTTCCCTGCTTGAAACTTTATAGAATGAACTAAATGTAAGTTCGTCGTAAGTGACAGTTTAACCAAATTGGAATGAAAAAATGGATTTTGTGTTGATAAATATTACTCAAAAAGAAAAAAAAACTGATATAAGCGAAATGGTAAGAGAAAATCAAATGGAATAAAATGGAATACAATAAGATAAGTGACAAGGTTAATATGACAAATGGGATGTGTATTCAAGAAAACAAGTTGAACGAACTGATTGAATTATATGTTATCCTTTGTCAAAATAAACCAATACGGATGAATGAATCGAATGGAAATTACACAACAAATAATCACTCATGATGCAAATAAAAATGAATTTTGAAGTAAGAATTAATCAAGAGAAAAGTTAATGAAAATAAAATCGAGTATCCCATGATGAAACTACTGATATTTGCATCCTTGTGTGCATTTGATTTTCCTATCTTGGCTTAGGCTAATCACTTAAATTCGAGTCGTACATTCTTGAGTAAGGATATTGTTATTGACACTCCAATTATTGTTAAGGGGAGGTCAAATTTTACAAACACTCCAATCATAATAAAAATGTTAAGGGGTCAAGTACTAATTTTTTACGTTCCCTTTTTACCCTTACCATCTCAAATCCCAATTAATCTCCAACCAATAAAAACCAAATCTTTAAATTATTTGCAAACAAAAAAATCGATTGTTTGACGAGAAATAATGGTGTAAAAGATGAATGTGAAATACTTTTCCTAAGGTGCTAAGATTATGGAGAAGCTGTTGATAAGGTATGTGAAATCGATTGTATAATGCCGGAAACGATGGAGGTTAAGATTTTTATTTTTGTCAGTCTCGAGAGCGAAACACTGTAGTGTCAAAATTTTATTCGGTGGAGATGGTCGTTTATTTTTCGATTTGCCATTGCCAAAATAGGTTAATTACCGCATAATGGTATGAACGACGTAGGTTTTCCATATTATATATTTTTGTTCGACATTGTTCATCGTTTTTGAAATTTGTATTCGTTGTTGGGTTGTCGAAGTGGAGAAAATAGGGTGTATCGACAAATTTGACAGTGGGATAATGTATAAATAGGTTGTTTGATATATGTATATCGATTTCTTATGAATGATATATTCTCATCTGATCTGATGCATATCGACAAATGAAATTATTGATAATTTGGTATAAAATCTGATGCAATTCGACTAAGATACCGTATAATTTTTTAATTGATAAACAACTAAAAAAGAAATTATTGCAAAGAAGGATAATTTGGTAAAATAAACTTTATTTGTTAAGGGGGTGCTCTCAACATTGGTACTCCCCTTAACAAATTCTTTCTTTTTAAAAAACTGACCCCCCCTTAACAATGTTTGGAGTGTCAATAACAATCCCCTTGAGTAATGTCATTCATACCCTTGTATCTTATGAATTTGGCCAAGTATGTTGATTCAAACCATTATCCCTTTTGATGCTGATTTGATATTGCACCTATATTTTGAGCACATGGAATTTGACTTGCTCGATGTAAGTATAACTCTTTGTGTTGTATGTCGAACCAAACCAAGATGGAATTCAAACTAGATAACTTTGATTGTCCAAGATATTATGTTAACAGAACTTCCACAAATGAGCTTTACATAGAAATTGAAGTGTTTGAAATATAGAATCCAACTTATGAAAGGAAATTGGATTTTTTAAACGTTAATTTTAAGGATTTGGTTCTGAAAAATTAAAATCAATGTTTTGGAATTAATATATGAACAATTCTAGTTTGGAATATGTATACGTAATTAGACTAGCGTAGTGGAAACGTGAAGGTATTTTGAAAAGAAATATTTCAGGATATTTTTCCGACTATAGGAAAATGTAACCTTTACAAACGTGATTTGATATGTGAGATGAGAATGGAAAAAAAATCCTATATGGTTGTGTAAAGAATTTGAAAAGGGATATGTCTTGAATTATTTTGAAACTAATGTTTGAAAAGTGAAAGTATTCGACTATATGAATTGTAAATTATTCTTAAGATATTAATTTGAAGCTCTTAAAAATTTTATATTATGTGAATACGAAATTTCTTTGGAAGTCTTTGAAAAGTCGAACTATTTATGAAAAATATTGATTTAAAGGAAGATTGATATTGATTATGTAGATTATGAATGATTTTCTAAAGATTTCAAAAGCTTACTTGATTTTAAAAGATGATAAGAAAATCGTGTTGATCAAATGTGATTTTCAATTATTGAAAGGAAACTTGATGATGTTACGAATCTCTTGGAAAATATCAACTTATGTGTAATTGTTGGATGTTTCGAAATAAATTGAAATTTATTTTCATGAAGCTTGATATGATTTATAATGATTCTTAAAGTATTTGATTTAGAGAATTTGAAAGGTTTTAAATGTTTAATAAGATCATAGATTTCGGAATTAAAAAAAAATAAGTTGTATGTTTGAAAGTTGAAAATTATACTTTCAATTAATAGAATTTGATTTCCAATTATTGAACGGAATTTTTTTTTCCAAATATTTGGATATGATTAATAGTTTATAAAAAGTGATTTATAAACAAAAGAAACTTCGATGACTTGAATCCCGATATTTGAAATGTTTGAAAGATAACAATACTATGATTGAAAGAATATGTGAATTATTGTTGCAAAATGATTTATAACTTCGGGATATGAAATGATTTGATATGTACCATGGATTTGGGTAACCTGTGACTAAAGAAAGGGTGTATGGTTTAGAGTTTGTGGAATAAGGTATATACGCTGTCTGAGTCTGGATGATATATTGGCCTTGTCATAATGGGAGAACTTGTCATAATGGGAGAACTTCTCGAGGAGATGGGACATGTATATCGATATGATTTTATCATAGTTTGTTTGAAATTTTGAAAAGCGGTTTTGTTTTGAAATCCCGAAGTGAGATATGATTCTATATGAAAGAAATATGTAGTACTTCAATGGTTTGAAATAAAAATGGGATTCTTAGTTCGGGGAAATCATTTTGAGGCTTTCCAAATGTTTTGTAATTTATGATTTCGAATCTAATTCCAATACATTGACTTAAGTTTTATATAAATAAAGGTTTGATATAAAATGCTTTACGAATTTGGTTATATGAAAAAATTTGTGTTTAAAGTTTCTATGAACTATTTGATAAATTTTCAAGCTTGCTAAAAGATTATATATATTTTGTTTCAATAATTTTTATAAGTAAGATTTGTTTTACTTAAGTATAATCTTCTACAACCTCTCCTTTTTTAGGACGAAAAGATTTAAGCGGGGAAGATTGTAATGACCCAGAAATTTTGACGATTAATATATAAATTAAATTAAGATTCAATGTTAAAATAAATATTTATGTTTGGATTTTGACATAGAATTTGGAGTTTTATATAGTTTGAACAATATTTGAGTTTACTTTTAAACAGAATTTTTTTTCGTAAACTTAATTTCAATATGAATGTCGTTAAAACAGACGTTATTTAACAAGTTTTGAGTTATTTACATGTATTCTTAAATAAAATTCTTTTCGTAAATTTTAATGAACTTTGACAAATAAATGAGAATTACATTGTTAGCTAATCTGAATATTTGAGTAATGTCCCGAACTTCCCCATAAAGGAAAGCCCTTTTCGATACAAATCCAACGGTTCTGGTTTTAGGAGAATCCGACGATCGTATCTCCCGTGATGTCCATTCAAAGTCAATGGTCGAAACTCGCGAACTACCGCGGCGCGACGCGTTCTATTCAGGCCATTATATATATATATATATTATATTTTGTCGATTTCCATTTAAAACGTATTTTATAAATCGTTTTAATTTTTTTTTCAAAATGATTTCAACTTCATATTCAATTTTAAATCAAAATTGAATATTCCATATCATTAATATATAAATGATAATATTTTCAAAGCATTAGATTTTGAAATCACATCCTTTTCGACATTCATTATAAAAATGAATAAAATCGGTATAAATATCGTTCACGTCAAAATGCCGTAAATCTAATCAACACGGCTTTATATATTTAAATATTTTCGTGTCCATCTCAAATCGGACATCAAAATCATATTTTGATCCATTACTGAATATTATTTAAAAATATTACTTATTTTAAAATATTCATTATTCCCCATTTTAAAATATTCGTGATTTTAAAATATTTGTTCTTTTTGAATTGGAATCAGACACAGTCGATTACCATGTAATTTTATTTATACAAATTTCATACACACATGTACACAACAATAATCAAACACAGTACTCCATCATCAAGAGTGCATTACACTAAATATTGGGATACAACAATAACGCAATACAACAATAATTAACACTTACAACAGTCTGTCAACCCATCGATTGACATACAACTAAATATTGGGATTAGTGTATGTCCAATATCATCCAATACCCGTGTGGGGTCGTAATAACCCGGAAATTCTGAGCCAATTTAAATTTTTTATTTTGGCAATTTTGATGAATTTTGAATATTTAAAATGAATTATTTTAAATAATATCGTCGAGAAATTTATTTTGAATAGAATTAGAATGAATATATTCATTTGAATCATCATTAGAATATAAATATTTATTTATAATTATAAAAGGAATTGAAAATGGCGCGGTAGTTCGATAATTCGATTTCAAATTTCAAATGAATGTCCCGGGTGCAAAATAAACCGGATTTTAGCGAAACCAAAAATATTTGAATCTAATTGAGAATATCTTTCCAAGGTCCGAAAAATCAAATTTTCATAGCGGGAATCAAAAGTTGCGTCCAGATGAAAATTCAGAATAGTCGCTATGGAATTCTAGCCCTTAAAAATGGAAATTTTGCAAACGACCTCGGTTTTCGACGAAACCACTTTTGTTCGATCCATGATGTCAAGTTATTGCTAGGTTTCAAAATTCATAATTTTTCGAATCAATATGTGAGCGTGGCAAAGGAAAACGCGTTTGACCAGTTTTAGTTAATTTTAATCGACTGAAAAATGGCCATTTTTCAAGCGGTCTCAGAATTCGATGAAATTAGTTTTGTTAGGACCATATCATCAATACGAGTCTAGAAATAAATTTTTTGGAATTTTTAGAATCCGTATGTGGCCCCGATAAGTTGAAATGTGCATTCAAATTCAATATACATTGATTTATATTGTAATTTGAATGAAAACTGATCATAACAATCAGATTGGCTTGCGAAACATATCCCATTGTGTTCGGAATGGGGGTAATTAGCTAGGGACGACAGTCGTCGGATTTGAATATGAATTCAAAATAAAATTCAACTTTAATGAGAATTAAAGGGGGAAAATTATATAATTAAATATAAAACCCTGTACAAAAGTAATCCCCCTCCCCTTTATATTCTTCAGACCGAGCCCCCCCGTTTACTTTTCTTCAATCGAAGAAGAAGAAAAACCGCCTTCGATCTCTGGAGATCGACGCCATCACCGACGTCCAGGGCACCCCTCCTCCGCCGTTGGAGCCAGCGCCGCCGGGCTCCTCTTCCCTTCTTCCTCCTCTGTCGTGCGTGAATCCCCCAGGCCAAACCCCTCCCAAAACCGACGCCCTTCCTCCCTCCGCAAATCCGAACCCGCACCCCCCTCCTCCTTAATTCGCGTAGACAACACCCCCCCTCCACCGATTTACACAGTAAGCTTTTCTCCTCTTTCATTTTCAGGTTTTAATGTATATAATTTTCTGATTTTATTGTATGAAAAGTTGGATTTTTGACTATGGAAAAATAAGATTTTCATTGAAAGACATAAAATTTCTTTGATTTCAAATTATAAAATTTCTTGATTTCAAAATATGATTTTCATAGTAAACGAAATATTATTTCTTAAGTTATAGAAAATAGATTTCCATAGTTTATGAAAAATAGATTTCATGGTATAGAAAAATAATTTTTTCTTTGTTAAGAAGAATAGATTTTCATCGTATGAATGGAAATATTTCTAGAATGCTAAAAATATAATTTTTAGCTTATGTGTACTATTTATAAAGTAGTAGGGTTATGAAAATATCTTTAGAAAGATAAAAATATGATTTTTATATTATATAGATAATAAAAATTCGATCTTTATTATGTAGGGGATATAAAAATATGATTTTTATTATGTAGAAGAAGCAAAAATGTGATTTTTATATGAGTGGCGATATAAAAATATAATTTTTATTATATTACTAGCAATATAAAAATATAATTTTTTATCATGGAAGTAGCGTTGTGAAGGAGTGATTTTTACATATGTAGTGGCGATATAAAAATATAATTTTTATATAGTGAATAGCGTGATAAAATATGATCTTTATTACATGTACACCGTTATAAAAATAGAATTTTTATCAATATAGTAGCGGTATAAAAATAGAATTTTTATCTATATAGTAGCGTTATAAAAATAGAGTTTTTATCTATATAGTAGCAGTATAAAAATTTGATTTTTATCCATGTAGCGTAGTTATAAAAATGTAATTTTTATATACATGGCAACATTATAAAAATTCGATTTTTATATATGTAGTGAATACGGACAACGAAATTGACAAGAGACGAGCACGACGAAGATTTCTACATATGAAGAGTCGCGGTGGATTGGTTTAGCTAGTTGGTGAGAACTTCTCACTTTAAATTTACTTTTCTAGGTGAAATATATACTAGGATGCAGACGGTGCTTAGTAGCACCCGACACCCGTCGTCCACAGACCATGGATGACTTGTTTGTTGCATTGCTGTGTTGTGAAATTTGATTGTGTGTTGTGGAATGAAATAAAATATTTTATAATGGAAAATATTTTATAGTTAAAATATAATTTTTAACGTGTATATAAAATAAATATTTATAAAAAAATCGGACAATTTGTTTATATACACTGATTTGACTGATATAGATTGGGACGATAAATTTTACACATCGCCCAACTGCACAAATAAAATGTGTGTTTGTTGATTTGAAACCCCACACGGGTATTGGGATGATATTTGACGTACACTAATCACGATTGTTTAGTTATATGTCAATCGATGGGTTGATAGACTGTGTAAGCGTCAATTATTTATATTTAATGCTTATGCAGTCGTGTGGTGCACTCTAGATGATGGTTGATTATTTACCGTTGCTATTATATACATGTGTTGTAGAAAATCCATATAATTAGCATTATATGGTAATTGATTGGGCCTCATTCCAATTTAGAAAATAAATTCATGTGTTGAATTGAAAATAAATTCATGTGTTGAATAGAAAATAAATTCATGTGTTGAATTGAAAATAAATTCATGTGTTGAATTGAAAATAAATTCATTTGTTGAATAGAAAATAATTTCATGTGTTGAAATAAAATAATTTCATGTGTTGAATAAAAGCCGTGTTGATTAGATTGACGCAAATTTTGACGTGAACGATATTTATATCGATTTTATTCATTTTTACAATGAATATAGAAAAAGAAGTGATTTCAAAATATAACGTTTTGAAAATATTATCATTTATAGATTAATGATGTGGAATATTCAATTTTGATTAGAAATTGAATATGAAGTTGAAATCGTTTCGAAAACGAATTTAAAACGATTTATAAAATACGTTTTGAAAGGAAATCGACGAAATATATATAATATATAAATTATATATATTGAATGGCCTGAACAGAACGCGCCGCGCCGCGGTAGTTCGTGAATTTCGACCATTGACTTCGAATGGATATTACGGGAGATCCGACCGTCGGATTCTCTTAAAACCAGAACCTTGGGTTTGTATCGAAAAGAGCTTTCTAACAAATATTGGAAATTAGAAATCTAACGGCTGGATTTGGAATTATGTCCAAATCAAATTTGGAAAAGGTCGCTGTAAGTGCAGTTCGATGGCCGTTGATGGAAATCGACTGTACGGGCCTTGATAAAATTATTAAAAATAGTAATAATTTGTGTAAAATCATAAGAAATGATTTGTGAAGAACTAGAATGAAAAACTCCAAATTTGAAAAGATAAAAATTGATTTTTATCGAAATGAACTAGTTTTGAACAAGAATTATTATTCTATTTATTTTTAAAATAAATAAAGTGGATTTGAAATGGTTTTGAAAATAAACCGAATTTCCAATAATTAAATTGGAATGGATTTGAATCGAAATTGTCTTTGGAATATTTCGATGTTGGATTTCGTGATTATACAGATATTGTTCTGGAAATTTGAAAGATATATTTATATCGTTATTTCCAATACGATGTTTGTTGGTCGTAGAATTTGATATTGAATATAAGCCGATATATTTTCTATTCAGAGCCTTGTATTTAATATCAAATGTGATTTGGGTTTGTCGTGAATGGTGTCTTCATTAACACTGTTCTTAAAGCCAGTTGAGAAAAAGATTAAATCTTTTTATTTCGATATAATGAAATGTACCAATTAAATGGTATTTAATTGGAATTGAATTTGAATTGATTTTTGGGCTTATCGTGAACGGTGTTTTAAATAACACTTGTTCTTTAACCCGACAATTAATGGAATGTGGTTTTGGGTTTATAGTGAACCGTGTTTTAAATGACATTGGTTCTTTAACCCAGTTAAAGACCGGATGTGATTTCCCAAGTAAAATAATCATTGATAGCGATTATTGGGAAGATTAAAAACTAAGTGGAGTTTTAATGAATCTTTAATTAGATTAAAAAGATCAAGAATGGAACATCACCAGTTTTGCTCAAGGCGATAGTTAAATCTTTAATTAAACTTGAACGTGAAATGGTAATTGAATTTACCGATAACAATGTGGTGTTAGATATGAAGTATTACCAGTTTTACTTCATGGGATGAATAGGTTGGGATTGGGAAATAAAATAAATGATTACTTCGTTGTGGTTCGCTAATCCCGACTAATTTGAATTGATATTAAAAAGAAGATTAAAGAATAAATTTAGAAGAATTTATCTTTGATAAAATTAATGGGAACCTTTCCCTAAGAATGTGAAATTTAGAAACTAACTGTAGGTTAGCTAAGAAGAATGGTTTCCTGGGTATTGATCTGATGTTGATTTCGGCCTTCGGGGTTAATGTTTGGGGAATTATTCTCTTGCCAATTTACGGTTAGTGACTGATGAATTGGAATGAGGCGTATGTTGTGTTTGTGTAACACTTGTTTATTATATACGCGAGATATTCAGAAAGACCGGGTTTATCCCATTCTGAATAACTGATTTGACGTGGTGTCGAGGATGAAGACGGTGGTTGAAGACCGGAGGTCCTCACGTCGTCTGGGTGATTACTGATGATCTTGATTGGGCTATACACCCAAGAGAAGGGAATCAGTTGGTGATCGTCCAGACGTACTTGAAGATCGATGGATATGCGAGGTACAAGGTGCCTCCGGTTTCGTTCAGACCCAGAACGAACTTGTAAATGGACTGTGTGTCTGACATTGAATTTTATTCTGTGTGATTGATTTCTATTAAATATATATCTGTTTGGCGGTGGAGAATTTATTCTCTTGCTTAATCCCCTTCTCTGAGACGTACGAGCTTAGGGGTTATATATTGATGGATATCAATCGCATGGAGTGAATCGCCTGTGTGGCATGCCTAAGTGGAAATTGATCAAGGCTTCTGTTGAAAAGCAAAGTCTTGTGGTTGATGATCAAAGCACGGCCTGTGTGGCATAGCTTTGTGTAGCGTTGATTCGCGAGCCTCACACCCCGGTTCTGAACCAGAAACGGGAGAGGACATCAGGGAGGGCATGCGTTTCCTTCTAGCTAGGGTGGTGTCAGTGCTTAAACTGGCTGACATTTATATACTTTTCACATGTGTGGTTGTTGCTGTTGCGAGGCGCCTCAGATATATCGGTGACTGTGTGGAGCTGATGGAGTCATTTGGCTCATTTACGCCCCCAAAGGGGGGAAAGCGTAGTGTTCATGCATAATAATCCACATTGGTGGACCGGCCCTGACGATCCAAGGGACAGTTGCGGCTGTTCCTAAGGGGCAGGCTAGAGCGTCTCGAATTCAGTAGAAGATGATCCCTTCCCTCGGTTCACATATGGAAATCCAACTTCCAATACGTGACATGTGTGGTTTTGATTGTAGAGCCTAGTATTGGCGACATGATATATGGTACCCATGCCGTCTATGATTGATACTTATGATTGAAATTGTTTTGACACTATACGCTTATAATAATAATAAAACATGAAATTTCACGTACCAAGCATTCTTGGCTATTATAAGGTAAAACCCCTATCCTCCGGCTTGCATTGCATTGTGTAATGGGACCTGGGTCTTATAATAGCTTCATTTTTCCTTATTTAGCATTGCGCTATTTGTTTTATGCACTGGTATTCTTGGAAGGAAACTCGTTCCGTGTTATACGGCGTGGTTCCTTGATTTACCTAACTGTAAAATAAAGATTAATAACTATTTTAGTTCTCACACCAGTCACATGACTGACCTGGAGTTTATTGTCTTAACCTAAACTCTGGGTGCCCTTATTTTGACACAAGCAGCTAGTAGTTCTGGTTTTGCAGATTTGTATTCACAGGATCCTGATTTACAGCTGGAACGATATTCGGAAAGCTCTGTATCCGTGTATTACTTCTAGTTGTGTATTGTATTATTTTCCGCTGCTATGTAATTTATTGTAAACTCTGATATTTTATGTGTAATATTTATTCATACTCTGTATATTCTTGTACTCTGATGGAATTATTGTAATAAACAATGAAATGTTCTTCTGTTTGCATTCTGATTCGTCTTGTCCTCACAGTAATTCGTTCTTTCTCTTCTCTTCGGAGATCTGGGAAGTTCGGGTCGCTTCAGTTGGTATCAGAGCTTTGGTTTACAAATCTCAGAGAACAAGACACATTAGAACCATACGAAAGAATTCATCAGATATTGGATTAGTAATATCCAATATGAATGACTTGTTAGAGATGGGATCAGTAATATCCTTGAACGAGTGTGAAGAGTATATTTTTAAAATGAAAACAATTTTTGTTTTGAAAATTTAAATCAATTATTCGTATTTGAATATTTATTTATATTGATTTGGATTATCCAGTATATAAAGATTTTGCGTATATGTCTGATCCGCGTGTATTCAAAGTTTTAATATATTGGATAGATATAGAATCACACTCTAGTCGCCCGGAGATAAAACTACTGATGACTGTACAACATTAGTCGTTTGGGTTCGAGTGCCGAAAGTGTTATATTTATATATTTCCATAGACTGGTGTGAGAACCAAAATTAGATAGGGCTTATTGTTGTGATTTGGCATCAAAAATCTAATTTTTGGGATATGTATTAAAGTTATGTGATTTGAAAAGCTAATCAACAAATTGATTGATGATTGTGTTGTTTGATTATTGGTTGATTAATTAGAATTTGAAGCATTTAGACAAATTGAACCAAATAGTGAATTGTATTGAAAATTAGTCGCATTTGCATGCATATATATGTACTTACATTGAACAGGTCATAGCAAGGAGGCTAGAGCAGAAGAATAAAATTGTTTGCCCGACCAATAGGTACATGTTTACTAATTTATTGGGTTTTGGATGATTTTATGAGCCGATTGGCTAGCCGCTTGGCTTTTTCTTTTTCTTTTGGATTGAAGAAGGCCATGGGAGGCTATATGAAATATCCCGAAGTCCCCGGTGCAGGGGAGGTTATGGCAAAAAAATTCGAAAATTTAGGGTGTTAGCCAAATTTTTGAAAAATTTGAAAAGTTCTTAGAAACTGAAAAGTTGAAGAACTTAAGCCATATTGAAATAATGAAAGTTGAGTTGATTAGTTAAAAAACTTTCGGCTTCGTTCCTTTCCAGGGACGAAAAGTTTTAAGTGGGGGAGATTGTAATAACCCGGAAATTCTGAGCCAATTTAAAATTTTTATTTTGGCAATTTTGAATATTTAAAATGAATTATTTTAAATAATATCGTCGAGAAATTTATTTTGAATAGAATTAGAATGAATATATTCATTTGAATCGTCGTTAGAATATAAATATTTATTTATAATTATAAAAGGAATTGAAAATGGCGCGGTAGTTCGATAATTCGATTTCAAATTTCAAATGAATGTGCCGGGTGCAAAATAAACCGGATTTTAGCGAAACTAAAAATATTTGAATCTAATTGAGATTATCTTTCCAACGAATCCGAAAAATCAAAATTTCATAGCGGGAATCAAAAGTTGCATCCAGTTGAAAATTCAGAATAGTCGTTATGGAATTCTGGCCCTTAAAAATGGAAATATTGCAAACGATCTCGGTTTTCGACGAAACCACTTTTGTTGGATCCGTGATGTCAAGTTATTGCTAGGTTTCAAAATTCGTAATTTTTCGAATCAATATATGAGCGTGGAAAAGGAAAATGCGTTTGGCCAGTTTTAGTTAATTTTAATCGACTGGAAAATGGCCATTTTTCAAGCGGTCTCGGAATTCGATGAAATTAGTTTTGTTAGGACCATATCGTCAATACAAGTGTAGAAGTATTTTTCTGGAATTTTTAGAGTTTGTTTGTGGCCCCGGTAATTTGAAATGTGCGTTCAAATTTAATATACATTGATTTAAATTGTAATTTGAATGAAAACTGATCGTAACAATTGGATTGGCTTGCGAAACATATCCCATTGTGATCGGAATAGGGTAATTAGCTAGGGACGACAGTCGTCGGGTTTGAATCTGAATTCAAAATAAAAGTCAACTTTAATGAGAATTAAAGGAGAAAAATTATATAATCAAATATAAAACCCTTTACAAAAGTAACCCCCCTCCACTTTATTTTCTTCAGACCGAGCCCACCCCCCCCCCCCCCCGTTTACTTTTCTTCAATCGAAGAAAAAAACCCGCCTTCAATCTGGGGAGATCGACGCCATCGCCAACGTCCAGGGGCCCCCTCCTCCGTCGTTGGAGCCAGCGCCGCTGGGCTCCTCTTCCCTTCTTCCTCCTCTGTCGTGCGTGAATCCCCCAGGCCAAACCCCTCCCAAAACCGACGCCCTTCCTCCCTCCGCAGATCCGAACCCGCACCCCCTCCTCCTTAATTCGCGTAGACAACACCCCCCCTCCACTGATTTACACAGTAAGCTTTTCTCCTCTTTCATTTTCAAATTTTAATGTATATAATTTTCTGATTTTATTGTATGAAAAGTTGGATTTTTGATTATGGAAAAATAAGATTTTCATTGAAAGACATAAAATTTCTTTGATTCCAAATTATAAAATTTCTTGATTTCAAAATATGATTTTCATAGTAAACGAAATATAATTTCTTAAGTTATAGAAAATAGATTTCCGTAGTTTATGAAAAATAGATTTCATGGTATAGAAAAATAAATTTTTCTTTGTTAAGAAGAATAGATTTTCATCGTATGAATGGAAATATTTCTAGAAAGCTAAAAATATAATTCTTAGCTTATGTGTACTATTTATAAAGTAGTGGGATTATGAAAATATCTTTAGAAAGATAAAAATATGATTTTTATATTATTTAGATAATAAAAATTCGATCTTTATTATGTAGAAGATATAAAAATATGATTTTTATTATGTAGAAGAAGCAAAAATGTGATTTTTATATGAATGGTGATATAAAAATATAATTTTTATTCTATTACTAGCAATATAAAAATATAATTTTTATCATGGAAGTAGCGTTGTAAAGGAGTGATTTTTACATATGTAGCAGCGATATAAAAATATAATTTTTATATAGTGAATAGCATGATAAAAATATGATCTTTATTATATGTACACCGTTATAAAAATAGGATTTTTATCTATATAGTAGCAGTATAAAAATAGAATTTTTATCCATATAGTAGCGGTATAAAAATAGAATTTTTATCTATATAGTAGCAGTATAAAAATGTGATTTTTATCCATGTAGCGTAGTTATAAAAATGTGATTTTTATATACATGGCAACAATATAAAAATTCGATTTTTATATATGTAGTGAATACGGGCAACGAATTTGACAAGAGACGAGCACAACGAAGATTTTTACATATGAAGAGTCGCGGTGGATTGGTTTAGCTAGTTGGTGAGAACTTCTCACTTTAAATTTACTTTTCTAGTTGAAATATATACTAGTTGAAATATATACTAGGATTGGTTTAGCTAGTCGCTTCAGTGGTTTTCAAACAACAAACACTGATTATTATTTGTGTGGTTGGGTGATGTGTAAAATATATCATTCCAATCAATATCAGTCAAATGTGTGTACATAAACAAATCGTCCGATTTGTAAATGAATATTTATTTCATCTCATAAAAATTTTATATAGTTCATTTATACAATAAAAATGATATTTTTATTGTTCTAATATTTTTAGAAAATTTCGGTTGCATAATGGCGCGATACTAGAACCGGAATAAGGTCTAGTCTTATCCCTTACCTACTAATGGATCACGCCATGTACATACCAATTCTAATCAATTCATTTCATTTCCCAAACCAAATTCAACCAAATAATCTAATCAACCAAACAACCAAACAAGCATGGTTTCAAGCAAAGGTGTCGGGTGCTACTAAGCACCGTCTGCATCCTAGTATATATTTTTAACTAGAAAATAAATTAAAGTGAGAAGTTCTCACCTTTGGGATCTACTCCTCTAGTTCTATTTCTGAATTTCTGAATCATTTGGATTTGTCCGAAATTCCAACGCAGTCCTTTCCACGCTGTTCATAATAAAAATCACATTTTTAATATGATGTTTATATATTAAAAATCATATTTTTATACTGATGTTGATATTATAAAAATCACATTTTTATAACTCTGTTTCCTATATAAAAATCATATTTTTATCCTCATAAAAATATTTCAAACATACGATAAAAATCATATTTTCTATTTATAAAGAAATCATAAATTTCAATTCAATGAAATCGTATTTTTCAATTTAATGAATCTTATTTTTCAATTCAATGAAATCGTATTTTCCAATTCAATGAAATCGTATTTTTCAATTTAATGAAATCATATTTTTCAATTGAATGAAATCGAATTTTTTAATTCCTTAAAAATCAAATCTTTATAAACTAAAGATCATAATTTTTTCCTAACTAAAAATCGAATCTTTTAACATATAAAAATCCTATCTTTTCATAGACAAAAATCTAATCTTTTTATTTAAAAAAAATCTAAACTTTTTATCTATAAAAATATATACTTTTTATTTAGAAAATTCTAAACTTTTTATTTATAAAAATTTGAACTTTTTATTTAGAAAAATCTAAACTTTTTATTTACATATAATTAAAACTGAAAAAAATAAAAAAAATCCAATTCGAGTTTATATTAAACTGAAAAGAAAAAGAAAATCAAGGTTTTTACCTTGTTCTTCCTCACCGCGGGGGTGGGGGGTGGGGGGCTACTGTTGTGCTGTAGGTTATGGGGGGGATCAGGCAGTCGGAGGTGGTGCTAGGGTGGCGGCTGGCTTCCAGTGCGGTGGTGGTGCTCCAATGATCGGGTGTGGCTGATTTGGAGGCCGAGGTTTCAAATTACTGGAAGGGAGAGAGGAGCGAGAGGGGAAGATGAAGGGGAGGTAAAGGCGGCGGTTTTCTTTGGGGGCGGCGCCAGAGGCGCGGCGGCCCAGGCTGCCACGGAGGCGACGATCTTCCTCCCCCCCCCCACCTATTACGTTTTCTTCTCTCTTTTTTTATCCGATCGGGGAAAGAGAAAATGAAAAGGGGGGCATTTATAAATTTTAATTAATTTAATTTATTTAAAAAAAAAGTTGACTTTTTTATTCGATCTCCAAGTTAAACCCGTCGACTGTCGCCCCTAGCTAATTACCCCCCATTCTGAACACAATGAGATATGTCTCATAAGCCAATTCGACTGTTTTGATTAGTTTTTATCAAAATTAAAATATAATCAATATATATTTAATTTTAACGCACATTTTAATTTACCGGGGCCACATACGCACTCCAAAAATTCTAGAAAAATAAATCTAGTTATGTTTTGACGATACGGTCCTAACAAAACTAATTTCGTCAAATTTTGAGACCGTCTGAAAAACAGTCATTTTCCAGTCGATTAAATTCAAACTGAATTGACCAAACACGTTTAAATCTGCCACGCTCACATATTGATTCCAAAAATTATGAAAATTGGAATCAAGCAATAATTTGACATTTCGGATTCAACAAAAGTGGTCTCGTCGAAAACAGAGGTCATTTGCAAAATCGCCATTTTTAAGGGCTATATTTTATATAAAATCCATAGTGACTATTCTGAATTTTCAACTGGGCATAACTTTTTATTCCCATTATGAAATTTAGTTTTTTCACATTCGTTGGAAAGATATTTTCAAACAGATTCAAATATTTCTGGTTTTACTAAAATCCGGTTTATTTTGAATCCTGTACATTCAATTGAAATTTGAAATAGAATTTTCAAACTACCACGCCATTTCCAATTCCTTTTATAATTAAAATAAATATTTATATTCTAACTTCGATTTAAATAAATTTATATGTTCTAATTCTATTTAAAGAAAATTTCTAGTTGTTATTATTTAAAATAAATCATTTTAAATATTCAACATTCATTAAAATAGCCAAAATAAAAATTTTAAATTGGTTCTGATTTTCCTGGTTATTACAATCTACCCCACTTAAAATCTTTTCATCCTCGGAAAGGAACGGAGCTGAAAGTTATTTTACTAATCAACTCAACTTTCAGTATGGCTTTCATTCTTCAACTTTTTAGTTTCTAAGAATTTTCCAATTCTTCAAAAATTTAGCTAACACCCTAAATTTTTGAAAAATTTCTCCATAACCTCCTTTGTACGGGGAGACATTTAAAACCGCAACTTGCCACGCAGGGCCCTCATCATTCAAAAAGAAAAAGAAAAAGCCAAGCGGCTCATAAAACTATCCAAACCCAATAAATTAGTAAACATGTACGTATTTGTTGGGCATACAATTTTATTCCTCTTTTTAGCTTCCTTGCTATGACCTGTTTACACATATATATGTACATGCATGCATTTCCAAACAATTTTCAATTCAATTTCAGATTTGATACAATTTGGCTAAATGGTTCAAAAAATTTAATCAAACAACACAATCAGCAATCAATTAGTTGATTATCGTTTCAAACACATAACTTTTTTATATATAAAAATCTATTTTTGATGCCAAGTCACAACAATAGATCCTATCTAGTTTTGGTTCTCACACCAGTCAATTGGAAATATATAAAGATCCCACTTTCGAAACTCGAACATATATACTGATGATGCAGCTGCTATCATCAATGTCATCTCCGGGCGACTAGACTATGATTCTATATTTATCCAGTATATTAAAACTTCGAATATACGTTTGCAAGGCGTATACGCAAAAACTTTATATACTTGATTGTCCAAATTTAATATAAAATAAATATTCAAATACTTATAAAATGGTTTAAATTTTCAAAAAAAAAAATTGTTTTTATTTTAATTCCAAAAAACACTACTCTTCACACTCATTCTAGGATACTACTCTCCCATCTCTAACAAGTCATTCTCATTAGATATTACTAATCCAGTCTCTGATGAATTCTTTCGTTCGGTTCTAATGTGTCTTGTTCTCGAGCTCTGTAAACCAAAGCTCTGGTATAGGAGTAACGACCCAAACTTCACTATAAAGAAAACCCCTTTTCGATACCAACCCAACGGTTTCAGTTTTAGGAGAATCCGATGGTCGGATCTCCCGTAATGTCCATTCAAAGTCAATGGTCGAAATTCGCGAACTACCGCGGCGCAACGCGTTCTATTCAGGCCTTATATATATATTATATATATATCGTCGATTTCCATTTAAAACGTATTTTATAAATTATTTTAAATTTGTTTTCAAAACGATTTCAACTTCATATTCAATTTTAAATCAAAATTGAATATTCCATATCATTAATATATAAATGATAATATTTTCAAAACATTAGATTTTGAAATCACTTCCGTTTCGATATTCATTATAAAAATGAATAAAATCGATATAAATATCGTTCACGTCAAAATGGCGTTAATCTAATCAACACAGCTTTATATATTTAAATATTTTTGTGTCCATCCCAAATCGGACATCAGAATCATATTTTGATCCATTAATGAGTGTTATTTAAAAATATTACTTATTTTAAAATATTCATTATTCTCCATTTTAAAATATTCGTTCTATTCGAATTGGAATCAGACATAGTCAATTACCATATAATTTTATTGATATGGATTTTATACACACATGTACACAACAATAATCAAACACAGTCAACCATCATCCAGAGTGCATTACACAACTGCATAAGCGTTAAATATAAATAATTAAGCTTGCAATAGTCTGCCAACCCATCGATTAACATACAACTAAATATTGGGATTAGTGTATGTCCAATATCATCCTAATACCCGTGTAGGGTTTTCAAACAACAAATATTGATTATTATTTGTGCAGTTGGGCGATGTGTAAAATATATCGTCCCAATCAATATCAGTCAAATGTGTGTACATAAACAAATCGTCCAATTTGTAAATGAATATTTATTTTATTCATATACACATTAAAAATTATATTTTTAACTATAAAATATTTATTTCATCTCATGAATATTTTATACGGTTCATTTATACAATAAAAATGATATTTTTATTGTTCTAATATTTTTAGAAAATTTCGGCAGCATAACAGCGCAATACTAGAACCGGAATAAGGTCTAGCTTTATCCCTCGCCTACTAATGGCTCGCGCCATGTACATACCAATTCTAATCAATTCATTTTCCAAACCAAATTCAACCAAATAATCTAATCAACCAAACAACCAAACAAACTTGGTTTCAAACAAAGGTGTCGGGTGCTACTAAGCACCGTCTGCATCCTAGTATATATTTTTAACTAGAAAATAAATTAAAGTGAGAAGTTCTCACCTTTGGGATCCACTCTTCCAGTTCTATTTCTGAATTTCTAAACTGTTTGGATTTGTCCGAAATTCCAATGCAATCCTTACCATGCTGTTCATAATAAAAATCACATTTTTAATATGATGTTTATATTTTAAAAATCATATTTTTATGCTGATGTTGATATTATAAAAATCACATTTTTATAACTTAGTTTCCTATATAAAAATCATATTTTTATCCTCATAAAAATATTTCAAACATACGATAAAAATCATATTTTCTATTTATAAAGAAATCATATATTTCAATTTAATGAAATCGTATTTTTCAATTTAATGAAATCGTATTTTTCAATTCATTGAAGTCGTATTTTTCAATTCAATGAAATCTTGTTTTTCAATTTAATGAAATCGTATTTTTCAATTGAATGAAAATCATATCTTTATAAACTAAAGATCATATTTTTATATGACTAAAAATCGAATCTTTTAGCATATAAAAATCCTATCTTTTCATAGACAAAAATCTAATCTTTTTATTTATAAAAATCTAAACTTTTTATTTACAAAAATCTAAACTTTTTATTTAGAAAAATCTAAACTTTTTATTTATAATAATCAAAACTTTTTATTCAGAAAAATCTAAACATTTTATTTAGAAAAATCTAAACTTTTTATTTACATATAATTAAAACTGAAAAAAAAATTCCAATTCGAGTTTATATTAAACTGAAAAGAAAAAGAAAAAGAAAATCAAGGTTTACACCTTGTTCTTCCTCGCGGGGAGGGGGGCTACTGTTGTGCTGTAGGTTGGGGGAGTGTCAGGTAGTCGGAGGTGGTGCTAGGGTGGCAGCTGGCTTCCAGTGCGGTGGTGGTGCTCTAGTGATCGGGCGTGGCTGATTTGGAGGTTGAGGGTTCAAATTACAGGAAGGGAGAGAGGAGCAAGAGGGGAAGAGGAAGGGGAGGTAGAGGCGGCGGTTTTCCTTGGGGGCGGCGCCAGAGGCGCGGCGGTGATGATCTTCCCCCCCACCCATCCCATTTTCTTCTTTTTTCCGATCGGGGAAAGAGAAAATGAAAAGGGGGCTATTATAAATTTTAATTAATTTAATTTATTTCAAAAAAAGTTGACTCTTTTATTCGATCTCCAAATTGAACCCATTGACTGTCGCCCCCAGCTAATTACCCCCATTCTGAACACAATGGGATATGTCCCGTAAGCCAATTCGACTATTTTGATTAGTTTTTATCAAAATTAAAATATAATCAATATATATTTAATTTTAACGCACATTTTAATTTACTGGGGACACATGCGGACTCTAAAAATTCTAGAAAAATAAATCTAGTTATGTTTTGATGATACGGTCCTAACAAAAACAATTTCGTCGAATTTGAAGACTGTTTGAAAAACAGTCATTTTCCAGTCAATTAAATTCAAACTAAACTGACCAAACACGTTTAAATCTGCCAAGCTCACATATTGATTCCAAAAATTATGAAAATCGGATTCAAGCAGTAATTTGACATTCCAGATTCAACAAAAGTGGTCTCATTAAAAATGGAGATCGTTTGCATAATCACCATTTTTAAGGGCTATATATTATATAAATTCCGTAGTGACTATTCTGAATTTTCAACTGGGCATAACTTTTTATTCCCGTTATGAAATTTGGATTTTTCACATTCGTTGGAAAGATATTTTCAAACATATTCAAATATTTCGGGTTTTACAAAAATCCATTTTATTTTGAATCCTGTACATTCAATTGAAATTTGAAATCGAATTTTCAAACTACCACGCCATTTCCAATTCCTTTTATAATTAAAATAAATAATTTTGTTCTAACTTCAATTTAAATAAATTTATACGTTCTAATTCTATTCAAAGAAAATTTCTAGTCGTTATTATTTAAAATAAATCATTTTAAATATTGAAAATTCATTAAAATAGCCAAAATAAAAAATTTAATTGGTTCGGATTTCTGGGTTGTTACAATTTAGCTTTGAATTCTTTTCATGAAATTATTTTCATGTGGAAGTTATAGAAAAACCAACGGTATTAATGAATTTAATGTTGAAATATAAATCATGTAATTTAGTCCGGGAAAAACAAACCAACTTATTCAGCGTGAAATATAAACGGTGTAGTAAATTTGAAATTGAATGGTTAAGTATACATTTAGTTTTGTAATTTGAGAACTTAAAATCAAATTTATTTTTGAGCGCGGCTTCGAAATATAAAGTTTGAATTTTTAATTTAAATAGTCAATTAATTTTGTTTCATATGGAATGCCAAATTTATTTCGAAACAACAATAATTGAAATATGATCAATGCAATAAATAGGAACAAATAAATTATGGAATAAAGTACGCAAATGGTCGCGTTCACGTAAAAATGAATTTATTGTTAATAATTGTTGTATTTATAACGTGATAAAATAAGTAAACAACGTTGTATATTGTTCATCAGCAATGCTCAAACCATTTTCTTGGTTCAGCCCACCGCTTAAAACTGACTGAAATATTATAATATCTGACCAAAGATATAGCAACAACAACTAGAAATATTGTGCTGAAATAGTTTGTCACCTGCCTTTGTTTTACTGTGTTCCTCTACACCTGTCCTTACCTCTTTGAAATTGTTCTACACGTTGTTGTATTCCTCTGTTTCTGGTTCCCTTAGCTTGTTTTATAAATGCATGCCTTTCCTTCTGTTCACTACAAAACAAATTCCTTTCTCCTCATTATTTTCTACCTGACCGATTTATTTCTCTTTCCCCAAATTTAAATTCACGTTCCACCCAAATCGAAAATCGTTCACCACCGTGAATGGTCACCACAAGTCGATGCCTTCCTCAACTCCGGATTCTGGCACCCTCGCTTGCCCTAGCCTGCAACAGCCCCTCCCCCCTCCCCCCTCCCCCCGGTTTACCGACCCTGGCCGCTAAACCCTTCCTCCTGTCGAACACCCGAACCACATCGAACCCTGTTTTCCATCACCGGTTGCCTTCCACCGCTCCTCCCTTCCACCTATCTCCGTCCATCGTTGACACTTCCGCGCTGTTGCGCCACTGTTTTCCACTAAGACCAACGAACAAACTTTGATTATATCACTCATACCTCCAGAGCATCGGTCTGAGCCTATCTCGTCGTCGTTAGTGTCGTTTCTGCTGGCACGGCGCAAAGTGCTGTTGCCGCCATTTACGACAGTTCTCCGCCATCACTGATCATAAGTTTAACATACGATTTTACTTGTTGCAAGTAAGTATAACTGGTTGCACCTGTTTATTGTTGCATGTTGGTTGTTTGTGTTGGCTATCTTGTTTTGAATTCGATTGTTTGCTATACTGTGCTTCTTTTCCAGGATATCGGTTGGTACATATACTAGATATAACTCATGTTATTTAGGCATAAACCCATATTATCAGTTAACTAATGTATTTATTTTCACGGGTATAACATTCCAATAATTACGTTGTTTGAACTCATAAATAAAAGTGAACCGGCAATATTCTGTTACATATCTAAGATTTTGAAATATTGGTTGTAGTTTTGAAACTCAACATATGTATGTACCCTGCTGTATTCGAAGATGAAATTGCACCCATTAACACATATTGGCTATTTCGGTAATATGTGTTATTAACTCTGCCCATGCGTGCCCTGCTGCTTCAATGATTTGGTCATGCCCTGTTTATTCTTATCTGGTTTGGAAATTTGTTGTATATTTTATACACGTTGGACACATATCGATTTGTTGTGCATGCCCAAGCTTATATTCTCGTATGGTTTATTAATATTTATGTCCTGCTCTTTCTATAAAGTTGATACCTTATTTTGCTTGTTTCATTTATGACATGCTAAGAAAAAGACATAGATAACCCTTGAAAGTGTTGTGGTACCGCACTGTCAGACCTTGTTATTCACCGTAATACAAGCATATATATTGATTTTCCACCAACCTCTTCGCTTGTGATTATCTCTTTTGTTGTGAACTCCTCTTAGTTGTCATGCCTGCTTCTATTGCTCTTGCTTTTACACCCGTGACCTTACCTCTGACTTGGGTAATAAATGCTTGAGGTCGAAATTTCCATGCTGAATTTATATGAGCTGCTCATGTTTTACTTGTTTGTGTATCATATGGTTACTTAATGTACTTCTTGGTCTTTCTTATAAGCTTTACACAATTGCATGTTTCTACCCATTCGCATGCAGCCATCCGCATGTTATTTTCCATGATATACCCGTGATATTTCAGCAGTCCACAGTTACTATGCTCGAATTATTAATAAGTTTTCAGGATTAACTAATTATATTTATGTGATCTTGTCGAAATCTACTGACTTGAAATAAGTTTAATCCTGACTTGGATGTTTTGTATTTTGCATGGAACGCTCCTGTCAGGCCCCAAGTGTTTCAGATCTAAAGATTTCAGCTCATAAATTTGGAGAGGAATGTGAAGACGCACGCGCGCAAGGCTTGATAAAACTATAAATTTTGTTTTTTTTTAAAAAGTTATTCAAATTAAAGGTTATGTATGTATTCTTTCCGCTGTACAAATTATTATATCAACTCTTATATTTATATAAAATTTATTCTACGACAAATATTGTACTCTGTGATTCTGTATTAATTCTATTTAAAGCCTATAGCCAATAACAATATGTCATTTTGAACATTTTAAGTTGGTTCAATTACCGACTTGGGGTGGTCAAAATGGAAGGTTGTTACAGTTGGTATTAGAGCTTTGATTCATACAAAGCATGTTGAGTTTAAAAATTCATTAGAGATAAGGCATAAATACCTAAGAATGAGCAGAATTGATGCTAGGATCTCCGGATTTCAAAAAAGGATATGGAAGAGATTCTGATAAACATTTTAAAAAATATTTGGAAATAAAATATGTTAAAAGAAAAAAAAGCTTTCAAAAATAAAAGCTTTTTTAGGTCTATGCGATAAAGATTTTCAAAAATCCATCGTCAAGTGTGCGGAATTATTAAAGAAAATAAAGGTGAACAAGGAATTGGTTTTCCCAAATATTTTGAAATCTTCCGACTAATATTAAGGGGTTTTGTGGAAAAAAAAGATTTCAAGACTAAAATGGAAAATTTCAAGATAATTGAAATGAAAGTTTTCGAAGCCTATATATGAACGATTTATTTAAAGACGACGATTAATTCAAGAATTGTTGTTTGAAAGAGATTTTGTTGAAGAAAAAGACAAGTATTAAGTATGGGCTTGCAGAAAGTACATTAAAACATGGTAAAGTTGAAACTTGACGAAGCGGAATTGGACGATGATCGACCTGAGTAACTTTGGGTGGAACAAGAGCTGAAACAATACTAAAATTGACTTGGATCGAATTATAATTGGTATTAATTACTTTTAGTATGTTATATCTTTATTTTGTTTAAAAGAAATAGTGTTTCAAGCTAATACTATTTACACCCATCTATTTATTTGTTGTTACTTTACCCAAATTATTCATTTTATATATACCTAGCTTTCTACTTTTGTCTAAATTATTTATATTTTTATAATACTATAGCCTTTGCCTTAACCATTTCAGATTGTATTTAGTTCTATTTTGTCCTGATTATTTGTACTTAAATTTTTTATATAATACTTAAAAACCTTTTTCCTTGACTCTTTTATTTTATATTAAATTATTTGTATTTAATTCTACATATTCTTTGTATTTATCACTAATGTTCTATTTTTGACTTAATTACTTGTATTTAACAATTTATAGTATGTCCGCAGCAGTAGTCCGACGGTTAAGGACTTTGCGCCATGGTAACAATGACATGGGTTCAAAACCCAGAATGGCATGCTAAGAGCTTACCATGTGCATATGCTAAGATCAGCCACTAATGTGGTACTCGCGGACCAGGCTAGGTGCACTAGGGAGGGTTTTAAGACTCCAATCAGTTTCCCTCTTGAACAAATTCAAAAAAAAACAATCTATAGTATTTTAATTTTCTATCTTATTTAACCTACTTATTTATTTCAATCCAAATTTATTTCTTTTGTAAACTATTGTATTTACCTATTTTATACCAATGATATCTATTTTACTTTACTGAAACTATTTTACCAAAATTTTCTTATATTTAACTATTTTGTTGGTTTATAATTGGTGAAGCTTTACCTTATCTTTTACTTAACTTGTTTATTCCAACTTATGATTTTAAAATCTTACTATTTTACACAAACTATTTTATACAAGTATGCATTTTGATCCGAGCAATTTTGGTTGTGTAAATTGAGTATGAAGACTTGATTGAATAACGATCTCGTGAACATATAAATCCAAATCAAATATGATGTTTTGATAATAAGTTTGATTTGAGAATATGAATTTGGATATTTGAAATGACATTGAATATCAAATCGATTTATAAATCAAAATGATTTTTGAGGTTGAGATGAAAATTATAAGGAAATTAAGATTGGAACAAAAAAAATTCAAATGGTGATCGAGATACAAGTTTTTAAAACTTATTTATGAACATAAGGAAGCGGTAAATTCGAAACAATTGTTTTGGAAGGAATTAATATGTGATGGAATTTTACATAAGGAAAATATAGAGAAATGATATGTTGGAAACATGATTTCGAAAACTTATGGGTATTGGATAAGGAAGCTTCGAAACGTATATATGAAAGGTTTATATAAGAATGTCATTAATACAAACACTATAGATCTGAAGAAAAGTGTAATGAAACAGTTGCGAGTATTTATTTGACGTCAAGGTTGGACTGCCAAGGATATAAGGATTTTGCATATACGCCTAGCTAATGTATATATAAAGTCCGATAAGTACGAGATAGATATAGAATCACATTCTAGTTGCTTGAGAATAATTTTGTCGATGATCCGGACATCATCAGTATTTATTTTTGAGTTTCGAAAGTGGGATGATGATATAATTCTGATTTAGACGTCGAATTAATACTTAAGACCTTATTTTTGAAGAATAAGGAGATTTGATTTATGGATGTTGTAGTAGAATTGGAAAATTGGTTGAATCAATCAAATACAAATAGGATGCTTATTTTTAAAATTATAAAAGTTTCCCATATGAAAAAAAAAAATTAGACAAGTGTTGTATGTATACAAATTTATGAAATTTAAGAAAAATTAAGATTTTTGAACACTGATGGGAAGCAGATTTGATGATAAGTCATATGTATGATTCTATGTTCTTAAAATTTGGATTAGTGTACATTTAGGTTTGCAATTGGAACTAAAGTTCTAAGTGAGGGAGAGAACAATTTTTCCTCGCTTGAAACATTATAGAATGAACTGAATGTAAGTTCATCGTAAGTGACAGTTTAGCCAAGTTTATCATTTGGAAAGAAAAAATGGATTTTGTGTAGATAAATCTTACTCAAAAAGAAAAGAAGAAAATAAGCGAAATGGTAAGAGCAAATCAAATCAAATAAAATGGAATACAATAAGATGAGCGACAAGGTTAATACGACAAATGGGATGTGTATTCAAGAAAACATGTTGAACGAACTAATTGAATTACATGTTAGCCTTTGTCAAAAGAAACCAATAAGGATGAATGAATCGAATGGAAATTACTCAACAAATAATCACTCATGATGCAAAGAAAAATGAAATTTTGAAGTAAGAATTAATCAAGAGAAAAGTTAATGAAAATAAAATCGAGTATCCCATGATGAAACTGCTGATATTTGCATCCTTGTGTGCATTTGATTTTCCTATCTTGGCTTAGGCTAATCACTTAAATTCGAGTTGTTTGTTCTTGAGTTATGTCATTCATACCCTTATATCTTATGAATTTGGCCAAGTATGTTGATTCAAACCATTATACCTTTTGATGCTCATTTGATATTGAACCACTATTTTGAGCACATGAAATTTGACTTGGTCGATGTATGTATACCCCTTTGTGTTGTGTGTCGAACCAAACCAATTCAAACTAGATAACTTTGATTGTCCAAGATATAATGTTAATGGAACCTCCACAAATGAGATTTAAAGAGAAACTGAAGTGTTTGAAATATAGAATCCAACTTATAAAACGTAATTAGATTTATGAATGTTAGTTTTAAGGATTTAGTTCCGAAAAATTTGAAATCAATGTTTTGGAATTAATACGTGAAAAATTCTAGTTTGAAATATGTATACGCTAATCAGAGTAGTGTAGTGGAAAGGTGATAGTATTTTGAATAGAAATGTTTCAGGATATATTTCCGACTATAGGAAAATGTAAACTTTTCAAACGTGATTTGATATTTGATATGAGAATGAAAAAAAATCCTATATGGTTGTGTAAAGAATTTAAAAAGGGGTATGTCTTGAATTATTTTGAAACTAATGTTTGAAAAGGGAAAGTATTCGACTATATGAACAGTAAATCATTCTTAAGATATTGATTTGAAGCTCTTGAAAATTTTATATTATGAGAATATGAAATTTCTTTGGAAATCTTGGAAATAATCGAACTATTTAAGAAATATTTAGATCTAAAGGAAGATTGATACGGATTATGTAGATTATGAATGATTTTCTAAAGATTTCATAGGCTTACTTTATTTGAAAAGACGATAAGAAAATCATGTTGATCAAATTTGATTTCCAATTATTGAAAGGAAACTTGATGACATTATGAATCTCTTGGAAAATATCAACTTATGTATAATTGTTGGATGTTTTGAAATAAATTGAAATTTATCTTCACGAAGCTTAATATGATTTATAATGATTCTTAAAGTCTTTGATTTAGAGAATTTGAAAGACTTGAAATGTTTAATAAGATCATTGATTTTGGAAATGAAAAAAATAAGTTATATGTTTGAAAGTTGAAAATTATACTTTCAATTGATCGAATTTGATTTTCAATTATTGAACGGAATTGTTTTTCTTGGATAATATGAATAGTTTATAAATAGTGGTTTATATATGTAACGTCCCGCCTTTTTGACCGCTTCAAGTTGGTATTTAAACCCAATTAAAACGTTCAAACTGACGGATCGTTATTTAGCTTACAAAGTTTAAAAGTAGAATCAACACAGAATAAATAAATAACATAACCTTGAACAGCAAAAACACACTTTGTTATATAACCAAAATCTTGATACAATATTTTCCATACAGCGGGTTTAAACGAAAATTTGAATACAAGAAAATGTTACTGTTTTAAAACATCAGAGTGTGTCGTCTTATGGAATCCCCAGCTTCTCCATTCTTCGGATCCTGAACCGTGATGTTTAAATCTACACTGCTCGGATCTGACCCGAGCATTCCATGCAAAAACATACAATACTCGAGTCAGGATTAATCATAGTTCAAGTAAATTAACTTCAATATAAACTGAAATATAACAGTTAATCTCAACATCGATGTCATATATATATAATAAACAGTGGTGGTATATGTTCATATCAATGTATCTATTTAAGCACAAATGGTCATGGGTGCCTGCGAGTGTACGCGTATATATATATATACATGTTCACCGCCTCAGCATCCCAAACCGAATAGAATAATGGTTTGCGTGCTTCAGGAGCTTGCATATACACGTGCGTGTATATATACACACGCGTATTGCCTCAACATCCCAACAACACCATTTGAGCACAACCTCCGGTCTCATAAGTGTACAAGTGTTGACACGTGATAGGGTGGTCAAGTACAAGGCAGAACTAAACGGGACAAGTGATCAAACATGCTGCAGTAACACTAATGTGGTCAAGTGAGATCATACATACTGCAATAAATAAAAATGTGGTCAAGAGTTTCATCAATTTCATTATAGCAAAACAAATATGGTTTTAGCAAATTTCCATTTAGTAAACAAATATGGCTTCAGCAATTTCCATTTTAAGTGAACGAAATGGGTTCAACAATTCCATTTTAGTAAACAGGATGGTTTCAACAATTGTCCCCAACAACTAATTTAAATTAATGTTGAACCAATGTCCAGTAATTAATATTCTAGCATGGCAGCATAGTAACAGATGTTTAAGAATTAGTATACAAACAAAGGACCTTTTGTTGCTTACAAAAACAAGGGGGTGACACAAGAACCAGCAGAGACGCATCATGCATGAAAAAACAATGAACTGAGGATCTTAAGCCTAAAACCAATGGGAATATATTTAGATAAGGATGTAAGAAGCATACAGCAGTGGACCAGTAGAAAAGGTTTTGTAGGAATAACAAACAAACAAAACACTCTGATCATCCCCAAAAAAAAAAAAAAAGATCGCAACAAAACAAAAATGACAGCTTACAAAATGCAAGTAAGAGCATACATATTCTGTACTTTCTTCCGATGTATGCATTTTACAATATGATATATGTGCACGGCTCCAATGAGGACCCGATAAGCATTCAACTGAGATGTGTGCCTAGGACTAATTAAATAAGGATGGACTATATGTATAAATATGTCACAACAATTGAACATAATAAAGATGTAAAATGAACCAGAACCTTGTGTTAATATGAACATGGTTCAGTCCTCAGGTAGTAGTCAAGTTGTTGTTTCACAAGGTTACAGTTCCCATCACAAACATAGAAAATACATGATGTGTTCTTATTGCATACCTTTTCATTGATTACGATTATTATTATTTCCTCGAAAATTGTAATTTACCAAATGCAGTATAAGAAAAAGGTAAAGATTTAAGGGCCCCTGATATAAAGATATGTGGACAACAAGTGAATCGGTTAAGGAAGTACCATTTCACCGAAATTAATCAAAAATCATTTTAACAGAAAGCTTTAAAGAAATAACAAAGGACAGGAAAATGGATCAAAGTTACGCCGGCTGTGGGGAGAAAAAATGCTTTTACTTTTAGTTATTAGTTTATTTTCAGAATAAAAGTAACATTGAAATCACATGTAGCAATACCATTGCACTTAACCTAAAATTAGCAAAAACACTTGCCATAACTGCAGTAACCGAAGCTATATTTGTGTAGTAACGAAAAAGTAAAGAACCAGTGAATAGGTATAAGGCCAACACTACTGCACAAAGTGTAGCTTTACCACAAGCAGGTCTCAAACTCATAATCAATTCATACACGAGAACACTGCATAGGTTATAAAAATATTTCCCTGTAAATTGTGGTTTAATAGTAAATAAACTGACCATAAACAAAACTTTTCATTTTATTTATTTTTAAGTCTGGACACACACAACTGACAGAGGTGAAATTTGCAATAAAACAAGGCATGTGAATGATCATCAGAGCTGGCTCAGGTTCGATACTATCAAGTGCAAGAAAAAGGGCAAAGACTAACTACTCTTACGCAATGTAAATGGTATAAACAAGGCAAGCTATTACAGGGAAGCAAGCGGATCAACTATGAAGATGAGGATGGCACATAAGCGAAGCAAACATCCGCAAATGGACTGACTGACTTAATTAATTTTTTAATAGGGTAAGTGTAATTAATTAACATATAGTTTGTACTGTACTAGGTTATGACCTCAGAAAATATACGTATAAAAGCTTAAAATAAAATCACAACCTACAGGCACCAACACGATCAAGCAAACAACACATCTTTACTCAAGTTTCAGAAATATATTCACATATACCTATAACCAAGTTCTTTCAGGTGACAATATACCGAAGTATACTAAGCCAGTGAGAATATTGGACATAAAAAATTTCATGTGGAGCAGGTTCCATCTTAAGGATTTTTTTTTTCTTAGTTCCACTCGTCATAACCAGTTAAATCTAGTTACAATTAAGGTTGAGAGCTTTGAACAAAAAGGGAACCAATAACATAAATATGGGTGAAGCACAATTTAGCAAGCTTCGAGCGACAGGCAATTCATTACGGAAAAATCAAAACTCAAATCTAGCTATTCTAAATCAGTTCTACTGAAATTGAAATACTTAAACTAAAATTAATCAATCGTGAGTTCCTAAAGAAACTCACCTTTGTACAGTGAAGGAAGAGCCTAAAGGTTGGACTTTTGCTTCGAATTGATTGAGGAAATCAACGAACTCGACGACGGCCTTAGATCCGTGGCTCTTGGTGGCGACACGGTGATTGCTGGCGGCCCGACGGTGGCTCGAGCCGATCGACGTGGCAGCCAAGAGGAGGTAGTGACTGATTTCATTGTTTTTGGCTCTAGGGTTTTTGACTTTCGGTTAAAACTTGAAGGAGAGATAGAAAAGAGGAGCGAGGAGGTGCTGCTGTGCTAAATCGAAGGATGAAGATACGAATCAATTTATGGAATGGCAATTGGCTTCGGCGGCCATTAAAATTGGAAAAGGAATAAAGAACGGATTTTTGCTGAAGGAATTTGGGGGGCAAAGGCTTCAATTTATAAAGGAAGAACCGTGGGTGTCAAGGCAGGAACAGTGGCTTTCGTTTTCAACTGGGGACGGTAATTTTTTTGATTGCTTGAGCCTGACGGAATTCGCCTTATGGTGTTTAAAATAAAAAGGGGCGATCCCTATGTAATTTTATCCTACCGCAAATTTCGCTAGCGTTTTTTTTTTCTCAAATGAACCCAATAAAATTAGGTCGGTTGAAACTCGACTTTATTTATTTGTTAACCGCTTTTATTTCGTTTTGCTCACAAACAATTCTGTTCGACTTCAAACCTAAAACGTTAAATTCCCATCTCCTTAAATATCCAACCAATTTCAATTCAAATATTCCACAATAAATATTTGCTTCTCAACCAATGTTCTGAAGCGAATTAAATTCACACACAACAATATATTTGATTTTTAATTCAAATATAAATAAAATTTGATTATTAATAGTAAATTCTTTAATTAATCGTATATCCCAATTGTCGAAATTTCTGGGTCGTTACATTCTTTCCCCCTTTAAAACTTTTCGTCCTCGAAAAGGAAAAATCGTTAGAGTTATACCAATGTATACTCCAGATTTCCATATTTGTGTGATTATCCCACAATTAATTTAAATATCGATATCGATCCTCTTTACTTCCATCATATTCAATTTATTAGATTTCCCTCCAAAACTAAACCTCTTCTTAAATTTCAAAATTCGCATAAGTTGGGTTTACGCCTCTCAAATTATTCCAAATCTTTTTATAAACCTTTACTTATCCATCATTACACTGTAATGGGTCTAGGCTTAACAATCATCAACCAGACCTCCTTACGTTCAGCCCATTCACTCTTTCCCAAACACTCATTGAAGAGTGCAGATAACATCTTCTTCTTCAAGTTAGAAACTGTTGGATTGAAAATTTTCAAAAATCTAAATAAAAAAATATTTGTATTATTATTCTGAATCTCTCTTTCTTAACTAGGCGTGTATTAACTTCAAAATATTTATTTAAAAATATTTTATAACTTGAAGTTTGACAAGTCTATTGTCGTTCTTACAGATGTTAGGCATACGCTGGCCAGGCGCACAACTAAAATCTACAAGTACTAAATATTCTTACTTCAACTCACAAGTGAAAATATTTCAAAAATTCCTTTAAAAACAGATACGGAAAGTACCAATGTGATATTGATATGTTGATTGTTCAAGAATCGCAGATACACAATGGTTCCGTCTGGATCCCCCAGAAAACATCCGTATCCGTAGGAAATCACTTCCCTGCGAATTTCGTCATGGACAGATCAACAGATAATATTTTAAGAATCAAAAGACATTCTGATGTCACTGAGCGTTGATTGCTCTGTCTCAGAATCACGGAACAAATCAGGGAATTATGAATATACTTCAAGTCACGGGAACAAAACAAGTCCCAAAGACAAATCAGGTCACGAAGACCAATCAAGTCACGAAGACTAACTGCTGCATCAAACAGGTGGCTCACAATCACTAAGATATCTAAGTGGACCGCAGGTACACAATGGTTACGCCTGGGTCCCCCAGGAAACATCCATACCCGTAAGCTTACACAGCTCTGCGGATTACACCCTTCCAATTCGACTGTAGATCGCAGCAGTCACAATGGTTACGCCTGATTCCCTCAGGAAACATCCGTCCGCCTTAGGCTATCCGCAGCCCTGCGAATTTCGCTACACGGCCGAATTCCAACGACTCTAGATCGCAGCGATCACAATGGTTACGCCTGATTCCCTCCAGAAACATCCGACCGCCGTAGGCTATTTACAGCCCTGCGAATTACGCTAGCAGTCGTGCTCAATGGCTACTCATGAGTTTTATGTCCGGACAACCTACCACCACCAGCAGCATATCTCAACCAAGCTCGGAATTCATAGAGGGAAGGTACTTTCCTTATCTTTATTTTGAAAAACATACTATACTATATACATATAGTATTTTATTTCATATTCCTCAAAAATCATACTTATGTCACTTCATAAGATTTCCTTTCAAACCTTGTTTGCAAACATCTCCTTCTTATATAAATTATGTTATATAAGATTCCATTTCAACTCGATTACCTTCCAAATCAATGGTCTCTAAATTCGCTGTATTCTTATATATATTTTCCATACGAGTTCCGGAAATTTCTATATTCAATATTCAAAAATCAAACATCCTTAAATTCAATTCAAATTTCAAAATTTCAGTTTTGATCTTTTTAATCAACTCAGATTTATACCTCTATTGGTTATAAACCAAATTTCCTTCCGGATCTCAAATTATAAAATTCATCACTTCATTCACAAACTTTATTCTCTCAAAATTCCGGATTTTTTTTTTCTTCTCTTTTTTTTTTCTTTTCACAAATTTTCCTTCACGCATTGCCACTCCTTCACGTCCACACTTCGACCGTTAATTAGCAAGCGAACAATTCCCTAAGTATCAACCCCCGAAGGCCGAAACCAACATCAGATCAACACTCAGAAAATTATTCAACTTAACTAATCATCAGTCAGTTTCTAAATTCCTTAACTTCATTCTTAACTTCTTATCAAACATTGTTTACGCAATTTCTCGGATTCAATTTACGAATCCACTTCTCTTACGTTCTGCCGCTCTTTGTTCTCGTCGTACGGCTCTTCACACTTCAGCTCTTGCCATTTCGATTTACCAATAATACCCAATAGCCTCCCACGATATTTTGGAAAACATTTCCAATTATCATATTCATATTTTTACCATTCTATAAAATCTTTTTAACATCTTCACTCACATTTTGCTTCATCTCATTTGTGATTCACTTCCTTTAAAATTCTCGCTTGCCATATACTTCTTGTTAATTAATTAACAAGTTTATAATTTACCATCGAGTTCACATATTCGATTGTACATTGTTGGTTTGAAACCAATTATTATTTATCTTGCCAAGTTCTGAATAATCGAATCTCAATCATAACTTTTTCCTTCGATTTTATTTTTATTAATTTTATTTCAAAATATCAAAATAAAATTCATCGTTTCTTTCTTTTCATTCAAATCTCATCCGAATTCTTATTTCCCATAAATTCAGTTGTCCTTGAATTCTAAAATACCCGATTAGATAAATTGTTTCGTTGATTCTACTATACTTATCTTCCTTTGGTATCACTTGACAACGGACTTTGATTTTAAATCTAAAAGGGATCTTATCGAAGAATAATTCTCGCAAACCTGGATTCGAAGGCTTCTGAAGACTGGGGATTCCGAACAAAATTTTAAATCTCAAAATAAATTTTCATTTCCGCTGTATTAATTTCAAAATACTAGTTTCAAAATAATTGATATTTCAAAAATAATTATTTTTCAAAATCGCTTTATTTTCAAGATCTGTTTTTAAACTCAATAAGCTAAGCTTTGAATAAACCAAAGCTCTGATACCACCTGTAACGTCCCGCCTTTTTGACCGCTTCAAGTTGGTATTTAAACCCAATTAAAACGTTCAAACTGACGGATCGTTATTTAGCTTACAAAGTTTAAAAGTAGAATCAACACAGAATAAATAAATAACATAACCTTGAACAGCAAAAACACACTTTGTTATATAACCAAAATCTTGATACAATATTTTCCATACAGCGGGTTTAAACGAAAATTTGAATACAAGAAAATGTTACTGTTTTAAAACATCAGAGTGTGCCGTCTTATGGAATCCCCAGCTTCTCCATTCTTCGGATCCTGAACCGTGATGTTTAAATCTACACTGCTCGGATCTGACCCGAGCATTCCATGCAAAAACATACAATACTCGAGTCAGGATTAATCATAGTTCAAGTAAATTAACTTCAATATAAACTGAAATATAACAGTTAATCTCAACATCGATGTCATATATATATAATAAACAGTGGTGGTATATGTTCATATCAATGTATCTATTTAAGCACAAATGGTCATGGGTGCCTGCGAGTGTACGCGTATATATATATATACATGTTCACCGCCTCAGCATCCCAAACCGAATAGAATAATGGTTTGCGTGCTTCAGGAGCTTGCATATACACGTGCGTGTATATATACACACGCGTATTGCCTCAACATCCCAACAACACCATTTGAGCACAACCTCCGGTCTCATAAGTGTACAAGTGTTGACACGTGATAGGGTGGTCAAGTACAAGGCAGAACTAAACGGGACAAGTGATCAAACATGCTGCAGTAACACTAATGTGGTCAAGTGAGATCATACATACTGCAATAAATAAAAATGTGGTCAAGAGTTTCATCAATTTCATTATAGCAAAACAAATATGGTTTTAGCAAATTTCCATTTAGTAAACAAATATGGCTTCAGCAATTTCCATTTTAAGTGAACGAAATGGGTTCAACAATTCCATTTTAGTAAACAGGATGGTTTCAACAATTGTCCCCAACAACTAATTTAAATTAATGTTGAACCAATGTCCAGTAATTAATATTCTAGCATGGCAGCATAGTAACAGATGTTTAAGAATTAGTATACAAACAAAGGACCTTTTGTTGCTTACAAAAACAAGGGGGTGACACAAGAACCAGCAGAGACGCATCATGCATGAAAAAACAATGAACTGAGGATCTTAAGCCTAAAACCAATGGGAATATATTTAGATAAGGATGTAAGAAGCATACAGCAGTGGACCAGTAGAAAAGGTTTTGTAGGAATAACAAACAAACAAAACACTCTGATCATCCCCAAAAAAAAAAAAAAAAGATCGCAACAAAACAAAAATGACAGCTTACAAAATGCAAGTAAGAGCATACATATTCTGTACTTTCTTCCGATGTATGCATTTTACAATATGATATATGTGCACGGCTCCAATGAGGACCCGATAAGCATTCAACTGAGATGTGTGCCTAGGACTAATTAAATAAGGATGGACTATATGTATAAATATGTCACAACAATTGAACATAATAAAGATGTAAAATGAACCAGAACCTTGTGTTAATATGAACATGGTTCAGTCCTCAGGTAGTAGTCAAGTTGTTGTTTCACAAGGTTACAGTTCCCATCACAAACATAGAAAATACATGATGTGTTCTTATTGCATACCTTTTCATTGATTACGATTATTATTATTTCCTCGAAAATTGTAATTTACCAAATGCAGTATAAGAAAAAGGTAAAGATTTAAGGGCCCCTGATATAAAGATATGTGGACAACAAGTGAAACGGTTAAGGAAGTACCATTTCACCGAAATTAATCAAAAATCATTTTAACAGAAAGCTTTAAAGAAATAACAAAGGACAGGAAAATGGATCAAAGTTACGCCGGCTGTGGGGAGAAAAAATGCTTTTACTTTTAGTTATTAGTTTATTTTCAGAATAAAAGTAACATTGAAATCACATGTAGCAATACCATTGCACTTAACCTAAAATTAGCAAAAACACTTGCCATAACTGCAGTAACCGAAGCTATATTTGTGTAGTAACGAAAAAGTAAAGAACCAGTGAATAGGTATAAGGCCAACACTACTGCACAAAGTGTAGCTTTACCACAAGCAGGTATCAAACTCATAATCAATTCATACACGAGAACACTGCATAGGTTATAAAAATATTTCCCTGTAAATTGTGGTTTAATAGTAAATAAACTGACCATAAACAAAACTTTTCATTTTATTTATTTTTAAGTCTGGACACACACAACTGACAGAGGTGAAATTTGCAATAAAACAAGGCATGTGAATGATCATCAGAGCTGGCTCAGGTTCGATACTATCAAGTGCAAGAAAAAGGGCAAAGACTAACTACTCTTACGCAATGTAAATGGTATAAACAAGGCAAGCTATTACAGGGAAGCAAGCGGATCAACTATGAAGATGAGGATGGCACATAAGCGAAGCAAACATCCGCAAATGGACTGACTGACTTAATTAATTTTTTAATAGGGTAAGTGTAATTAATTAACATATAGTTTGTACTGTACTAGGTTATGACCTCAGAAAATATACGTATAAAAGCTTAAAATAAAATCACAACCTACAGGCACCAACACGATCAAGCAAACAACACATCTTTACTCAAGTTTCAGAAATATATTCACATATACCTATAACCAAGTTCTTTCAGGTGACAATATACCGAAATATACTAAGCCAGTGAGAATATTGGACATAAAAAATTTCATGTGGAGCAGGTTCCATCTTAAGGATTTTTTTTTCTTAGTTCCACTCGTCATAACCAGTTAAATCTAGTTACAATTAAGGTTGAGAGCTTTGAACAAAAAGGGAACCAATAACATAAATATGGGTGAAGCACAATTTAGCAAGCTTCGAGCGACAGGCAATTCATTACGAAAAAATCAAAACTCAAATCTAGCTATTCTAAATCAGTTCTACTGAAATTGAAATACTTAAACTAAAATTAATCAATCGTGAGTTCCTAAAGAAACTCACCTTTGTACAGTGAAGGAAGAGCCTAAAGGTTGGACTTTTGCTTCGAATTGATTGAGGAAATCAACGAACTCGACGACGGCCTTAGATCCGTGGCTCTTGGTGGCGACACGGTGATTGCTGGCGGCCCGACGGTGGCTCGAGCCGATCGACGTGGCAGCCAAGAGGAGGTAGTGACTGATTTCATTGTTTTTGGCTCTAGGGTTTTTGACTTTCGGTTAAAACTTGAAGGAGAGATAGAAAAGAGGAGCGAGGAGGTGCTGCTGTGCTAAATCGAAGGATGAAGATACGAATCAATTTATGGAATGGCAATTGGCTTCGGCGGCCATTAAAATTGGAAAAGGAATAAAGAACGGATTTTTGCTGAAGGAATTTGGGGGGCAAAGGCTTCAATTTATAAAGGAAGAACCGTGGGTGTCAAGGCAGGAACAGTGGCTTTCGTTTTCAACTGGGGACGGTAATTTTTTTGATTGCTTGAGCCTGACGGAATTCGCCTTATGGTGTTTAAAATAAAAAGGGGCGATCCCTATGTAATTTTATCCTACCGCAAATTTCGCTAGCGTTTTTTTTTTCTCAAATGAACCCAATAAAATTAGGTCGGTTGAAACTCGACTTTATTTATTTGTTAACCGCTTTTATTTCGTTTTGCTCACAAACAATTCTGTTCGACTTCAAACCTAAAACGTTAAATTCCCATCTCTTTAAATATCCAACCAATTTCAATTCAAATATTCCACAATAAATATTTGCTTCTCAACCAATGTTCTGAAGCGAATTAAATTCACACACAACAATATATTTGATTTTTAATTCAAATATAAATAAAATTTGATTATTAATAGTAAATTCTTTAATTAATCGTATATCCCAATTGTCGAAATTTCTGGGTCGTTACAATATAAAAAAGAAAATTCGATGACTTGAATCCCGATATTTGAAATGTTTGAAAGACAACAATACTATGATTGAAAGTATTTGCGAATTATTGTTGCGAAATGATTTATAACTTTGGGAGATGAAACGATTTGATATGTACCATAGATTTGGGTAACCTGTGACTAAAGAAAGGGTGTGTGATTTAGGGTTTATGGAATAAGGTATATACGGTGTCCGAGTCTGGATGAAAACCGGGATATATACTTCGCGCTCTGTATTCGGTGTCTGAGTCTGGATGTTAGCCGGGATATACTTAGCATGTGCTTTCGATGATGGTCTGCTCTTGGGGTCCGGAGAGACATCATTTATTTAAATTATTATGTGCGATATGTCATCCCTAGTGACCTTGTCATAGGGGGAGAACTTCTCGAGGAGAAGGGACATATATGGTGATATGATTTTATTATAGTATGTCTGAAGTTTTCAAAAGTGATTTTGTTTTGAAATCCCGAAGTGAAGTATGATTCTGTATGAAAGAAATATGGAGTACTTCAATCGTTTGAAATGAAAATAGGACTCTAAGTTTAGAGAAATTATTTTGAGGCTTTCCAAATGTTTTGCAATTTATGATTTCGAATCTAATTCCAGTACAATGGCTTAAGTTATATATATATATATATATATATATATATATATATATAAAGGTTTGATACAAAAAGCTTTACAAATTTGGTTATATAAAATTTTTTGGGTTTAAAGTTTATATGAACTATTTAATAAATTTTGAAGCTTGCTAAAAGATTATAAATATTTTATTTCAGTAAATTTTATAAGTATGATTTGTTTTACTTAAGTATAATCTTCTACAACCTCTCCTTTTTTAGGACGAAAAGATTTAAGCGGGGTTGATTGTAATGACCCAGAAATTTTGACATTTAAAATATAAACTAAATTAAGATTTAACTTTAAAATAAATATTTATATTTGGATTTCGACATAGAATTTGGAATTTTATCTATTTTGAACAATATTTGTGTCTACTTTTAAATAGAAATTCTTTCCGTAAAGTAAATTTCAATCTAAATGTTGTTACAACAAACATTATTTAACAAGTTTTGAGTTATCTGGATATATTCTTCAATAAAATTCTTTTCGTAAATTTTAATGAACGTTGACAAATAAACGAGAATTACATTGTTAGCTAATTTGAATATTTGGCTTTGAATCTTTTCGTGAAATTATTTTCATGTGGAAGTTATAGAAAAACCAAGTATTAATGAATTTAACGTTGAAATATAAATTGTGTAATTTAGTCTGAGAAAAGGAAACCAACTTGTTCAATGTGAAATATAAACGGTGTAATTAATTCGAAATCGAATGGTTAAGTATAAATTTAGTTTTATAGTGTGACGGCCCGCCCCGCACCAACCGACATTTACTCCAAAGGTGCGCTGTACACATGTCCAATTGGCACGGAACGCTCGTCAGAAGAAAAGAAAGAAGACGAAGAATCAACAAAGAACCTGTAGAATGTCTCACAGCGCATAGAATAAAATATAATAATAACATACTTGACATAAAACAGGTGAGACAGTGCATAAGCTGAAACAACTAACATAGCAGCGGAAAATATAAGTACAGCTTATGATCCAAAGTTAAACATTATTACAACTTTTCAAACTGTCTCAAAGCAAAAGCAAGATAAAGGAGGTACACTACTAATGCCCAAGTAGCGACCACCAACGACACAGGGAGAATATCTATATATCATACGTGGAAGCCTCCTGCTCGCCTCCGAATCAGCTACTCGCGCATCACCAGCTAACCATAACCTGTCTCTAGTCTGCTCGTGTGAGCACCCAGAGTAATAAGAAGAGACATAAAACTCTGGGTCAGACATAAAGCCTGGTATGAGCGATAAGCATCTAAACAGAATAATAACAGGTATAATCCAATCATACCTGAACCTGGACCTGCAACCAAAGAGTTAGCACTACATACTGTACAACACTCTAAGGTGCCCTTTCAAATGGTGTAAAGATAACGGGGGTGGGGTGTGCATGTCATAGTGATATCAAACAATCAAGCATAGCAATCATCCTCACATCCCTCACTCAGTGCGTAAAGCATACGATATCCACTACTTTGGTCACCTAATACTTTGGGCCATGACGGAATCCAATCCCGTGTAACTATCACTACAAGCCCACTATCCATCTCTCAGTGGTGAACCAGAGTTATGAATACCGACAACCCTTTTGCACACGTCCCGCAGCAAAGCCCAACCATGAAGCGAACTCATTGATTCCCAACTGGTTCCGGGATCCTGAGCTCTAACTTCCATTTGGACTACCTTTGCATCTCGGGTTATTGGTCATCACAGGATCGGTCTTCATCTACTTTACTCCGCTCCAGGTTGTATCGTGGTCACCAGCTCCCCTCGGATCGTGTCGCAACATCCTATACGGGTCGGTTCGCACCCCTGTAGTTCGAGCTGAATTCCTCCATTCGGATCGTGCTCACCTGTGCGGATCGGATCGTGGTCGCTTGCTCGGATCGGTTCGTGGCCTCTGGATCGTGGGAACCATTCGTGAGCGGATCGGGTCGTGGTCCATAGCTCGTGACGCTTCCCTGGGATCATGCTGCTCCTTCCCCTTCAGATCGCCTGGTTCGGATCGTGACACATAAGTCAGCTCGTGGTTGGAGGAACAACTCAAGGCATCAGTTCGTTCAAGCTCCACGGTTCGGATCGCGCCGCCTTCACCAGGTTGGATCGTGGCGCTTGAGCTAGAGCGGATCGTGGAGTGTGATATGCGATCGGGTCGGGTCGCGACTTCCTTCATGCGATCTGATCCGGTCCTGTACATTTTCCTGCAACTTCTTCCAGCGACTGTTTACGCCATTCGACGGCGTTTTTGACCAATCTAACTATTCTAATCAATCGCAAAGCAAACTATACAGTCATAGAAACATGTAGAAACATCCACAAACAGCAAAACAACAATATGATATGTCAAAACGGATCAAACATACCCAAAAACCCATATTTTCCCCTTAAGCATATTTAAGCAAATCTAACAATAGGATTAGCAAAACTTAACCAAATTAGCCAATTTTTCTAACAGAGGCTTAAAATAATATTTATGAATTTCTGCATATTTTTCCAGATTTTTAACATGCATAATTTCGCTAATTATCACTAATCACCCCTTAATCCCCCAAAATCCGGGATTAACAAAATTAGTCGAAATTAACCCAAATTCATATCAGAGGCATAAAATGATGTTTTAGAATTTTAGGAATTTTTCTAGATTTTTCTGAGCCATAGTTTCGCTAATTTTCGCTAATTACCATAACTAGCCATAATTAGTGAAGAACAATGCAAATCACTCACCTTTGCCACAAATTAAACTATAGATCTGAAATGTCCTCTGATTTGGATCCCATCCCTATGTGTTCCAGCAGCTCTATCCCAAATTTGACGTTGATTTGCCTTGATTTGATGTAGATTAGGCCAAACTTGATTAGAAAGTGATTAGAAGGTGATTTGGGTGTTGGAGGCCATGGCTAGAGCTCAAAGGAGGTTTGTGGCGGCTGGAAAATGAATGAAGAATCGTTTTCTAAACCCTAGCAGCCCTCAAATACCTCTAAACCCGAAATCCCCCCATTGGACCTAGTTGCTAATTACCCGGTTAAGCCCAATTAGCTGAAAATAACCCTTTAAATCTTAATTCAGCCATATCTCCCAAACGGTAAGTCCGTTTGGCTATTACGACCACTCTACGAAAAGAGAAACCATCATTCGAATCCAATGGAAGTGGTTTCAGGTCAAAACTCCTTTCCAGTCAAAAGTTATGGCCAAAATAGTACCAACTAGGGGCAAAACGATCATTTAAAAATCGACAAAAATCATGAACATGGGAAATGACCCCAATAATCGTCTCCCAAAGTTACATGACCATACGACTTCATATGTTAAAGAAATAAATATTCTACGATCCCATGATGCGTAGAATACGGGTCGTTACACTCTTCCCCCCTTGAGAAATTTCGCCCCCGAAATTCCCTAACCAGAACACACAAAGGGTCCCGCATGCCTATCAACCATAAAACAACAATCAACATGCAAAACAAGTCTATCCTAGCATGCGGTTTACTAACAAGGGAAGGAACTATCACTACCAAAACCTTACTAGGCAAAGAGTTCTGGATACTTCTTCCTTATATCCTCCTCTGTTTCCCGAGTACAGTCTTTTTCATTCTCACCCCACTGGACTTTGACTAGTTTCACCGCCTTCCTTCGAAGCTGCTTCGTATCGTTCCCAACAATACGCATAGACTTGCGGTTCCCAACCGCCTCGAGTTCAACTTCGATGTTATCCAACCGATCTGGTGAAATAGCCACATTAGGGACTTGCACAAACTTCCTTAACTGGGAAACATGAAATACGTTGTGAACTCCCGCCATCTTGTCAGGTAGCTCTACCTAATACGCCAAATTCCCAACTTGCTCGAGGACTGGGAATGGGCCAACAAATCTTGGTGCTAACTTACCTCTCCAACCAATCCGAATCACATTCTCTATGGAGAGATCTCGACGAACACCAAGTCGTTAACGAAGAATTCCAAATCTCTTCGTCTCTTATCGAGATAAGCCTTCTGCCTATCTTTATCCCTTCCCAGTAGTAGATCTGCTCTATGTCTCAATACATCTTGTTACCACTGGGATGTATAGTCAATTTCGAGTGATGATATGCTCTAAGCACTTCACCTCTCAATCCATCTTCGTTGGGTACAACTAGTCCCTTATTCTTTCGAGGCCACCCTTCTCGATCAAATCCTTATTTGATCATTCTCTTTCCATCGATACCCATCTCTACCCTAGAGATGGTTTCCAATAGATTAGGATCGTCCTTCTAACTGGAACCAATCCACTCAATCAAAATCGATCTAATCGTCAAGCTTACTAGTGTTTCTGAATCCAATTCAGTCTTGGGTCTGAAATCATATCCTGTGACATACTCTAGTTGCTTCCATCCTAGAAACAAAACCCCTAAACTGGCATGTCTCCTACTCAATGCAACTAGTACTACACCCAAATCCTTTACTATGATCACTCTGCCCCATGGAGTCATGGCGACTCCACTGCACTGATCCATAGTCACTAGTCCTTTGCTATGTCCACTCTGCCCCATGAAGTCATAACAACTCCACTGCACTGGCTCATAGCCTTACTAATCCTTTACTATATCCACTTTGCCACTCGAGTCATGACGACTCTACTGCACTGGCTCATAGTCTTACTACAATCACTTTGTTCCCCATCGCTAGAACCCTATAGGTGATAGTCTACTCAAGAGAAGAAAGATAGGAACAAACATAGCAACCATAACATCCATCAAACAAATCCTATCTATCACCTGCTAAAGTCATAAACACATCGACACCTACATGACTGGTCTAACCAATCCCAATATGTCGATTCTAGCATGTCTGGTCCAACCAACATCACTAACTAATGGAAGCCCAGCCCCCATACATACACCGATGCCTACTTGACTGGTCCAACCAATCCCAGGCTAATGGAAGCCCCGCCTCCCTTCGGACTACCGTATGTCCAACGTACGTTTATCCTCCAAGGATAATTAAACTAATGGAAGCCCAGCCTCCAATCGGACTACCGTACGTCCAACGTACGTTTATCCTCCAAGGATAACTATATCACGTCCAACGGATCCAAGGTAACGGGCGTCCCCAGATACCCCTGCTTTTAGTCCTCCTAAAATACTTGAGTCCAACCCAAGTCTATCCATTATCTTGCTGCCCTCTCGAGTCCAACTCGAGCTGAATCCAATTCCTTGCAGCCTTCTCGAGTCTAACTCGAGTCAATCTCCTAGAGATAAACTAGACTCATCCAATGAATCTCGTACTGCACGTCCAACGTACATTCACCTTCCAAAGGTAAACTAGACCCACCTAGTGAGTCTAGGTACTCTACCTACGAGTCCAAGTCCAACGTGAAACTCTCCTATGTTCGCTGAATCTCCAAGATCAACGAGCTTCCCACAATGTTCCAAGCATACTTCAAATCTAATGTGAAGTATTTCCATATTTGTTATATCACCATGACTAACGAACTCGCCCCATTTTTCTTTTACGAGTTCAAGTCTAACTTGAATCGTCCTAATCTTCGTTGCATCTTCCATGATCAACGAACACATCCTATTCTTTCAAAAAGAACATCAACATAGGGTCCTAACCAATCCATTACTCTGCATCTTTCCCGAGTCCCACTCGAGCAAGCTCATAACCCTATCGAGTCTAACTCTAGGCAGTCTATACCGTTGAACAGTCTTATCATGTTCCGTCTGCCCATCACTCCTCGAGTGAACCAAGATATCATCCAATGAAAAATCACAACAACTATTTACCCCTCACGCAACCCATCCTAGTCGAAATTGACATTCCCCAAGCACAAGCCCCAAAGGCCTAAACCAATATCAGACAAGCACCCAAGGAACATCTCCTGCGAGTTCGGACAATCCACATGAGGTGATACTAGCAAAACAATCTAGCACTGGAGTACTCATTTGCCTCCCAGAGACAACTAGAACTTACTGCAACGATAACCTCTTAGCTTTCTTAACTCCAGTTACTATCGCCATCACTAGGTAGGTACCTAATACCACCCTATTCCTTTGGAGTAGATCGACTCCCCAAAATAATGCTAAACCCAGTAAAGCCCAAAACAAAGCAATCACAAGGAAACATACATCCATGACTCGATAAGACCACATTAACAAATCATGCCAAAACTAGTCGAACCACCAATCGGGTTCGTCACTACTAAAGGTCTATCGACTAACTCAGGTTTGTCAAACAAAACCCGATCAAAATTTCTTAAATAGAAAGCATACCTCGAATAACAACACCTTTTTCCTTCTGCGCCGCAGTTGGGGCATTTGACGAAGAAGGAGCAGCATTGATAGCATACGCTTTCACAATCTGCTTCTCCCTAGGAGGTTGTGGGCAAGCATCCTTGTGATGTCCCGCCTGGCCGCAGTTAAAGCACTTCCTTTCCCCAGGCTTTTCTCGACAATCTCTGGCGTAATGGCCCTTCTTGCCACAACTAAAGCATTCGCCATCTTTCTTATTTTTCTTACTCTGACCATCCTTGGTCGGGTTCTGCTTCCTCTTGTTCTGGGAATTCTTCTTGCCTTCACGGCCTGCTTGCGGCTTTGGCTCCTCTGCAGATGCCGTAGCAACTTCGGCCTTCGGCTTAGGGAAAAGGCTCTCTGACCTTAATGCCTTTCCTACAATAGACTCGAACGTCTCATCGATATGGTTTATAAGTCTTTCCCCCAAGTACCCATCCAAGCCAGTTATGAACTTCTCAATCTTCTTTTCGACTGTATCGATAAGGGACCATCCATATTTCGATAAAGTGTCGAATTCAGCGATATACTCCGAGACTGCTCTACCGTTCTCCTTAAGCTCCAAGAACTTCTTCAACAGTTCTGATTTATGAGCAGCTGGAATAAACTTATCACAAAAGCGAGTCTTAAACTGATTCCAAGTAACTTGATCTTCTGGAGTAGCTGTTCTAATGGCATTCCACCAATTCATCGCTCGCCCTTGCAGCTGACGAGACGCTAGCCTTCTCTTCATCGCATCCTCAAGACCCAAGTCGTCGAAGATACGATCACAGCTATCCAACCAATCCTGAACATCTGTGGCCGACTCCGTTCCGTGGAACGGCTTCCCACCAAGGTTAGTGTAATCCTTGCACAACTTGGCGAAATCGACCCTAGGCGCCTGCACCACTGGACCACCACCATTTCCGGGATTGGGAACTGCTCCCTGGACATCTCTAAGCATGTCTCTCATGAGGTTGGTAAACATCGCCCTCATGTCAGCGGCATTCCCATTATTGGCCCCTCTACCGGTACCTCTAACATATCGGATCATCGTTAATCTGTAAAAGGGAAACGATTAACGACCCCATAGTGGTGCTAGTGCAGTACAACTTCATTCTTATACTACTAATAGTATATATATACATAGCTTTTGAAAACCAAAGTAATCACAAATACGCGCTCTCATATACGTACTAACTCTCCCTAGTGTCTTTCCCTAGGTTAACCACGCAACCTAGAGCTCTGATACCAAGTGTGACGGCCCGCCCCGCACCAACCGACATTTACTCCAAAGGTGCGTTGTACACATGTCCAATTGGCACGGAACGGTCGTCAGAAGAAAAGAAAGAAGACGAAGAATCAACAAAGAACCTGTAGAATGTCTCACAGCGCATAGAATAAAATATAATAATAACATACTTGACATAAAACAGGTGAGACAGTGCATAAGCTGAAACAACTAACATAGCAGCGGAAAATATAAGTACAGCTTATGATCCAAAGTTAAACATTATTACAACTTTTCAAACTGTCTCAAAGCAAAAGCAAGATAAAGGAGGTACACTACTAATGCCCAAGTAGCGACCACCAACGACACAGGGAGAATATCTATATATCATACGTGGAAGCCTCCTGCTCGCCTCCGAATCAGCTACTCGCGCATCACCAGCTAACCATAACCTGTCTCTAGTCTGCTCGTGTGAGCACCCATAGTAATAAGAAGAGACATAAAACTCTGGGTCAGACATAAAGCCTGGTATGAGCGATAAGCATCTAAACAGAATAATAATAGGTATAATCCAATCATACCTGAACCTGGACCTGCAACCAAAGAGTTAGCACTACATACTGTACAACACTCTAAGGTGCCCTTTCAAATGGTGTAAAGATAATGGGGGTGGGGTGTGCATGTCATAGTGATATCAAACAATCAAGCATAGCAATCATCCTCACATCCCTCACTCAGTGCGTAAAGCATACGATATCCACTACTTTGGTCACCTAATACTTTGGGCCATGACGGAATCCAATCCCGTGTAACTATCACTACAAGCCCACTATCCATCTCTCAGTGGTGAACCAGAGTTATGAATACCGACAACCCTTTTGCACACGTCCCGCAGCAAAGCCCAACCATGAAGCGAACTCATTGATTCCCAACTGGTTCCGGGATCCTGAGCTCTAACTTCCATTTGGACTACCTTTGCATCTCGGGTTATTGGTCATCACAGGATCGGTCTTCATCTACTTTACTCCGCTCCAGGTCGTATCGTGGTCACCAGCTCCCCTCGGATCGTGTCGCAACATCCCATACGGGTCGGTTCGCACCCCTGTAGTTCGAGCTGAATTCCTCCATTCGGATCGTGCTCACCTGTGCGGATCGGATCGTGGTCGCTTGCTCGGATCGGTTCGTGGCCTCCGGATCGTGGGAACCATTCGTGAGCGGATCGGGTCGTGGTCCATAGCTCGTGACGCTTCCCTGGGATCATGATGCTCCTTCCCCTTCAGATCGCCTGGTTCGGATCGTGACACATAAGTCAGCTCGTGGTTGGAGGCACAACTCAAGGCATCAGTTCGTTCAAGCTCCACGGTTCGGATCGCGCCGCCTTCACCAGGTTGGGTCGTGGCGTTTGAGCTAGAGCGGATCGTGGAGTGTGATATGCGATCGGGTCGGGTCGCGACTTCCTTCATGCGATCCGATCCGGTCCTGTACATTTTCCTGCAACTTCTTCCAGCGACTGTTTACGCCATTCGACGGCGTTTTTGACCAATCTAACTATTCTAATCAATCGCAAAGCAAACCATACAGTCATAGAAACATGTAGAAACATCCACAAACAGCAAAACAACAATATGATATGTCAAAACGGATCAAACATACCCAAAAACCCATATTTTCCCCTTAAGCGTATTTAAGCAAATCTAACAATAGGATTAGCAAAACTTAACCAAATTAGCCAATTTTTCTAACAGAGGCTTAAAATAATATTTATGAATTTCTGCATATTTTTCCAGATTTTTAACATGCATAATTTCGCTAATTATCACTAATCACCCCATAATCCCCCAAAATCCGGGATTAACAAAATTAGTCGAAATTAACCCAAATTCATATCAGAGGCATAAAATGATGTTTTAGAATTTTAGGAATTTTTCTAGATTTTTCTGAGCCATAGTTTCGCTAATTTTCGTTAATTACCATAACTAGCCATAATTAGTGAAGAACAATGCAAATCACTCACCTTTGCCACAAATTAAACTATAGATCTGAAATGTCCTCTGATTTGGATCCAATCCCTATGTGTTCCAGCAGCTCTATCCCAAATTTGACGTTGATTTGCCTTGATTTGATGTAGATTAGGCCAAAACTTGATTAGAAAGTGATTAGAAGGTGATTTGGGTGTTGGAGGTCATGGCTAGAGCTCAAAGGAGGTTTGTGGTGGCTGGAAAATGAATGAAGAATCATTTTCTAAACCCTAGCAGCCCTCAAATACCTCTAAACCCGAAATCCCCCCATTGGGCCTAGTTGCTAATTACCCGGTTAAGCCCAATTAGCTGAAAATAACCCTTTAAACCTTAATTCAGCCATATCTCCCAAACGGTAAGTCCGTTTGGCTATTACGACCACTCTACGGAAAGAGAAACCATCATTCGAATCCAATGGAAGTGGTTTCAGGTCAAAACTACTTTCCAGTCAAAAGTTATGGCCAAAACAGTACCAACTAGGGGCAAAACGGTCATTTAAAAATCGACAAAAATCATGAACATGGGAAATGACCCCAATAATCGTCTCCCAAAGTTACATGACTATACGACTTCATATGTTAAAGAAATAAATATTCTACGATCCCATGATGCGTAGAATACGGGTCGTTACATATAATTTGAGAACTTAAAATCAAATTTATTTTTGAGCATGGCTTCGAAATATAAAGTTTGAATTTTTAATTTAAATCATTAATTAATTTTGTTTCGTATGGAATGTCAAATTTATTTTGAAACAACAATAGTTGAAATACGATTAATGTAATAAAAAGGAAGAAATAAATCATGGAATAAAATACGCGTATTATCGCGTTCACATTAAAGTGAATTTATTGTTAATAATTGTTCAATTTATAACATGATAAAATAAGTAAACAATGTTGTATATCGTTCACTAGTAATGTTCGTTCAGCCATGAACTTTTATTCAGCAACGTTTGAACCATTTCCGTGGTTCAACCCACCGTTTAAAACTGACCAAAATATTATAATTTCGGACCAAATATACCATCGATACCCAACGATAACCAACGATACCAATGATACCATGGCACTTCGATAACCCACAATACCAACGATACCAACGATAACCCACCGTGGTCCCCTGCTTTGAGTCCGCTAGAACACTTCGATAACCAACGATCCCATGGTACACCAAATCTGTCAAGCCTTTCATCTCGGCGAATCAATTCATTGTCGAACCATTCCATTATTATTCATGATTTGACTCCCATCCTGTCAATCCGTCATCATATTGGATCGTATATCCAACCACGATCGTTGTTACACCAATCCGGCTTCGACCACTCCAATGCGAGTTCACAATCAAAGTGCCATCAATCTTTGAGTTGCACACCATCCATATGAAGGACATTTCCAACCAAACTTCAGCAGCAACCTCAAGAAGTCACCAAAGTCAAGCTCCCCAAAATTCATACCTATGTGGCCCTCCCTTATGGGTCGGTCCCGAGCTATCCACTTAGCCAATTTTGGCTAAGTGGTCGACCCGTAGCCATCCTTGCCTCGAGCATGTTCTTCCAGTCCAATCTCCAAACGTTTCGACGTATCATTAAAACATAGCTAGATTTATTTTTCTGGAATTTTTAGAGTCAGTATGTGGCCCCGAGAAGTTAAAATGTATGTTTAAATTCAATATATATTGATTTATATTTTAATTTTGATGAAAACTGGCTGAAACATTTGGACTGGCTTACGAAACATATCCCATTGTGTTCAGAATGGGGGTACTTAGCTAGAGGCGACATTCGTTGGGGTTTGTTTGGAGGTTGGACGCAAGAACTTCATGGTTTAGTGATAAATGTAATTAAATATTATTATTTAATATCCTATATAACCCTATCTAACTTAAAACCCCAGGACCATCTGAGAAAATGCGCAGCCACCAAATACAAACGGAGGACCATCTGAGAAAATGCGCAGCCACCAAATACAAACGGAAGGCCGATTTCTTTTGGAGTAAATCCCTTCCAATCTTCCAAACCTTGGTGAATTACTCGAATCTTCTAAAGCAAAATCGAAGAGGTCATCAAGCTTGAAATGATGAACGGTAATGATCGCTTCTAGTAAATCATGGCGATCAGAAATGGCCTCTAAAGGGGCACCGTAAGTGGTGATTTCTGGTGAGGAAGGGTGGCGCGAGCTCCACATAGATGGTCGGAACAGTTGCGCGACGAAGAGGGCTACGTAGGGACGGTCGGCAATCCACCTCCAGTGGCTCCAGCTGACGGCGACGGCGGCGGATTGGTTCGGATGATGGGTTTCGCGAATAACAGATGGTACAGGAAGATGCAGTTAACACTTTAATTAATTTATTAATTTATTAATTAGTTTAATTAATTTTAATAACGTAATTAAAGTTCAAAAATAGCATTGTAAATAACATTAATTTTGTAAATATAAAATAGCATTAATTTTGTATATATAAATAGTGTTGTTTTAAGACATAAAGATTATTGTTTTAAAAATAGAATTTTTACATAAATATTATTATTTTAAAAATTCAATTTTTACATAAATAACATTGTCATAAAAATATGTTTTTTAAAAATAAATAACATTGATTTATTTTTAGATTTTTAAATTTGGAAAAAAACATAAAACAAAAATAGGATTTTTATATATGACTTTGTAATGAAAAATATGCTTTATATATATACATAAAGTAAATAAAAATATGATTTTTTTAATATAAAGATAGCGTTGTAAAAATCTAATTTTCTGTATATATCATTGAAATAAAAATATGAATTATATATATAACTTTGATATTAAAAATGTGATTTTTAAAAATGAAATAGCTTCAATAAAAATGCAATTTTTATTATGAAATAGTTTTAAAATAAAAAATATGATTTTTACTATGTATATAAAACAACATTAAAAATGTGATTTTTTTTAATACAAATTGTGTGAAACAGATTCCGTTGGAAACACGGTGAAGAACACTACGCGAGGAAGCAAACGAAACAGAAATCATCAGTTAAAAATTGATGGAGTGTAAACCAAAGGTGAGAACACCTTCGCACTCTATTTATTTTACAGTTAAATATATACTAGGATGCAGATGGTGTTTAGTAGCACCCAACACTATTTATTGTACAAACCATGAATGTTTATTTGGACTGTATTGTGTGTTGTTTGTGATGTTGAAATGATTAACATATTAAAAATAATGTTAACATTAATGTGGTAGTTGAAATTAAATTATAAATATTTATTTATAATTTAAACAGTGAAAATTGGTTAAATAGAAAATTCAAATCGAATTAGAATTGGTTAAATTTTTTAACCAATGATTTATTTAAAACAAACTGTTGTTGTTTGAAAACCCCACACGGGTGTTGGGATGATATTGGACATACACTAGTCCCAAAATTTAGTTGTATGTTAATCGATGGATTGACAGGCTGTGGTGAGCGTTATTTATTTATTTTAATGCTCACACAGTTGTAAATTTCACTCTGGATATGAATGGACTGTTTATTGATTATTTATAATTATTGTTGAATACATGCGATATATGAAATCCGTATAATTAAAATTATATGGTAATTGATTGAGTCGCATTCCGATTCAGAAATAAAGAATATTTTAAAATAATGAATATTTCATATATAATATTTATGTGTTGAATAAAATGTTTGAACAATAAAAATATCATTTTTATTGAATGTATAAACTATATAAAATATTCATGTGTTGAATAAAATGTTTGAACAATTAAAATAGTTATGTAGTAAAACACCATTTTTACCTGAATGGGTTTACCGATTGATTTTATTCATTTTATAATGAATAAAGAAAAGAAGTGATTTCAAAATCTAATATTTTGAAAATATTATCATTTTAATACGATAATGATATAGAATATTCAATTTTGATTTAAAATTGAAAAGAAGTTGGAATCATTTTAAAACGAAATTATAATATTTTATAAAATACATTTTAAATGGAAATCGATGAAATTTAATATATATATATATATTATATATATATTTAATGGCCTGAATAGAACGAGCCTCGCAGCGACCGTTCGCGAATTTCGACCATTAATTTCCAATTGACGTAACGGGAGATCCGACGGTCGGATTCTCCTAAAACCAAAACCGTTGGGTTCGCATCGAAAAGAACTTTCCAATAAATATAAGAGATTTGCAATCTAACGGTTGGATTTGGAATTATGTCCAAATCAAATTCGAAAAAGGTCGCTATGGATGCAGTTCGGTGGCCATTATTGGAAACCGACTATAAGGGCCTAAATAAAATTATTAAAAAATATAGAAAAATTATGTAAAATCATAATAAATGATTTGGAAAGATTTTGGGTGAAAATTCCAAGTTTGAAAAGATTAAAATATATTTTTATCGAAATGAACTAGTTATTAACTAGAATAATAATCCAATGTTTTTTTATAATAAATAAATTGGATTTGTAAATGGTTTTAACATAACTAGAATTTTCCAGTATGAATTGGAATGGAAATCATATTTGGGATATTCCGATATTGGATTCCGTGATTATAAAGATATTGTAGAGGAATTTGGAAGATATATAAATATCGTTATTCCCAATACGATATTTGTTGATTTCAGAATTTGATATTGAATATAAGCTGATATAACTTCTATTCAGAGCCTTTTATTTAATGCCAAATTGGGTTTTGGGTTTGTCGTCAATGGTGTCTCAAATAACACTATTCTTAAACCCAGTTGAGAAAAGAATAAATCTTTAAATTAAGTTTTAACGAAGTTTTTCAATTAATTAAGACTTAGAGAAATTTACCAATTAATTAATATTTAATTGGAATTGAAATGAAAGTTGATTGTGGGTTTATCGTGAACTGTGTTTTAAACGACATTTGTTCTTTAACCCAATTAACAGTGAAAATATAATTCGGAATTTATAAATATTTTAAGAAGATTTAAATGGAAATTTTTCCAAAGTAAAGTTTTCCTATTTGATATATTAAATTGGAATTGAATGGAATTCGATTTGGTAATGATCGAGATAAGCTTCTGTGGATGAGGACTGTTACTATATATGGAATTTAAAAGGACTTGCCAATATTCCATTTGTAATTAGTCTGATACGGGGATTTATATCGATTATATACTGTTATGATTTTCCGTGTAGGTTCCATTTTGATGGAAGATGATTTTGGGTTTATCGTGAACTATGTTTTAAATGACATTGGTTCTTTAACCGAATTAAAGACAAGATTAATTTCTTAAAGTTGAATAATCATAAAGTAATGATTTTTGATATTAAAACCAAATTGGTGTTTTAATAAATTTTTGATTAGATTGAAATGGGAATGAGATAATTAAATTTATCGAATTCTTGAAATGATCGAGAATGGAGTACCGCCAGTTTTACTCCAGGCGATAGTTAAATCTTTAATTAGATTTGAATGTGAAAGGGTAATTAATTTTACTCAGATCACAGTGGGTGTTATATATGGAGTTCTACCAATTTTTCTCCATGGGATGAACAAGTTGGGATTGGGAAATAATAAATGATTACTGCGATAAGGTTCGATAATCTCGACTAGTTAATAAAATCTGTTGAAATTGATATCCAAAGGAAGAATTAAGAATAAATTTGAAAGAATTTATCTTTGATAAAATTAATAGGAACATTCCCCAAATAATGTGAATATTCTATTAAAAGAATATTCTGAATTGGAATGAGGCATATGATGTGCTTTTATAGCACTTGATTATTGATTATAAAATACGCGAGTTATTCGGAAAGACCGGGTTTAACCCATTCCGAATAATAACTACGACGATAAAAAGTCGACGATGAAGATGGTGGTTGAAGACCGGAGTTCTTTACATCGTTTAGATGATTACTGATGTCTTGATTGGGCTGTACACCCAAGACAAGGTTATAAGTGGTGATCATCCAGACGTACTTAGAGATCGACCGGATATGCGAGGACCTCTCTCCTGTATTGGACATATGGGACGAGGAATAAGGTGCCTCCGGTTTCATTCAGACCTAGAACGGACTTGTAAATGAATGTGTGTCTGACATTGGATTTCATTCTGTGCTAATTGATTTCTATTAAATATATATCTATTTGGTGGCGGAGAATTTATTCTCTTGCTTAACACTCTTCTCTGAGAAGTACGAGCTTAGAGGTTATATATTGATAGACACCAGTTGTATGGCGTGAATTGTCAATGTGGCATGCCAAGATGCAAATGATCAAGGCTTTTGTTGAGAAGCAGAGTCTTATGGTTGATGATCAAAGCACAGCTTTAATTAGCATAGCTTTTTGTATAGCGTTACTTCGCGAGCCTCATACCCCGGTATGAACCAGAAATGGGAGAAGGACCCCAGGGAGGACATGCATTTCTTTCTAGCTAGAAGTGGTGTCATGGTATGGAGCCCAGACATTTTTACTTCTGTGGATGATGGAAAGCGAGGTACCTTGGATATTGAGTCCTAGTGGCTCAGATTTTATGCCCCTAGGGCTGGGAAACATATTGTTCAGGAATTGCCAATCCACTAAAGTAAGTGTGGACCGGCCCTGGCGCTCCTAGGTGCAGTTGCGGCTGTATCTAGAGGCTCGGGCTAGAGATTCTCAAATTCGGTAAGGTTGATCCCTTGCCTTGGTTCATGATGGAAACCCAACTTCTAATACGCGACTTTTCGGTTTTAATTGTAGAACTAGAATGGCGACATAGTAGGATAAGGTACTATGCCGTCTATGATTGATACATTTATATTTGAAGTTGTTTTTGACACTATGCACATATAATATCAAATAATTTTGTTTTATACATATCAAGCATGTTTGTCTATTATAAGGTAAAACTCTATCCTCCGGCTTGTGTTGCATTGTGTGATGGGACTTGAGTCTTATAATAGCTTCATTTTTCTAAAGAGCATTGCGTTGTTTTATTCTAAACTAAGATTCATGTGGAGTAAACCCGTTCTGTGTTATACAATGTGGTTGTAATAACCCGGAAATCTGGGCCAGTTTAAAATTTTTATTTTGGCAATTTTAGCGAATTTTGATTATTTAAAATGAATTATTTTAAATAATAACGACGAGAAATTTATTTTGAATAGAATTCGAACGTATATATTTATATAGATCGTCGTTAGAATATAAATAATTATTTATATTTATAAAAGGAATTGAAAACGGCGCGGTAGTTCGCTAATTCGATTTCAAACTTCAAATGAATGTACCGGGTGCAAAATAAACCGGATTTTAGTGAAACCAAAAATAATTGAATCTAATTGAGAATATCTTTCCAACAAATCCGAAAAATCAAAATTTCATAGCGGGAATCAAAAGATATGTCCAGTTGAAAATTCTGAATAGTCGCTATGGAATTCAGGCCCTTAAAAATGGGAATTTTGCAAACGACCTTGGATTTCGACGAAACTAGTTTTGTTAGGACCGTATCGTCAATACGAAGCTAGAAAATATTTTTCGGGAATTTTTCGAGTTAGTATGTGACCCCAGTGAATTGAAATGTGCTTTCAAATTCAATATATAGAGTTATATGTTGATTTTAACGGAAACTGATCGAAACGGTCGAATCAACTTATGGTACATATCCCATTGTGTTCGGAATGGGGGTGAAACGCTATGGACGACAGGCGGTGGGCCTCGTTTCGAGGTCGAAATAAAAAGTCAACTTTTTTTGAAATTAAATAATAATAAAAAAAACTCTCCCCTTACATCACTCAGAACCCCCCCCCCCCCCGATTAAATCAGAAATCGAAAGAAAGGAAAAAAAAGACGACGAAGCAGTGGGAGGAGCCGCCGCTCCTCCTAGCAGCGCCGCCGCGCGCCGCCATCAGGGCGGAGCCCCCTCTCGCACCTCCCCCTTCCGTTCATCTCCTCCCTTCTGCGAAACCGAACCCCCCCCCCCCAAAGCCCCTCTGAGCCTCGCATCTCCCCCTTCCTCCGCCTCCTTTCTTCTCCTCCTCCCCTTCTTCTTCTCCGACCGTGCCTCCCCACTCCCCCATCATTTCTGCGCAACCTCCGGCGAACTCCACAGACCCCCCCTCGAAGTTCAACAGCAAAAACCACCCCTCCTCTCATTAAAAATGTAAGTTTTATGTATTTATTTTTATTTGTTTACTATGAAGTTGTTATTATGAGTTTAAAAATCGTTTTTAGCATAAAATAAAATCAGTTTTTATATATATTATGGCCTTAAAAAGAAATGATTTTTAATAATAAAAAGAGAAGATTTTTATATGATAAAACATGTGATTTTTAGAAACTGAAAATATACGATTGTTATTTGTGTAAAGGCAAGATCTTTGTTTGTTTAATGTTTTGATTTCTCCTAGTAGAAAGAATGGATTTTTCATGGCAAAAAGATTGATTGTTAAATTAGAAAAGGTGAGATTTTGAAATAGGGAAAAATATAATCTTTATATGGTTATGATAATAAAAATATCATCTTTATATAAGTAGCGAAATAAAAATCTGATTTTTATTATATATACGTTGAAATAAAAATGTGATTTTTATAGTGATGAAATAGAAAAGGCGAAATCTTTATATGAAGAATAGCGTGATAAAAATAGAATTTTTATCTATATAGTAACGATGTGAAAATAGAATTTTTATCTATATAGTAACGATGTGAAAATAGAATTCTTATCTATGTAGTAGTAGTATAAAAATTCGATTTGTATATATTGAATAGCAAAGTAAAAATTCGATTTTTATATATTGAATAACAAAGTATAAAAATTCGATTTTTCTATATTGAATAGCAAAGTAAAAATTTGATTTTTCTATATTGAATAGCAAAGTAAAAATTCGATTTTTATATATTGAATAGCAAAGTAAAAATTCGATTTTTATATATTGACATAGCGAAGTAAAAATTCGATTTTTATATATGTAGAGAGTACGGGCAGTGAAAATTGACAAGAGGCAAGAACGACGAAGATTCCTACATAAGAAGAGTCGTGGGATCGGATAGCTATCTGTGAGAACTTCTCACCTTTTAATTTTATTTTTCTAGTTGAAATATATACTAGGATGCAGACGGTGTTTAGTAGCACCCGACACCCGTCGTCCATAGACCATGGACGGCTTGTATGCTTGTTTGTTTGATTTTGATGTGTAGTTGATTGTGTGATGTGATGTGAAATGAAATAAAATATTTTATAGTGGAAAATATTTTATAGTTAAAAATAGAATTTTTAACGTGTATATGAAATGAAATAAAAATAAACAGATCGGACGATTTGTTTATATACACACATTTGACTGATATTGATTGGGACGATAAATTTTACACATCGCCCAACTGTACAAATAAAATCTGTGTTTGATTGTTTGAAACCCCACACGGGTATTGGGATGATATTTGACGTACACTAATCCCGATTGTTTAGTTGTATGTCGATCGATTGATTGACAGACTGTTATAAGCGTTGAATATTTATATTTGATGCTTATACAGTGTAGAATGCATTTTGGATGATGGTTGATTATTCATCGTTGTTATTGTATACATGTGTTGTAGAAAATCCATATAATTAACATTATATGGTAATTGATTGGGCTTCAATCCAGTTTTGAATAGAAATATTTGAAAAAGAAATATTTGAATAGAAATATTTGAAAAAAAATATTTGAAAAAAAAAATATATTTGAATAGAAATATTTGAAAAGGAAATGTTTGAAATAGAATTTTTGAAAATAGAAATATATGAAGCCGTGTTGATTAGACTGACGCCATTTTGACGTGAACGATATTTATATCGATTTTATTCATTTTATAATGAATATCGAAAGTGATTTCAAAATCTGATATTTTGAAAAGAATTGAAATTCGAATTAAATTGAATAGAAATGAAAACGAACTGAAATTGAATGAAAAATCGATTTGAATTGAAATCAATTTGAAATAAATTTAAAACGAATTTGCAAGGGAAAATGCAATTTTGATTTGAAATTGAATATGAAGTTGAAACCGTTTTGAAAATGAATTTAAAACGATTTATAAAGCACGTTTTGGATTGAAATCGACGAAGTATATATTATATATATAATATAATGGCCTGAATAGAACGCGCCGCGCCGCGGCAGTTCGCGAATTTCGACCATTGACTTCGAATGGATATTGCGGGAGATCCGACCGTCGGATTCTCCTAAAACTGGAACCGTTGGGTTCGTATCGAAAAGAGCTTTCTAACGAATACTATAAATTTGAAATCTAATGGTTGGATTTGGAATTATGTCCAAATCAAATTTGGAAAAGGTCGCTAAAAGTGCAGTTCGATGGCCGTTGATGGAAATCGACTGTACGGGCCTTGATAAAATTATTAAAAATATCAATAATTTGTGTAAAATCATAAGAAATGATTTGTGAAGATTTGGGATGAAAAAACTCCATATTTGAAAAGATAAAAATAGATTTTTATCGAAATGAACTAGTTTTGAACTAGAATTAAAATTCTATTTATTTTTAAATAAATAAATTGAATTTGAAAATGGTTTTGAAAGTAACCAGAATTTCCAATAATTGAATTGGAATGGATTTGAATCGAAATGGTCTTTGGATTATTTCGATGTTGGATTTCGTGATTACACAGATATTGTTATGGAAATTTGAAAGATATATTTATATCGTTATTTCCAATACGATATTTGTTGGTCGTAGAATTTGATATTGAATGTAAGCCGATATATTTTCTATTCAGAGCCTTGTATTTAATATCAAATGAGATTTGGGTTTGTCGTGAATGGTGTCTTCATTAACACTGTTCTTAAGCCCAGTTGAGAAAAGATTAAATCTTTTATTTAGATTTAATGAAGTGTGCCAATTAAATAATATTTAATTGGAATTGAATTGATATTGATTTTTGGGTTTATCGTGAACAGTGTTTTAAATAACACTTGTTCTTTAACCCGATAATTAATGAATGTGATTTTGGGTTTATTATGAGCCGTGTTTTAAATGACATTGGTTCTTTAACCCAGTTAAAGACAGGATTTTGATTTCTGTGAAGATTAAAACTAAGTGGAGTTTTAATGAATCTTTAATTAAATTGAAAAGATCAGGAATGGAGTATCACCAGTTTTACTCCAGGCGATAGTTAAATCTTTAATTAGATTTGAACGTGAAATGGTAATTGAATTTACTGATAACACCGTGGTGTTAGATATGAAGTATGACCAGTTTTACTTCATGGGATGAATAGGTTGGGATTGGGAAATTAAAATAAATGATTACTTCGGTGTGGTTCGCTAATCCCGACTAGTTTGAATTGATATTCAAAGGAGGTTAAAGAATAAATTTAAAGAATTTATCTTTGATAAAATTAATGGGAACCTTTCCCAAAATATAAGAATATTTGAATAAAAGAATATTCTGAATTGGAAAGAGGCGTATGTTGTGTTTGTGTAACATGTGTTTATTATATATATACGCGAGTTGTTCAGAAAGACCGGGTTTATCCCATTCCGAATAACTGATTCGACGTGGTGTCGAAGATGAAGACGGTGGTTGAATACCGGAGGTCTTCACGTCGTTTGGATAATTACTGATGGTCTTGATTGGGCTGTACACCCGAGAAGATGGAAACAGTTGGTGATCGTCCAGACGTACTTGGAGATCGATGGATATGCGGGGTACTAGGTGCCTCCGGTTTCGTTCAGTCCCAGAACGGACTTGTAAATGGACTGTGTGTCTGACATTGGATTTTAGTCTGTGTGATTGATTTCTATTAAATATATATCTATTTGGCGGCGGAGAATTATTCTCTTGCTTAACGCCCTTCTCTGAAACGTACGAGCTCAGGGGTTATATATTGATGGATATCAATCGCATGGAGTGGATTGCCTGTGTGGCATGCCTAAATGGCAATTGATCAAGGCTTCTGTTGAAAAGCAAAGTCTTGTGGATGATGATCAAAGTAAGGCCTGTGTGGCATAGCTTTGTGTAGCGTTGATTCGCGAGCCTCGCACCCCGGTTGTGAACCAAAAACGGGAGAAGGACCTCAGGGAGGGCATGCGTTTCTTTCTAGCTAGGGTGGTGTCAGTGACCTACCAGCCCTGACATTTATATACTTTTCACCTGTGTGGTTGTTGCTGTTGCGAGGTGCCTCGGTTAGATCGGACGATCCGGGTCCGATGGAGCCATTCATTGGCTCATTTACGCCCCAAAGGGCGGGGAAACACAGTGTTCAGGCATTTTAATCCACATCGGTGGACCGGCCCTGTCGCTCCTAGGGACGATGCGTTCTGTTCCTGAGACACGGGCTAGAGCGTCTCGAATCGGTTGAGGACTATCTTTTGCCTCGGTTCATAGACGGAAATCCAATTTCCCAATACGTGACATTTGCGGTTTTAATTGTAGAACTAGTATGGCGACATGATATATGGTACCCATGCCCACTATGATTGATACTTATGATTTGAAATTGTTTTATACACTATACACTGATAATAGTATCAAATGATTTGTTTTAAAACCCCCGGCTTGCGTTGCATTGTGTGATAGGACCTGGGTCTTATAACAGCTTCATTTTTCTCTATTTAGCATTGCGCTGTTTGTTTTATGCACTGGTATTCTTGGGAGGAAACCCGTTCCGTGTTATACGGCGTGGTCCCTTGATTCACCTAACTTTAAAATAAAGATTATTAACTGTTTTAGTTCTCACACCAGTCACATGACTGACCTGGAGTTTATTGTTTTAACCTAAACTCTGGGTGCCCTTATTTTGACACGGGCAACTAGTAGTTTTGGTTTTGCAGATTTATATTCACAGGATCCTGGTTTACAGCTGGAATGATATCCGGAAAGCTTTGTATCCATATATCTCTTCTAGTTTTGTATTGTATTATTTTCCGCTGCTGTGTAATGTATTTAAATCTCTGATATTTCTGTGTAATATTCATTTATACTCTGTATATTCTTGTAATATGATGGATTGTTGTAATTAACAATGAAATGTTCTTCCGTCTGCGTTCTATTTTGTCGTGTTCTCAAAACAATTCGTTCTTTCTCTTCTCTTCGGAGACCGGGGAAGTTTGGGTCGTTTCAACGTGGTATCAGAGCTTTGGTTTACAAAGCCAGAGAACAGGATACACTAGAACCATACGAAAGAATTCATCAGATATTGGATTAGTAATATCCAATTAGAATGACTCGTTAGAGATAGGATCAGTAGTATCCTAGAACGAGTGTGAAGAGTATATTTTTCAAATGAAAACAATTTTGTTTTGAAAATTGAAACCATTTTATACGTATTTGACTATTTATTTATTTTGATTTGGACAATCCGATATATAAAGATTTTGCATATACGTCCTGCAAACGTGTATTCGAAGTTTTAATATATTGGATAGATATAGAATCACTCTAGTTTCCCGGGGGTAATTCTGGTGATGGGGCACCGTCGCCAGTATTTATTTTCGAGTGACGAAAGTGAGATTTCCATATATTTCCAATTGACTAGTGTGAGAACCGAAACTAGATAGGGCTTATTGTTGTGATTTGGCATCAAAAATATGATTTTTGACTATGTATCAAAGTTATGCATTTGAAATGATAACCAACTAATTGATTGATGGTTGTGTTGTTGATTATTGGTTGATTTATTAAAATTTGAACCATATAGCCAATTTGAACCAAATGTTGAATTGTATTGAAAATTTGTCGCATGTGCATGCATATACATGTACTTACATTGAACAGGTCATAGCAAGGAGGCTAGAGCAGAGAATAAAATTTGTTTGCCCGACAAATAGGTACATGTTTACTATAATTTACTGTTTTGTTTGGGTGATGATGATTTTATGAGCCGATTGGCTAGCCGCTTGGCTTTTTCTTTTTCTTTTTGAGATCAGAAGGCCTGTATGGAAATTTCGGGATTTTCCCGTGCTCCCGGTGCAGGGGAGGTTATGGCGAAATTTTTCGAAAATTTAGGGTGTTAGCCAAATTTTTGAGATTTTTGAAAAGTTCTTAGAAACTGAAAAGTTGAAGAACTTAAGCCGTAATCAAAACACTGGAAGTTGAGTTGATTTGTGAAACAACTTTCGGCTTCGTTCCTTTTCGGGGACGAAAAGTTTTAAGTGGGGGAGATTGTAATAACCTGGAAATCTGGGCCAGTTTAAAATTTTTATTTTGGCAATTTTAGCGAATTTTGATTATTTAAAATGAATTATTTTAAATAATAACGACGAGAAATTTATTTTGAATAGAATTCGAACGTATATATTTATATAGATCGTCGTTAGAATATAAATAATTATTTATATTTATAAAAGGAATTGAAAACGGCGCGGTAGTTCGATAATTCGATTTCAAACTTCAAATGAATGTATCGGGTGCAAAATAAACCGGATTTTAGTGAAACCAAAAATAATTAAATCTAATTGAGAATATCTTTCCAACAAATCCGAATAATCAAAATTTCATAGCGGGAATCAAAAGATATGTCCAGTTGAAAATTCTGAATAGTCGCTATGGAATTCAGGCCCTTAAAAATGAGAATTTTGCAAACGACCTCGGATTTCGACGAAACTAGTTTTGTTAGAACCGTATCGTCAATACGAAGCTAGAAAATATTTTTCGGGAATTTTTCGAGTTAGTATGTGACCCCAATGAATTGAAATGCGCTTTCAAATTCAATATATAGAGTTATATGTTGATTTTAACGGAAACTGATCGAAACGGTCGAATCAGCTTATGGTACATATCCCATTGTGTTCGGAATGGGGGTGAAACGCTATGGACGACAGGCGGTGGGCCTCGTTTCGAGGTCGAAATAAAAAGTCAACTTTTTTTGAAATTAAATAATAAATAAAAAAACCCTCTCCCCTTACATCACTCAGACCCCCCCCCCCCCCCCGATTAAATCAGAAATCGAAAGAAAGGAAATAAAAAGACGACGAAGCAGGGGGAGGAGCCGCCGCTCCTCCCAGCAGCGCTACCGCGCGCCGCCATCAGGGCGGAGCCCCCTCTCGCACCTCCCCCTTCCGTTCATCTCCTCCCTTCTGCGAAACCGAACCCCCCCCCCCCCAAAGCCCCTCCGAGCCTCGCATCTCCTTCTTCCTCCGCCTCCTTTCTTCTCCTCCTCCCCTTCTTCTTCTCCGACCGCGCCTCCCCACTCCCCCATCATTTCTGCGCAACCTCCGACGAACTCCACAGACCCCCCCCCCTCGAAGTTCAACAGCAAAAACCACCCCTCCTCCCATTAAAAATGTAAGTTTTATGTATATATTTTTATTTGTTTACTATGAAGTTGTTATTATGAGTTTAAAAATCGTTTTTGGCATAAAATAAAATCAGTTTTTATATATATTATGGCCTTAAAAAGAAATGATTTTTAATAATAAAAAGAGAAGATTTTTATATGATAAAACATGTGATTTTTAGAAACTGAAAATATACGATTGTTATTTGTGTAAAGGCAAGATCTTTGTTTGTTTAATGTTTTGATTTCTCCTAGTAGAAAGAATGGATTTTTCATGGCAAAAAGATTGATTGTTAAATTAGAAAAGGTGAGATTTTGAAATAGGGAAAAATATAATCTTTATATGGTTATGATAATAAAAATATCATCTTTATATAAGTAGCGAAATAAAAATCTGATTTTTATTATATATACGTTGAAATAAAAATGTGATTTTTATAGTGATGAAATAGAAAAGGCGAAGTCTTTATATGAATAATAGCGTGATAAAAATAGAATTTTTATCTATATAGTAACGATGTGAAAATAGAATTTTTATCTATATAGTAACGATGTGAAAATAGAATTCTTATCTATGTAGTAGTAGTATAAAAATTCGATTTTTTATATATTGAATAGCAATGTAAAAATTCGATTTTTATATATTGAATAGCAAAGTATAAAAATTCGATTTTTCTATATTGAATAGCAAAGTAAAAATTCGATTTTTCTATATTGAATAGCAAAGTAAAAATTCGATTTTTATATATTGAATAGCAAAGTAAAAATTCGATTTTTATATATGTAGAGAGTACGGGCAGTGAAAATTGACAAGAGGCAAGAACGGCGAAGATTCCTACATAAGAAGAGTCGTGGGATCGGATAGCTATCTGTGAGAACTTCTCACCTTTTAATTTTATTTTTCTTGTTGAAATATATACTAGGATGCAGACGGTGTTTAGTAGCACCCGACACCCGTCGTCCACAGACCATGGACGGCTTGTATGCTTGTTTGTTTGATTTTGATGTGTAGTTGATTATGTGATGTGATGTGAAATGAAATAAAATATTTTATAGTGGAAAATATTTTAAAGTTAAAAATAGAATTTTTAACGTGTATATGAAATGAAATAAAAATAAACAGATCGGACGATTTGTTTATATACACACATTTGACTGATATTGATTAGGACGATAAATTTTACACATCGTCCAACTGCACAAATAAAATCTGTGTTTGATTGTTTGAAACCCCACACGGGTATTGGGATGATATTTGACATTCACTAATCCCGATTGTTTAGTTGTATGTCGATCGATTGATTGACAGACTGTTATAAGCGTTGAATAATTATATTTGATGCTTATACAGTGTAGAATGCACTTTGGATGATGGTTGATTGTTCATCGTTGTTATTTTATACATGTGTTGTAGAAAATCCATATAATTAACATTATATGGTAATTGATTGGGCTTCATTCCAGTTTTGAATAGAAATATTTGAAAAAGAAATATTTGAATAGAAATATTTGAAAAAAATATATTTGAAAAATAATATATTTGAATAGAAATATTTGAAAAGGAAATGTTTGAAATAGAATACTTGAAAATAGAAATATATGAAGCCATGTTGATTAGATTGACGCCATTTTGACGTGAACGATATTTATATCGATTTTATTCATTTTATAATGAATATCGAAAGTGATTTCAAAATCTGATATTTTGAAAAGAATTGAAATTCGAATTAAATTGAATAGAAATGAAAACGAACTGAAATTGAATGAAAAATCGATTTGAATTGAAATCAATTTGAAATGAATTTAAAACGAATTTGCAAGGGAAAATGCAATTTTGATTTGAAATTGAATATGAAGTTGAAAGTGTTTTGAAAATGAATTTAAAACGATTTATAAAGCACGTTTTGAATTGAAATCGACGAAATATATATATTATATATATATAATATAATGGCCTGAATAGAACGCGCCGCGCCGCGGCAGTTCGCGAATTTCGACCATTGACTTCGAATGGATATTGCGGGAGATCCGACCGTCGGATTCTCCTAAAACCGGAACCGTTGGGTTCGTATCGAAAAGAGCTTACTAACGAATACTATAAATTTGAAATCTAACGGTTGGATTTGGAATTATGTCCAAATCAAATTTGGAAAAGGTCGCTATAAGTGCAGTTCGATGGCCGTTGATGGAAATCGACTGTACGGGCCTTGATAAAATTATTAAAAATATCAATAATTTGTGTAAAATCATAAGAAATGATTTGTGAAGATTTGGGATGAAAAAACTCCATATTTTAAAAGATAAAAATAGATTTTTATCGAAATGAACTAGTTTTGAACTAGAATTAAAATTCTATTTATTTTTAAATAAATAAATTGAATTTGAAAATGGTTTTGAAAGTAACCAGAATTTCCAATAATTGAATTGGAATGGATTTGAATCGAAATGGTCTTTGGATTATTTCGATGTTGGATTTCGTGATTACACAGATATTGTTATGGAAATTTGAAAGATATATTTATATCGTTATTTCCAATACGATATTTGTTGGTCGTAGAATTTGATATTGAATGTTAGCCGATATATTTTCTATTCAGAGCCTTGTATTTAATATCAAATGAGATTTGGGTTTGTCGTGAATGGTGTCTTCATTAACACTGTTCTTAAGCCCAGTTGAGAAAAGATTAAATCTTTTATTTAGATTTAATGAAGTGTGCCAATTAAATAATATTTAATTGGAATTGAATTGATATTGATTTTTGGGTTTATCGTGAATAGTGTTTTAAATAACACTTGTTCTTTAACCCGATAATTAATGAATGTGATTTTGGGTTTATTATGAGCCGTGTTTTAAATGACATTGGTTCTTTAACCCAGTTAAAGACAGGATTTTGATTTCTGTGAAGATTAAAACTAAGTGGAGTTTTAATGAATCTTTAATTAAATTGAAAAGATCAGGAATGGAGTATCACCAGTTTTACTCCAGGCGATAGTTAAATCTTTAATTAGATTTGAACGTGAAATGGTAATTGAATTTACCGATAACACCGTGGTGTTAGATATGAAGTATGACCGGTTTTACTTTATGGGATGAATAGGTTGGGATTGGGAAATTAAAATAAATGATTACTTCAGTGTGGTTCGCTAATCCCGACTAGTTTGAATTGATATTCAAAGGAGGTTAAAGAATAAATTTAAATAATTTATCTTTGATAAAATTAATGGGAACCTTTCCCAAAATATAAGAATATTTGAATAAAAGAATATTCTGAATTGGAAAGAGGTGTATGTTGTGTTTGTGTAACATGTGTTTATTATATATATACGCGAGTTGTTCAGAAAGACCGGGTTTATCCCATTCTGAATAACTGATTCGACGTGGCGTCGAAGATGAAGACGGTGGTTGAAGACCGGAGGTCTTCACGTCGTTTGGATAATTACTAATGGTCTTGATTGGGCTGTACACCCGAGAAGATGGAAACAGTTGGTGATCGTCCAGATGTACTTGGAGATCGATGGATATGCGGGGTACTAGGTGCCTCCGGTTTCGTTCAGACCCTAAATGGACTGTGTGTCTGACATTGGATTTTAGTCTGTGTGATTGATTTCTATTAAATATATATCTGTTTGGCGGAGGAGAATTTATTCTCTTGCTTAACGCCCTTCTCTGAGACGTACGAGCTCAGGGGTTATATATTGATGGATATCAATCGCATGGAGTGAATTGCCTGTGTGGCATGCCTAAGTGGCAATTGATCAAGGCTTCTGTTGAAAAGCAAAGTCTTGTGGATGATGATCAAAGCAAGGCATGTGTGGCATAGCTTTGTGTAGCGTTGATTCGCGAGCCTCACACCCCGGTTGTGGACCAAAAACGGGAGAAGGACCTCAGGGAGGGCATGCGTTTCTTTCTAGCTAGGGTGGTGTCAGTGACCTACCAGCCCTGACATTTATATACTTTTCACATGTGTGGTTGTTGCTGTTGCGAGGCGCCTCGGTTAGATCGGACGATCCAGGTCCGATGGAGCCATTCATTGGCTCATTTACGCCCCAAAGGGTGGGGAAACGCAGTGTTCAGGCATTTTAATCCACATCGGTGGACCGGCCCTGTCGCTCCTAGGGACGATGCGTTCTGTTCCTGAGACACGGGCTAGAGCGTCTCGAATCGGTTGAGGACTATCTTTTGCCTCGGTTCATAGATGGAAATCCAATTTCCAAATACGTGACATTTGCGGTTTTAATTGTAGAACTAGTATGGCGACATGATATATGGTACCCATGCCGTCTATGATTGATACTTATGATTTAAAATTGTTTTATACACTATACACCGATAATAGTATCAAATGATTTGTTTTAAAACGTATCAAGCATTCTTTGGCTGTTATATGGGAAAACCCTATCCCCCGGCTTGCGTTGCATTGTGTGATAGGACCTGGGTCTTATAACAGCTTCATTTTTCTCTATTTAGCAGTGCGTTGTTTGTTTTATGCACTGGTATTCTTGGGAGGAAACCCGTTCCGTGTTATACGGCGTGGTCCCTTGATTCACCTAACTTTAAAATAAAGATTATTAACTGTTTTAGTTCTCACACCAGTCACATGACTGACCTGGAGTTTATTGTTTTAACCTAAACTCTGGGTGCCCTTATTTTGACACGGGCAGCTAGTAGTTTTGGTTTTGCAGATTTATATTCACAGGATCCTGGTTTACAGCTGGAATGATATCCGGAAAGCTTTGTATCCGTATATCTCTTCTAGTTGTGTATTGTATTATTTTCCACTGCTATGTAATGTATTTAAATCTCTGATATTTCTGTGTAATATTCATTTATACTCTGTATATTCTTGTAATCTGATGGATTGTTGTAATTAACAATGAAATGTTCTTCCGTTTGCGTTCTATTTTGTCGTGTTCTCAAAACAATTCGTTCTTTCTCTTCTCTTCGGAGACCGGGGAAGTTCGGGTCGTTTCAGTGGTCCCATGATTTCCCAACTTTAATATTTAAGATTGATAACTGTTTTAGTTCTCACACCAGGAGTTTATTGTTTCTACCTAAACTTTGGGTGCCCATATTTTCCACACGGGCAGCTAGTATTTTTGGTTTTGCAGATTTATTTTCACAGGATCCTGGTTTACAGCTGGAACTATATTCGGAAAGCTCTGTATCCGTGTATTTCTTTCAGTTGTGTTATGTATTAATTTTCCGCTACTGAGTATTTAAATGTAATTTAAATCTCTGATATTTTCCAATGTAAATTATTTACTCGTACTCTGTTATATTCTTGTACTCTGATGTAAATTGTTGTGATAACAACGAAATGTTCTATTATTTGTGTTCTGATGCGTCGTGTTCTCAACTCAATCCTGGCTTTCCCAAAAGGGGAAGTTTGGGTCGTTTCAACGTGGTATCAGAGCTTTAGTTGACAGAGCTCGAGAACAAGACACATTAGACCAAACGAAAGAATTCATCAGAGATTGGATTAATAATATCCAATAAGAATGACTCGTTGGAGATGGGATCAGTAGTATCCTAGAATGAGTTTCAAAGAGTGTTATTTTTAAAATAAAAAAATGAAAACAAACTTTGTTTTGAAAATTTTATCATATTAGACGTATTTGAATAATTTATTTTAAATTGAATTTGGACAATCAAGTATATAAAGATTTTGCATATACGTTTGATCCACGTGTATACGAAGTCTCAAATATACTGGGTAGATATAGAATCACACTCTAGTCGCCCGGGGATAATTCTAGTGAATGATCGATCATCACCAGTATTTATGTTCGAGTTTCGAAAGTGGGATATCTATATATTTCCAATTGACTGGTGTGAGAACCAAAACTTAGTTAGAGTTTATTATTGTGATTTGCACTAAAAAAATGAATTTTGACTATATAAAATTTATATATTTAAAAAGGTAATCACCCAATTGATTGCTAATTTTGTTGTTTAATTATTAGTTTAACTAATAAAAATATGAGAATGCAAAGTTAAATTGAACCAAATCAAAACCAATATGAAAAAGAAAGTTAAGTTTACCCAAATTGAATCAAATATTAAACTGAATTGAAATTTGATAGAATTGCATGCATATACATGTTTATACATTGAACAGGTGGCTAATTAAGAAGAGGAATAAAAATGTTTGCCCGACAAATAGGTACATATTTACCGTATTCATTAGGATTTGATGATTTTATGAGCCGATTGGCTAGCCACTTGTCTTTTTCTTTTGGATTGATGAGGGCTTTGTGAGGCAAGTTGTGGTTTTAAATATCAACCCGTACAAAGGAGGTCATGGCGAAATTTTTCAAAAATTTAGGGTGTTAGCCAAATTTTTGAGAAATTATAAAATTATTAGAAATTGAAAAGTTGAAGAACGAAAGCCAGAATGAAAGTTGAGTTGGTTGCTTAAACAACTTTCAACTCCCTTCCTTTTCGAGGACAAAAAGATTTAAAGTGGGGGAGATTGTAATAACCCGGAATTTCAGAACCAGTTTAAAAATTTTATTTTATCTATTTTAATGGATTTTGAATATTTAAAATGATTTATTTAAAATAATAACGACTACAAATTTTAATTATAAAAGTAGTTTAAAATGGCGTGGTAGTACGAAAATTCGATTTTAAATTTCAAATGAATGTACAGGATTCAAAATAAATCAGATTTCAGTAAAACCAGAAATATTTGAATCTGTTGAATCATACCTTTCTAACGAATGTGAAAAAGGATATTTAATAATATAAATTGAAAGTTATGCCCAGTTTAAAATTTAGAATAGTCGCTACGAAATTTATTTATTTATTATATAATATAAAGCCCTTAAAAATAGCCATTTTGAAAATGACCTCCGTTTTTTACGAAACCAAATTTGTTGGATCCGGAATGTCAGATTATTCCTAGATTCCAATTTTCATAATTTTTGAATAAATATGTGAGCGTGGCAAAAGAAAATGTGTTTTGTCAATTTCAGTTGAATTAGATCGACCAGAAAATTTCATTTTTTCAAACGGTCTCCAAATTTGATGAAATTAATTTTTTTAGGACTGTATCGTCAAAACATAGCTTCATTTATTTTTCTAGAATTTTTAGAGTTAGTATGTGACCCCGGTAAATTAAAATGTATGTTTAAATTCAATATATATTGATTTATATTTTAATTTTGATGAAAACTGACTGAAACGATCGGATTGGCTTACGAAACATATCTCATTATGTTCAGAATGAGGGTATTTGGCTGGGGGCGACATTCATTGGGGTTTATTTGGAGGTTGGACGCAAGAACTTCATAGTTTAGTGATAAATAATTAAATATTATTATTAAATATCCTATATAACCCTATTTAACTTAAAACCCTAGGACCATCTGAGAAAACACGCAGCCTCCAAATACAAAGGAAGGCCGATTTCTTCCGAAGTAAATCCCTTCCAATCTTCCAATCCTTGGTGAATTAATCGAATCTCCTAAAGCAAAATCGAAGAGGTCATCAAGCTTGAAAGGATGAACGGTGATGATCGCTTCTAGTAAATTGTGGCAACCAGAAATGGCCTCTAAAGGGGCACCGTAAGTGGTGATTTATAGTGAGGAAGGTTGACGCGAGCTCGACGTAGATGGTCGGAACAGTTGCGCGACGAAGAGGGCTACGTAGGGGTGGTCGGCGATCCAACTCCGGTGGCTCCAGCCGACAGTGACGACGGCGGATTAGTTTGGATGATGGGTTTCAGGAATAATAGGTAGTACAGGAAGATGCAGTTAACACTTTAATTAATTTATTAATTAGTTTAATTAATTTTAATAATGTAATTAAAGTTAAAAAATAGCATTGTAAATAACATTAATTTTGTAAATAAAAATAGCATTAATTTTGTATATATAAATAGTGTTGTATTAAGACATAAAGATTTTTGTTTTAAAAATTGAATTTTTACATAAATATTATTGTTTTAAAAATAGAATTTTTACATAAATAATATTGTCATAAAAATATGTTTCTTAAAAACAAATAACATTGATTTATTTTTATATTTTTAAATATGAAAAAAACATAGAATAAAAATAGGATTTTTATATATAACTTTGTAATAAAAAAATATGATTTTTATATATGTACATAAAGTAAATAAAAATAATTTTTTTATATAGAGATAGCTTTGTAAAAATCTAATTTTTGTATATAGCATTGAAATAAAAATATGATTTTTATATATATAAGTTTGATATTAAAAATGTGATTTCTAAAAATGAAATAGCTTCAATAAAAATGCGATTTTTATTATGAAATGGTTTTAAAATAAAAAATATGATTTTTACTATGTATATAGAATAGGATTAAAAATGTAATTTTTTAATACAAACTGCGTGAAACAGATTGCGTTGGAAACACGGTGTGGAACACTACGCGAGGAAGCAAACGAAATAGAAATCATCATTTAAAGACTGATGGAGTGGAAATCAAAGGTGAGAACTCCTTCTCACTCTATTTATTTGACAGTTAAATATATACTAGGATGCAGACGGTGTTTAGCAGCACCCGACACTATTTATTGTACAAACCATGATTGTTTGTTTGGACTGTATTTTGTGTTGTTTGTGATGTTGAAATTATTAACATATTAAAAATAATGTTAACCTTAATGCGGTAGTTGAAATTAAATTATAAATATTTATTTATAATTTAAACAGTGAAAATTGGTTAAATAGAAAATAATTCAAATCGAATTAGAATTGGTTAAATTTATTAACTAGTGATTTGTTTAAAAAAAAACTGTTGTTGTTTGAAAACCCCAGACGGGTGTTGGGATGATATTGGACATACATTAGTCCCAAAATTTAGTTGTATGTCAATCGATGGATTGACAGGCTGTGATGAGCGTTATTTAATTATTTTAATGCTCACACAGTTGTAAATTTCACTCTGGATGTGAATGGACTGTTTAATGATTATTTATCATTATTGTTGAATACATGCGATGTATGAAATCCGTATAACTAAAATTATATGGTAATTGATTGAGTCGCAATCCGATACAAAAATAAAGAATATTTTAAAATAAATAATATTTTAAAATAATGAATATTTCATATATAATATTCATGTGTTGAATAAAATGTTTGAACAATAAAAATATCATTTTTGTTAAATGTATAAACTATAAAAAATATTCATGTGTTGAATAAAGTGTTTGAACAATAAAAATAGTTATGTAGTAAAACGCCATTTTTACCTGAACGGGTTTAACGTTCGATTTTATTTATTTTATTATGAATAAAGAAAAGAAGTGATTTCAAAATCTAATATTTTGAAAATATTATCATTTTAATATAATAAAGATATAGAATATTCAATTTTGATTTAAAATTGAAAAGAAGTTGGAATCGTTTTAAAACGAATTTATAATATTTTATAAAATACATTTTAAATGAAAACCGATGATAATATATATGTATGTATATATATATTATATATATATGCGCCGCGGAGCGACCGTTCGCGAATTTTGACCATTAACTTCAAATTGATGTAACGGGAGATCTGACCGTCAGATTCTACTAAAACCAAAACCGTTGGGTTCGTACCGAAATGAGATTTCCAATGAATATAAGAGATTTATAATCTAATGGTTGGATTTGGAATTATGCCCAAATCAAATTTGAAAAACGTCGTTGTGGATGCAGTTCGGTGGCCATTATTGGGAACCGACTGTAAGGCCGTAAATAAAATTATTAAAAAATATGGAAAAATTATGTAAAATCATAATAAATGATTTAAGATTTTGGATGAAAATTCCAAGTTTGAAAAGATTAAAATATAATTTTATAGAAATGAACTAGTTATTAACCAGAATAATAATCCAAATTTTTTTTTTCAAATAAATAAATTAGATTGGTAAATGGTTTTAACATAATCATAATTTTCCGAAGTATGAATTGGAATGGAAATCATCTTCGGGATATTTCGATATTCGATTCCGTGATTATAAATATATTATTGAGGAATTTGGAAGAAATATAAATATTGTTATTCCCAATACGATATTTGTTGATTTCAGAATTTGATATTGAATATAAGCCGATATAATTTCTGTTCAGAGCCTTTTATTTAATGCCAAAATGGGTTTTGGGTTTGTCGTGAATGGTGTCTTAAATAACACGGTTCTTAAACCTAGTTGATTAAAGAATAAATGTTTAAATTAAGATTTAATGAAGTTTTTCAATTAATTAAGATTTAGAGAAATTTACCAATTAATTAGTATTTAATTGGAATTGAAATAAAAGTTGATTGTGGGTTTATCGTGAACTGTGTTTTAAACGACATTTGTTCTTTAACCCAATCAACAATGATAATATAATTCGGAATTTATAAATCTTTTATGAAGATTTAAATGGAATTTTTTCCAAAGTAAAGTTTCCCAATTTAATATATTAAATTGGAATTGAATGGAATTGGATTTGATAATAATCGAGATGAGCTTCTGTGGATGAGGACTGTTACTATATATGGAATTTAAAAGGCCTTGTCGTTATTCCATTTATATTATTAGTCTGATACGGGGATTTATATCGATTATACACTGTTACGATTTCCTTGTAGATTCCATTTTTATGGTAGATGATTTTGGGTTTATCGTGAACTGTGTTTTAAATGACATTGGTTCTTTAAACCATTTAAAGACAAGATTAATTTCTTAAAGTTGAATAATCATAAAGTAACGATTTTTGATATTAAAACCAAATTGGAGTTTTAGTAAATTTTTGATTTGATTGAAACGGGAATGAGATAATTAAATTTATCGAATTCTTGAAATGATCAAGAATAGAGTACGACCAGTTTTACTCCAGGCGATAGTTAAATCTTTAATTAGATTTGAATGTAAACAGGTAATTAATTTTACTCAGAATACAGTGGTTGTTAGATATGGAGTGCTACCAGTTTTGCTCCATGGGATGAATAAGTTGGGATTGAGAAATAATAAATGATTACTGCGGTAAGGTTCGATAATCCCGACTAGTTAATAAAATATGTTGAAATTGATATCCAAAGGAAGATTTAAGAATAAATTTAAAAGAATTTATCTTCGATAAAATTAATGGGAACCTTTCCCAAATAATGTGAATATTTTATTAAAAAAAAAATTCTGAATTGGAATGAGGCGTATGATGTGCTTTATAGCACTTGATTATTGATTATAAAATATGCGAGTTATTCGGAAAGACTGGGTTTAATCCATTCTGAATAATTACAACGACTTTAAAAAATCAACGATGAAGGCAATGGTTGAAGACCGGAGTTCTTCACATCGTTTGGATGATTACCGATGTCTTGATTGGGCTGTACACCCAAGACAAGGTAATAAGTGGCGATCGTCCAAACGTACTTGGAGATCGACGAATATGCGAGGACCTCTCTCCTGTATTGGACATATGGGACGAGGAATAAGGTGCCTCCGGTTTCGTTCAGACCCAGAACGGACTTGTAAATGGATGTGTGTCTGACATTGGATTTCATTCTGTGCTAATTGATTTCTATTAAATATACGTATGTTTGGTGGCGGAGAATTTATTCTCTTGCTTAACACCCTTATCTGAGACATACGAGCTTAGAGGTTATATATTGATAGACACCAGTTGTATGGCGTGAATTGTCAGTGTGGCATGCCAAGATGCAAATGATCAAGGCTTTTGTTGAAAAGCAGAGTCTTGTGGTTGATAATCAAACCATAGCTTTAATTAGCATAGCTTTGTGTATTGCGTTACTTCGCGAGCCTCACACCCCGGTATGAAGCAGAAATGGGAGAAGGACCCCAGGGAGGACATGCGTTTCTTTCTAGCTCAAAGTGGTGTCATGGTATGGAGCCCAGACATTTTTACTTATGTGGATGATGGAAAGCAAGGTACCTCCTAGTGGCTCAGATTTTATGCCCCATAGGGCAGAGAAACGTATTGCTCAGGAATTTACAATCCACAAAGTAAGTGTGGATCGGCCCCGGTTGCGGCTGTATCCTGAGGCTCGGGCTAGATAGTCTCGAATTCGGTAAGGATGACCCCTTGCCTTGGTTCATGATGGAAACCCAACTTCCAATACATGACTTTTCGGTTTTACTTGTAGAACTAGTATGGAGACATAGTAGGATGGGGTACTATGCCATCTATGATTGATACATTTATATTTGAAGTGGTTTTTGACACTATGCACTTATAATATCAAATAATTTTATTTTATACGTATCAAGCATGTTTAACTATTATATGGTAAAACTCTATCCTCCAGCTTGCGTTGCATTGTGTGATGGGACTTGAGTCTTATAATAGCTTCATTTTTCTAAAAAGCATTGCGTTGTTTTATTCTAAACTAAGATTCATGTGGAGTAAACATGTTCTGTGTTATACGGCGTGATCCCATGATTTCCCAACTTTAATATTTAAGATTAATGGTTTTAGTTCTCACACCAGTCCCATAACTGACTCGGAGTTTATTGTTTCTACCTAAACTTTGGGTGTCCATATTTTCCACATGGGCAACTAGTAGTTTTGGTTTTGCAGATTTTTTTTCACATGATCCTGGTTTATAGCTGGAACTATATTCGGAAAGCTCTGTATCCGTGTATTTCTTTCAGTTGTGTTATATATTAATTTTCCGCTGCTAAGTATTTAAATGTAATTCAAATCGATGATATTTTCCAATGTAAATTATTTATTCATACTCTGTTATATTCTTGTACTCTGATGTAAATTTTTGTAATAGCAATGAAATGTTCTATTGTTTATGTTCTGGTGCGTCGTGTTCTCAACTAAATCCAGGCTTTCCCGAAAGGGGAAGTTTGGGTCGTTTCACTATATATATAATAGCAACGATTGATAATAATCTAACAATTCATCCAAACAATCATCACAAAGAATCCAATAATCATTATCAACTTTAAAATATGTTTGTAAAAATTATAAACAAATCAGAGTTAGTGAGTTTACTCACTTAGGTAGTTTATCGTTAAATAACGATAAACGTCGTTGATTCGATTTAGACGTTCGATTTTCCACGAAATTCTCACGAGCTCCGAATCATTCTAAACTTCACGGGCTTATAGTATTTGTCACTGGGATTCCAATGTGACAAACGGTTCTCGATTCTGTGTCCTTATTTATAAGATATTATATTGACAAGTTAATACACGTCATTAAATTAAACTAAAATTATTTTTATATATGTAGGGCCTTACCAATTTTAACCTCGCCCAAAACGAATCCAAGCCGCCCGCTCCAACTAGTTATCTTCCTCCTCATTTATTATACTGTCCTTTCCCAGTCCTTAGGCACACAACAACAAATATATATATATATATATATATATATATATATATATATATAATAGGCTTACCATTTTAATCCTCGGCCCATACACATCTGACCCCCCTAGCTACCCTTTCTTCTTCCACGTTATGAATGCAACCACCAGAGAAATATAACCCGTACTATTGAAGCTTTCCTCATGCGCTGCTCTGTCCACACCGCATGAAATTTCAAACTGTCAATGCCATTTTGCTTCTCATCTTATTCTCTACCTTTCCACCACCAACAAGGTCAACTCGACTTCATCGTCTTGCTTCGAAACTATTCCAACCCTCACATTCATGTTTAAACTTACACTGCTCATTTCATCCACCGGCAAACCATCACGAGCTTCCCCAGTTCATCAAAAATTTAAACTACAATCACCACGTTTTTCTCCTTTGCAAGTTCATCCTCCTCATCACCACGACAAAACCACTCGTAACCCCCTCTGTTCATCGGGTTTCAGGTCTTTCATGTGTTGTTACTATACCAATATCGCAATCTTTTGATGTCAAAGTCCAGGAAAAATGCGTACAAGCTTCTAAACTCAACATCACAACGACAATCACCATCGTAAACTACTGCCATCCCTTACCACTCGAAGAAGATCGCAGCCTTCTTCTACTGTCCGACTTCGAGTCATGGAACCAACGACTCAGTGAACTAACTGTCAACCTTGCCCCTACTACTCCAGTATTCCCCTACTGGCTATTGCCTCGCAAAACTGTTGCCCAACTCCACACATGAAGTCACATATGCAACCCACCCTCACTCACACGTACACACACAGCTCACATTCATTTGCAACAAACACACTCTTACTGAACTGAAATCTCAAGAATACAAAGACGACATTTTGCTTTTATTGTTCGTGTGGGGAGAACGTATGCATTGGGAAAGAAGGATGGATTACTTGCCAGTAATGTGTTATGTGTGTTTTTAGTTGAGTTGTCTGGAAGAGAAATGGCAAAATGGTTTTGCCTTAGAAGAAAATAAAAATAAAATAAAGGTGCACCTCTTCGTCGCTAGTGTTTATATAAGTGAGCATCCCTGGTAGTTAAGCAAAAACGAATACGAGCCTAACCAGTAAACACCTCCCCTTGTTTGCGTGTAAGTATGTATATACAGGCATACTACTTCATGGGTAAGCAACTTTCCATCATGGTGAAGTAAACGTGCACATGTGTGAATCTTGCACAGGGAAGGTATTAAGGTTTTAAATGAAAGAGAAGTAGCGTACAATTACAGTTGTTTTAAGTTAGGAAAATTTACGCACCCTTATTATGTAAAACTCCATTTTCGTATGAGCCGCTGCAGACAAAAATAAAAATATGGTCGTGACGAGCAATGTGTCACGATCCCAAAAATATAATAATATAGACCAGTTAATTTATTTTTTGAAACCCCAAAAATATTGATATACGGTGCAAAATATGTTGAACAAAAAGTTTCATATTTTCTAAATTAAAAATTATGGAAAAATTCTATAAATTAAACTGAAAATACATCCTGAAAATCTTATCCAGATTCGAAACCAATATTATTATATTAAATAAACCGTTATGGTCTATAAATGATTTCATAGCGACTATTTGAAAAATTGATTTGGACATAACTTACAATCTATAAGACGAAATCACGATTTTCCAGTTTCATTAGAAAAATACAGTTAATTAGATTTGAACGTTTCTTATTTCGAAGAAATCCGACTTATAACGAACTATGCATACTTATTTAAAGTTCAAAGCATAATATTACGAACTACCATGACGTTACGAGCTCGTTTTAAATTATATTATAAATTATACGTTCTAACGTCGTTTATTTAATAGATTCGTTATTAAAATTCGAATCTAAACTCAACCAAATTCCTTATACTATCCAATTCACACAATATTGTCAATCCAACTTAATTCCGATCATTTCAGAATTAAATATATATTATCTATTAGTCATATTAATTAAATATTCAATATTATTTAATTTAAGCCATTCAAATTACAAAACCATTAATTAAATAATTAAATAAATTAATCATTAAACCATTAAAAATACAGGATGTTACATTCCTTCCCCCTTAAAAAAAATTTGTCCCTGAAATTTATTAAGGTAAGAAAGATGCCACACACCTTATAAACTAGGTAAAAAATTTGTATTACTTCTTAATTTCAGGTTCAACTGAACCAAATTATTTTAATTAAAATATTAATTCATTCTTATTAACCAAAATTTTCAAACACCTTAAATTTTCAAAAAAATTCGCCAGCGTCTTCTTTGTACGGCTCAATCGGTACAACTACAACTCACCTCTTTAGGCCTTCTTCAATCCAAAAGAAAATCAAATAGCCAAGTGGCTTGCCAAACAGGCTCAAAAATCTCATACCCAATTAAAATATAAACTTGTACCTTTTTGTCGAGAATTTAACTTTATCCTTTCAATCTGCTACCATATTCAGCATATACAAGTGCCATCCCAATCAACTTCCAATCAATTTATCCTTAACACAGCTTTTCGTTTATATCCAAGTCGAATTCCATCCTCAACTCAAATCCAATTATCAATTCCAACTCTTAACTTAGCAATTCAATATACTAAACCAAGTAAAGTTTCATTCCACGACTTTTATTAACTGATTAATTCCTCTAACCATTTATCTCCATCTTAGAGCTCTAATCTGGTTTAATTTCAAGAATCAAACCATTTCAATTCTCATGGGTCCAATTATATTCAAGAATCCAATTTTACTCGATATTATTCTGTTTCAATTCCATTTACACTGAACTTGATTTAATTCAATTTCAATTTGGAAGAATTTAATTTATTTTTAATTCAGACAATCTCTTCCTGGGAGTTATAAACAGTTTACCATATCAAAAATCAAACTTTCCTTTCTAGGATCAAAACAACTCATTTCCTCAAAACAATTCAAAAATAATATCTTTGGTAGTAATCCATCACTTAGAACTCGAAAATGCACATGGATGATGTGGCCAACATCACCAGGGTTATTTTCCAGCGACCTAAGTGAGTTCAATACTATATCATTTTCAAAACCCATATTTAAACACTTCCATTTTGAAATATATTTCCAAATACCATTCACAATGCTTGCAAAATAATTTAAAATCTCCCAGGATTTTAAAATTCTCATATATTTAACCCAAGTCCATTTTCAAAAACTTTTCCAAATTTCAGGAATTTTAGTTCCAGTTCTGTTTTAATTTCAAATTTAGTCCATCTGATTTTATAATTTACACTTATACAAATTCTGATTGGTTATTTATAATCATTTCAATGATAATCTTATTCGATTATAATAGTAACCAACATATCGAATAAACTACAATAATTCCAATATCAACCAACCTTTTATATCAGGATATAATTTGGGTAAAATCATTCCATTTACCCTCTTTCAAAACATACTGTGTCGGTTTATTGTACTCGTGTGTTTAGAAACCCCTACTGATACAGTGGATCAAACTTATCGACCAGAACTCATAAATAACTCAACCAATAAATCTCCATAATACAAAACCATTTTTATAAAATCTACAAATACACTCTCTCGTATATATACACTCAAACTCAATCTAGGGTATTAGTAACACCATCTCTACTGAGTTACGCCACAGAGTCAAGGTAGTCACTTAACCTTCAGCTTTGATACCAGCGTAACAAACTGGATTTTCGACTATGAAAACAGACATAAAACCCATGTCAACTATTCAAGCATCAAACACACCAGATCATTAATATAAAGAAGTTAGAGGGTGAGAAATAGAAAGAAAGAAAGTTAGGATAGAAGAAGAAGATCTTGATAGAATAGAATCAGAATAAACGATAATCTCACAGCAGAACGAATAAAATATATTATATAACATAACTTTTGAAATACAAACTTATAGCTATATACATACCATTTCAGAGTACAACACATAACATCACAACGGAAATAAACAACAGCTATAAAATCCTGAAGCCTCCTGCTCCAAGCTCTTCCAGGTATATCTGTAAAACCCGACTACTTGACTGCCCATACAAATTTGGACACCCAAGAGTTTAGGGTAAAACAAAACAAAATAAACTCTGGGTCAGTCATGGGAGTGGTGTAAGTAAACTCCAACCACTTGGTTTAACTTTTAAAATCCTTTTTAAAGAAAGGATAATCGTAAGACCGATCCACACATAAACACGGACGGTTTTTGCTATACGATGACCCAAGACATTTCTTTAAAATCAATACTCCCCTGATATTAGAATAATGTCTAAATCAAATAAATAGAAATCTAGCGGAACACTTTCATCTCACGTACCACATACATAATATATAATTAAAAACCGTGGGTACTTAATGGGTAATGGATTCCAACTGGCCAGGTATGGGACCACCTTCCAATAGTGTATCTCTAGAGATCGGGTTCAACAATAAAATCTTGCAACCCAGGCTAAACATGACCAGTTACTCATTTCACTTGAGTGTACCGAATGTATTATTACCAACGATTGGGATCAGCAACCGTTTCCCTAAAGGGATAGTGTCGAAATAGATTTAAGAAGCAAATGGATTTTCTCTTATCAGGTGACAGTACACCCTAATTGGGGCTACCCACTTAGCCATGCAACCTACACAATTTTATACCGTTTCTCGGTTGTGAGGCTTGAGGTCATAACGTATCTTTTTGACAAATCAAAATATATTTACTTTGAATGCTACATCGTCATACCCGCCAAATCAAAATTGATTGCTCCAAAAATACCACGGGTTTAAAGCTAAGAGAAACGAATTTCTCTGCTCCAAAACGTAAATACGTTTGAAGAGATCAAATTACGTGATCTATTAGATATACTCTGTCAGATTTTCTACCGTACAAGTTGTCCTGGAACTGGACAAACCAAGGCATTATTATGTAAACCTATCTTAGGCAATTTCTACTTAGGATTTGCCAGAACAGCCCTTTCATAAACTTCTTCTTCAATTATCTTCATTATATTTGATTCGCAACGCTAATTCCCATATGGAGTGATTTTCAGATAATAAATCTGATCTCGTTCTCTCCGTACTGACGACGGAAAAATGGTCAAAACTTTGATAATTGGTTATTTAATTATCAAAGGAAAGCATCCATACGCATAACGATATTATTTCCAAATGGAAATTTTATCGATCAATCATCAATCAACATTTTTTTTCTTTAAATTAGATTATCATTAATTTATTCATTTCCCCGTTTCTTATTTTCATATATTCATAAATTCTAATTTTCTAAATTTAGAAAATATACATTATTAGCATTGGAAAACATTTCCATTTCTTATTCACGCATCATTACTCTTCTACATTCCTCAGTCCCTAACCGTAAACTAGTAAAAAGAGAACAACTCTCTACATATTAACCCCGAAGGCCGAAACCAACATCAGATCAATGCCCAGAAAGTCATCCAACTTAACTAGTCTCCAGTCAGTTTCTATATAACGACCCAAACTTCCACGTAGAGGAAAGCCCGGATTGATTGGAGGACAAGATGAATCAGAACACAAACAGAAGAACATTTCATTGTTATTACAACAATTTACATCAGAGTACAAGAATATACGGAGTATGAACAAATAATATACATTTGATAAATATCAGAGATTTAAATTACATTACATAGCAGCGGAAAATAATACATAACATGACTGAAAGAGATAAACGGATACAGAGCTTTCCGAATATCATTCCAGCTGTAAACTAGGATCTTGTGAATATAAATCTGCAAAACCAAAACTACTAGCTGCCCGTGTGGAAAATAGGGGCACCCAGAGTTTATGTTAAAACAATAAACTCCAGGCCAGTCATGTGACTGGTGTGCGAACTAAAACAGTTATTAAATCTTTACTTTAAAAATAAAGTAAATCAAGGGACTACACCGTATAACATGGAACGGGTTTCCTCCTAAGAATACCAGTGCATAAAACAAACAGCGCAATGCTTTATGGAAAAATGAAGCTATTATAAGACTCAGGTCTCATCACACAATGCAACGCAAGCCAGAGGATAGAGTTTTACCTTATAATAGCCAAACATGCTTGGTACGTTTAAAACAAATCATTTTGATACTATTATAAAGTAAAGTGTATGAAAACAACTTCAAATATAAATGTATCAATCATAGACGGCATAGTGCCCCATCCCACTATGTCGCCATACTAGGCTCTACAAATAAAAATCGAAATGTCACGTATTAGAAGTTGGATTTCCATCTGTGAACCAAGGCAAGGGATAGTGCTTACCGCTTCGATATGCTCTAGCCCGTGTCTCAGAATCAGAACACATCGACCCTTGGATCATCAAGGTTGGTCCATACGGAGTGGACTAAAATGCCTGAACACTACGTTTCCCCGCCTTACGGGGCATCAATCTGGTCTGTACAAAGACCATACCATCCATCGGCCCCGCAGTGCCAATATATCCGAGGCGCCACGCAATCCATTATTCACATAAGTAAAATGTCTAGGCATGCAAAACCCAGACACCACTCCTAGCTAGAAGGAAACGCATGTCCTCCCTGATGTCCTCTCCCGTTTCTGGTTCACACCGGTGTGTGAGGCTCGCGAATTAACAATATACACAAAGCTATGCTATATTAAAGCCGTGCTTTGATCATCAACCACAAGACTCTTCTTTTCAATAGAAACCTTGATCATTTGCATCTCAACATGCCACACAGGAAATTCACGCTATGCAACCGATATCAATCAATCATCACACAGAATGAAATCCGATGTCAGACACACATCCATTTACAAGTTCATTTTGGGTTTGAACGAAACCGGAGGCACCTTATTCCTCGTCCCATATATCCAATACAGGAGAGAGGTCCTTGCATATCCGGTCGATCTCCAAGTACGTCTGGACGATCACCACTTATTACCTTGTCTTGGGTGTACAAACCAGTCAAGACATCAGTAATCATCCAAACGATGTGAAGACCTGTTTTCAACCACCGTCTTCATCGTCGACTCATCGCCGATTCAGTTATTCAGAATGGGAAAAACCCGGTGTAACGACCACAGAATTTTCGACTCCGAAAATCGACATAAAACACCATGTCGACTATTCAGACGTCGGAAATACCTGATCATTAATAGAAAGAAGTTAGAGGATGAGAAATAGGAAGAAAGAAAATTAGAATAGAAGAAGAAGAAGAACACAACTGAGCAAAATCAGAGTAAACACGAATCTCACAGTGGAACGAATAAAATATATTATATAACATAACTTTGAAATACAAATCTGTTTTGTATATCCATACCATTATCAGAGTAGAATACATCATATCTCAGCGGAAATAATCTCTAAATACTAACGGTGAAGCCTTCCGCCTTTAGCCCCTCCAAGTGTATCTGTAAAATCCTGAAACACTTGACTGCCCGTACAAATTTGGGCACCCAAGAGTTTAGGGAAAAACAAACAAAATAAAATCTGGGTCAGTCATGGGACTGGTGTGAGTAAATTCCAACCATACGATTTAACTTTGAAAATCCTTTTGAAACAAAAGGATAATAGTAACACCAACCCACACATAAACATGGACGATTTTTACCTTACTATAACCCAAATCATTTAGATATCAAAATCCAATGATATTACAATAATGTCTAATCAAATAAATAACCAAATAGCAGAACGCTTGCATCTCACGCTCTACATACATAGTATAAAATCAAAAACCGCATGGCGCTTATTGGAGATTGGATTCCAACTATGACAAGGTATGGGACCACCTGCCGAGAGTGTATCTCTAGAGGCGAATACACTGGGTTCAACAAGAACGTCTTGCAACCCGGCCCACACATGACCGACCACTCATTTCGCTTGAGTGTATCGAATGTATATCACCAACGGTTGGGCTCAAACCACCGTTTCCCTATAAGGGACAACATCGAAATAGATTCAAGAATGAAATGGATTTTCTCTAGATAGGTGATTATACACCCTAATGGGAGCGACCCACATAGCCATGTTGCCTACCGATTTTTGTCATTTTCCCGGTTGCGATGCTTGAGGCTACGTCTATCTTTTAGAACATCTGGCCATTATACACTTTGAATGCCACATCGTCAAGCCCGTCGAATCACTAGTTGATATTCCCAAAAATATTACAGGTATAAAAGCTAAGAGAAACGAATTTCTCCGCAACTAGACGTAATACCTTGAAAGGATCGTCTTATGTGACTGTTAGGAATACTCTGTCAGACATTCGTCCATACAAGTTGTCCTGGGACTGGACAAACAGGAAACACCATTCTGGAACAGGACGACCCTTGCATTTCACCCCGTCTTCAATTTTCTTCAGCATAATCAAATTCGCAGCGCTTATGCCTATACGGAGTGGTTTAGGATAATATATCCAACCGGTCTCTCCGTATTGACAACGATAGTCAAAACACTTCGATAGTCGGTTATTTAACTATCGAAGTAAAAAACAAACATTCATTCAAATGTTCAACTAAACATCACACAATCACTAGCCCTTCTTATTAAACATTAATTTTCTAGTTCCTTATATCTTTCAAATATTTCTCAAACCCAGTTTAGTCTTTCACGCTCTTGGAAAACATTTCCAAATATTATAAACCCTTATTTTCCACCTTCTTTTACATTTGTCATTTCCCATACTTTTGAAAACATACATTATCTACATTGGAAATATTTCAAATTTCCATTATAACTCTTTAAATGTGCCAACCGTTTGCTTCTAAAACATTATTCAGTTTAAAACGTGAATATAACTTCTTATAGAAATCTGGTCTCGTTAAATTAATTGAGACTTGGTTTTATTAATATCATTACTGGTTAGAATCTCATCAATCAAGTTATTTCCAAATTCTACATTCCAATTTCACTTAATAACTCTGTTTTTAAAAGTCAACTTCTCCTTACATATAATTTCAGTTTATAACTAAATCTCAACCTCCTATTTGATTATAAATCAAATATTTTTCCAAACCAACTATTACCTTTCTTGTCAAATATTTATAATTTCGAAAGTAGTTTATTTATATATAATTCTACAAAATCTAACCCTAATTATAACCCTTATGGATTTCTTTCAAATCCCTATATGCGATTTGAACATCGAAATATTCCGTCGTTTCTCCGAGTGATTTCCCATTTCCCTTTTTTTTTTAAATCCTTTCTTGAATTCATATTTCCCCAAATTTTCCAAGGACAATTAATTTATTTCATTATAAGTATCATTTTTAAATCCACTGCTTGTTTAGTGATTATACTCTAGCCTAAACCAGATTCAATTTTTATTATTAAAATAATAATAATAGATTTTCCCCTTTTAACTCAAATTCTTTCCCAATATATTTTGCGGTATTTAAATACTGGTTACTTCAGGACCAGTGTAATCCACATTATAAACAAACATCAATCAAGAATAGATCATTTGTCACATCATACTACGTAATATATGAAGAACAATAATATAATTTGGTAAATCATCCAAGCAACCATTGCACACAACATTCAATCATCCACTGATAATTATTAAAATATTTAAAAACAGAACAGAGTTAGTGAATTTACTCACCTTTGCGCGTTAATCGTTAAACAACGATTTGCGTTGGTTGATCATATCAGACGTTTCGCCATAATCAAAACGATCTTCAATTGGTTCTGAACTAGCTTCATACCATAGCATGCCTCCGTTCGGTTCCAACGAATCAGATTGTTTGCAATTCGTTATTTGTCGGCCCATTACCAAACCTGTCAGCTTCAAAAGATGAAACAGTAGTTTTTCCTTTTGTAGTGAAAACGTAATTGCTTCTCGGCAATTACCCATTCATCACGCACAAAACCCCTAGTCACAAAAACTCTTTGCGTTAACCCCATTCATACTGAATAGTGTTGCCTTCTTGATATTCTCTTCTGGTTGATTCTACCCAAAAGTCCATCGTCTATGAACCCGATCCGCATGAACAATACTCCATCCATTAAACAGTACCCCCCCTAAACATACTCACGCCACAACATTTACGGCCACACAAGCTCCTGTGAATGAACACATGTCTGTGTGATCCCCTTACTTCATCTTCACGCATCTCACTTATACACTTCCACCGCTACATGTCCTTCACCAGTACCCCTTACCACACATGCAACAAAAATGGCCAAAACCTGAATGCCAATGTTTTTCCAAACCGCTCTCCAGTTTGCATAATTCCAAACGTTTGCCCCAAACCACGCTACAGGCTTACTTCACGCACAAATGTCCTCCCATGCACACGTATGTCCATGTATCAACTTCCGTGTCCACCTTTCTTTAGCCGAGCTCACCCAGCGTGAAACAAATCAACTAGCTTGAACCACTTGATCACCATCCAAAACCCAAACCAAAATAAGGACAACCGATCTGGGAACATGCCATTTCATTTTCCATTGATTTTCTTTCCGGTTGGACCTTGTCTTGTAAATCATCCCCTGTTATAACAACATGCACGTTGTACTCTCCATCATCCACTTGCTATCCTCACGCCACATCATAATCCCGTCATTCATGCTACACAAAAACAATGTCCTCACTCCCCCTATGTTTCAAACATCACACCAGCAACGTTTGACTTGGCTTGAACGTCATCCGCCACGCTCCCCTCCTTTTTCTCGGACTTCATTCACCTTGTGTACATGAAACCCCTCAACACGGACTCTCTCTTCTTTATTCACGCCTCAGCAGTCTTCACATGCCATCCCAGTACCCTAAATACTTGCGTTTGAGCCTTGACAGATCCCGTATAAATTTAAAATGAATTGAAGCTTGGGTTCTGTTTTTTTCTGCAAATGAAATGAACGCTTGCGGCTTAAATAGACGAAGGGAAAAACAAAGATAAGGATGCTACCGTGATCACTAGTACAGGATAGGGCAGCTGCCTTCTTCCTTAGCCTGCTCCCTAACTTACAGTTTTCTTTTACCGCCATTGATACGTTCCATCACTGAGACATATGACTGCGCTGATGTTATATATAAAAAGAAGGAACTTAACTACTAAGGAGTAGATGATATTTTCAAAGATAGATGTTCAGTTTTTAAATCATAGAGTACAGGCAGGTTACGGATTTCACTGCATTTTGATTTGTGAAGTTTTGATTTGGCTTGAGAAAGATTTTTGGGGTTGATAGAGTAGGCATAGGGTGTACATTGGATTGTCTTAGGGTAGGCGGGATGATTTGATTATACACTGCAGTACTGATTTTTATATGCGACTAGAAGATAAGATGCATGTTGTTTCTGTAGGCGCTGCACTAGTTCTTAGCATAGGTTGAAATTCCAATATATTTATGTGCGTATGTACTGGTTTGGAAGAAGCAACAGGGTAGGCCGTGTCTATGAAGTTCTAGGATGATGATAGAGACTGTTTTAGGTTGCGATAGACTGAACACTTCATTGTGAAGATTACTGTCTACTGTGTCCAAGGCTTAGATCAGGGTAGGTAACAGAACGCAGTCGTGTTTAGTCTATTGAAGAACGTACATTGTTGTTTCCATAATGGTACAGGACTAGTATCTAAATAGCCAAACTTTTTATGGAGCTCTCATATCATCCTTCAAATCACTGGTAGAGCATTAACCAATACATCAATTTCCCTTGATTTATCCTGGAGTCGGTATGGATGAATTTTCCCATTTTATTGGTTTCACTTAAAATCACAAAGTTCACTTCGGACCATTTAGATCAGGGACTTGGATCCTTGCGTAAAGGTTAAATAATCATCTCAGTGTTCTTTCAGGATATATATATCCTACCTAATCCTATACCTTCTTGTCATGCAGTATCCATCATGTACCAGTGCATAAAGTTATGCGTTTACTGCCAGTCGACATTACTTGCAAATCGACTAGTATCTCTAAACATCCCATCACAAGACAATGCCACCAGATCAAATGTGAAAATAATACTTAGCCATGAAGTAAAATGGGCAGGTGTATTGAATTGAAAAGATGTATGGCAGACCTTACTATCAAGTTTTAAACTATAAAACTTAGCGTACCCCCGCTATATAATATTTTGTTCACATATGAGCCATCATGGACAAAAATAAAAATGCGATCGTGATGAGCGATGTGTTACGCTTTCAAAAATATAATAATATCAGTAGATTAACTCATATTTTGAAACCTCAAAATATCGATATAGGGTGCAAAATACTCCAAATAAAAAGTTGCGTATTAAATTAATTAAAAATTATAATAAAATTCTAAAAATTAAATTATTACTACATCTCAAAAGAACCTTGTTCAGATTTGCAACCGGTATCTAGTTATATCAAATAAACTGTTACGGTCGACAAACGATTTTACAGCGACTATTTGAATATTTGATTTGGATATATCTTGCAATATAAAATTCAGAAGTTCGATTTTTCACCTCCACTAGAAAGATACTGTTCAACAGATTCCAACGCTTCTTGTTTCGAAGAAATCCGACTAATAACGGGTCCTGTACACTCAGTTGAAGTTCAGAACGTTAATTTACGAATTACAGCGATATTACGGGCTCGATTATATTAAATATATATTTTTATACATTCAACTTCGTTTTGATTAATATATAAATCCACTTATATTACGAATTCAATATTTAAACTGATTTATATATTCAAATACAACCCGATAAAAATGCGGGACATTATATTCCTTCACGCTTAAAATAATTTCGTCCTCGAAATTGCTAAGAAGTGGAGATGCTCTAATTCTAACTCCTCCCAACCTGCTTGGTCGAAATTTCATATTTCACATCCCCATAATTCAATCCTTTCGTTGAATCTTTTTATCCTTATATCAATAATTCTCTTATACTCAAGCCCTAGCTATTTCATTTCAACTTCCAGTTCCATCTCACTTCCAAATTCTTGGTCAACAATCCAATTCCATAATCAAGCTGGGTTCTATTCCAAATCTTAATTCACAAATCCTACTATTTTGCCAAGTCAAATCCTTATTTCAGTACGAATTTCCACTTACTTGGCTTCAATTCATCTCTGATTTTATTTGACTTAGTTAAATTCTTTATTTATTTACTTCATAAGTAAAATTTAAATTTCAGAAATCAAATTCCTGGGGTTTCCTTTCAAATCAGTTTGAGATCATACACACATATATACTTATAACATAGCCATTCAAAACATTTGAATTTCTGACAACATGTTTTCCCAAAACACTTCAAAAACGAAACCTTTTGGTAGTAATCCGTCACTTAGCACTCGAAAATGAACACCGATAATGGTCGACTTCATCATCGGAATTTATTTCCCAGCGATCAAAGTGAGTTAAATACTATATCACTTTCAAAACTCATACTCAAATACTTTTATTTGAAATTTACTTCAAAAATATCTTTTCGAAATTTGGATAATATTTCAAAGTTTCCCAGGATCTTAAAATTCCATATATTTAATTCAAAATTCATTTACAAACAATTTCATGTTTCAGAATTTTAATTCCAATTCTGGTTTAAATTTCAGATTTAATTCATCCGATTTTATACCTTATACTCATATGAATTTCGACTGGTTATTTACATAACCAACCCACTTATAATCTTATTCGATTATAGTGACGATCAACACACCCAATATACTATAATGATCTCAAGATATATAGTTCTTTTTACGTCAAAATATATTTTTAGGTAAAATTATTTTATTTACCCAGCTTTTCAAAACATACTGTGTCGAATTACTCTATTCAAGAGTTTAGAAACACCTATCGATACAGTTTGCAATCCAGTATCGACCAGAATTCATAAACCACTTGTCAAACCAATCCACACAATAAAAAAACAGTTTTTATATCAATTTACAAATACGCGCTCATATCAATACACTCATACTCAATCTAGAGTATTACTAACTCCATCTCTATTGAGTTACGCCACAGAGCCATGGTAATCAGTTAACCTTCAGCTCTGATACAAACTGTAACGACCACGGAATTTTCGACTCCGAAAATCGACATAAAACACCATGTCGACTATTCAGACGTCGGAAATACCTGATCATTAATAGAAAGAAGTTAGAGGATGAGAAATAGGAAGAAAGAAAATTAGAATAGAAGAAGAAGAAGAAAACAACTGAGCAAAATCAGAGTAAACACGAATCTCACAGTGGAACGAATAAAATATATCATATAACATAACTTTGAAATACAAATCTGTTTTGTATATCCATACCATTATCAGAGTAGAATACATCATATCTCAGCGGAAATAATCTCTAAATACTAACGGTGAAGCCTTCTGCCTTTAGCCCCTCCAAGTGTATCTGTAAAATCCTGAAACACTTGACTGCCCGTACAAATTTGGGCACCCAAGAGTTTAGGGAAAAACAAACAAAATAAAATCTGGGTCAGTCATGGGACTGGTGTGAGTAAATTCCAACCATACGATTTAACTTTGAAAATCCTTTTGAAACAAAAGGATAATAGTAACACCAACCCACACATAAACGTGGACGGTTTTTACCTTACTATAACCCAAATCATTTAGATATCAAAATCCAGTGATATTACAATAATGTCTAATCAAATAAATAACCAAATAGCAGAACGCTTGCATCTCACACTCTACATACATAGTATAAAATCAAAAACCGCATGGCGCTTATTGGAGATTGGATTCCAACTATGACAAGGTATGGGACCACCTGCCGATAGTGTATCTCTAGAGGCGAATACACTGGGTTCAACAAGAACGTCTTGCAACCCGGCCCACACATGACCGACCACTCATTTCGCTTGAGTGTATCGAATGTATATCACCAACGGTTGGGCTCAAACCACCGTTTCCCTATAAGGGACAACATCGAAATAGATTCAAGAATGAAATGGATTTTCTCTAGATAGGTGATTATACACCCTAATGGGAGCGACCCACATAGCCATGTTGCCTGCCGATTTTTGTCATTTTCCCGGTTGCGATGCTTGAGGCTACGTCTATCTTTTAGAACATCTGGCCATTATACACTTTGAATGCCACATCGTCAAGCCCGTCGAATCACTAGTTGATATTCCCAAAAATATTACGGGTATAAAAGCTAAGAGAAACGAATTTCTCCGCCACCAGACGTAATACCTTGAAAGGATCGTCTTATGTGACTGTTAGGAATACTCTGTCAGACATTCGTCCATACAAGTTGTCCTGGGACTGGACAAACAGGAAACACCATTCTGGAACAGGACGACCCTTGCATTTCACCCCGTCTTCAATTTTCTTCAGCATAATCAAATTCGCAGCGCTTATGCCTATACGGAGTGGTTTAGGATAATATATCCAACCGGTCTCTCCGTATTGACAACGATGGTCAAAACACTTCGATAGTCGGTTATTTAACTATCGAAGTAAAAACAAACATGCATTCAAATGTTCAACTAAACATCACACAATCACTAGCCCTTCTTATTAAACATTAATTTTCTAGTTCCTTATATCTTTCAAATATTTCTCAAACCCAGTTTAGTCTTTCACGCTCTTGGAAAACATTTCCAAATATTATAAACCCTTATTTTCCACCTTCTTTTACATTTGTCATTTCCCATACTTTTGAAAACATACATTATCTACAATGTAAATATTTCCAATTTCCATTATAACTCTTTTAATGTGCCAACCGTTTGCTTCTAAAACATTATTCAGTTTAAAACGTGAATATAACTTCTTATAGAAATATGGTCACGTTAAATTAATTGAGACTTGGTTTTATTAATATCATTACTGGTTAGAATCTCATCAATCAAGTTATTTCCAAATTCTACATTCCAATTTCACTTCATAACTCTGTTTTTAAAAGTCAACTTCTCCTTACATATAATTTCAGTTTATAACTAAATCTCAACCTCCTATTTGATTATAAATCAAATATTTTTCCAAACCAACTATTACCTTTCTTGTCAAATATTTATAATTTCGAAAGTAGTTTATTTATATATAATTCTACAAAATCTAACCCTAATTATAACCCTTATGGATTTCTTTCAAATCCTTATATGCGATTTGAACATAGAAATATTCCGTCGTTTCTCTGAGCGATTTCCCATTTCCCCCTTTTTTAAAATCCTTTCTTGAGTTCATATTTCCCTAAATTTTCCAAGGACAATTAATTTATTTCATTATAAGTATCATTTTTAAATCCACTGCTTGTTTAGTGATTATACTCTAGCCTAAACCAGATTCAATTTTTATTATTAAAATAATAATAATAGATTTTCCCCTTTTAACTCAAATTCTTTCCCAATATATTTTCTGGTATTTAAATACTGGTTACTTCAGGACCAGTGTAATCCACATTATAAACAAACACCAATCAAGCATAGATCATTAGTCACATCATACTACGTAATATATGAAGAACAATAATATAATTTGGTAAATCATCCAAGCAACCATTGCACACAACATTCAATCATCCACTGATAATTATTAAAATATTTAAAAACAGAACAGAGTTAGTGAATTTACTCACCTTTGCGCGTTAATCGTTAAACAACGATTTGCGTTGGTTGATCATATCAGACGTTTCGCCATAATCAAAACGATCTTCAATTGGTTCTGAACTAGCTTCATACCATAGCATGCCTCCGTTCGGTTCCAACGAATCAGATTGTTTGCAATTCGTTATTTGTCGGCCCATTACCAAACCTGTCAGCTTCAAAAGATGAAACAGTAGTTTTTCCTTTTGTAGTGAAAACGTAATTGCTTCTCGGCAATTACCCATTCATCGCGCACAAAACCCCTAGTCACAAAAACTCTTTGCGTTAACCCCATTCATACTGAATAGTGTTGCCTTCTTGATATTCTCTTCTGGTTGATTCTACCCAAAAGTCCATCGTCTATGAACCCGATCCGCATGAACAATACTCCATCCATTAAACAGTACCCCCCCTAAACATACTCACGCCACAACATTTACGGCCACACAAGCTCCTGTGAATGAACACATGTCTGTGTGATCCCCTTACTTCATCTTCACGCATCTCACTTATACACTTCCACCGCTACATGTCCTTCACCAGTACCCCTTACCACACATGCAACAAAAATGGCCAAAACCTGAATGCCAATGTTTTTCCAAACCGCTCTCCAGTTTGCATAATACCAAACGTTTGCCCCAAACCACGCTACAGGCTTACTTCACGCACAAATGTCCTCCCATGCACACGTATGTCCATGTATCAACTTCCGTGTCCACCTTTCTTTAGCCGAGCTCACCCAGCGTGAAACAAAACAACTAGCTTGAACCACTTGATCACCATCCAAAACCCAAACCAAAATAAGGACAACCGATCTGGGAACATGCCATTTCATTTTCCATTGATTTTCTTTCCGGTTGGACCTTGTCTTGTAAATCATCCCCTGTTATAACAACATGCACGTTGTACTCTCCATCATCCACTTGCCATCCTCACGCCACATCATAATCCCGTCATTCATGCTACACAAAAACAATGTCCTCACTCCCCCTATGTTTCAAACATCACACCAGCAACGTTTGACTTGGCTTGAACGTCATCCGCCATGCTCCGCTCCTTTTTCTCGGACTTCATTCACCTTGTGTACATGAAACCCCTCAACACGGACTCTCTCTTCTTTATTCACGCCTCAGCAGCCTTCACATGCCATCCCAGTACCCTAAATACTTGCGTTTGAGCCTTGACAGATCCCGTATAAATTTAAAATGAATTGAAGCTTGGGTTCTGTTTTTTTTTTGCAAATGAAATGAACGCTTGCGGCTTAAATAGACGAAGGGAAAAACAAAGATAAGGATGCTGTCGTGATCACTAGTACAGGATAGGGCAGCTGCCTTCTTCCTTAGCCTGCTCCCTAACTTACAGTTTTCTTTTACCTCCATTGATACGTTCCATCACTGAGACATATGATTGCGCTGATGTTATATATAAAAAGAAGGAACTTAACTACTAGGGAGTAGCTGATATATTCAAAGATAGATGTTCAGTTTTTAAATCATAGAGTACAGACAGGTTACGGATTTCACTGCATTTTGATTTGTGAAGTTTTCATTTGGCTTGAGAAAGATTTTTGGGGTTGATAGAGTAGGCATAGGGTGTACATTGGATTGTCTTAGGGTAGGCGGGATGATTTGATTATACACTGCAGTACTGATTTTTATATGCGACTAGAAGATAAGATGCATGTTGTTTCTGTAGGCGTTGCACTAGTTCTTAGCATAGGTTGAAATTCCAATATATTTATGTGCGTATGTACTTGTTTGGAAGAAGCAACAGGGTAGGCCGTGTATATGAAGTTCTAGGATGATGATAGAGACTGTTTTAGGTTGCGATAGACTGAACACTTCATTGTGAAGATTACTGTCTACTGTGTCCAAGGCTTAGATCAGGGTAGGTAATAGAACGCAGCCGTGTTTAGTCTATTGAAGAACGTACATTGTTGTTTCCATAATGGTACAGGACTAGTATCTAAATAACCAAACTTTTTATGGAGCTCTCATGTCATCCTTCAAATCACTGGTAGAGCATTAACCAATACATCAATTTCCCTTGATTTATCCTGGAGTCGGTATGGATGAATTTTCCCATTTTATTGGTTTCACTTAAAATCACAAAGTTCACTTCGGACCATTTAGATCAGGGACTTGGATCCTTGCGTAAAGGTTAAATAATCATCTCAGTGTTCTTTCAGGATATATATATATATATCCTACCTAATCCTACACCTTCTTATCATGCAGTATCCATCATGTACCAGTGCATAAAGTTATGCGTTTACTGCCAGTCGACATTACTTGCAAATCGACTAGTATCTCTCAACATCCCATCACAAGACAATGCCACCAGATCAAATGTGAAAATAATACTTAACCATGAAGTAAAATGGGCAGGTGTATTGAATTGAAAAGATGTATGGCAGACCTTACTATCAAGTTTTAAACTATAAAACTTAGCGTACGCCCGCTATATAATATTTTGTTCACATATGAGCCATCATGGACAAAAATAAAAATGCGATCGTGACGAGCGATGTGTTACGCTTTCAAAAATATAATAATATCAGTATATTAACTCATATTTTGAAACCTCAAAATATCGATATAGGGTGCAAAATACTCCAAATAAAAAGTTGTGTATTAAATTAATTAAAAATTATAGTAAAATTCTAAAAATTAAATTATTACTACGTCTCAAAAGAACCTTGTTCAGATTTGCAACCGGTATCTAGTTATATCAAATAAACTGTTACGGTCGATAAACGATTTTACAGCGACTAATTGAATATTTGATTTGGATATATCTTGCAATATAAAATTCAGAAGTTCGATTTTTCACCTCCATTAGAAAGATACTGTTCAACAGATTCCAACGCTTCTTGTTTCGAAGAAATCCGACTAATAACGGGTCCTGTACACTCAGTTGAAGTTCAGAACGTTAATTTACGAATTACAGCGATATTACGGGCTCGATTATATTTAATATATATTTTTATACATTCAACTTCGTTTTGATTAATATATAAATCCACTTATATTACGAATTCAATATTTAAACTGATTTATATATTCAAATACAACCCGATAAAAATGTGGGACATTATACCCGGTCTTTCCGAATAACTCGCGTATATAATAAACAAGTGCTACACAAACACAACATACGCCTCATTCCAATTCAGAATATTCTTTTATTCAAGTATTCTTATACTTTGGTAAAGGTTCCCATTAATTTTATCAAAGATAAATTCTTTAAATTTATTCTTTAATCTTCCTTTGGATATCAATTCAAACCAAATTAAGGTTTATCCAAACTAGTCGGGATTAGCGAACCTTACCGAAGTAATCGTTTGTTTAATTTTCCAATCCCGACCTATTCATCCCATGAAGTAAAACTGGTAATACTTCATATCTAACACCACGGTGTTATCGGTAAAATTAATTACCATTTCACGTTCAAATCTAATTAAATATTTAACTATCACTTGGAGCAAAACTGGTGATACTCCATTCTCGATCATTTCTTGAATTTGAGACTTTTAGTTATCAGATTCACATTTCAATCTAATTAAAGATTCATTAAAACTCTAACTCAGTTTTAATCTCCAAAAATCATTAGTTAATGATTTTCTTCAAAGTTAAGAAATTAATCTTGTCTTTAACTGGGTTAAAGAACTAATATCATTTAAAACACAACTCACGATAAACCCAAAATCTCATTCCATTAACAATGGAATTTTCATGGAAAACAGATCGATATATATAATCGATATAAACTTCCATATCCAACCGATAATATAAATGGAATAACGACAAAGCCTTTTAAATTCCATATATATTAACAGTCTTCCTCTATAGAACCTCACTTCGATTATTACCAAATCGAATTCCATTCAATTCCAATTTAATATGTTAAATTGGAAAACTTTACTTTGGAAAATCTCGTTTAAATCTTAACAAAAGATTTATAAATTCCAAATCACATTTCACTGTAAATCGGGTTAAAGAACGAATGTCGTTAAAAACACAGTTCACGATAAACCCAATTCACAATCCATTTTCTTCCAATTATTAAATATAATTGGAAACTCTAACAATATTAATTAAACGATTTATTCTCTTCACATGGGGTTCAAGAACAGTGTTACTGAAGACCCCATCTCATCAGTCTCTAACCGTAAATTAGTAAGAGAATAATTCCCTGAGTATTAATCTCGAAGGCCGAAACCAACATCAGATCAATACCCAGGATACCATTCAACTTAGCTAACCTCCAATTAGTTTCTAATTTTCTTTACTCCATTGGGTTTAAGAACAGGATTATTAAAGATACCATGCACGACAAACCCAAAATCTCATTCCATTGTTAATCGGGTTAAGGAACAAGTGTTATTTAAAACCCCGTTCACGATGAACCCAAAAACCAATTTCAAGTTAATTCCAATTAAATGTTAATTAATTGGTAAACTTCATTAAATCTTAATAAAAAGATTTATATCTTTTCTCAACTGGGTTTAAGAACAGTGTTAATGAAGACACCGTTCACGGCAAACCCAAAATCCAATTTGATATCAAAAACAAGGCTCTGAATAGGAAATACATCGGCTTATATTCAATATCAAATTCTGAAATATACAAATATCGTATTGGAATAACGATATATATCTTCCAAATTCCTCCACAATGTCTGTATATCACGGAATCCAATATCGAAATATTCTGAAGATAATTTCGATTCAAATCCATTCCAATTCATATACTGAAAATTCTGGTTATTTCTAAAACCATTTCAAACCCAATTTATTTATTTAAAAATATTGGATTTATAATTCTGGTTCATAACTAGTTCATTTCGATAAAAATATATTTTTATCTTTTCAAATATGGGATTTTTCATCCAATTCTTTCCAAATCATTTATTATGATTTTACACAAATTATTGATATTTTTAATAATTTTATCAAGGCCCATACAGTCGATTTCCATAAACGGTCATCGAACAGCACTTACAACGACCTTTTCCAAATTTGATTTGGACATAATTCCAAATCCAACCATTAGATTTCAATTCTCTAATATTCTTGGAAAGCTCTTTTCGATACGAACCCAACGGTTCTGGTTTTAGGAGAATCCAACGGTCGGATCTCCTGTAACGTCAATTCGAAGTCAATGGTCAAAATTCGTGAACGGTCGCGATGCGTTGCTCTATTCATGCCATTTAATATACATATTATATATATTTCGTCGATTTCCATTAAAACGTATTTTATAAATCGCTTTAAAACGATTCTAACTTCATTTTCAACTTTAAATCAAAACTGAATATTCCACATCACTAATATATAAATGATAATGTTTTCAAAACATTAGATTTTGAAATCATTTCCTTTTCGATATTCATTATAAAAATGAATAAAATCAATATAAATATCATTCATGTCAAAATGGTGTTAATCTAATCAACACGACTTTATATATTTAAATATATTCGTGTCCATCCCAAATCGGACATCAAAATCAGATTTTGATCTTTTACTGAATATTATTTTAAAATATTCCTTATTTTAAAATAATCGTTATTTTAAAATATTCCTTCTTTCTGAACTGGAATCAAACACAGACAATTACCATATAATGTTATTTATATGGATTTCATACCACATATGTACATAACAGCAATGATAAATAATCAACCATCATCCAGAGTGTAATTTATAACTGTATAAGCATTAAATATAAATAATTAACGATTATACAGCCTGTCAACCAATCGATTGACATACCACTAAATAATTGGGATTAATGTACATTAAATATCATCCCAACACCCGTGTGGGGTTTCAATCAACAAACATATATATTTTATTTGTGCAGTTGGGCGATGGGTAAAATTTATCGTCCCAATCCATATCAGTCAAATGGGTGTGCATAAACAAATCGTCCGATTTGTAAATGAATATTTATTTTATTTCAAAACATGAATATTTTATTTTATTCAACACATGATTATTTTCATTTTCCATTCCACATCACAAACCAAATTCACACAAACAAATCAATCCAAACACATAAGCAAACAAGTTTTCCATGGTCTGTGGATGACGGGGAGAAATTCATATATTCAGTTATAAAATAAATAACTGTACAAAGAATTCAATGAGAGAGTCATCACCTTTGGGATCCACTCCTCCAGTTTTATTTCTGAATTTCTGAACAGTTTGGATTTGCCCGAAACTCCAACGCAATCTTTTTCACGTTTTCATAGTAAAAAAATTCACATTTTTAATATGATGTTTATATATTAAAAATCGCATTTTTAATAACGCTATAGTATATATAAGAATCAAATTTTTATCTTTGTTATATATATATATATATCGAATTTTTATAACACTTCTTATATATATAAAAATCTAATTTTTTACATAGCTAAAATTATATTTTTACTTCGCTAAAAAATTATATTTTTACTTTGCTAAAAAGTATACTTTTGCTTCGCTAAAAATTATATTTTTACTTTGCTAAAAATTATTTTTTTACTTGGCTAAAAAATATATTTTTACTTGTTTTTCCTATGATAAAAATTATATTTTTATCCTATATTATGATATATAAAATCATATTTTTATTTTGTCTACCTCATTATAAAAATCTAATCTTTATATACTCTACTTCATGATAAAAATCAAATCTTTATACGCTAAAATAAAAGAAAAAACTGATTTTTAAACTAATGCTATTAAATTAAACTATCATTTAAAATAAAAAGAAAAGGAAAGCTTACAAGTGGGAATGAGGTTGCTCTGCGTCGAAGTGGAGTAAGGGGGGCGTTGCGACGGATTGGAGGCTCAGGGGGGTTTCGCCGTTGGTGGCAGCGGCAAGGGGCGGCTAGGGTTTCAAACGGGTTGGGTTTCACAGGTTAGAGGAGGGGAAGGAGGAGCGGTGAGAGAGGGGGTAGCGGATCATCGGAGGGCGGCAGCTTGCAGTCGTGGCGAGTTAGATGCGCGATTCGATTTTGGGGAGGAGGTTCATTTTCTGATCGGCCGTCGAAATGAAAGGGAGGCGAAGGGAAATTTCTGAGTGAAGTTAGGTTTAGTTATAAAGTTATATATATTATAATATATAAATTAATATTTAATTCACAATTCCTTCGGTACGTCTTCGAACTCCAAAAGAATCCCTACGACTATCGCCCCTAGCTAAATACCCCTATTCCAGACACAATGGGATATGTTTCGTAAGCCAGTTCGGCTATTACGATCAGTTTATCTTCAAATTAAAATATAAATCAATTTATATTTAATTTAAACGTACTTTTCAATTTACTGGGACCACATACTGACTCCAAAAATTCCCCAAAAATAAATCTGGCTATGTTTTGACAATACAGTCCTAACAAAACTAATTTCGTCAAATTTGGAGACCGCTTGAAAAACGGTCATTTTCCAGTCGATTAAATTCAAACTTGTAACGACCCGGATTTTGAGCAGGCTTTGGTTATCGACATAATCTCGATGTCGATAACCAAAACATCGAAAAATCCTGGTAATTAATGAAAGAAATTAGAGGGTGAGGGTAGATAATATAGAAACTTAGAATAGAAGAAGAAGAACACAACATCAGAGTAACACGAACCTCACAGCGGAACGAATAACATATAAGATATAACATAACTTTGAAATATAACAGTTATGTATACAATAGCACTTATCAGAGTACATCACTTACAACACAGCGGAAATAAACTATAGCTATATGATCCAGAAGCCTCCTGCTCCAACTCTTCAAGTATATCTGTAAATCCTGACTACTTGACTGCCCGTACAAAATTGGACACCCAAGAGTTTAGGGAAAACAACAAAGTAAACTCCGGGTCAGTCATAGGACTGGTATAAGTAAAACAGTTTAAACAGGTACATGAACAAGTAAACGATATCTCATAAGACCACGCCGCAGAACGGAACGGGTTTTTTCCCTTATGAGAATCCAAAATATCTTTATATCAAAAACCTTTTGATATTATAATAATGTCTATGTACAAATAGATATCAGCTAGCAGAAACGATTTCATCTCACGTTCTACATATATAGTATACAGTCAAAATCGCAAGCACGTATTGGATAATGGATTTCCAACTATGGCAAGGTATGGAACCACCTTCCGATCAGTGTACTCTAGGAACGATACACTGGAGTTCAACAAGAACATCTTGTAACTCAGCCACACATGACCGACCACTCATTCGCTTGAGTGTATCGAATGTACATCACCAACGGTTGGGATCAGCAACCGTTCCCGTATATATATGGGACAGCATTGATAAATTTAAGAAACAAATGAATATTCTCTAGATAGGTGATTATACACCCTACTTCGGTGCGACCGACTTAGCCATGCTGCCTGCCCGATTTCTGTCATTTACCGACTGATGAGGCTTGAGGTTACGCTTTATAATCACATCAGATTCACTTCAAATGCCACATTGTCAGATCCATCTTAATCACTAATTTGACGTCTACAACCATACATTACGTGTCAGCTAAAAGAAGTTTCCTTCTCCGCTTCCACTCTTGGTACGGTTGAAGAAATCAATGTACGTGACCTTTCTGGAAATACTCTGTCAGACATTCATCCATACAAGTCATCCAGGAACAGGATGAACCCAAGGTACTGTTCAGTACATCCATCTTAGGCACTGTTATCTAAGACTTATACAATAGCCCTTGCACTTTACACCGTCTTCAATTATCTTTGGCATATATGATTCGCAACGCTTATGCCAATACAGAGTGGTTCTTTGGATAATAATCCAACCGGTCTCTCCATATTAACAACGTTAAAATGGTCAAAACATTGATAGTCTGTGATTTAACTATCAAAGAAAAACTCGTGTGCAAACAACGATATTATTTCCAGTTGGAAATTATATCAATCAATCATCATTCAACATTTATCTCTTTAGTTCATTAATTTACTTGTCTCCTGTTTCCATATTTGCAACATTTCTTATTTTCTGATTTTAGAAAATATACTTTATTAACAATGGAAAACATTTCCATTTCCTGTTTCCTATATTAGAAAACATTTCTGATTTCTTATTTGGAAAACATTTCCAAAGTCCCTTCATTGGATTTAAACAGATGTTTTAAATAAACATCGCTATGCCAACTCAAACCATTTACTGAATTCACTTAACCATCATTCACTATCAAACCTTACCATTCCTTAGTTAAGAAGGAAGTCAATCAAGTTGGGGTATAATTACCTCTCAGACCTTAACTGAACAACGTTATAACTTCGAAATGGTAACAGCTTATATTTTAAACCTTTAACAACTTCTTTACGTAACTCTCGGATTCTATTTACGAATCCACTTCTTTATTAAAAACATTGATTATAACGATAACGTTATAATCCCTACTTTCAAAATATCTAACTTAAATTATAACCTTTATTCTTTAATTCGAATAATTTAAACCTAACCCTAATTTATTAGTGTATACTCTTGATTTAAAAACCGGGAAGTCAATATTACTTTCCCGAATTCGATATAATTGAATTCGACGTATAATTCTCTTTCGAGTAATCTCTCTTTGATTCACTCTTCTTCGAATGTCCTATATTCGATTATCTCTCTTCGAATAACTTATATTCGAAATCTCTCTCCTTCGAATAAACTATATTCGATCTCTTTCTTTCGAATACTATATATTCGATAATCTCCTTTCGATTAAACTAATCGATAACTCTTTTCCTTTATCTCTATTCGAATAAACTATATTCGACTAACTCTATTTAAATCCATTCGAATAACTACTATTCGATTAACTCCATTCAACTCTATTCGAATAACTACTATTCGATTAACTCTATTCAACTCTATTCGATTAACTCTATTCAACCCTATTCGAATAACTACTATTCGATTAACTCTATTCAACTCTATTCGATTAACTCTATTCAACCCTATTCGAATAAACAATATTCGACTAACTCTATTTAACTCCATTCGAATAACTACTATTCGATTAACTCTATTCAACTCCACTCGAATAACTACTATTCGATTAACTCCATTCGTTTGACTCTAGATCGCAGCGATCACAATGGTTACGCCTGATTCCCTCAGGAAACATCCGACCGCCTTAGGATATCTGCAGCCCTGTGAATTACGCTAGCAGTCGTGCTAAATGGCAACTCATTTGGATTAACTCTAATTGTTCAATTCTAACTGTTTAACTCTAACTGGTTAACTCTAACTAATTAACTCTACTGATTAACTCTACTGTTTAACTCTAACTGGTTAACTCTAACTGATTAACTCTAACTGGTTAACTCTACTGTTTAACTCTAACTGATTAACTCTATTGGTTAACTCTATTCAACTAAGTCGACTCGACTAACCCCTTTCGAATAACATATTCGATTAACTAACTTTCGAATACCATATTCGATTAACTAACTTTCGAATACCATATTCGATTAACTAACTTCGAATACCATATTCGATTAACTAACTTCGAATACCATATTCGATTTACTAACTTCGAATACCATATTCGATTAACTAACTTCGAATACCATATTCGATTAACTAACTTCGAATACCATATTCGATTAACTAACTTCGAATACCATATTCGATTAACTAACTTCGAATACCATATTCGATTAACTAACTTCGAATACCATATTCGATTTCTCCTTTTTATAACGTTATCCATTAAAAAGATCCCCTTTTTAACAACGTTTATTCATTTATAAAGATTCACTTTTTAGTAACGGTTCTTCACTTTATAAATGTTCCTTTAATAACGTTTTCCTTTTTATAACGGTTTCCTTTTTATAACTTCTTATTCCGTTATAAACCAATTTCCTTTTTATTAACTCTATTTATTTTCTAAATATTCCCTTTTCAATTCTATTTGTAAATGGTTTACAAATATTCTTTTTTTTTTCTATTTTATTCTATTTGCAAATGGTTTGCAAATATTTCCTTTCCAAATTTATTCTTAAAAATATTCTAACTCCTTAAATTCCCGGGAAAATTCGCCATAACCTCCTTTGTATCGGGAGCATCGGGAAAATCCCCAAACCCGCCACACAGGCCTTTCCATTCAAAAAGAAAATACTTTGAATTTATTCCCTTTTTAAAATATCTCCTATTTATAAATATTCCCTTTATAAATATTCCTTATTTATAAATATTTAAATTTATAAATATCTCTTATTTATAAATTATTCCATTTATAAATATTTTATTTTCAACATCACTTTGAAAATCCCCTTATCAACATTTCGGTATGTTATGTTATTCAATCATATCAAATCACGATGTTCAATAACGTCCGACCACATATAATCGACAATATATTATATATCACATTATATAACAGAATATATGAATCAAAACAGTATTATAAATATTGAGGAACCCAGTTGGGTCCCTCCAACCTGTTTCCCTGCATCACAGATGTTACACAATAAAATCAACATCACTTTCAGTTCAGTACGGATTATTCTGATACAGCATCAATATATAAATATTTAATGGTTTATATATATATATATATATATATATATATATATATAATTTCCACTAACTGACTAGCAGTTCAATCAATCAACCAACACACAGCAATCAACAGATGATTAACAGTTCTAAGAATACATTATAAAAATATAATTGTTCAGAGTTGGTGAGCTTTACTCACATTGGATGATCATCGTTAATAACGATAACCATCGCCTGATTCAGATCAGGCATTTTATTTTGCCATAAATGGAGACGAGCTCCAAATAGTTTTCAAGCCGGCTTTATTTGTTGTATTCTTCCATACGGTTCCAACGCTTCAGACGGCGTTCGATTCTGAATTTGTATGAGTGAAATATGGTAATCACGGACTTATATAGACATTTTAATAGTTTAATTTAAAACTAAGTTAATTTACTATCACTTAGACCTCACCGTAGAAAAAGAACTGTCGGCTCACATTCGTTTATCTTTTTGTTCAAACAGTACCCCTCGATCCCAATACCTTGCTTTGAGAAAACTGCGCACACTTCTGGTCCAGTCCCCATCGTCTTCGTGTAAACCGTTGCCACGTTCAATGTTGTACCCTATCCTTCTTTAATCTCCACGCTGTCCTCACGCAAGTAAAACGAACGGGCTGCTTTCATTTGTTCAAAACTTGCCCAATTACTTTCCTTCTGCCATGCGTCCCTTCCCTTTCCGTTCACTACTCCCTTCTGACTTTGCTCGTTTCTTTTTTCTTGGTTTACAGTAGTTATCTTCTTCGTATGTCAACAGTCCCCACTTTGTTTTTATTTGAATTCCGCCCGTCGCTCCAGTTGAAACTTACGCCATCAGTCCATCAATATCGAACCCATCGTTTGCCAGAAGAACGAGCAGCTTCATCCACTTTCGTCTGATTCCATTTTGATTTGGAATTGTTTTGATTTTTTTGTGAATTTTCTTTTACGGTTTGTTTTTGCTGAGAACAACAAATGACGGCGGCGCACAAATGTTTGCTGAGCGAATGGACAATTAGGTCTTAAGCGAGGAGACTATTTATAGGAAATTTTGTGGATAGGGAATATTCCCTTTCCATTTCATTTCGATCCATTTTAAATTCGTATGATTTCCATTTTTGACAAACAAAGCTAATCCTAGCATAAAAACACATTCCGGATCCAATGGAACATGTTTCGTCGAATTCCGACACCGTTTGCGAAAATCCTTTAGAAAATATCGATGAAAAACACCGAGCAATAATTCCTAACAATTTCAGAAAAAATCCTAAAAACATGAGGCCTTAGCGTTTCACTAGACCTCTTCCTAAGGTTTCATATGAAACTTGTTTCGTTGAATTCTGAGTCCGTTTGACCAGTTAACCATTCAGTTTTAGTTTGTTTTAAGTTAAAAACATAATGTACCATACTATGAAATATTCTGTTCACGTAGGGACTATTATGGACAGAAACAAAAATACCATTGAAATGAGTGACGTGCTCTGGTCCCAAAAATGTAATAATACCGGTAGATGAACTCATATTGTGAAACCCCGAAATGTCGATACAGGGTGCCAAATACTCCAAATAAAAAGTTACTTATTAAATTAATTAAAAATTACAGTAAAATTCTAAGAATTAAATTATCGCTACTTCCCAAAAGAACCTTGTCTAAATTCAAACCCGATCTCTAGTTATATCGAATAAACCGTTACGGTCGATAAATGATTCTATAGCGACTATTCTAAAATTTGATTTGGACATATCTCAAAATCTACACGACGAAATCCTGATTTTTCTCTTCTGCTAGAAAGATATACTCCACCAGCTCCACACGTTTCTTGTTTCACATAAATCCGATTTAAAACGAACTCTGTACATTCAGTTGAAGTTCAAATCGCCAAATAGCGAACTGCAGCGCCATTTCGAGCTCGTTTATAAATATATTATAAACTATACGTTCAACTGTCGTCGATTCAATATATTCGTTATTATAATTCAACTCCAAACTGAATTATAGCTTATATAAGATCCAGTTCACATCGTATTGTGAATTCTACTATTTCCGACTATTCTGGAAATATATCATCCTATTATTTATATTAATTAAATATTCAATATTATTTAATTAAACGATCATTAACTTCTCTAAATCACTAATTATATAATTAAATAAATTAATTACATATCTCTAAAAATGCGGGTCATTACATTCTTTCCCCCTTAAAATAATTTCGCCCTCGAAATTGCTAAGGTAGAGGGCGACCCTATCTACTGGGTAAAAATTTATCTGTTTACCTCTTATCTCTGGTTTCAACTGAACCAATTAATATCGACTAAAATATTAATTAATTCGTACTAACTAAAATTTTCAAAAATTCTGAAAATTTTCTAACACCTTAACTTTTCGAAAAATTTCGTCGGCACCTCCTTTGTACTGGTCAATCGGTCAAACTCCAACTCGCCTCTCTGGGCCATCTCCATCCCAAAAGAAAATCAAACAGCCAAGCGGCTTGCCAATTCAGCTCATAAATCATCAAACTCATATGAAATATAAACTGGTACCCTTTTGTCGGGCATATCAACTCTATCACTTCCATATGCTATCAACTCAGCATATACCAGTGTTACCTAAATCAAATTTCAATCAGTTCATATCCTCAAATCCAAATCGAATTTCATTCGAACCCCAATATCAAATTCCAAATTCATAACTCATCAACCCAATTCCATAACAGATTATTCTCTAATCCAATTCAATTCTATTTAACTCAGTTCAAGTTAAATTTCAATTCACTTTTACCATTTTCATCTATTTAACTTCGTTAGTTAAATTTTAATTCCAGAACTTAAATTCCTGGGTTTTCTTTCAAATCAATTTGAAATTATAATACCAATTCAAAACCTTTGAATTTCTGAACACTTGTTTTCTCAAAACAATTCAAAAACAAAACCTTTGGTAGTAATCCGTCACTTAGAACTCAAAAATGAACACTGATGATGTCGTGATTCATCATCAGAATCTATTTTCCAGCTATCGAAGTGAGTTAAATACTATATCACTTTCAGTTTGAAAAACGTTTTCAAAATCTCCCAGGAACTTAAAATTTCCTTATTTTAATTCCAATCTGATTTAAATTCAGATTTACTTCATCTTATTTCATATACTTTACTTATATGAATTCTGATTAGTTATTTATAATCATGTCACTTTTTATAATCTTATTCGATTATAATAACACCCAACACAACCAATATACTATATCAAATATATTTGGGTAAAAATTTTCATTTACCCTCTTTTCAAAACATACCATGTCGGTTCATCGTATTCAAGTGTTTATACAACTCCTATCGATACAGTGGATCAAACTGATCGTCCAGAATCCATAAGCCACTCAACCAATGAGTCTCCACAATATAAATCACTTTATATTAACTAACAAATACGCACTCGTATATATACACTCAAACTCAGTCTAGGATATTACTAATCCCATCTCTACTGAATCACGCCACAGAGCCAAGGTAATAACTAAACCAATGCTCTGATACCAACTGTAGTGACCCGAAAATCCGGTCCAATTTGAGCAGACCAAAAACACAAGTCCAACCCCAAATTAAACTGGAAAATCAAGAAAACTAATAGAAAGAAGATAGAGGGTGAGGATAGATAAGATAGAAACTTAGAATAGAAGAAGAAGAAGAAGAAGAAGAGCACAACATAAGAGTAACACGAACCTCACAGCGGAACGAATAACATATAAGATATAACATAACTTTGAAATATAACAGTTATGTATACAATAGCACTTATCAGAGTACAACACTTACAACACAGCGGAAATAAACTATAGCTATATGATCCAGAAGCCTCCTGCTCCAGCTCTTCAAGTATATCTGTAAATCCTGACTACTTGACTGCCCGTACAAAATTGGACACCCAAGAGTTTAGGGAAAACAACAAAGTAAACTCCGAGTCAGTCATGGGACTGGTATGAGTAAAACAGTTTAAACAGGTATATGAACAAGTAAACGATATCTCATAAGACCACGCCGCAGAACGGAACGGGTTTTTTTCCTTATGAGAATCCAAAATATCTTTATATCAAAAACCTTTTGATATTATAATAATGTCTATGTACAAATAGATATCAGCTAGCAGAAACGCTTTCATCTCACGTTCTACATATATAGTATACAATCAAAATCGCAAGCACGTATTGGATAATGGATTTCCAACTATGACAAGGTATGGAACCACCTTCCGATCAGTGTACTCTAGGAACGATACACTGGAGTTCAACAAGAACATCTTGTAACTCAGCCACACATGACCGACCACTCATTTCGCTTGAGTGTATCGAATGTACATCACCAACGGTTGGGATCAGCAACCGTTCCCGTATATATATGGGACAGCATTGATAAATTTAAGAAACAAATGAATATTCTCTAGATAGGTGATTATACACCCTACTTTGGTGCGACCGACTTAGCCATGCTGCCTGCCCGATTTCTGTCATTTACCGACTGATGAGGCTTGAGGTTACGCTTTATCATCACATCAGATTCACTTCGAATGCCACATTGTCAGATCCATCTTAATCACTAATTTGACGTCTACAACCATACATTACATGTCAGCTAAAAGAAGTTTCCTTCTCCGCTTCCACTCTTGGTACGGTTGAAGAAATCAATGTACGTGACCTTTCTGGAAATATTCTGTCATACATTCATCCATACAAGTCATCCAGGAATAGGATGAACCCAAGGTACTATTCAGTACATCCATCTTAGGCACTGTTATCTAAGACTTATACAATAGCCCTTTCACTTTACACCGTCTTCAATTATCTTTGGCATATATGATTCGCAACGCTTATGCCAATATAGAGTGGTTCTTTGGATAATAATCCAACCGGTCTCTCCATATTAACAACGTTAAAATGGTCAAAACATTGATAGTCTGTGATTTAACTATCAAAGAAAAATTCGTGTGCAAACAATGATATTATTTCCAGTTGGAAATTATATCAATCAATCATCATTCAACATTTATATCTTTAGTTCATTAATTTACTTATCTCCTGTTTCCATATTTGCAACATTTCTTATTTTCTGATTTTAGAAAATATACTTTATTAACAATGGAAAACATTTCCATTTCCTGTTTCCTATATTAGAAAACATTTCTGATTTCTTATTTGGAAAACATTTCCAAAGTACCTTCACTGGATTTAAACAGATGTTTTAAATAAACATCGCTATGCCAACTCAAACCATTTACTGAATTCACTTAACCATCATTTACTATCAAACCTTACCATTCCTTAGTTAAGAAGGAAGTCAATCAAGTTGGGGTATAATTACCTCTCAGACCTTAACTTAACAACGTTATAACTTCGAAATGGTAACAGCTTATATTTTAAACCTTTAACAACTTCTTTACGTAACTCTCGGATTCAATTTACGAATCCACTTCTTTATTGAAAACATTGATAATAACGATAACGTTATAATCCCTACTTTCAAAATATCTAACTTAAATTATAACCTTTATTCTTTAATTCGAATAATTTAAACCTAACCCTAATTTATTAGTGTATACTCTTGATTTAAAAACCGGGAAGTCAATATTACTTTCCCGAATTCGATATAATTGAATTCGACGTATAATTCTCTTTCGAGTAATCTCTCTTTGATTCACTCTTCTTCGAATATCCTATATTCGATTATCTCTCTTCGAATAACTTATATTTGAAATCTCTCTCCTTCGAATAAACTATATTCGATCTCTTTCTTTCGAATACTATATATTTGATAATCTCCTTCCGATTAAACTAATCGATAACTCTTTTCCTTTATCTCTATTCGAATAAACTATATTCGACTAACTCTATTTAACTCCATTCGAATAACTACTATTCGATTAACTCCATTCAACTCTATTCGAATAACTACTATTCGATTAACTCTATTCAACCCTATTCGATTAACTCTATTCGACCCTATTCGAATAACTAATATTCGATTAACTCTATTCAACTCTATTTGATTAACTCTATTCAACCCTATTCGAATAAACTATATTCGACTAACTCTATTTAACTCCATTCGAATAACTACTATTCGATTAACTCTATTCAACTCCACTCGAATAACTACTATTCGATTAACTCCATTCGCTTGACTCTAGATCGCAGTGATCACAATGGTTACGCCTGATTCCCTCAGGAAACATCTGACCGCCTTAGGCTATCTGCAGCCCTGTGAATTACGCTAGCAGTCGTGCTAAATGGCAACTCATTTGGATTAACTCTAATTGTTCAATTCTAACTGTTTAACTCTAACTGGTTAACTCTAACTGATTAACTCTACTGATTAACTCTACTGTTTAACTCTAACTGGTTAACTCTAACTGGTTAACTATACTGTTTAACTCTAACTGATTAACTCTATCGGTTAACTCTATTCAACTAACTCGACTCGTCTTACCCCTTTCGAATAACATATTCGATTAACTAACTTTCGAATACCATATTCGATTAACTAACTTTCGAATACCATATTCGATTAACTAACTTCGAATACCATATTCGATTAACTAACTTCGAATACCATATTCGATTTACTAACTTCGAATACCATATTCGATTAACTAACTTCGAATACCATATTCGATTAACTAACTTCGAATACCATATTCGATTAACTAACTTCGAATATCATATTCGATTAACTAACTTCGAATACCATATTCGATTAACTAACTTCGAATACCATATTCGATTAACTAACTTCGAATACCATATTCGATTATCTAACTTCGAATACCATATTCGATTAACTAACTTCGAATACCATATTCGATTTCTCCTTTTTATAACGTTATCCATTAAAAAGATCCCCTTTTTAACAACGTTTATTCATTTATAAAGATTCACTTTTTAGTAACGGTTCTTCACTTTATAAATGTTCCTTTAATAACGTTTTCCTTTTTATAACGGTTTCCTTTTTATAACTTCTTATTCCGTTATAAACCAATTTCCTTTTTATTAACTCTATTTATTTTCTAAATATTCCCTTTTCAATTCTATTTGTAAATGGTTTACAAATATTCTTTTTTTTCTATTTTATTCTGTTTGCAAATGGTTTGCAAATATTTCCTTTTCAAATTTATTCTTAAAAATATTCTAACTCCTTAAATTCCCGGGAAAATTCGCCATAACCTCCTTTGTATCGGGAGCATCGAGAAAATCCCCAAACCCGCCACACAGGCCTTTCCATTCAAAAAGAAAATACTTTGAATTTATTCCCTTTTTAAAATATCTCCTATTTATAAATATTCCCTTTATAAATATTCCTTATTTATAAATATTCAAATTTATAAATATCTCTTATTTATAAATTATTCCATTTATAAATATTTTATTTTCAACATCACTTTGAAAATCCCCTTATCAACATTTCGGTATGTTATGGTATTCAATCATATCAAATCACGATGTTCAATAACGTCCGACCACATATAATCGATAATAGATTATATATCACATTATATAACAGAATATATGAATCAAAACAGTATTATAAATATTGAGGAACCCAGTTGGGTCCCTCCAACCTGTTTCCCTGCATCACAGATGTTACACAATAAAATCAACATCACTTTCAGTTCAGTACGGATTATTCTGATACAGCATCAATATATAAATATTTAATGGTTTATATATATATATATATATATATATATATATATATATAATTTCCACTAACTGACTAGCAGTTCAATCAATCAACCAACACACAGCAATCAACAGATGATTAACAGTTCTAAGAATACATTATAAAAATATAATTGTTCAGAGTTGGTGAGCATTACTCACATTGGATGATCATCGTTAATAACGATAACCATCGCCTGATTCAGATCAGGCATTTTATTTTGCCATAAATGGAGACGAGCTCCAAATAGTTTTCAAGCCGGCTTTATTTGTTGTATTCTTCCATATGGTTCCAACGCTTCAGACGGCGTTCGATTCTGAATTTGTATGAGTGAAATATGGTAATCACGGACTTATATAGACATTTTAATAGTTTAATTTAAAACTAAGTTAATTTACTATCACTTAGACCTCACCGTAGAAAAAGAACTGTCGGCTCACATTCGTTTATCTTTTTGTTCAAACAGTACCCCTCGATCCCAATACCTTGCTTTGAGAAAACTGCGCACACTTCTGGTCCAGTCCCCATCGTCTTCGTGTAAACCGTTGCCACGTTCAATGTTGTACCCTATCCTTCTTTAATCTCCACGCTGTCCTCACGCAAGTAAAACAAACGGGCTGCTTTCATTTGTTCAAAACTTGCCCAATTACTTTCCTTCTGCCACGCGTCCCTTCCCTTTCCGTTCACTACTCCCTTCTGACTTTGCTCGTTTCTTTTTTCTTGGTTTACAGTAGTTCTCTTCTTCGTATGTCAACAGTCCCCTCTTTGTTTTTATTTGAATTCCGCCCGTCGCTCCAGTTGAAACTTACGCCATCAGTCCATCAATATCGAACCCATCGTTTGCCAGAAGAACGAGCAGCTTCATCCACTTTCGTCTGATTCCATTTTGATTTGGAATTGTTTTGATTTTTTTTGTGAATTTTCTTTTACGGTTTGTTTTTGCTGAGAACAACAAATGACGGCGGCGCACAAATGTTTGCTGAGCGAATGGGCAATTAGGTCTTAAGCGAGGAGACTATTTATAGGAAATTTTGTGGACAGGGAATATTCCCCGAAATATTCCCTTTCCATTTCATTTCGATCCATTTTAAATTCGTATGATTTCCATTTTTGACAAACAAAGCTAATCCTAGCATAAAAACACATTCCGGATCCAATGGAACAGGTTTCGTCGAATTCCGACACCGTTTGCGAAAATCCTTTAGAAAATATCGATGAAAAACACCGAGCAATAATTCCTAACAATTTCAGAAAAAATCCTAAAAATATGAGGCCTTAGCGTTTCACTAGACCTCTTCCTAAGGTTTCATATGAAACTTGTTTCGTTGAATTCTGAGTCCGTTTGACCAGTTAACCATTCAGTTTTAGTTTGTTTTAAGTTAAAAACATAGTGTACCGTACTATGAAATATTCTGTTCACGTAGGGACTGTTATGGACAGAAACAAAAATACCATTGAAATGAGTGACGTGCTCTGGTCCCAAAAATGTAATAATACCGGTAGATGAACTCATATTGTGAAACCCCGAAATGTCGATACAGGGTGCCAAATACTCCAAATAAAAAGTTGCTTATTAAATTAATTAAAAATTACAGTAAAATTTTAAAAATTAAATTATCGCTACTTCCCAAAATAACCTTGTCTAAATTCAAACCCGATCTCTAGTTATATCGAATAAACCGTTACGATCGATACACGATTCTATAGCGACTATTCTAATATTTGATTTGGACATATCTCAAAATCTACACGACGAAATCCTGATTTTTCTCTTCCGCTAGAAAGATATACTCCACCAGCTCCACACGTTTCTTGTTTCACATAAATCCGATTTAAAACGAACTCTGTACATTCAGTTGAAGTTCAAATCGCCAAATAGCGAACTGCAGCGCCATTTCGAGCTCGTTTATAAATATATTATAAACTATATGTTCAACTGTCGTCGATTCAATATATTCGTTATTATAATTCAACTCCAAACTGAATTATAGCTTATATAAGATCCAGTTCACATCGTATTGTGAATTCTACTATTTCCGACTATTCTGGAAATATATTATCCTATTATTTATATTAATGAAATATTCAATATTATTTAATTAAATGATCATTAACTTCTCTAAATCACTAATTATATAATTAAATTAATTATATATCTCTAAAAATGCGGGTCATTACAAAACTAAAATGATCAAACGCGTTTAAATTCACCATGCTCACATATTGATTTCAAAAATTATGAAAATTGGAATCTAGTAATAATTTGACACTCCGGATCCAACAAAAGTGGTCTCGTCGAAAACGAAGGTCGTCTACAAAATCTCCATTTTTAAGGGCAATAGTTCCATAGCGACCATTCTGAAATTTCAATTGGGCATAACTTTTTATTCCCGCTATGAAATTTCAATTTTTCGGATTTGTTGGAAAGATATTTTCAAATAGATTCAAATATTTCTAGTTTCACTAAAATCCGGTTTATTTTGAATTTTGTATGTTCATTTGAAATTTAAAATCGAATTTTCAAACTACCCCGCCATTTTCAATTCCTTTTATAATCAAAATAAATATTTATATTCTAACATCGATTCAAATAATATATACGTTCTAATTCTATTCAAAATAAATTTCTCGTCGTTATTATTTAAAATAAATCATTTTAAATATTCAAAATTCATTAAAATTGCCAAAATAATTTTTTTTTAATTGGTTCTGATTTTCCGGGTTGTTACATTCTAACTTCCTTAATCCCATTTAAATTCTTATTTCCAAGCCTCACATTTCCTTTAAACTATTTTTCTTTGCAAAATATTTTCTTTAAATCATTATTCATTTCGATCATGAATAATATTTCTTTTATATAATCAAATCAGTTTGATTTCGCATTAAAAATAGTTACTCAAATCCAAATTATTTTTATACTTCTATTTATAGAATTATTCATACAAAATCTCATTTTTACTTCTAAGACTTATAATCATATTGATAATTCCTTTTATAACTGCTACGTTCACATTCCATTTCAAATATCGGTGTTAAAACCCATTTTTTACTTCTCTATACATATTCAGACTTATATTTTTATTTATCCAATTATAATTTTTTTTCTTAATTTATAAACATCATTTATGAATTATTCTTCTCAATTTATATGTTAAAAACATATTTCTATTTAATATCGACTTTAAACCAGTATTCTCAAAATTCTTTTATAACTAGCAATTCCCTTTTATAATTCTATTAATTATAAAAAACATCATATCCATTCCATTTCACTATTAATAACTTTCTACAGAAGTTCCTATTTAATTTCCAAATAATTCCTTTTTATAAAATCTATTGATTTTATAAAATTCTTAAATTTAATACCCACTTCCAAAATTCTTTTTATATATTCCAATATTACTCATGGTATTTGAAATACCAAATAAAAAGGATCAATGTCATCCAAACACACAAAATAAATAATAGATTATATATCACATCATATATCATAATATATGAAAAGCGATAACATAAATGTTGAGGAATCCAGTTGGATCCCTCCAACTTATTTTCCTGCATCCACAGATGTTAAACAACATAAATAGCATCAATTTCATATCAATATGAAATTTTATAGCAAATAGAATCAATATTAAATCATCGACATATATATATATATATATAACTATATCTATATATCTATAATAGCAACGACTGATAATAATCTACCAATTCATCAAAACAATCATCACAAAGAATCCAATAATCATTTATCAACTTTAAAATACATTTATTAAAATTATAGATAGATCAGAGTTAGTGATTTTACTATCTTTGGTGGTTTATCGTTAAATAACGATAAATGTCGTCGATTCGATTCAAACGTTCGATTTTCCATGAAATTCTAATGAGCTCCGAATCATTCCAAACTTCACGGACTTGTAGTATTTGTCACTGTGATTCCAACGTGACAAACGTCTCTAATTTTGAGTCCATATGCACAAGATATTATATTTACAAGTTAGTACACGTTATTAAATTAAACTAAAATTATTTATATATATTTAGGGCCTTACCAATTTTAACCTCGCCCAAAACGAATCCAAGCCGCCCGCTCCAACCAATTATCTTCCTCCTCATTTATTATATCGTCCATTCCCAGTCCTTAGGCATACAACAACAAATATATATACATATATAATGGGCTTACCAATTTAATCCTCGGCCCATACACATCTGACCCGCCTAGCTTCCCTTTCTTCTTCCTCGTTATGAATGCAACCACTAGAGAAATATAACTCATACTGCTGAAGCTTCCTTCACGCGTTGCTTCGTCCACACCGCATGAAATTTCATACTATCAACGCCATTTTGCTTCTCCTCTTACTCTCTACCTTGCCACCACCAACAAGATCAACTCGACTTCATCATCTCGCTTCGAAACTGCTCCGACCCTCACATCCATGTTTAAACTTACACTGCTCACTTCGTCCATCAGCAAACCGTCACGAACTTCCCCACTTCATCAAAACTTCAAACTAAAGTCACCACGTTTCTCTCCTTTGCAAGCTCATCCTCCTCATGACGAAGGCAAAACCACTCGCAACCCTTTTCATTCATCGGGTTTCGGGTTTGCCATGTCCTGTTACTATACCAGTATCACAATCTTTTGATGCCAAAGTCCAGGAAAAATACGTACAAGCTTCTAAACTCAACATCACAACTATAATCACCATCGTAAACTACTGCCATCCGTCACCACTCAAACAGGCTCGCTGACTTCGTTTAATGTCCGACTTCGAGTAATGGAACCCATTCCGAACATCTCGGGTTCTAATTCATAATGAGGTCTAAAGTCAAATCCGACCAAATACTCTAGATGCTTCCATTCCGAAAACATGGCTCTCAAACTAGCATGTCTTCTACATAATGTATCGGCCACTGCATTGCCTTTCCCCGGAGTATAGGCTATACCAAAGTCATACGAAGCCAAAAACTCTAGCCACCTTTGCTACTGAAGATTTAAATCCTTCTAGGAGAAAAGATACTTCAATAACTTATGATCAGTAAACAACTCTAATCTGACTCCAAACAAATAATGCCTCCAAACCTTCATAGCAAATACTATCGCAGCCAACTCTAAATCATGAGTCGAGTAATTATTCTTGTGCGGCTTCAGTTGTCGACTCGCATAAGCCACAACCCTACCTTCTGCATTAACACTGCTCCAAGTCCAATGCTGCATGCATTGATATATACTACCATCTCTTCATTTCCATTCGGAATAGCCAACACAGGAGCACTTGTTAATCTTCTTTCCAAATTCCAAAAGCTTGCTCACACTTCGCATCCCATGCAAAGACTTGATTCTTCTTCGTCAATCCTGTTAATGGTGTATTTACCTTAGAGAAATCTATGATAAATCGTTGATAATACCCAGCCAAACCAAGGAAACTTCGAACATCCGTCGCATTTTTGGGTCGATCCCAATCTTGGATTACTGCTACCTTAGTTGGATCCACCGCTATTCCTTGTCCCGATACAACATGACCCAAGAACCTCACTTCTTCCTTCCAGAAGTGACACTTAAAAAATTTAGCCCTCAATTGATGTTTCCGTAATATTTCCAAAACAATTCTCAAGTGCGTCTTATGTTCTTCCTCGTCCCCCGAGTAAACCAATATGTCATCTATGAACACAAGCATAAACTTGTTCAATTGATCTATGAAAACTGGATTCATAAGATCCACAAAATATGCTGGCGCGTTAGTCAATCCAAACGGCATCACCAGCCACTCGTAGAATCTGGAAGGTGTCCTAAAGGCAGTCTTCGACACACTATCCCTAGCCACTCTCAATTGGTGAAATCTCGTTGCCAAATCCATTTGGGAAAACACCTTGACTTCATGAAGTTAATCAAACAAGTCATATATTCTTAGCAAGGATTTTTGTTCTTCATGGTCACCTTATTCAGCTCTCGATAATCCACGCACAATCGCAATGATCCACTAGTCTTGGTCGCAAACACAACTAGTGCGCTCCTTTCGGATACACTTCTCCAAATGAATCACTTGCACCTCTAACTCTCGTTGTTCCTTAGGCGCCAACCGCCTAAGATGCATAATAATAGGTTTGGCTCCATCCACTAAATCAATCTGAAAATCAATCTCTCATTCCGGTGGCAACCCTCTGACTTCATCAAACACATTAGAAAACTCTCGTACTATTGGCACTAATGACAACCCATCCTGTGGAATCACACACAAATTTAAAAAGATAATCAGAAATCCATCCTCTAGTAGACAACGTATCACAATCGTTCGCTCTCCCACATTCCCTATTGTCACCTCGAGCCTTTAGCAATCAACAATAGCCGCATACTTCTTGAGCCAGTCCATACCCAAAATAATCCCAAATCCAACAAAATTCAAAACAAAACAATCACACACAAAAGAGCAACATGACTCGATAAAACTAGATCATGACAAAGCATCTAAAGGCTGGACGAACTCCCTAACGGATTAGTCACAACTAAGTCTGTCAACGATTTCAGGTTTTAAACCTAACTTGCAAACAAGCAAATTACAAACAAAAGAATGTGATGCTCTAGTATCAAACAAAACTCGAATTGAAACACCTCAAACATAAAGCGTACCTTGCATGATAACATTCTTTCCCTTCTCCCCCGTAGTTTGACCCCTCGAAGAAGACGGAACAACATCCAGAGCATACGCCCTCACAACCTATTTATCCCTTGGTGGTTCGGGATAATTTTTCCTCATATGCCTAGGCTTATCACAATTAAAGCACTTCTTTTCCACCTTTATACAATCCTTGGAAAGATGACCCTTCTGTTGACAGCTGTTACAAGTAATCTCGTCCTTTGGCTTCTTCTGGTCATTCTTTCCTTGTTGTTGTTTTTGTTTACCACTCCACTTTTTCTTATCACCACCACCTTGTTGTGGTTTTGAATCCACCTTTTTATTTTCAACAATAGTCTCAACCTTTTGCGGGAACAAACTCTCCTTCCTTAAATCCTTCTCTACTAATTTCTCAAAAGAGTCATTAATTTGGTCGATCAATTGCTTTCCAGTGTTCTCATCTAATCCCAGGATAAATTTCTCGTTCTTTTGGTAAGGAGTCTCAATATATGAACGAGCATACTTAGATAAAGCCTCAAACTCGGCCTACTCAAACATTGGTCGACCTCCTTGCTTAAGATCAACAAACTTCTTAAAAAACATCGATTTCTAGACTGTAGAAATGAACTTATCCTCAAACTTAGTTCTAAACTGATCCCAAGTAATCTGGTCCTCCGGAGTCTCCAAAGTAATAGAATTCCACCAATCCATTGCTCGGGCTTGCAGCTGCCGTGATGCAAATTTCCTCTTAGTCACATCGTCGATTACCAAATCTTCGAAAATCTGAATACAAGTATCCATCCAGTTTTAAACATCAACAGCTGGTTCCGTCCCAATAAACGGTTTGCCACATAGAGAAGTACAGTCCTTGCAGAGCTTTGCAAAATCAACAACACTATGTGTCTGCATAGAACACCTTGCTCTACTGTCGCTCTTAAAGTGGGCATCCTTCTCATGATCGCTGCCATCATGGCCTCAAACATAGCAGGATAATCGGGTATAGCAGCTGCAGCTCCCGATTGGCAACCCTCGCCTACCCTCCAATTGCAGGCTCATTCCTAGCAGCATGTCTCGAAGTTTTTCGACTCATCCTTATTATGAAACGAGAGTCAACTCATATTAGAGAATGCCGCATTGGTGTTCAAGTGCTTACTAACCTACTATACTATACTATATACGTACATAATGTAATGTCCCGTATTTCTGGTAGTCAAATATTTAATTTAATTTATTATTTTAGATATTATATTTGGAATATTAATGGATTTTAATATTCAAATTGTTTATAAATTGAAGTTTGAATGTTATAATTTTTATATAATTTAAATCGAGCTCGTTATGGCGCGGTAGTTTGTAATATTGAGGTTTGAACTTCAATTGAATATACAGGATCCGATATAAGTCGGATTTCTGTGAAACAAGAAACGTTGGAATCTTGTTGATTATAATTTACATATGGAAGAAAAAAAATCTAGATTTTGTGTTAAAGATTGTTAGTAATGTCCAATTCAAATTTTAAAATAGTCGTTATGGAAATCATTAATAAAATGATAACATTTATTTAATATATTTAAGGATTTTTAATATAATTTGGATATCGTTTAACCCGACTTTGTAGATGTTGAGTTATAATTCCATACTGGTTAAATCTGAAATGTATATTATTCCATTCAAAGATATTCGACAATAATAATTTATTTTTATTAAATATAGTGGTTTCAGAATTTATTGGATATTTAATAGATATTATATAAGCCGTAAGAATAACTATTTTCCAAACAACCAGCATTTCCGACGAAACGAATTTTATTGGAAGAAGTATAGCCAATTATTGCTAAATTTCCAGTTTGGAGTCAATTAGAGTTGTTTTGTCAGCCTGCGATATTTTAAACATGGACCAGTGAACATACTGGAATTAAAATTATGTCGTTATGCAAATGGAGTCGGTTTTCAACGAGATTAACTTCATTGGATCCAGATCGTCAAGACATAGCAGTGTGTTTATTTTCATCACGTTTGTATACCGTGTATGACGACGCGTATATTTTAAGTTTGACGTTAAATAACGGTATAAATCAAATTAACCATAATAAATCTAATTTTATTACGCTAAAACTAAAATAAAGATTAATTGAAACTTCACTCTTAAGCTAAGGTAAAGCACATGCGTACGTTAAAACTGTACACCTTATTTTTCAGCTAATTGAAGCAGTACATGCCTACAGTTGTTTTCTTATACCTAAAAGCAACCTATAATGTACCAACTATACGTCCTTTATTAAAAGTTTACAACTATCTACACTTAAATCTGTACATTACCTATCCCTATAAAACATTGGAAACACAAACTGTACTGACCACGTTTACCCCAGTGAAAGAGACATTTTGTACCACTCTGTACCTTAAACGTGTGTGCCAAACAATAGTCGTGCTCCCCAAACTTACTTGTTATATATATATATATATTCACCTTTGTTCTTTTTTGCTGCAAGCATTAAAAATGGAAAATGGCGAGATTCACTTTATAACTGAAGTACGTGTATATGTATGTGTGTGTGTGTATATATATATATATGGGGGGTGATGATAAAGCATGTACATTTGGGTTTTGTTCATACGAATGGACGTAGTTCGACTTGGGTTTCTGGTGAGTCGCAGTGGAGGCTGAAGAGAGAGGGGAGGGGCGCGGTACGGTAAACAGTGGACAAGGATGAGTGGGGAAATCTGCTTGTATATGGTAGAGCAGTGGAGATCGGTTCCTACGACAAAGTAGGTGGAGCTGACAGTGAACTGGGGTGGCGTGAGCTGTAGGGTGTCGGCGAGGCAGGCGGACTAGTTGTGGACGTGAGTAGTCAGTAGCAGTTTGGGTTGCGCTATGATGAGGGTCAGAAATGTTAGCAGTCATGGTGTATACGAGCTGAACAAAGAGGGAGATGATGTGTGCATGCTGGTGCGTGGAATGAAGTGCTTTTCATAGTGGAGATGGGAAAAGCTTACGGCATGTTTAAAATTAGGTAAGGAGAAGAGATATAAAGTAGCCTGGTATATATTTCAAACGTGACTAATCCCTTTCCAATTTTACTAATCAAAATTAAATTGCCTAATAATCCTATTTAATGTGGCCTTATTTTTGGGTAAAACATGTCTTATGTTAAGATTTAATTATGCCTGATTATATAATGTAAACATGGCCCATTGTTAACGTGATTTAATGGTTATAAATACCCAATAATATTTAGAATTGTGCCTTATGAATATTAACGTGCCTAACACTATTTAGGAATGCCTAATTACATTTAGATTTTCCTAATCAATGTTATATGCCTAATCCAAAAAGAATGAATAGGGATAGCAATATGTCTAATTGATTTTAACAGCGCCTAATCTAGGTTTAATTTAGCATAGGTAATGGGACATTTGGATAGTTGCATACATGGTATCCAGTTATATAATTGTGCTTAAACAATATCTATATGGTAACATGCATAGGGTAAATTTAAAGTAATATACATGCGGGCTAGTTTTGTTCACATGCCTAACAACTGAATGTAACATGCCTAATCCAGTTTATGGTGGCCGATTAATTATAAAGATGTGATTAGTACTATTAGTTAAGGTTTTAAATAAAGACCATGTTATATACGCGCCTAATTAACATAAAACAAAACGCAATCAATGATTAAATTAGTAAATTCTTTTAAGGTATTAATTTATTTAATTAAAACATATGTGTACAATAAGTATAATATTCTCACGCATGCACAGAATTAGATCAAACATGGAGCATTGGAACCATATTGACGGACGTAACCTTATGAAGTTGGACTAGACGGAGTTGAAAGCAATTGAATCGAAACGTTTTAATGTCGAATGAAATCAAGGTGAGTTAAACTCACTCAGTTCTTCCCACTTATATTTTATATAAGTCGGATTTTTATTTTGTGTGCTATGGTTGCTAATGGTTGATTGTTTGTTAATTATACCTTCATATGTTGACTGGACCAATGAAATTAAACGTTGTTTAATTTCAGTGAAAAATCAAATTGTTATTTTAATGGTTGAAACCAATTGTGGTAACTTACCTTGTTGGTTACGTTTATTAAATAAATGTGTTTAATTGTCTAAATTGTTTTGTTAATTGGTTGATGTTAAATAATCGTTATTTACTGTTATAGAAACTATCAATTAAATTGAATTGAACGAATTTATGTGAGATAATCTATTTTAATGCAGGGAAGAACATGTTGGAAGGATCCAACTGGATTCCTCAAATATATTAGATATTATTCATTCCCTTATTATCATTATATGAACTATTCTTATGGGAGGATTGATTTGGTTGCCGACCGTTGTACTGAATTTCAACATTTATTTTGTTTAACCAATGGGTAGCATTGGTTGAGTAATTGGCAGTATAGGGCCTATAAATCAATCGTTTTATAAATATCGATTTACCATTAAGTGAATCGAGAGAATAAAGATATAAAATTTATTTTTACAGCTGAAGATAGTTTTTTTTAATATATATATATATATATATATATATTATTTGGAATAAAGTTTAGTACAAGGAAATAAATATTTATTATTTATTACTTATATTTATAAGTTGTTATTAAATGACCTTATGAAGAAAATTTCTTATGTTAATAAGATTTTATAAGCAAGAAAGTATAAAATTAACCCAACGGTTAAGAGTGGGATAATTGTTTCTAAAAAATAATTAAATGGAATATAAATTAATTATATTATTAATTAATTTAAAGGAAGAACTAATTGGAATTGATTAACGAATCAACCATGGTTTGAGTTGACTAAGTCGACCGTTTAACTAGGATTAATTATTTAATTAGTTCATTTTGAATTAATCTAATGTAATAGTTTAACGAATATTTGTTTTAATTTTAATAAGATTTTAAAAGGGAATTTACTATTTATTTTAGTTAATAAAGAAATTAACTACTTCTATGATAGTTAATAGCTGAAGTAAATTATAATTTTTAATTAATAATAATTTAGTAGATTACTTTTTATTTAAAATACATTTACAAGGTAATCGAAGTGGAAATGAAATCTAATTGAATTGTGGAAGGAGTTTATGAATAGGTTTTGTATTAAAAACCCGAGTTTTTATAACGAAGTTATTAAAAGGAATTTTAAGCAAATACGATAGCTTAAATTAATGTTTACTTAATGTTTGAATTAAGTAAAAGGAATTTGAGAATAAAAGGGTTTATCTTAAACCAGAACTATATAAATGAAGTTATATAAAGATATATGAAGTTAAAGTGTTAATTTTAAATTAATGTTATTAAATAATGGAATTGAGAGAAATGAATGGAATCGAAAATGAGAATTTCAAAAAGGAAAAGATTAAAAAGGGTTTGTAATTGAATTTGGTAAAGGATTTAGTAATGGGATTTGGTAATAAAAAATCGAGTTATAAAATGAATTCTTTGAAAGAAAAAGAAGTGATTTTTAACAAGAAATTTCTTATTCAACATATTAAGTAATAAAAAGAGATATTCCAAAAGTAAGAAGGTTTTATAAACCATATTTAAAAAAATAGTTTAATGAGATTTGTTTGATATTAGAATAAATATCGGCTTTTGAATTACAACTCATATCTATCTTAAAATAAGAACGTTGTTGATCAAGGTATGAGAGGTAAATAAATACCCCAACTTGAATGACTTTAGGATTATCTGAGGATGATATTCGTTTGTATTAGGAAAGACGTTCTATGAGAAATAATAACGCAACGTTAATTGCAAGATTTGAGAATATATAATGAGATTTCCAAAGTAACGTAAATGGGAAGGTTTGCAATATATATATATATATATATATATATATATAATGATATTTCCAAAAGTAAAAGGAAATAAAAGTTGAGTTTTTGAGTGAGTTTATTCTGGAAGAATAAGAGTTGGATATTGTTTTCTAGTAACAATGTTTTACGTGAAATTCGATAAAATCAAAGTTGGGAATATATATATGATTTAATTCTAATGTGTTTAAAATAGTTTTCCGAGTACTCTTTAAAATAAGAAGTAAATATTATGTTAAAAATATTGAGATATTTAGAAGGTTAAATTAACTATTCGTTGATTATTTCCAATTATAAGGCCAAGTAATGCCGAGTATTGAATCAATGAACTCATTTTTATTCTCATGATTACTTATTTGATAGTTAAATAACCGACTATCAAATCTGGCCTATACGATAGTTGATACGGAAAGATCGAGATCAAATTTATATTCGAAAACCATTCTGAACCAGCAAACATGTGAAAATGTTGATTCGAGATGGAGAAATTGAAGACCGTGGATCTTTATTAAATGGAAGAACCGCTAATAATCTATGGGATTGCAGCCAGAGATAAATTGTGGTTCTGTCATGGTTGGAATCTACGGATTGCAAGGACTTCTTGCTACTAATTCATGGGGGTGATTCCTATATTGGATGCAGTAGGAGAGTACATTCGGTTCATCCTGTTCGTGGATGACTTGTATGGACAAATGTATGACAGAGTATTTCCAAAGGATTTTCGTATTTTGATTTCTTCAAACATACCATAGTTAATGGCGGAGAAAAGGCTCTCTCTAGCCTAATAACTAGAGTATTTTTGTAGACGTCAATTAAGTAAAAACCTGACTGAGTTGACAATGTGGCATTCAGAGTGAATGGTGGCCAGATGTTCTAAAAGTATTTATGATCTCAAGCCTCATCAACCGGGAAATGGCATAAAATCGGGTAGGTCGCATGGCTATGTGGGTCGCACCTATCAAAAGGGTGTATCATTACCTGATCTGGAGAAATCAAATGCCTTCGGTTGTCCCTTTTTATTTTTGTATGTATGCTATCGGTTCGGTTGGCTGGCCCCCAACCGTGGTAATGATATATTCGGTACTCTCAAGAGAAGTGAGAGGCCAGTCATGTTTAGCTTGGGTTGAAAGATGTTCTTGTTGAACCCCCAATGTATTCATCTCCGGAGGTACCTTGTCGGAAAGATGGTCCCATACCTTACCAGGAAATCCATTCTCCAATAAGAGCCCGCGGTTTTGATTGTATACTATATATGTAGAGCGTGAGATGCAAGCGTTTTGCTAGATTGATATTTATTTGTATCTAGACACTATTATAATATCAGAAAAGATATTGATTTCAAAAATGTTTTGGGTTACTGTAAGGTAAAAACCGTCCATATTTATGTGTGGATTTGATCTTACGATTATCCTTTTCTTTCGAAAAGATTTTGACTCTAAAATCAAGTTGTGTGATACCTTTAAACTTAATGTGTTTTCTCAATTTGGTTCACCAGACTGATCTTGCGTTTGTAATGCTCGGGTTAGGCCGGGCTGTACAGGTCCAGGTTATCGGATGCTGCGAAGTCCAGAGACTAGCTAGAGATGTTCAGATGTATGATATTATATAGATATGATTCCGCTGTGTGTTGTATATGAGGACAGGTTACTATAGCTATCCAGATGTGGTGATGTACCCTGATGATTGTAAGTATTTTTAAAATCTCTCGGTAAAGATTATTTCTATATTATATTTTGTTCCACTACGATGTGAGACTCTGTGTTGTGTTGTTTCTGCATCATATTCTATTCTAATATTTCTTTCTTTCTTATTTCACCCTCTAATTTCTTTCTAATAACATTCCTATGTTTGTTGGTGCTTGGAAGGTCGACATGTTACAGGATAAATGTATTTATGTCAATTTTCGGGGTCGAAAATCTCGTGGGCCATTACACATAATATAGTAGTCATCCAATTAAAATTACAAATACATCTCTCATACGCGTTTACGTTCGCGAACTTCAGATAAAATCGATTAACCAAAGCTCTGATACCAAATGTGACGACACCCTGTACCTCTTGCACCGAACTAAGGAATGGTGTGCTATGTGACGTACTAGACCGATACAGGACGATCATTAGGATAGAATAACTCAAAATAGAACCTGTTGTATAACTCATAGCACATGGATAATATATAAGATAAAATATACAACAGGATCTAGTAATGAAGCACAACTGAATAGAGAATCAAATTTCCATAAACCATAAAATCTTGAGTACAATGCTTCTCGATAAAAGAACCTCTAAATATAATATGCCTCACTACATCCCTTATAGTAATAACAGTTCCAATAAATGGAAATAATAAAAGCTTTATTATAGTAGGCAACAATAGTACACCAACCTCATGCTCGTCACCGCGCAGATGGTGTCTGTCATCAAATTGGTGAACATTCCAAGGTAATAAGAAAGAAGCATAAAACCTTGAGTCAGACAACAGTCTTAGCGAGCAATAAAGTAGCTAACAACGGTTACACATGATAATATGAGTATAGGCGAATCAACTATCCGATCTGCCAAACAACCATCAAGTTATCATATGAATCTATTCATCACATGTCACATCAGAAATAGGAAAGGACAACCTAATCCCACTTCTCTTCGACAACCTACAGTGATAGCCTACCAAAGAAAACAAAGAAGAAATCACACAGATTCAACCATAACATCCATAGCATCCAATATTCTAGGTATCACCATCTACAACCGTGAGTCCATTGATTATCGAATTTGCTTTTCAACAATCAAAAGGGCTAATGGAGAAACCCCGGTTCTAGCCAAGCTACCATACGCCATCATGACTCGTATGCTTGTCTTTTCCACTCTCTACAACTAGGCCCATTATGACTGCCCAGGGTACATGATCTCTTGAATCTAATCTTAATGGACTGCCCACGATACCCCCGCTTTGAGTCCGCTAGAACACTTCAATAACCTTGGCGCATCAAATCTGTCGAGCCTTTCATGTCGGCGACTCAATTCATTCTCTAACCGTTCCATTATCATCCATGATTTACTCTCATTTTGTCAACCCATCATCATACTGGATAGTATATCGAAACACAGCATGTGTCACACCAAACCGGCTTCGACCACTCCAATGCGAGTTCACAATCGAAGCATCATCAATCTTTGAGTTGCACACTATCCATATTAATCCCATTTCCTACCAAACTTCACCAGCAACCTGAAGAAGTGACCAAAGTCATGCTCCCCAAAATTCATACCTATGTGGCCCTCCCCTATGGGTCGGTGCCAACCCATCATGGGTCAGTGTCATCCCATCCACTTAGCCAATTTTGGCTAAGTGGTCGGTCGGTATCCTTCCTTGCCTCAAGCATGTTCTTCCGGTCCAATCTCTAATCGTTTCGACGATCGTGTTGAAGCTTTTTCCTGTCCATTCATATCTCGAGCAATCAGCCTTTGACCCATCCCAAATCAACTCCAAATGGTCTAAAAATTCAACAGTAGTTTTGACTCACTAACCCAAAGCCACTTACCAAAATTTAATACCATACGACCCACCACCATGGGTCGGTGTCGACCCATTCCCTTAGCTTATTTTTGGCAGCAAAATTCCTACTCACCATTCCCTCATCTTCCAGAGTGCCTCCATTAAGTTTCATCTGAATCCGATCATTTGAACCTCCGATTTGCTCTGTTCTTCAATCCTAAGATCTACGACAACCAGTTCTAACAAATAACTCAAGCAATGCAATCAATTCAAACAAATCAAACATCAATTCAGCAACACATGGTCACAACCATAAACAAATTCCAATTAAAACATAAGCATCTCACAATTATAAGATCTAGCATGATTTGGATCTAAACATATGGATAAACATGATTAATCTAACAATTATCCAGTTAATATGATCAAATTAGGTTTTCTATGGTTTATTAATCCAAATTAAACATATATGATAAAATCTAAGGTGATTTTAGCATGAAACATATGAATATGATCCTAATTTACCTATATAATCTGTAGGTTCTGTATGAGAGATATCTATCACACACCTAATCCTTGATTTGATGTATATTCAATGAGATCATATCTAAACAGAGTTGAAATCCCTTGAATTTGATGCAATTTGATGTGTTCTAATCCTCTTTGATGATGATATACCTTCTAGATGAAATCTATAATGGACTGGTATGAAAAGAATATAGAAATAGGGTTTTTAGTTGAATCGGAGAATCGCAGACGCTCAATCTAAAGTTTAGAATGAAGAGGGTAGCCCTAGTTCTCTCCCCCAGCACCCCTATTTATATCTGCAGGTCATAGATCTAATGGGCTTGGCTAATCAGCCCATTAGCTACTTACTAGTCTGCCTAAACAGAATTTGAAACTTAAAACAACAATTCCTCTCAAACCGTTGAATAAAATCTTTTGTGTGACCACTCTACGGAATTGTAAACCACCATTTTGATCCGATGAAATCGGTCTCAGCACCTGATTAGATTTCTGTCTTAAGTTATAGCCCAAACAGCGAACTCAAAGGAAAAATGGTCATACTTGAATTCGGTAAATCAAGGACATGTCTCACATTCCCATGAACGACATATAAAAATCTAAAAATGATCCGACCACTAGAGAATAAAATATAATTATTTTATGAATGGTCGATACGTAAAATACGGGTCATTACACATACTTCTTTCCATCATAAACAAATTTCACTTGAAGTTCATTAAAGTTTAAGGTGATTTCACCTAATGTTTTCATCCAATGAGCACCCAATACGACCTGACATCCATCCAAAGGTAGTAACAAAAGATCAATAGGCATGCAACACCCTTGTCACTTAAAATCACTTGCTTACAAATGCTAGTACCTTGCAGTTTTTCACCATTGGCGACCACTACATCATATTTCTTTGATTCAACAATTGGTAGGGATAGTTTCTTTGCCAAAGGTTCGACAATGAAGCTATGGGTAGATCCTGAATCAATCAAAATCTGAACTATTTTTCCATGGGTCACAGCCGAAACTCTGATAGTATGAGAGGTTGGTATACCACACATGGCATGGAAAGTGATGGCGGGGTTTTCACTGCTTTCTTAAAGTTCTTGTTCCACGTCAGCATGGGTACTGTCACCTAATTCTCCTTCACTGTCCAGGCCCATTATTCCTTCCAGAATATAGACCTACTTGTTTTTACATTGATGTCCTGCATGCCATTGTTCATTGCACCCGTAACATAAATTCTTTCTCCTCTTATCAAGTAATTCTTTAGGGGTTAAACCTTTTCTTTTGGAAAGGTCATTAAGTTCGGACTTTTTGTCCGGGTTTAGTAGTTTGTGAGTAATTTGAGGGTAGATTTGATTAGTTTATTTTTGGCATAGGTGGTAGTGTTAGGATAGGTCAATAGCTTTGTGTATATCTTGATGATATTGTATTTGATATCGAATATCATGGCATATTTCACGGCTTCTTTGAAATAGGTGGGGTTCGCAACTTTAACATCAAATCGTATCTCCTCCTTCAACCCATCATGAATTTATCAAACACATAATCCGGGTGTAGGTGATCTAACAAACCATGCAACTGCTCAAACTTAGTAAGATAAGCTTGACTGTCATTAACTGCTTCAAATTTGTAAAAGTGCCAAAGGGCTTGCCCAATTCAGGTGGTGCAAAACAAACAATAATTTCTTCTTTAATTTTTTCCATTGCTTATAATCTCTAACGTTCTTAGATATCCATTTAAACCATTTTTGCGCATCACCCTTAAGGTGGCATGAACACATAGGAATCCACTCCTCTGGTGTTTGATGGAATCCGAAAAGATATTCCTCCTGCTCGATCCACTCCATCACAGTCTCGTCACCATCATAGGAATTAGGAAATTCAAGCTTTATAGTGGTATGTTGGAGAAGTTTGGGCATAGCACGTATGATTAAGGCTTGATTTTGGGAATTATGGTGATCGTTATGATTTTTAGGGTTTCTTTGGAATGGTGTCACAAAGGATGGTGTTCAGGTTGTTTGGCTATGATTTGTTTGAAAGGTTTTCATTCACTGTAAAAGTGAGTTCAGGGTTTCAGAAATTTGATCAATCTTGAGGCTCAATTCATATGATGTATTTGCAGGCTAAGATGAAGATCTTGATGTGAATCATACTGTTCTTGATGGGATTCCTGCAATTGCTTCAACGAGTTCTTGTCTGATTCATTGATGCATTCTTAATGTTGCTGGAATTCGTTCTCTACATCGAAATTAGTATTGGAGAGATGGCTATCGTCTAAGATGCCGGAATCGGAGTCGTGGTGTTGACGTGGTGATGTGTCGTCATCTTGCTCTGATACCACTTTAACAGGTTCCTTCCTTTTGTTTTTAGGAATGCAGGATTAAAACATGGTTACAAGTGAAATGGTGCAGGTTTACAATATGAAGAGAGTTAGGAATAGAGATTTTTCACAGACACTTGATGAAATAACAGAATGAACAACTGCAAGGTTTCAAACCGAGACAATTAATATCACTACAACAAAAATACCCTATTACAACATCCATTTTACAACAGGCACGATGCTATTACAACGGTCACTTACTAGACCGTTGTAATAGATGCCTGTACAACACCCTTTTACAACGGGCATAGACGGCCCATTGTAATAGAATGTTATTACAACTGTTGTTTCTGGGCAGTTGTAATAGATATCCTTTACAACACTCTTTTTACAACGGGTAAAAACTGCACGTTGTAATTGAGTGCTATTACAACGGTCATTTCTAGCCCGTTGTAATAGATGTCAGCCAATTTTAAATAATGTTTTCTTTATATTATTGTATGCATATTAGATTTAATTCAATGATGTTATATAACTTATATTATTGCCTTTAACTATAATATTACATTAATAATTACTAATCATTATACTACATTATTTATCAATATTTAATAATTAATCATTATAACTTATAGTAATTAGTGATTATTTATAATTTGTAATAATTAATATTTAATTAATTCACATTTTCACTTATTAACATTTGATAATTTATTATTTACTACTTAATAATTAATAATTATAATTGATAACTACATTTAACTCTTAACAAAATTTAAGTATCTTAAATTGTCTAACAATAATTTTAAAATATTTATAAAATTCATTTCAAATAAATTCAAATATCAAACAACAAACAATAAACAAATCTAAATTATAAAAATAAATGGATATAACAGTATATAAAATAATATATCTATAAAAACAAACAACCAACAAACTAATTGACTTTATAAATGGTATATCTTATTTATTGTTTGAATTTGAGTTCAAACTACAAATAGACAAAACGGTAGAGATTGTTTGCTTGTATTTAAATGGTTTTCAAACGACAAACAAATTCAGACCCTAAAAGTAAAAAAGTTAACAATGTTTTAACTTTAGATAATATTCAAAATTTATGTTTTGAAAGTGCTAAAAGAAATCTGAATTTGTAAAGTACAAACGTCAAGTTTTAAAATGTTATTTTTATATTTATTCAAAAAAAATTCTTTTGTAACTCTACCATAAATAATTTTTTGCTGACTATATTTCGTTTTCAAATTTACTACATCTTCTCTCAAATCTTCTTTCCCGCTTTGGATTTTTTTCTCGTTCACCGCTAAAAACATTTCAAAGCCACATTAAAGTAAATAACCATTTATTCCAATGTAACATAACCAAAGCCGAATTCCCAACTCCTACGTTGGTCCTCCTCCAAACCCCTAATTCCTAAATTCCCAAAGTTCCCTACGCTTGTCCTCTTAATCTCTCCTTCCTCCCTCTCTCTCCTGCATCAGATTCTCTCTAAAACCATAGTCGCCTCCCTCGTCCTCCCTTCCGTTCCCCTGTCCTCCCACTCGTCCATCCAAATTCACTAACCTCCATTTCTTGATTGCTTTGGAACTATGTACGTGTATCGTTTGAATGTCCATGTGTTCCATGGCTGTGACTAACCAATAAATTGATGTGATGTTACTTTTGTTTGTTAATTTTTTGGTGATCTATTCATAGCTTCTAAACTGTAGTTAACGCAATTTCAATCCAAAAATAAATAAAAAATGATGTTAAAATATGTTTATGTGAATGTTTAGAGCTATGTTTGTCCAAAGGAAAATATTGTATGACCATGTTTACCATCAACAAGTTCATTTGCTTTTGTTTTTATAAACAAATAAGTTTAATATCTACAGTATACTCTGCTGACAATTAAAGTTGCAAATGTCTGGTTTTTAGAAATAATCGAAATCACATGTTTGTTTCCACTTATATGAATTTTATTTTACATCTTTCTTTGCATAAGTGAATTGTAACGTAGGGGGAATATACATAAATAAAGGTGGGGATGATGCATGAAAGACTGTTAAAAAATCCAAAAGAAGGAGAATCAGGTACCACGGTGAAGAGTATCATATTGATGAAATACATGGTTAAATGATGGCTGCCTAAAGGATTTAAGAGTAACTTATTAGCATATCAAGCATGCGACGAATTTTAACCTGCCATGATTTAATTTGTGATTAGACATCGTAGACAATTTGCACAGTTCTGACATTGCTATAATCTGCAATTCATGTACTTTTTATAAGCCTCTGGCGATGTGGGTATGATTGGTCAATTTACTGTCCAAATCTACCTAGCATGAATTTAAAGTTGGTTGTTCATGTCTACCAAGCATGCAGGGTGCCTACATCCGTGTCCAGTTTCATTGACCATTCAACAGAAATAAACATTCAATTGTCCACAGTAAATGCTTCTAATTTCACTCAGTTTTTTACACTTGTCTTTGATAATATTCTAGCGACAGTGGTAATTCTAAGGAGTTGGTTTTGTAGTGAAGTACTTTGGTCATGTCTGGTTTTGTTATGTCATATTTCTCATCTTGTATAGAGAAGAAACTTCTATTATACTACTGGTATTGTATTGAGATGGTATATTATGTTTGCTTGGCTTTGCCTTGTCCAATCCCAGATTTCTGCGAGTTCTTAGGCAAACTGATTAATGCTTATATGTGTGTGCACGTGATTACTATGAGGGCTTAGGCAGACTAATTAATGCTTATATGTGTGTGCGCACGCACTCACACAAACACATATTTAGCAACTTATTATTATTTATTGGCGTACATATCGGTACTCAGGGTCAATCTAAGGAAACAGGAGCTAAATCGGTATGTAATAGCAACTTTGATTCTACAAAAGTTGAATAGCATATGCAAGCTGTTGTTTATTATTGCTGCAACTTTTCAGGTATGTACCAAACAGTGCTTTAAAATTTTTAATTTTATTTACGGGAATGTATATGATAAAAAACAATCAGTTATTGCCATGTATAGTTTGCCACTTACCTTAATCAATAAACATTAGCCTTTTGACTATTTGGTCAAATCAAGCTATGGGTGTGCATGAGAAAATTACTTAAAGCATTCCCAACAGTACCGATTGGGGAAGAAGTGGGGAGATTTCCGTTGCCATCACACTGCAGCAGTGTAGATCCGCACATGATGAGGAAAAAAAAGGGGTATTCTTCATGCTTTTATTTTTGAGTGGGGATCCCTAAACGGTGAACTGAACACTGTTTAGGGATCTGTAGTTAAAAAGAAAGTAAAAATAAGCGTTAAATGGGGAATTGAATCCCGCTTAACGTATATTTCTATTATTAATTTATTTTCTCCACTCACTGCTGGGTGAGTGGGGATTGTTGACGCATTTTTTCTGGTTCCCCACCCCTGAACTCATGCTGTTGGGAGTGCTTTTAGCATGTTTTTACACTTTCTCATAATGAATGACAGCACAGAAAATATGACATGTGACTTCTAGCTATCATATAAACTATTCAATCATACCCACAGGAACTTTGCTATCATATTATATATATATATATATATATATATATATATATATATGTGTGTATGTATGTATGTATGTATGTATGTATATGTATGTATATACGTATGTATGCGTCTCTTCAAATTGGCTACAACCAATCCATAAACTGTTGAACCAAAGTTCTAGCTAACTATTGCTTTTTCTCTAACTTGAAATAATTGCAAGCACGGGAAATTTCATAGACACCCTTTCTTTAAGATATCATCAATTGGTTTAGATACTTTGTGTTCATTTTTTCATTTATTTCGCAAAAGCAACAAGTCTTTTGATTGTAAAAAAAGTAAAGTTTCTAAGTACTATATATGATTGATCAAATGGTTCAAACATAGTTCTATTTGATAATAGAAAAGTTGAACTTGTTTGCATGCAGCTTACTTGGACAAGGCATGATGCAAATTTGTTTATGTGCAATTAACAATGATCCAACAGCAAAAGACTCAAAGAAGGTATAATATTTTCTAAATTGAAACTACTGACATTTTTTATTCCTTATTTCTAATATATTTTTTTGCAGAACCATGTATACATAAAACACGTAATACATACGATGCAATGTCAGAGCTTATAAGAAAACAGAAGGAAATAAGGCTTACATGGAGTGGGAATATATGTGGTTGGTCAGTCTTGAAGAATGCTGTTCTACGTTTTCTGTAGATGACTCTTAGAGCAATGAAAAGCGGCAACTTTCGATTTTTTTTATTATAAATTGCAGTAAGAGTATGATTTTTGTTATTTCTTGTAAATATTTAACAATATGTATAAAAAGAATTAAATGTGTGACTTTATAAATGATGTGAATATATAATTTATATTGGTTTTTAACAATTGAGAGTACAATTTGTATATATATGCTGCATCAACTTGTTTTTTTTTTAACATTGTTTTAATGACGGGGAAAAATAGTTGTTATAGAAGATATTACAACGGTCAGTACCTGCTGCAAAAAATATTACAACGGTCAGTACCTGCTGCAAAAAATATTACAACGGGCTACTAATTTATTGAAGGAACATACAACAACAACATAAGACCATTGTAAAAAGTTTATTACAACCGTCTGTTACCACGTTCATTGTCCGTTGTAAAAGGTGACGTATTACAACATGGCCTATTACGGCGGGTGGCTTAGTCGCTATAAAACCCCTATTACAACGGGCATTGCCCTTTGTAATAGATATGTTTTGTTGTAGTGTTATTCATTCAACACACTTTCTTACATTGACAGTCTCCTATTTATACACATAAGGATCTTGCCAACTCAGCATCATACCACTTCAGCAATACAACAATTTACAGCATGCACACTGTATGCATGCACACCCTTTCCTTCAACTTATCTCATGTTACCTAGTCCCATAGCCACTGGCTGCATCTCCTCTGCTTTCTGATGAACCCAACAATCTCGCACCTACCAACTCTGGTGAAATCTGAGGTGAAAATCGGTCGGACCGGACTAGACGTAGATATGTTCAGTTTCTATCCTAAAAAAATCGGATCGGACCGAATTTTTTCTCGAACAAATTTCATTGTTCTAATTCTTGTCCTAAATAAAATCGGTCGGACACGAACACGATCGGACTAGGTCAGACTCGGTCGGACATGGCAATTTATATCAAATTTTGTACATTTTACTAGATTTTCTCTCAACTATACGCCGAATTTCAAGTAAGTCGGACGAGCCCGGACCGAACATGATTTTTTCTCGTACAAATTTTGTTGTTCTAACTCGTGTCCTAAATGAAAATCGGACGGACGTATTTCGGTCACGGACACGAACGAACATTGGACATTCGAACAAAATTTACAGTCCTAGTGAAATCTCTAATGGTGGTAGATTAGGGACCTCTGCTGCATTAGTATCATGGCTTTCTTTCAATTTAAAGGACTTGATGATTTTCTGTGTTTACAAAAACATAAATTACCAAAAAAAAAATCTTCATCGATATTCCCAAATTCGAGCGTTGCTGATCAAACAAAGGAAGAACAAATTCGACAAGCTTCAAAGAATAATTCGACCAAATTTGAGCACATACACGATACATCGACGTCGTTGAGAATCGACTTCAACGCAGGTGATATTTTCCCCTTTCTGCTTTCTTAATTTCTTTTCGCTTTTGATCTTTTTTCAAAGTGTTGAAAATCATATTTTGTTTATGTATACGGTAGTGAATAATGAGAGAGCTTACGCGATGTTGTGCGTGGGCTCTAAGACGAATGAAGTGACCTTGAGGACTGCATATATAAATGGACTTAGATGTTACTGAACTAACTTGAATATGCAAATGAATTATTGAATGAGAAAAAAAAAGCTATGGAAACATGCTAACTTTAATATATTTAAGTAGCTTGAATAAATTGCACCGACTTGTAGAATACATTTGCATATGTGAATTTAAAATGTTTATCATTATTTTTCGCTGAAAATACATAAATCTGATCGTAGGATCAAAAGCGAAACAAAAACTGAAATTATCGAAATTGATGGAAACTAGTAAATTTTCAAATGACCGACGAGTTTTTAGACTTGGTACAAGTAATAGTTTTCAAAAGGGTTTGAACGGACAGATCGTAGAACCAACGACGATACAAAAATTTGGAGGGAAAAAAGGTCAAAAGTTAAGCAGAAAATGTTAACATTAAGCTAACGTATCATAGAAATAAAAATTGTTGGTTAGTCTGCCTTTTTGTGTGGTCCGACTTAATTGTTTAACATTTGTTCTCTTTTGCTTACGAGATGTGAGATCTTCCTGATCAATCTGGGGAAAAGGTTAAGAAATTTGATCAGATCGTCGAACAACGATGAAAACACTAGATTGATTATTTGTAAAATATAATCAACTCTCCATCCAGGCATGTTGTCTTGTCATTATTTCCAACTTTTTTGCCATTACAATGTAACAATAATGACCCAAGGCAAGGCATACATGATACATCCTCGAATTACATATATACGCTGAACCACCAACTGAATAACAAACGGAAACACAAGTTCATACAAGTAACAGAACAACAAAACGCAATACTGGACAAACAAACAGACAAAAAGGACGAGAAAAATAGTCCATTATAACAAAAACACGGAACATATCAATGCAGAAGCAAGAGAAGCTCAAAGCTCAACAATGCTGACTTGTGTGGCCATTCACCATAGACCGCCTCCTTCCAAAGAGTGACATTATTATTGTCATCGGCCACAGCAAAGACGTTGCCAGTGAGCGACCAAGACACCCTCCAGACGGGAGTCTTGAAGTCACAGAGCGCCTTCCCTTCCCATTGCTCCCCTTCCTTCTCCACTGTCCATATCACGACTGTCGTCTTGCGAAGCGCTGGCTAAGTCAATTTGGGAAGCCCTAGATTGCGGCACAAGCCGAGTCACTCACTCAGTCCGAGTGCTTCTGCAGTGCCGGAAATTATCCTATCTTCCACCCCCCGTTGTACATCTTCCACACCTTCACCGTGTTGTCACAACCACCAGATACCAATTTCTGAACTGGGTCAAGCGGACCTGCTCCTACCAACGAGACCGGTGCGGTGGATGGTGCCCATGACACTGATGTTACACCAACTAGATGGGCCTGACTGAACTTTATGGCATCCCATCCACCATCAGATCGAGCAGTGAGAACGGATATGTCACCATCGGACGATCCACAGGCCAGGCAGAGCCCAAGCTCATGCAGGGCCCATGAGATGGAGTTGACAGATGACTTGTGCTCGGCGAAGACATGAGATCGGATCCATTCTTCAGGTTTGGCACCTTCTTTCCAGATGACGACACGACCATCATAACTGCAAGTAGTGATCACGGACCCAAATGAAACGACCCGAACTTCCCCATGAAGGAAATCCCGGATAGAATTGAGGACAACACACATCGAAAACGCAAACAGAAGAATATTTCAATGTTATTACAACAATTCCATCAGATACAAGAATATACATGTAACAACCCGTATTTTTGAATAACATGTTATAACATAAATCAAGGCAGAATTTAACTGTAAAATCTGAATCAAGGGAAACGGGCTATGCCATTGCGTTCTTCTCGGAAAAATACGCGAAATAGAGTCCGAGTTTTCGAAAATCGGAGTCCGTATGACCGAGATATGGCCTCGCGAAGTTTCACGAAAAATTCAAATTCAAAACAGATTCAAATTTCAGAAAATAAGGGTAGGCGGGAAAAATCCCGCCCAGACCAGGTCGACCTGGGGGTCGACCTAGGAGTCGACCTGGGTGGGACCAGGTCGACTGGGGAGTCGACACCAGGGTCGACCTGGGGGTCGACCTGCCTGGTCGGACCCAGGCAACCTGGTGCACCTATTTGGCTGTTTTGACCTATTTTGTTGGCTAGTGACGGGATTTGATGGCTCTGATTGAATCTAGGGTTAATCCTATGGCTAATACTATCCTAATCTTCTATAAAAAGACCCCTAAACCTAGCCTAAATCACCATTATTCAATCCTACAACTAAACTATGTCAAAATTGTTCCTCTCATGGCCTCCACTCTCACGCTAAAATTTCTAAGTTTATTTCTATGAGAGATTTTGAGTTCATACAAGTGTTTTCAAGCTTGTATGAGTGTTCTTAGTTTGCATTCAAGTCAAGTTGCAACATTTCTATTTCAAAGCAAGGGTTTTTATTGATTTGGCTCAAGGGTTTTTCATTTGGAGCTTGCATATTTGGGTTTTTTGGTGATTGCATAAGGGCTTCGTCTCAATCTTTATAAATAATATTCACTTGTGTCTTCATAGCATTGTAAGCCCTTTTCTACTTTCTTTTTTGAACTCTAAAGTTAAATGAATGATGCAAGTTTGGGGTTGATCATTATGATATGCAAGTTTGGTTGATCATTATGATATGCAAGTTTGGTTGATCATTATATGCAAGTTTGGTTGATCATTATGATATGCAAGTTTGGTTGATCATTATGATATGTAAGTTTGGTTGATCATTATATGCAAGTTTGGTTGATCATTATGATATGCAAGTTGGTTTAATCATTATGTATGACACATGTTGCTATGTTATGCAAGTTTGGGTTGATCATTATACACATGTTATCATGTTATGCAAGTTAAACTTGAGTTTGTGAGCTTAAAGCTTCAAGCTTTATGTTAAAGGTTGCATTTTGGCAACATGGAAGTTATCATATCCCTTATGATAACTTGCATGTGAGGCTAAATGCGAACTTCTAGCAACTTCTACATGTCATTCACCACCATGTATCACTTATATGCTAAGTTTGGTTTTATGCATGCTTTTGAAGCCTAATAATGCAATATGCAAGTATATGAACATATGTACATTTCATACGCCACCATGTTAAACTTGTGGCTTCAACACCTTTTTGTCATGATTATGCCAAGTTCCCTATTTTATCCTTTATGCGTTGTTGCGATTAAGTAAACGATGGGATTACGTTGGGGTTGGGTAACATTATGACATAAACATGGTTTTTATAACATGACGTGATATGTTAACTTGTAATTATGTTTTGGAAGCATAATGGACATGACACTTAGAAAATATGAGTGTGGCCAACTCGAGGTTGGGTTGAGTTTGTAGCATAAATCTACCCGGACCCGTCCGGCTTAACTACTGGCTACAAACAATAGGACCCAATGTGAGAAGTTGGTCATGTTGTGCTCGAACCCGAGGTTAGACCTAGTTGTGGTGTAAAGCTACCCGGACCCGCCCGGCTTAACTAGTAACCACAACAAAGTCTAATGTGAGAGGTTAAAGCGCATTAAGTTAATTAATGCCTCCTGATTAGGGTTAAGTCATGGTCCACTTAATACTTAACCAATTTGGGCTTGATGGGTTAATCAGGGTTAAGTCAGGAACCTTGGGTACGCTTAACCAATTTAATCCACGTTTGGATCGGGTTAACCACATTTAACCCGTTAAGAAACCCTAGTTGCGTGGTCCTTTTCAGCAGTAACCCTCTAGATAGTATCATAAGACCCTAGGACTAGGCTAGGGTGGGGCACGATTACTGGGCTGATTGTAAGAGACCAAAAGAGACGGCTGAATGATGCACCGGTTGTTCAGGCGGACCATGGTCGTGCACATTAAGTCCGGAGTTGAACACGGGCACCGGTAGGTTTGGACTGTGCATCCTGGAATTGTGTCTGAGGGTTACACCGTAGGGCCGGATACACCCTAGGGTGGACCCTGCACAGTCAACTACATTACATGATTAAGCCGTATGACACCGATACACGACGAGTTAGGCTTATAGAGAGCCGATCGACTAGACCGTGTAGTTGGACCTTGATTTAGGTCACCTCATGATATTGGGCCAAGCTTGGGCCAAGGGATCAATTCTTGTTTTTACTTGACATGTTGGAATGCTAGTACACCCGTGGTGCAAAACTTAACCTTGATTATGCGATGACACCTTTATCTATCTTGTTAGTTAATCATCATGTCAGTATGTTGTTATCCTGATGTTCATCTCAGCTTCTCATGCCAGTTAACTTTACTAGTTCATAGACTGGTAGTAGTAGGGCTTACCAGTCTTTTTGACTGACCTGTTTTCTTTCGCCTCTTTTCTTCCGTTTCCCCCCCCCCCCCCCTCAGGTTCTCAGGGCGGGAACATTGGAGCTTAGCTTGGATCTTTATAGCTTGCTTACTGGATTTGCTCATGTACGGTTTTGGACATTGAGCTAGCTATGGTTAATCACTTCACTTTGGGGATAGTACTTTATGTATTTCAGTTTTTCAGTTTATGCTTTTCTCTAGACTTTGTTTGTTGGAAAATAATGACCAAGTACTTTGTTGTAACTTAACTATGGTTTTGAAATGCTAGTTTTATCCACTGCTTTACTACTCTGTTTTTACTTATATTTTCTGTCTTGTGATATCTACATGCATGTTTACCTTGTTTAACGCCCCTCCAAAGTTAGTGTCCTTGCAAGAGTGGCACTGGCGGAGGTGGGGTGTTACATTTGGTATCAGAGCATAAGGTTTACAAGATTTGAGCAAAAGGTTTTTAAAACTTACCTTTTGAAAAACTATTTTCAAAACCAATTAAGTATTTTCCAAGAAAAGTCTAGTCATTTTAAAAGGCTATTCCCCAAAAGCCATTAGCACTATCCTTCGTTTCTTCGTTCTGAATCTATCTTTTTCTTCGTTTTAGTATGGCCGATCGCTTTAAAATCGCGGAAGGCGTACAAGTACCCGTCTGGTTCCGGAGATTTATGGAGGCAAGGGCGAATGAAGCCGGCCCCGCGAACATTCCTCCTCCTTCCCCCGTCGCTAACATCTCTCCTCCTCACGCAGTTGAGGTTCCTCCTCTCCCTCAGCATCCGCAAGAGGATTTTGCAAAGCTTTGCAAAGACTTTAAGGCGATGGGTTGCAAGAATTTTGTCGGAACGGAGACTTCTGTGGAGGCAAGAAACTGGTTAAAGGAAACTGAAGACCTCTTTGCTATCTTTGATGTGGAAGATCGTAGGAAAGTTCTGTTGGCGGTATGGCTATTGAAAGGGGAAGCTGCTTATTGGTGGGTAGTCACCACTACTACTAGACCAATTGAGACCTGGGATGAGTTTAGGAGATGGTTTGGATTAAGGTTTTTATCATCAACGGAAGAGAATCTTCAGATGGAGAGGTTCCTATCTCTAAAGCAAGGGGACATGGCAGTTAGGGAATACGTGGATATGTTTAATCAACTTGCTCAGTTCGGTCTAGAATTGGTAAACACAGCTCGGAAGAGGGCCCTACACTTTGCTCTAGGATTGAATGAGCCATTGCGCGGTTTGGCCATGTCTCATATACGCCTGGGGGCGACCTTCGAGAGTTTGGTGAATATGGCCCTACTTCAAGAGGAAGATAAGAGTGGCAAGAAGGAGGTCAAGGCAAATGAGTCCCAAGGCAAGAAGGAAGATTCCGGAAAAGGAGGCCAGAACAACAACAGCAAGGACAACAAGTCAGGAAAGAAGAGGAAGTGCAACTTCTGTGGCATCACTGGACACATAGCTAAAGATTGTAGGAAGAAGAAGAGGAAGTTGGGCGAATGCTTTCATTGTGGAGAGACTGGACATTTCAGCAAGGATTGCCCCAAGAGGCAAGGGAAAACTCAGCAAGCAGGACCCTCTGGAGGGCAGTTGCAGGCTCTCCTCACTCTTCCAGCTTTTGATCGAGGTAGTGTTTCTATAAAAAGTCATGTTTACATTTCTGATTTCCCTGTTCATACCTTATTTGATTCTGGCGCATCGCATAGTTTTATTTTTGATCTTGTTGAAAGTTTGCACCTAAGTACTAGTCTAGTTGAGGTCCCGTTAGTGTTTCAAATCCAATTGGGGGTTCCGCCCATCTACCTGTGATTTGTGTGGATTTGAAAATCTCTATCTTGAGCATAGAATTCATGTGTAATGCTTAGGTTCTCGGGTTTATGGGATACGGGTTGATTTTGGGTGTCCAGATATGGAGCCATTCTTGACTGTGAGCATAGGGTAGTGAGGCTCATGACTCGCCTCGGTAATACCCTAGAAATTTCTTGTAATCCTAGAGGTCCCGTCATGTTATGTTATCTTGAATCTCTTGACTCGTCCATCGATGATCTGCAACTTGTAAGGGTGGTCCGAGACTATCCTGATGTCTTTGAAGAAGTAAGGGGGTTACCCCCTAAGCGGGAGATAGATTTCCGCATTTATCTGGTTGATAATGCCAAGCCAGTTACATTGCCCGTTAGGCACATGGCCCCGCGAGAAAGAAGAGAGCTTGGTAAGCAAATCAAGGAATAGCTTGAGAAAAAATTTCATTAGGTGAAGCATTTCAGAATGGGATGCTTCGGTGGTATTCGCTACTAAGGCGGATAGTCCATTTCACTTAAGCATGGGTTAGAGAAATCACCCTAGTAAATACATTTGGCAACGTGGATTGGCACTTGTTTTCAAGAGATAGTTTTCTGTGTGGGATACCGTAGAGTATGTAAACGAGATCCAAGATTCACTAACGAATCTTGGAAAGCTTGCATGAAACCGTGAGTACGCAGTTGGGTGAAAGCCAAGTATTTTAGGCAAAGAATAAGTGGAAGTGGAATGAGAGGCAACGGTGAAATGAGTTCTAACTCATATTTTGGAAATATGAATTAAGAACTACGGAATTGCGAAGTTAAAAGACGGTCAAGGCACGATGGGATTAAGCACAAGAAAAATGCGGCTTAGAAGACTGAAGACTAGATACGCGCATTATATCTCTTTCTAAGAGTATATCCTTGATCCCTATTGTTCCGTAGAGCTTACTCGCATGCTATCTTGTAAGTATATCCTCTCGGTCCTATCCTCAATCTTAGTTCTGTTGCAAACCCCATAAGGAGTACGACTCGCCTATTTGTGATATATGGTTGGTGTGAAGATGTTCGTCACCAAACTATTTGGGCTTTATGGGATATGGGTAATAATTGATAGATTTACAAAGAGAGCCCATTTTATCCCGGTGAAAAGTAAGAGGACCGTATCATGGCTAGCATCTGTTTATCTTCAAGAGATAGTGCGGTTGCATGGAGTTCCTTCTAGCATAGTTAGCAATCGTGACCCAATTTTCACTAGCCAGTTCTGGAATAGTTTGCAAGAAGCGATGGGTACGCGATTGAATCTGAGTACAACCTATCACCCCCAGACGGATGACCAAACCGAAAGGGTGAATAGAATGCTAGGAGATCTTTTGAGACTTCGTGTTCTTGACTTTGGTGGTACTAGGGAAGACCACCTTCCTCTTGTAGAGTTTGCTTATAATAACAGCTACCAAGCAAGCATAGGAATGACACCATTTGAAGCTTCGTATGGGAGGCCGTGCAAGCCACCAACATGTTGGTGGGAAAACGACGGATAGGCTTATAATCGAGCCCGACATAATAAGGGACACATCCGAGAGGGTTGAATTGATTCGAAGACGGATGAAAACGGCCCAGGAAAGACAGAAATCCTATGCAGGCAAGCGAAGGACAGACTTAGAATTTAAAGTTGGAGATATGGTCTTTGTGAAGATTTCTCCTTTGCGAAATATGGTTCATTTTGGGCAGCTGGCACCAAGGATCGTAGGACCCTTCCCTACTATAGAAAGAGTTGGGAAGATGACTTATAAGGTGGAACTGCCCGAGAAGTCGGCCGGAGTGCATAATGTCTTTCATGTCTCGCATCTCCGGAAGTGTTTGCACAGATCCACCGAAGTGGTTGAACCAAGTATTCTTGAAGACATGGAGGTAGAGAAAGAGGCGACCCTGAGACGAGCTCCGATTCGTATCATGGAAACGGAGACAAAGAAGCTAAGAAGCAAAGAAGTTAAGCTTGTTAAGGCGCAATGGAGTGAAACAGAGGAAGACACAACTTGGGAAACCAAGGAGAAGATGCGTGTGCTTTATCCATTTCTTTTTGGAGGATACATTTTCAATCTCTTTTCCTAGATTGGTATATCTTCCCTTTGTTATCCATGTTTATCTAGTTTATCTTGTTTCGTAAATCTTGTCATGAGAACCTTAGGTAGAAACCCTTGGTTGAAACATGTATTTGAAACATGTTATGCTTGATGGTTGCAAGTGGTTGCAAGTGTTTGCAAGTGGATACTCGTGGATGCATGATACACATTAGGCACTAAGATCGGCTCACACACTTTCATGTTGCATATGCATGAGTGTTTATGCTTATTCATGGATGAAAACTTGTTATGCTATCACGTGGATGTTGCATATGGATGAATGATATGTGCACTCATGTATAGACTATAAGTTATGTTAGGAATTTGCATACATATGGACTCATTTCACTAACATACCTTGCATTAAGGGGGTTTACTGAATCAGTAACCTCCTGATTTTCGCATTAGATAAGTACATATACACACACCTTTGCATATGATCATACAACATTTAGAATCCTTTAAGGACAATGATTGCACGTGGATGATGTTTTGAGTAGATGGATGATGGATGGTAGGATACATTCTTCCTAACTTGGAGATTTCGGGGACGAAATCCTTTAAGGAGGGGAGAATGTAACAACCCGTATTTTTGAATAACATGTTATAACATAAATCAAGGCAGAATTAAACTGTAAAATCTGAATCAAGGGAAATGGGCTGTGCCATTGCGTTTGTCTCGGAAAAATACGCGAAATAGAGTCTGAGTTTTCGAAAACCGGAGTCCGTATGACCGAGATATGGCCTCGTGAAGTTTCACGAAAAATTCAAATTCAAAACAGATTCAAATTTCAGAAAATAAGGGTAGGCGGGAAAAATCCCGCCCAGACCAGGTCGACCTGGGGGTCGACCTGGGAGTCGACCTGGGTGGGACCAGGTCGACTAGGGAGTCGACCCCAGGGTCGACCTGGGGGTCGACCTGCCTGGTCGGACCCAGGCAACCTGGTGCACCTATTTAGCTGTTTTGACCTATTTTGTTGGCTAGTGACGGGATTTGATGGCTCTGATTGAATCTAGGGTTAATCATATGGCTAATACTATCCTAATCTTCTATAAAAAGACCCCTAAACCTAGCCTAAATCACCATTATTCAATCCTACAACTAAACTATGTCAAAATTGTTCCTCTCATGGCCTCCACTCTCATGCTAAAATTTCTAAGTTTATTTCTATGAGAGATTTTGAGTTCATACAAGTGTTTTCAAGCTTGTATGAGTGTTCTTAGTTTGCATTCAAGTCAAGTTGCAACAAGTCTATTTCAAAGCAAGGGTTTTTCATATGGAGCTTGCATATTTGGGTTTTTTGGTGATTGCATAAGGGCTTCGTCTCAATCTTTATAAATAATATTCACTTGTGTCTTCATAGCATTGTAAGCCCTTTTCTACTTTCTTTTGTGAACTCTAAAGTTAAATGAATGATGCAAGTTTGGGGTTGATCATTATGATATGCAAGTTTGGTTGATCATTATGATATGCAAGTTTGGTTGATCATTATGATATGCAAGTTTGGTTGATCATTATATGCAAGTTTGGTTGATCATTATGATATGCAAGTTGGTTTAATCATTATGTATGACACATGTTGCTATGTTATGCAAGTTTGGGTTGATCATTATACACATGTTATCATGTTATGCAAGTTAAACTTGAGTTTGTGAGCTTAAAGCTTCAAGCTTTATGTTAAAGGTTGCATTTTGGCAACATGGAAGTTATCATATCCCTTATGATAACTTGCATGTGAGGCTAAATGCGAACTTCTAGCAACTTCTACATGTCATTCACCACCATGTATCACTTATATGCTAAGTTTGGTTTTATGCATGCTTTTGAAGCCTAATAATGCAATATGCAAGTATATGAACATATGTACATTTCATACGCCACCATGTTAAACTTGTGGCTTCAACACCTTTTTGTCATGATTATGCCAAGTTCCATATTTTATCCTTTATGCGTTGTTGCGATTAAGTAAACGATGGGATTACGTTGGGGTTGGGTAACATTATGACATAAACATGGTTTTTATAACATGATGTGATATGTTAACTTGTAATTATGTTTTGGAAGCATAATGGACATGACACTTAGAAAATATGAGTGTGGCCAACTCGAGGTTGGGTTGAGTTTGTAGCATAAATCTACCCGGACCCGCCCGGCTTAACTAGTGGCTACAAACAATAGGACGCAATGTGAGAAGTTGGTCATGTTGTGCTCGAACCCGAGGTTAGACCTAGTTGTGGTGTAAAGCTACCCGGACCCGCCCGGCTTAACTAGTAACCACAACAAAGTCTAATGTGAGAGGTTAAAGCGCATTAAGTTAATTAATGCCTCCTGATCAGGGTTAAGTCATGGTCCACTTAATACTTAACCAATTTGGGCTTGATGGGTTAATCGGGGTTAAGTCAGGAACCTTGGGTACGCTTAACCAATTTAATCCACGTTTGGATCGGGTTAACCACATTTAACCCGTTAAGAAACCCTAGTTGCGTGGTCCTTTTCAGCAGTAACCCTCTAGATAGTATCATAAGACCCTAGGACTAGGCTAGGGTGGGGCACGATTACTGGGCTGATTGTAAGAGACCAAAAGAGACGGCTGAATGATGCACCGGTTGTTCAGGCGGACCATGGTCGTGCACATTAAGTCCGGAGTTGAACACGGGCACCGGTAGGTTTGGATTGTGCATCCTGGAATTGTGTCTGAGGGTTACATCGTAGGGCCGGATACACCTTAGGGTGGACCCTGCACAGTCAACTACATTACATGATTAAGCCGTATGACACCGATACACGACGAGTTAGGCTTATAGAGAGCCGATCGACTAGACCATGTAGTTGGACCTTGATTTAGGTCACCTCATGATATTGGGCCAAGCTTGGGCCAAGGGATCAATTCTTGTTTTTACTTGACATGTTGGAATGCTAGTACACCCGTGGTGCAAAACTTAACCTTGATTATGCGATGACACCTTTATCTATCTTGTTAGTTAATCATCATGCCAGTATGTTGTTATCCTGATGTTCATCTCAGCTTCTCATGCCAGTTAATTTTACTAGTTCATAGACTGATAGTAGTAGGGCTTACCAGTCTTTTTGACTGACCTGTTTTCTTTCGCCACTTTTCTTCCGTTCCCCCCCCCCTCAGGTTCTCAGGGCGGGAACATTGGAGCTTAGCTTGGATCTTTATAGCTTGCTTACTGGATTTGCTCATGTACGGTTTTGGACATTGAGCTAGCTATGGTTAATCACTTCACTTTGGGGATAGTACTTTATGTATTTCAGTTTTTCAGTTTATGCTTTTCTCTAGACTTTGTTTGTTGGAAAATAATGACCAAGTACTTTGTTGTAACTTAACTATGGTTTTGAAATGCTAGTTTTATCCGCTGCTTTACTACTCTGTTTTTACTTATATGTTCTGTCTTGTGATATCTACATGCATGTTTACCTTGTTTAACGCCCCTCCAAAGTTAGTGTCCTTGCAAGAGTGGCACTGGCGGAGGTGGGGTGTTACAATACAGAGTATAGATTAATATTATACATTCGACAAATATCAGAGATTACAATAAATTACATAGTAGCGGGAAATAATACAAAGCACAACTGAAGGTGATATACAGATACAGAGCTTTCCGGATATCATTCCAGCTGTAAACCAGGATCCTGTGAATATAAATCTGCAAAACCAAAACTACTAGCTGCCCGTGTAGAAAATAGGGGCACCCAGAGTTTAGGTTAAAACAATAAACTCCAGGTCAGTCATGTGACTGGTGTGAGAACTAAAACAGTTATTTAAAACTTTATTTTAAAAAGGAGTAATTCCAGGGACCACGCCGTATAACACGGAACGAGTTTCCTCCCAAGAATACCAGTGCATAGTCTAAATAACGCAATGCTTTTTCGAAAAATGAAGCTATTATAAGACCCAGGTTCTATCACACAATGCAACGCAAGCCGGAGGATAGGGTTTTCCCTTATAATAGCCAAACATGCTTGGTACGTTTAAAACAAATCATTTGATACTATTATAAGTGTATAGTGTCAAAACAATTTCAATCATTAATATCAATCATAGACGGCATGGGTATCATATATCATGTCGCCATACTAGGCTCTACAAATAAAACCGAAATATCACGTATTGGAAATTGGATTTCCGTCATGAGTCGAGGCAAGGGGCAAGCTCCTCTCCGATTCGAAACACTCTAGCAGATGCCTCGGGACTACACACTCTGGGTAACCCCTGGATCTTCAGGGTCGGTCCTCCGTTATGTTTGAGGATTAGTTATTCCTGAACACATGTTTCCTGGTCCTTACAGACCTAAAATCGAGGCGCCTCGCATCCAACAACCACATAGGTGAAAAGTATATAAATGTCAGGGCTGGTAAGTCACTGACACCACCAAAGCTAGAAAGAAACGTCGTGCTCTCCCCGCAGTCACTATCCCGTTTTTGACTCATACCGAGGTGTGAGGCTCGCGAATTCACGTTATACACAAAGCTACGCCACAAAGTCGTGCTTTGATCATCAATCACAAGACTTTGCTTTTCAACAGAAGCCTTGATCAATTGCCACTTAGGCGTGCCACACAGGCAATTCATGCCATGCGACTGATGTCCATCGATATACAACCTCTGAGCTCGTACGTCTCAGAGAACGGTGTTAAGCAAGAGAATAAATTCTCCGCCGCCAAACAGATGTATATTTAATGGAGATCAATCAACACAGAATAAAATCCAATGTCAGACACACAGCCCATTTACAAGTTCGTTCTAGGTCTGGACGAAACCGGAGGCACTTTCCTCGCATATCCATCGATCTCCAAGTACGTCTGGATGACCACCAACTGATTCCCTCATCTTGGGTGTACAGCCCAATCAAGATCATTAGTAATCACCCAAACGATGTGAAGACTTATGGTCTTCAATCACCGTCTTCATCTTCGACATATCGTCGAATCGGTTATTCAGAATGGGTATAAACCCGGCCTTTCTGAATGACCCGCGTATATAATAAACAAATGTTACACAAACACAACATACGCCTCATTCCAATTCAGCAGTCGCTAATCGTAAATTAGCAAGAGAACAATTACCCAAATATTAACCCCGAAGGCCGAAACCAACATCAGATCAATACCCAGGAAACCATTCTTCTTGGCTAACCTACAGTTAGTTTCTAAATTTCACATTCTAAGGGAAAGATTCCCATTAATTTTATCAAAGACAAATTCTTTTAAATTTATTCTTTAATCTTCCTTTGGATGTCATTTCAAACCATATTATGGTTTTCCAAACTAGTCGGGATTAGCGAACCACACCGAAGTAATTATTTTATTTTCTTTCCCTATCCCAACCTATTCATCCCATGAAGCAAAACTGGTAATACTCCATATCTAACACCACGGTGTTATCGGTAAAATTAATTACCATTTCACGTTCAAATCTAATTAAAGATTTAACTATCGCTTTGGAGCAAATACTCCATTCTCGCTCACTTTCCAAATTTGATAATTTTCATTACCAATTCACATTTCAATCTAATTACAGATTCATTAAAACTCCTTTTACTGGGTTAAAGAACTAATGTCATTTAAAACACTGTTCACGATACCCAAATCACATTCTATTTATTATCGGGTTAAAGAACAAGTGTTATTTAAATCACCATTCACGATAAACCCACAAATCAGTTCTAATTCAATTCCAATCAAATATATTAGAAATTCCGATCATTTAAAACCCCTTTTTAACCCAATTTATTTATTTAAAAATAATTGGGTTTTAAATTTAGTTCAAAACTAATTCATTTCGATAAAAATCCATTTTTATCTTTACAAATGTGGGATTTTTCATCCCAGTTCTTCACAAATCATTTCTTATGATTTTACACAAATTATTACTATTTTTAATAATTTTATCGAGGCCCGTACAGTCGATTTCCAACAACGGCCATCGAACTGCACTTACAGCGACCTTTTCCAAATTTGATTTGGACGTATCTCCAAATCCAACCGTTAGATTTCAAATTTTTAATATTCGTTAGAAAGCTCTTTTCGATACGAACCCAACGGTTCCGGTTTTAGGAGAATCCGACGGTCGGATCTCCCGTAATGTCCGTTTGAAGTCAATGGTCGAAATTTACGAACTGCCGCGGCGCGGTGCGTTCTATTCAGGCCATTTTATATAATATATATATATTATATATATTTCGTCGATTTCTTTTTAAAACAAATTTTATAAATAGTTTTAAATTCGTTTCAAAACAATTTCAAATTCAAATCAAAATCGAATTTTTTTCCTTATAAATTCGTATTAAATTCATTTCAACTCAATTCAAATTTCGATTCAATTTGAATTCATTTCAAATCGATTTTTATTCTATTTCAATTTGTTTTCAATTCAATTCGAATTCGTTATATATTCAATTCAAATTCGTTATATATTCAATTCAATTCGAATTCGTTATATATTCAATTCAATTCGAATTCGTTATATATTCAATTCAATTCTAAAAACAAATATAATCGATATAAATATCGTTCGCGTCAAAATAGCGCATCTCTAATCAACACGGCTTTATACTTTTCAATAATTCCGTTATTCTATTCAACAAATGAATATTTATCCTATTCAATACATGAATCTATATTTTTGTCAAAACATGACTAATCTCAATGAATGAGTACTGTCCACGTGTGACTATTTTTGTTATTTTTTTTTTTAAATTATGGTATCTATCGTTTGATTTCAAATCAGACTCCAGCCGTAAATTAGTAAGAGAATGATTCCCTGAATATTAACCCCGAAGGCCGAAACCAACATCAGATCAATATCCAGGAGACTACTCATCTTATCTATTTTCCAGTTAGTTTCTAATTTTATATATGATAAAGATGTAAATTTTATTCTTAAAATATTTCGTTCAACACATGACTAATCTCAACGGATGAGTACTATCAACATATGAACCTTTATTTTATAATATTCTTTTTTTTTCAATTGGAATGAGGCCCAATCAATTACCATATAACGTTAATTATATGGATTTCATACAACACATGTATATAATAGCAACGATAAACAATCAACCATCATCCAAAGTGCACCACACAACTGCATAAGCATTAAATATAAATATCTAACGCTTATAACAGTCTGTCAATCAATCGATCGACATACAACTAATTATTGGGATTAGTGTATGTCATATATCATCCCAATACCCGTGAGGGGTTTCAAACAATTAAACACAGATTTTATTTGTGCAGTTGGGTGATGTGTAAAATTTATCGTCCCAATCAATGTCCTTCAAATAGGTGTACATAAACAAACCGTCCGGTTTGTAAATGAATATTTATTTATTCACATTCACGTTAAAAATTATATTTTTAACGACCAAATTATTTTATTCAACCTATGAATATTCAATTCGGTTCATTTATTAAATAAAATGGTATCTTTATTTTTCTAACTTATTTTGGAAAATTTCGGCGGCATAACGACACGATACTAGAAGCGGGACAAGGCCTAGCCTTATCCCCGGTCTAATAGTGGCCCACGCCATACACATATCAATCAAATCCATTCCATTTCACCAAACAATCAAATTCAAATCAAATAATCTAACCAACCACACAACCAAACAAACAAGTCCATGGTCTGTGGACGATGGTGTCGGGTGTTACTAAACACCGTCTGCATCCTAGTATATATTTATATAACTAGAAAAGAAAAGTTAAAGTGAGAAGTTCTCACCAAAGCTATCCCAACTCCACGACACTTCAATTGTAGGAAATCATCACTGTTCTCGCCTTTTGTCACTTTCGTTGCCCGTAGCCACTACATATATAAAAATCCCATTTTTATATTGCTGCTATGTATATAAAAATCATATTTTTATAATCACTCCATATGGATAAAAATTCTATTTTTACAACGCTACTATATAGATAAAAATTCTATTTTTACATCGATGTTCATATAATAAAAGTTATATTTTTGTCGCGCTATTCTCTATATAAAGATTTCGCTTTTTCAAATATAAAGATTTCGCCCTTTCAAATATAAAGATTTCGCCTTTTCAAATATAAAGATTTCGCCTATTCAAATATAAAGTTTTTATTTTTATCGAAGTAAAAAATCATATTTTTACTTCACTACTTAATTAAAAATTATATTTTTATTACTCTACATAAATAAAAAATTATATTTTTACTACTTCTATAATATAGAAATTATATTTTTAACCTCTCTATTATGTAAAAATATCGCCTTTGTTATAAATAAAAATCCCAACTTTGCTAAGCTAAAAATCATAGCCTTTCTAGTTTAAAAATCCAATCTTTTCTTTTCATATATAAAGTTTTCACCCTTTTTATTAATTTAAAGTTCTCGCCTTTTCTAATTTAAAGTTCTAACCCTTTTTATCTCATATACATAGCAGACAAAACTGATTTTAATCATGCAAAAATGATTTTTAAATTTATAAAAGCTATTACATAATAAATAAGTAAAGAAAACAAATAAAAATAAAACATTAAAACTTACAGGGGGTTTGGGGTCTGAAATCGAGGAGGGAGGAGCTGGAGAGAGGGCTGCGTGGTGGAGGGCGTGGTTCGTGGAGGAGGCGCGCTCTACGATGGGGGGGGGAGCCTGCGGTTTCTGGCAGAGGAGGAAAGGAAGAGAGGCGCAAAGGGTAGAGGAGTGGGGGGGAGTGGTCGGAGCTGCGCCCGCTCCGGCGGCGCCATGGCCAGCGCGCCTGGCGGCGCGCGATTCTCCCCCCTTTTGTTTTTTTTCTTTGAATGAATCCAATCGGGGGGGGCTGAGTGATAAGGGAAGAGGGAGGGATATTTTAATTTTAATTTATTTTATTTCAAAAAAAGTTGACTTTTTATTTCGACCTCGAAATGAGGCCCATCGCCAGTCGTCCATAGCTAATTACCCCCATTCCAAACACAATGGGATATGTATCGTAGGCTGATTCGATCGTTTCGATCAGTTTTCGTCAAAATCAACATATACCTCTATATATTGAATTTGAACGCACATTTCAATTTACCGGGGCCACATACTAACAAGAAAAATTCCCGAAAAATATTTTCTAGCTTCGTATTGACGATACGGTCCTAACGAAACTAATTTCGTCGAATTCTGAGACCGTTTGAAAAATGGCCATTTTCCAGTCGATTAAAATCAACTAAAACTGGTCAAACGCGTTTTCCTTTGCCACGCTCACATATTGATCCGAAAAATTATGAAAATTGGAATCTAGCAATAACTTGACATCACGAATCCAACAAAAGTGGTTTCATCGAAATCTGAGGTCGTTTGCAAAATTTCCATTTTTAAGGGCCAGAATTCCATAGCGACTATTCTGAAAAGTCATTTGGACATATCTTTTGTTCCCCGCTATGAAATTTCGATTTTTCGGATTTGTTGGAAATATATTCTCAAATAGATTCTATTATTTTTGGTTTCGCTAAAATCCGGTTTATTTTGAATCCGGTACATTCAATTGAATTTTGAAATCGAATTATCGAACTACCGCGCCATTTTCAATTCCTTTTATAATTATAAATAATTATTTATATTCTAACGACGACGTATATAAATATATACGTTCTAATTCTATTCAAATTAAATTTCTCGTCGATATTATTTAAAATAATTCATTTTAAATATTTAAAATTCGCTAAAATTGCCAAAATAAAAATTTTAAATTGGCTCACATTTTCCGGGTTATTACAATCTCCCCCACTTAAAACTTTTCGTCCCCGAAAAGGAACGAGGCCGAAAGTTGTTTCACAAATCAACTCAACTTCCATTATTTTCATTACGGCTTAAGTTCTTCAACTTTTCAGTTTCTAAGAACTTTTCAAATTTTTCAAAAATTTGGCTAACACCCTAAATTTTCGAAAAATTTCGCCATAACCTCCCCTGCACCGGGAGCACCGGGAAAATCCCGAAATTGCCATACAGGCCCTCTGATCTCAAAAAGAAAAAGAAAAAGAAAATGAACCATTATTTTTTCATTTCTGCTACACTTAGAATGTAGCTAAAATGTAACTTTTAAAATCCTTTATTTATATTTAAAAATGTGAATAAAAAGGTATTTCTTAATTTGAAGTAAAATGAAAGATTTAATTCATGTTTTATTTGCATTGAAAGATGCAAATAAAAATGCAACTTTCATACAATATTTTATTCATATCAAAATTATAAATCAAAAATGTAACTTTCATTTTGATGGTTGGTTTGCATTTTGAATTCCAAACAAAGATGAAACCTTAATTTTAATGTTCATTTACAACAAGGAATGCAAATAAATAAATAAATAAGTGTAATCTTTGTTTCTAGCTTATTTGAAACAAGGAATGCAATTAAAGAAACAAATTCTATTTTTAATGTATAGTTTCATTAGTGATTACAAATAAAAGAACAACTTTGTTTTCAATATATATATGTGAATTTGTGAATGCAAATAAAATAATAATCCTTATTTTCAAAGTACATTTGCATTAGTGAATGCAAAGTAAATGCAACTTCCATTTGTAAAGTTTATTTGCAGTAATTGATGCAAATCAAAGAACAAATTTCATTTTTAAAGTTTATTTCATTTCAAAGCATAATTTATTTCAAAATATATATTTTATTTCAAGGTATATTCTATTACAAAGTATATTTGCATTTGTGAACGCAAATAAAAGAAACAACATTTATTTCCAAGGTATATTTGCATTTCTGAACGCAAACAAAAGAATAGTTTTGATTTCAAATTATATTTGCATTAGTGAATGCAAATAAAAGAACAAAAATTGTTTTCAAAGTATATTTTTAACAAATTCTATTCAATGTATAAAAATGTGTATATTTGTATTGGTGAATGTAGATAAAAAGATAGACTTTAGTTTCATTGAATATTTGCATTGATAAATGCAAGTAAAAGAATAAACCTTAATTTCAATGCATATTTGCATTGATAAATGCAAATAAGGGCATAAACTTTATTCCTAATATATATATTTGCATTGGTGAGTGCAATGAGAGAATAATTTGTTCCAATATTTATTCGCATTGGTAAATGCAAATAAAGAACAAATTCTATTTTCTATATATATTTGCACTGGTGAATGCAAATAAAAGAACAAAATTTATTTTTAAAGTTTTTTAGCATCAGTGAATTTAGATAAAAGAATAAATTATATTTTAAAATATATATGCCACAAAAATGTAACTTCTGAAAATAGTTTCTTATTTACATATAAAATGTAAGCAAAATTGTGATTTCCTAAGACAAGTACTTTTGTTCACATAAAAATGTAAACAAAAATTTAACTTTTAAAATGAACTTTTATTTACATATGAAACGTAAAACAAAATGTGATTCTTAAATCCTGGATTTTTATTTATAACTAAAATGTAAATAAAAATGTGTTTATCAATTATGTCTTTTTATTTACAAATAAAAATGTGAATTCAAAATGTGCCTTTTTATTTACAAGTAAATTGTAAACAAAAATATGTTATATAGATATGTCTTTTTTTTTCACGATCTAATCCAATACACAGTTAAGGTGATATTTTCAATTGGATAAAGATTTCAGTTTTAATCCCATTTTATTAAACATGAAAATTTCCACACTGATACATACACAATAACAGATTTAACATAAAACATTACAATCAATCAAAAACAAAATCTACAAATTTATCACGATGCAGATCCAATTAAACAACAATCAGATAATTATTTAACAATAATAAAATAATTAATTAAATCTTTAAATCAGAGATTCTCACATTGATTTTTGCTGATTTTCCAACTGTCTCTGTTTCAGCTCTGGTTGGTTCCATCGCGAAGATCTCGGAAAGACGAGTCCAACACAACAAACGGTTCGCAAAACAGACCTCGTATGAGAGAGTTATCGCATTTCAAAGATTGTATAAATCAAATATTAAATGAATAAAATAATATAAAATATAAACCTTTCTTCCTCGTTCTTTCGTTACTGGAACACATCGTCGCTTGCCTTGAACGCCTCGCGCACGACAACCGAGGCCATCGGCCATTCATCCGCCGCCACCAGTCGAAAGCTCCGCCCGCCGTACACCATCGCCGAGCCCCAGGGCGAACTCGGTGGGCCCCAAAGCCACCAAATCGTCTCCAATCGCGCCGCCTTTGTGGCCAGAATTCGGCCAATCCGTGACTTGGTTTCAGATCTTGACCGTATGGATTTATACCTCTCGGAAATCTCTTCGAATTGATATATAGTTTGTTGATTATCGTGGAGCGTATTGGAAGAAATTAACGTTTGAATTTCGGATGATTCTGGCCTTTGAATTGAATAGGCGGCGGCTGACCATTTAGGGTTAGGGTTTCCAGAATATTATATTATTTTAAAAATAAATCTCGTTTTTCGTGTTTTAAAGGTGGATTTCTGGACTGTCTCCGAATTGGGCTTGCTTACTGTCGATCTTAACGTTTTGAGGCCTTCTGAACGAAATGGGACAGGTCTCGGGGCCCAATTCCGAAGTCTGTAGAATATTTATTTAAAATTTACATTAAAAATTAATTAATTAAATATTTACCGTACCTTTAAATATGCCGGGGCCACATACGACCTCTAAAAATTCTGAAAAAAAGTATTTTTAGCTTCCTTATGACGATATGGTTCCAACAAGACTAATTTTGTCGAATCCAGAGACTGTTTGAAAAATGGCTATTTTCAAGTCGATTAAATTTAACTGAAATAGTCAAAACACGTTTTCTTTTGCCACGCTCACATATTAATTCGAAAATTTCTGAAAATTGAAACCTAGCAATAATTTGACATTCCGGTTCCAACAAAAGTGGTTTCATCGAAAAAGGAGGTCGTTTGAAAATTGACTATTTTCAAGTGCTATATATTTTATATTAAAAATACATTTTTAAACAAATAAATTCTGAAACTCAAAATATGTAAGTGTTTATACTTTCTAAATGCAGAAACATCATTCTGGACTCAATGGAAGTGGTTTCAAGTCCAATTTCCATCACATGTGAAAAGTAGCCCTTCGGGCCATATATTATATATATATATATATATAAATTCTACAGCGACCTTTCTGAATTTTGAAGTAGCCATAACTTTTGATTTTTAAAACGAAATTTCAATTTTTCAGATTCGTTAGAAAGATATGGTTAACAGATTTAAATATTTCTTGTTTCACTCAATTCTGATTTATTTTGAATCCTGTACATTCAGTTAAAGTTCAAAATTAAAATTTTAAAACTTCCGCGCCATTTCTTACTCCATTAATATTTAAATTAAATTTATTCGTTTTAACTTCGATTAAAATAAATTCTAGCCATTATTATTTATATAAATTATATTATATCCTCAAAATTCATTAAAATTTTCTAAAACAAAAAATTTAAATTGGTTCAGAATTTGCGGGTTGTTACAATCTCCCCCACTTAAAATCTTTTCGTCCTCGAAAAGGAAATGAAGCTAAAGTTATTTATTTAACTAATTTAATTTTCATTCTTTAATTGTTTAATAATTTTATTGGTTGAACTCATATTCACACAACACAATCATCAATCAATTAGTTGATTAAATTTTCAAAAATATATAACTTTTATATAATCAAAATCATATTTTCTAAAATCGAATTATATATATAAAAACAAGTATGTTAATTATAAATTTTCCACTCTGACTCATTCTAGGGCATTGCTAACCCCATCTCTAATGAGTATTCTCATTCTAGGATACTGCTGATCCTATCTCTAATGAGTATTCTTATTGGATATTACTAATCCAACCACTGATGAGTCTTTTGTTTAGTTCTAATGAGTTATACCCTAAAGATTTGAGCTAACCAGAGCTCTGATACTAGCTGTAACGACACGGATTTTTGCCCGACCCCAACCGATCGCAAGATCGATCAAGATCGTTCAAATTCCGCATACGTTAACTTTGGGCATATAACACATCAGGACAACAACACAGACTTTTATAATATCAATAATAAATGTTACATCAGGGTATAGAATATATCAGAGTACATCGGAATAAAATTACAGCGGAAGATAAATTACAATAGATTAATACATTGCAGCGGAACTAATCTCAGCGGAAGGCCATCAATATTCTGGACCCAGCTTCAGGCTTCAATCCGGGATCCTGCTTAACTATATATGCAAAAAGCTACTCGACTGCCCGCGTGGAAAGAGGGCACCCGAATTTGCAAAGTGAAACAAAATACAGGTCAGTCATGGGACTGGTGTGAGAAATCTTAACTTAACTTATCTAATAAGAAGGCTAATCACAGGACCACGCTGCTAACGCGGAACGGGTTTACACCATTGGATTGCCAGTGCATAAATAAAGTAAATCGTCAAATAACATAATGCTTTTTAGAAAAATGAAACCATTATAAGACCCAGGTCTCATCAACAATGCAATGCAAACCGGAGGATAGGGTTTTACCTTATAATGGTCAAAAGATGCTTGATACGTAAAAACGATATTATTATTAATGTGTATATATATATATTTAAAACATTTCAAATATAATATCAATCCTAGATGGCATAGCTACCATCTACTATGTCGCCATACTAGTTATACAATCAAAAACGCAAGGGGCGTATTGGAAATTGGGTTTCCATCATGAGTCAAGGCTAGGGAGGAGCTCCTGACCGATTAGAGACACTCTAGCAATGTCTCAGGATTCGGACGGTGGCAAACCCTTGGATACAGCAGGGCCGGTCCACAAATACTTTAGTGGATTAGTTATGCCTGAACACACGCTCCCCGATCCTATTGGACCTACAAATCGGCCGTGGGCGACCGATAAGAATAAACCGAGGCCTCGCAAAAATTCCATCATCCACATAAGTAAATGTCAACCAGTTTAAGCACTGACACCACTTCTAGCTAGAAAGAAACGTGTGCACTCCCTGCGTTCCCTTCTCCCATTTTAGACTCAACCGGTGTGTGAGGCTCGCGAAGTCACGATATACACAAGGCTATGCCTAAATAGACTGTGCTTTGATCATCAACCACAAGGCCTGCTTTTCAACAAAGCCTTGATCATTTGCATCTTAGCATGTCACATTGTCAGACCCTACCATATTATTGATCATCTACCAATATATATAACCTCTAAGCTCATACGTCTTAAAGAAGGGTGATAAGTAAAGAATAAATTCTTCACCACCAAATAGAAATATATAATTAGCGGCGTTCAAAAAATACAGTAGAAATGAATACAATGTCAAACATGCAATCCATTTACAAGTCCGCTCTGGGTCTAAGCAAAACAACGTGTCCGTCGATCTCCAAATGTGTTTGGACGATCATTACCAAATACCTTGCCTTGGAAGGCCAATCCCAATTCAAGATACCAGTCATCATCATCCCAACGATGTGAAAACCTTCGGTCTTCAACCACCGCCTTCATCTTCGACTCTTGATCGTCGTGATGATTATTCAGAATGGGTTAAACCCGGTCTTTCTGAATAACTCGCGTATTTTGTGATTAGAAAGCAAATATTGGAAGATCACACATTATGCCACATTCCAACTCCGAGTATTCTTTTAATAAGATATTTATATTAGAAGATTCTCGTTAATTTTATCAAAGATAAACTCTGAAAATAAAATCTTAAATCTTCCTTAAAAGATTTATTAAAACTCCAGTTTTGATTTGATATCAAAAATCATTCTTACAAGGTCATTTATTTTAAGGAATAAATCTTGTCTTAAACCGGTTAAAGAACTAGTGTCCTTTAAACACAGTTCACAATAAACCTACAATCTATTTCCAAAATATGGAATTCCACAGAAATCAAATCAATACATAATCGGTATAAATTCCTGTATCAGACTAACAATATACATGGAATAACGGCAAAGCCTCTTAAATTCCATATATAATATCGGTCTTCTTTTACAGAAGCCCATCTCGATTATTACCAATCGAATTTCCACTTAATTCCAATTTAATATATTAAATTGGAAAACTTGATTTTTGTGAAAATGCCTTTTTTAAATCTATAAAATAGATTTACAAATTCCAAATAATGATTTCAACATAAATTGGATTAAAGGACAAATGTCGTTTAAAACATCGTCCACGATAAATCCACTTCACATCTCAATTTATTTCATATCACAAAATATAATTGCAAATCCTAATAATCTTTTAAAAAAAACATATTTTAAAATAATCATTAAAAAATATTCTTTATATAAAAGATTCTAAATGGGAAGTTTTCTTTATATTACAAATTTTTATCTTTTACAAATATTCTTTGTTTTAACATATACTTGATTAACAATATTTTTTATGAAAATATATACTTTATATAAAAAGGATTTCTAATGTAAAAATATTCTTATTTGAAAGAACACCTGAATCGAAATGCGACTCAATCATTTACCGTATAATTTGGATTATATGGATTTCACACCCATCCTATATATGACAAGAATAGTATAACCATCAAATCATCCATCTACATCCAAAGTGTAATTTCCATTGTGTAAGCGTTAAAATTAAATAATAACGCTCATCGCAGCCTGTCGATCTAACGATCAACATACAACTGAATAATGGGATTAGTGTATGTAAATTTTCATCCCAACACCCGTGTGGGGTTTCAACCAACAAACAAATAATAAACTAATTTGTGCACTTGGGCGATGTGTGAAAATTATCGTCCCAATCACATAAACACGTCGGGTAACTTGTGAATGGAAGTGTAATACACAATATATAATCATGACAAGAAAATGTCTCCTTTATATTATATGTAATTCTATTGCAATGAACGAATAAGAATAATAACTTCGTCTCTATTGACAATTTTTATTCCGCTAGTTTAAACTCAAGCAAAAATGGTTATATTGTTTTGACAATTCTAATGGGACAAAAAGGATAATTTTGATTTAACTAACCTATCTTGACAAGTATATGTCTTTCCAAACATAAGATATATATACATATATATCTATATATAAATTGCTTTAACTAACTCTTTTTGACAAAAATGAATATTTTTACAAAATGTATATTTTGCTTTAACTAATCTCCTTAATGAAATATGAACTTCATTTAAGAATGTATATTTTAATGTACAATCTTCCTATTGCCACTAATTTAAAATAGAAAATAATATTTTCGGTCCTACCCTCTTATTTTCATATCAAATGTAAACAGTGACAAATTTCTTAAACTACGATTTGATTTGTATCAAAAGACAAATAAAAATGTAATCCTTTGAAACTATGTGTTCGTTCACATTTAATTTACAAATAGAGTTGTAACTTTTAATAGATGTTTTATTTGCATCAAGAAATGCAAACAAAAGAACATCTTCATTTTTATGTATATTTGTATTGGAGAATGCAAATAAAAGAATAATCTTTAATCTAATGTATATTTGCATTGGAGATTGCAAATAAAAGAATAATCTTTCAAAATGACAAAATGTCTATTCTTATTTCATGTAAAAAATGATAACAATACAAAAATGAATATCTTTGTCTTAACAACTCTATAGTAACAGAACAAATAATTGGTTTCAGCAAATGTAAATTGACAAAAGTGAATAATTGGTTTTAACTAGTGTGAATTAACAAAAGTGAATATTTGTTTTTAATTAGTATAAATTGACTAAAATGAATAATTGTTTTAACTAATATAAATTAACAAAAATGAATAACTGGTTTTAACTAATATAAGTTTACAATAGTGATTAATTTGTATTTCAATTCTAATATAATATTTCAGTGCTATATTTTGTTTCATCCTTTTAATTTAGACAAAATGAGTGTTTTTGTCTATGATAAAAATATGAATGTTTAGTTATTCATACTTTACAAAAGCTTAAATAAACATTTTCAATTCATTCTTTTTGAAGTGACAAAAGAACTCCTTTTATTTCATATAAGACATTTGAAAAATTGGCTCTTTTCACTTCATATAGAATTGCAAATAAAATACACTTCTAAAAACTATTATTTCTATTGTCCTTTAAATGAAAAATAAAATGAACCATTATTTTTCCATTTCTTCTACACTTAGAATGTAGCTAAAATGTAACTTTTAAAATCCTTTATTTATATCTAAAAATGTGAATAAAAAGGTATTTCTTAATTTGAAAGTAAAATGAAAGATTTAATTCATGTTTTATTTGCATTGAAAGATGCAAATAAAAATGCAACTTTCATACAATATTTTATTCATATCAAAATTATAAATCAAAAATGTAACTTTCATTTTGATGGTTTGTTTGCATTTAGAATTGCAAACAAAGTTGAAACCTTAATTTTAATGTTCATTTACAACAAGGAATGCAAATAAATAAATAAATAAGTGTAATCTTTGTTTCTAGCTTATTTGAAACAAGGAATGCAATTGAAGAAACAAATTCTATTTTTAATGTATAGTTTCATTAGTGATTACAAATAAAAGAACAACTTTGTTTTCAATATATATATGTGCATTTGTGAATGCAAATAAAAGAATAATCCTTATTTTCAAAGTACATTTGCATTAGTGAATGCAAAGTAAATGCAACTTCCATTTGTAAAGTTTATTTGCAGTAATTGATGCAAATCAAAGAACAAATTTCATTTTTAAAGTTTATTTCATTTCAAAGCATAATTTATTTCAAAAAATATATTTTATTTCAAGGTATATTCTATTACAAATTATATTTGCATTTGTGAACGCAAATAAAAGAAACAACATTTATTTCCAAGGTATATTTGCATTTGTGAATGCAAACAAAAGAATAGTTTTGATTTCAAATTATATTTGCATTAGTGAATGCAAATAAAAGAACAAAAATTGTTTTCCAAATATATTTTTAACAAATTCTATTCAATGTATAAAAATGTGTATATTTGTATTGGTGAATGTAGATAAAAAGATAGACTTTAGTTTCATTGAATATTTGCATTGATAAATGCAAGTAAAAGAATAAACCTTAATGTAATAACCCAAAAATCTAGGCCAGTTTAAAATTTTTACTTTGGCAATTTTAGCGAATTTTGCATATCTAAAATGAATTATTTTAAATAATATCGACGAGAAATTTATTTGAATAGAATTCGAACGTATATATTTATATAAGTCGTCGTTAGAATATAAATATTTATTTTAATTATAAAAGGAATTTAAAATGGCGCGGTAGTTCGATAATTCGATTTCAAACTTCAATTGAATGTACCGGGTGCAAATCAAACCGGATTTTAGTGAAACAATAAATAATCTGATCTATTTGAGAATATCTTTCCAACGAATCCGAAAAATTGAGATTTCATAGCGGGAATCAAAAGATATGTTCAGTTGAAAATTCAGAATAGTCGCTATGGAATTCAGGCCCTTAAAAATGGAAATTTTGCAAACGACCTCGGATTTCGACGAAACCACTTTTGTTGGGTCCGCGATGTAAAGTTATTGCTAGATTCCAAATTTCATAATTTTTCGAATCAATATGTGAGCGTGGCAAAGGAAAACGCGTTTGACCAGTTTCAGTTGATTTTAATCGACTGGAAAATGGCCATTTTTCCAACGGTCTCAGAATTCGACGAAACTAGTTTTGTTAGAACCGTATCGTCAATACGAAGCTAGAAAATATTTTTCTGGAATTTTTAGAATTCATATGTGACCCCGGTAAATTGAAATGCGCATTCAAATTCAATATATAGAGTTATATGTTGATTTTAACAAAAACTGTTCGAAACGATCGAATCAGCTTACGATACATACCCCATTGTGTTCGGAATGGGGGTAATTAGCTATAGGCGACAGTCGTTGGGTCTCGTTTAGAGGTCGAATAAAAAGTCAACTTTTAGGAATTAAAAATAATATAAAATCATTATAAAACTCCCTCACCCCTCTCTCTCTCTTCAAAATCAGTCAATAGAAAAATAAAATAAAAAGGAACGATCGATTCCCTCCTCTCACCGCCAACCTCCTGCCTCCGCCCACCTCAAACGGCGGTGCATTCCCGCAGACCCCCCCTCCGATCAACCCTTCCTCCTCTGTCTCCCTCACTCCTGTTTCCCCCCTTTCCGAACGGAAACCCCATCGCGATCCGCCCCTAACGTCGACGCCGGAGCTCCCCCTCGTCGCAGCCACCTCCGGGCACCACAGTCACCCACTTCGACGCCTCCACCGCCTCCCAAACCCATCCCATTCGAAACCCTATGCGGAAATCAACCCAGGACCCGCGCCGTGCTTCAGACCGACGCTCCAACCTCCTGCCACCGCCGGCAACATCCATTGCTGCCTGAGCCAGCCTCCGACCACCCCCGACGCGCAGAACAATGAGTTTCCTTATTTTATTTAGTTTATTTCAGTTTTTTTATGTATTAATCTTTAAATAAAAATTTGATTTATAAATATATGTTTAAAACTGAGATTTTTATCTAAGTTGTAGCGAAATATAAAAATTCGATTTTTATTCGTATGGAAAACATATAAAAGATTCGATTTTTATTCATATGGAAAACATATAAAAAAATCGATTTTTATTCGTATGTAAAACATAAAAGGATATAATTTTTATACTATAGAAAGAATATAAATGTAATTTTTATAAAGTAGAATTATAAAAATACGATTTTTATATTGTATGGATAGAAAAGGCGAAATCATTATATAGAGAATAGCGTGATAAAAATATAATCTTTATTATACGAACATCGATGTAAAAATTGAATTTTCATCTATATAGTAACGATGTAAAAATATAATTTTCATCTATATAGTAACGATGTAAAAATAGAATTTTCATCTATATAGTAACGATGTAAAGATAGAATTTTTATTTATATAGTAGCAGTATAAAAATATGATTTTTATATATGTAGTGGCTATGGGCAACGAAAGTGATGAAAGGCGTGGGCCATTATTAGACCGGGGATAAGGCTAGGCCTTGTCCCGTTTCTAGTATCGTGTCGTTATGCCGCCGAAATTTTCTAAAATAAGTTAGGAAAATAAAGATATCATTTTATTTGATAAATGAACTGAATAGAATATTCATAGGTTGAATAAAATAATTTGGTCGTTAAAAATATAATTTTTGATGTGAATGTGAATAAATAAATATTCATTTACAAACCGGACGGTTTGTTTATGTACACCTATTTGAATGACATTGATTGGGATGATAAATTTTACACATCGCCCAACTGCACGAATCAAATCTGTGTTTGATTGTTTGAAACCCCATACGGGTATTGGGATAAAATACGGGCATACACTAATCCCAATAGTTAGTTGTATGTCGATTGATGGATCGACAGGCTGTTATAAGCATTAGATATCTATATTTGATGCTTATACAGTGTAGTGCACTTTGGATGATGGTTGATTATTTATCGTTGCTATTATATACATGTGTTGTATGGAATCCATATAATTAACTTTATATGGTAATTGATTGGGCCTCATTCCAATTGGGAAAATAAAGAATATTTTAAAATATAGGTTCATGTGTTGACCATACTCATTCGTTGAGATTAGTCATGTGTTGAACGAAATATTTTAACAATAAAAATTTACATCTTTATCATATATAGAATTAGAAACTAACTTCTTTATAAAATAAAGGTTCATGTGTTGACAGTAATCATCCGTTGAGATTAGTCATGTGTTGAATGAAATATTTTAACAATAAAATTACATCTTTATCATATATAAAATTAGAAATTAACTGGAAAATAGATGAGATGAGTGGTCTCCTGGATATTGATCTGATGTTGGTTTCGGCCTTCGGGGTTAATATTTAGGGAATCATTCTCTTACTAATTTACGGTTGGAGTCTGATTTGAAATCAAACGATATATATCACAATTTTGTAAAATATATTGAATAACAAAAATAGTCACACGTGGACAGTACTCATTCGTTGAGATTAGTCATGTGTTGAAAAAATATAGATTCACGTATTGAATAGAATAAATATTCATTTGTTGAATAGAATAACGGAATTTTTGAAATATATAAAGCCGTGTTGATTAGAGATGCGCCATTTTGACGTGAACGATATTTATATCGATTATATTTGTTTTTATAATTGAATTGAATAGAAAACGAATTCGAATTGAATTGAATATAAAAGAAATTTGAATAGAATTGAATATAAAAGAAATTCGAATTGAATTGAATAGAAAACGAATTCGAATTGAATTGAATATAAAAGAAATTTGAATTGGAAATGGAAGTTGAAAAGTTTTTGAAACGAATTTAAAACTATTTATAAAATTCGTTTTGAATAGAAATCGACGAAATATATATTATATATATTATATATATATAATATAATGGCCTGAATAGAACGCGCCGCGCCGCGGCAGTTCGTAGATTTCGACCATTGACTTCGAACGGACATTACGGGAGATCCGACTGTCGGATTCTCCTAAAACCTGAACCTTTTGGGTTCGTATCGGAAAGAGCTTTCTAACGAATATTAGAAATTTGAAATCTAACGGTTGGATTTGTAGATACGTCCAAATCAAATTTGGAAAAGGTCGCTGTAAGTGCAGTTCGATGGCCGTTGATGGAAATCGACTGTACGGGCCTTGATAAAATTAGTAAAAATATCAATAGTTTGTGTAAAATCATAAGAAATGATTTGGAAAAAATTGGGATGAAAAACTCCATATTTGAAAAGATAAAAATAGTTTTTTATCGAAATAAACTAGTTTTGAACTAAAATTAAAACCCATTTATTTTTAAATAAATAAATTGGATTTGAAATGGGTTGTAAATAGAATTGATTGGTGGGTTTATCGGGAAGGGTGTTTTAAATGACACTTGTTATTTAACCCGATAAATAAATAGAATGTGATTTGGGTTTATCGTGAACTATGTTTTAAATGACATTAGTTCTTTAACCTAGAAAAAGGAGTTTTAATGAATCTGCAATTAGATTGAAATGTGAATTGATAATGTAAATTATCAAATTTGGAAAATGAGCGAGAATGGAGTATTACCAGTTTTGCTCCAAAGTGATAGTTAAATCTTTAATTAGATTTGAACGTGAAATGGTTATTAATTTTACCGATAACACTGTGGTGTTAGATGTGGAGTATTACTAGTTTTGCTTCATGGGATGAATAGGTTGGGATTGGGAAACAAAATAAATAATTACTTCGGTGTGGTTCGCTAATCTCGACTAGTTTGGAAAACCATAATTTGGTTTGATATGACATCCAATGGAAGATTAAAGAATAAATCTTAAAGAATTTATCTTGGATAAAATTAATGGGAACCTTTCCCTAAAAATATGAAATTTAGAAACTAGTTATAGGTTAGTTAAGAAGAATGGTTTCCTGGATATTGATCTGATGTTGGTTTCGGCCTTCGGGGTTAATATTTGGGAAATTGTTCTCTTGCTAATTTGCGGTTAGTGACCGATGAATTGGAATGAGGCGTATGTTGTGTTTGTGTAACATTTGTTTACTATATACGCGGGTTGTTCGGAAAGGCCGGGTTTAAACCCATTCTGAATAACTGATTCGACGATATGTCGAAGATAAAGACGGTGGTTGAAGACCGGAAGTCTTCACATCGTTTGGGTGATTACTGATGATCTTGATTGGGCTGTACACCCAAGAGGAGAGAATCAGTTGGTGATCGTCCAGACGTACTTGGAGATCGATGGATATGCGAGGAAAGTGCCTCCGGCTTCGTTCAGACCCAGAATGAACTTGTAAATGGACTGTGTGTCTGACATTGGATTTTATTCTATGTTGATTGATCTCTATTAAATATACATCTGTTTGGCGGCGGAGAATTTATTCTTTTGCTTAACGCCCTTCTCTGAGACGTACGAGCTCAGAGGTTGTATATCGATGGACATCAGTCGCATGGCATGAATCGCCTGTGTGGCACGCTAAGATGCAATGATCAAGGCTTTTGTTGAAAAGCAGAGTCTTGTGGTTGATGATCAAAGCACGGCCTACGTGGCGTAGCTTTGTGTATAACGTGAATTCGCGAGCCTCACACCTCGGTATGAGTTAACGGGATAAGGACTGCAGGGAGAGCATGACGTTTCTTTCTAGCTTTGGTGGTGTCAGTGACTTACCAGCCCTAACATTTATCTACTTTTCACCTATGTGGTTGTTGGATGAGGTGCCTTGATTTTAGGTCTGTAAGGACGGGGAAACGTGTGTTCAGGAATTGCCAATTCTCAAACGTAAGAGAGGACCGGCCCTGAAGCATCCAGGGGTTACCCAGAGTGTGTAGTCCCGAGGCATTTGCTAGAGTGTCTCGAAGCGGAGAGGAGCTTGCCCCTCGCCTCGACTCATGACGGAAATCCAATTTCCAATACGTGTGCTTCGGTTTGATTTGTAGAGCCTAGTATGGCGACATAGTGGGATGGGGCACTCATGCCGTCTATGATTTATATTTATGATTGAAATTGTTTTGACACTATACACTTATTATAGTATCAAATGATTTGTTTTAAACGTACCAAGCATGTTTGGCTATTATAAGGGAAAACCCTATCCTCCGGCTTGCGTTGCATTGTGTGATGGGACCTAGGTCTTATAATAGCTTCATTTTTCCAAAGAGCATTGCTCTATTTTGTTATATGCACTGGTGTTCTTGGGAGGAAACCCGTTCCATGTTATACGGCGTGGTCCCTTGAATTACTCTCTTTTAAAGTAAAGTTTTAAATAACTATTTTAGTTCTCACACCAGTCACATGACTGACCTGGAGTTTATTGTTTTAACTTAAACTCTGGGTGCCCCTATTTTCTACACGGGCAGCTAGTGGTTTTGGTTTTGCAAATTTATATTCACAGGATCCTGGTTTACAGCTGGAATGATATCCGGAAAGCTCTGTATCCGTATATCACCTTCAGTTGTGCTTTGTATTATTTTCCAATGCTATGTAATTTATTGTAATCTCTGATATTTATCAAATGTAATTTATTCATTTATACCCTGTATATTATTGTATCTGATGGAATTGTTGTAATAGCAATGAAATGTTCTTCTGTCTGCGTTCTGATTTGTCCTGTTCTCAAACGATCAGGGGTTTCGAACGGTCTTTGTCAGTTTAACGACCGATTCGGATCGTGCGAAATTCACGGCCGTCACACTTAATTTCAATGCATGTTTGCATTGATAAATGCAAATAAGGGCATAAACTTTATTCCTAATATATATATTTGCATTGGTGAGTGCAATGAGAGAATAATTTGTTCCAATATATATTCGCATTGGTAAATGCAAATAATGAACAATTTCTATTTTCTATATATATTTGCAATGGTGAATGCAAATAAAAGAATAAAATTTATTTTTAAAGTTTATTAGCATAAGTGAATTCAGAAAAAAGAATAAATTATATTTTAAAACATATATGCCACAAAAATGTAACTTCTGAAAATAATTTCTTATTTACATATAAAATGTAAGCAAAATTGTGATTTCCTAAGACAAGTACTTTTGTTCACATAAAAATGTAAACAAAAATTTAACTTTTAAAATGAACTTTTATTTACATATGAAACGTAAAACAAAATGTTATTCTTAAATCCTGGATTTTTATTTATAACTAAAATGTAAATAAAAATGTGTTTATCAATTACGTCTTTTTATTTACAAATAAAATGTAAATAAAAATGTGAATTCAAAATGTGCCTTTTTATTTACAAGTAAATTGTAAACAAAAATATGTTATATAGATATGTCTTTTTTTAAAGATCTAATCCAATACACAGTTAAGGTGATATTTTCAATTGGATAAAGATTTCAGTTTTAATCCCATTTTATTAAACATGAAAATTTCCACACTGATACATACACAATAACAGATCTAACATAAAACATTACAATCAATCAAAAACAAAATCTACAAATCTATCACGACGCAGATCCAATTAAACAACAATCAGATAATTATTTAACAACAATAAAATAATTAATTAAATTAATTAAATCTTTAAATCAGAGATTCTCACATTGATTTTTGCTGATTTTCCAACTATCTCTGTTTCAGCTCTGGTTGGTGCCATCGCGAAGATCTCGGAAAGACGAGTCCAACGCAACAAGCGGTTCGCAAAACGGACCTCGTATGAGAGAGTTATCGCATTTCAAAGATTGTATAAATTAAATATTAAATAAATAAAATAATATAAAATATAAACCTTTCTTCCTCGTTCTATCGTTACTGGAACCCATCGTCGCTTGCCTTGAACGCCTCACGCACGACAACCGAGGCCATCGGCCATTCATCCGCCGCCGCCAGTCGAAAGCTCCGCCCGCCGTACACCATCGCTGAGCCCCAGGGCGAACTCGGTGGGCCCCAGCGCCACCAAATCGTCTCCAACCGCGCTGCCTTTGTGGCCAGAATTCGACCAATCCGTGACTTGGTTTCAGATTTTGACCGTATGGATTTATAGCTCTCGGAAATCTCTTCGAATTGATATATAGTTTGTTGATTATCGTGGAGCGGATTGGAAGAAATTAACGTTTGAATTTCGGATGATTCTGGCCCTCGAATTGAATAGGCAGCGGCTGGCCATTTAGGGTTAGGGTTTCCAGAATATTATATTATTTTAACAATAAATCTCGTTTTTCGTGTTTTAAAGGTGGATTTCTGGACTGTCTCCGAATTGGGCTTGCTTACTGTCGATCTTAATGTTTTGAGGCCTTCTGAACGAAATGGGACAGGTCTCGGGGAACAATTCCAAAATCTGTAGAATATTTATTTAAAATTTACATTAAAAATTAATTAACTAAATATTTACCGTACCTTTAAATATGTCGGGGCCACATACGACCTCTAAAAATTCCAAAAAAAATATTTTTAGCTTCCTTATGACTATACGGTTCCAACAAGACTAATTTTGTCGAATTCTGAGACTGTTTGAAAAATGGCTATTTTCAAGTCGATTAAATTTAACTGAAATAGTCAAAACACATTTTCTTTTGCCACGCTCACATATTAATTCGAATTTTTTTGAAAATTGAAACTTAGCTATAATTTGACATTCCGGTTCCAACAAAAGTGGTTTCGTCGAAAACGGAGGTGGTTTGAAAATTGACTATTTTCAAGTGCTATATATTTAATATTAAAAATTCATTTTTAAACAAATAAATTCTGAAACTCAAAATATATAAGTGTTTATACTTTTTAAAGGCAGAAACATCATTCCGGACTCAATGGAAGTGGTTTCAAGTCCAATTTCCTTCATATGTGAAAAGTAGCCCTTCGGGCCATATATATTATATATATAAATTATACAGCGACTTTTCTGGATTTTGAATTAGCCATAACTTTTGATTTTTAAAACGAAATTTCAATTTTTCAGGTTCGTTAGAAAGATATAGTTAAACAGATTTAAATATTTCTTGTTTCACCCAATTCTGATTTATTTTGAATCCTGTACATTTAGTTAAAGTTCAAAATTAATATTTTAAAACTACCGCGCCATTTCTAACTCCATTTATATTTAAATTAAATTTATTCGTTTTAACTTCGATTAAAATAAATTCTAGCCATTATTATTTATATAAATTATATTATATCCTCAAAATTCATTAAAATTTTCTAAAACAAAAAAATTAAATTGGTTCAAAATTTGCGGGTTGTTACAGATCTCGTGCCACTTACAACCTCGTATTGGGTGATCGGCCCAATCGAGACATCAGTAGTCAATCCAAACTATTCAAGGATTCTCGGTCTTCGTTCATCGATTTCCAAGTCTTCAATTTCTTTATCACGTCGTATTTATTACTTGGAATGGTTTTCGAACATATATTCGATCCCGGTCTTGCCAATAATAAGCGCATTTTTAAAACAGTAGTTATAGATCATTGCAGATTTCTTAGTTAAATCTCCTCCAACTTCATATTCAAATTAGAATGAAATTTCATATCAATATCATGATTATTAAAACGTCGATTTTTATTCTAAAGGGAAATATATTTTTATTTCAATCTCAATCTGAATCAATGGTTTAAATCAAGAAATATTCCAATTTAAAAAGAAATTTCTAATATTTAACTAACTAAAAAAATTATAAATCAAACTTTGTATGATATTATATATACTAAATAATTAGAGTACATTTAAAATAATAATTTAAATCACTATGTATATATATATGTATATTAAATGTTTTACTAAAATAAACTTAAAACAATAAATAATATAATATAATTTATTTCAAATCACAGGTATATATATTAAATGGTTTACTAAAATAATTATTAAATAATAAATAATTTAATTTAGTTTATTTTAAGACTATAGGTGTATATATATAGTTAACAAATTTTAAAACCATAATTATTTCTTCCTTCCAAATTTCAATAACTTAAAATTCTTATTCACTCTACATCTCGAACAGTTCCCAGTATAGTCGAAAAAATTTAATTAATTTTAAAGAGAATTATTAAATTCAGTTTTAAACAATTAAATTTGAGTCATAAAAGTCGTATTTAAATCACATTTCCAAATTTTCAATTTATTTTAAATATTGGGCTTAACCAATTCAATGAACGTTCAAGTGTCAATACAGTCCAACGGTCAATTTCAATTCAAGGCATTCATCACAACCATTTCATCCAACGGTAAATATTAAATCGTGTTCTTGGCTAGTAAAGTTCGGGATCTCAATTAGAGATTAACTTAGTTAAATAATTAATTATCAATCTCAGTTTGCATATTAACACACTTGCATGTCAAATTTAAACAACCAATCAACAATCAATTATAACCATACAACCAACTGATTTCATAATCAAATTTAACCAGTACAGGAATAATTCAGTTAATTGTGAGTGAGAAATTCACTTACCATTGGTTCTGAACGCATTTGAAATCTGAAATAAGCCCCAAAAATCAACGGTCTCAGAATCAGTCCAAACCAACGGCATCGCAGAGAGATCGTCGATACGATTCCAGCGGATCCAACCGTGCATCATTCTGAGTTCGTATGAAGAAGTTATTCAAGTTTTATCGTTTGAATTTCAAAATATAAAATAAAACTAAATTTCTCACCCACCCAATCTCTGCCACGTCAGCGTCATCTACCCCCTTTCTCACACGCTACAGGGAAATCACGCCTGAAACCAAAACCGTGATTTAACCATTGATTCAGGCAACCCCAAACAGCCATCGCCTTCCGATCAGAGACTGCTACGCGATGCCCCTTCTTTTGTTCAACCTCCAGGGAATTGCGCTGCTTCCTATGATGCCACCAGCGCCGAGATCCGATCCCAAAACAACCCCAATAACTGCCCAGAACGCACACATTTTCTGGCCACCATGACAGCTATTTTTTTATCATCACCGTTGAGATCGTAGAACTCAACGTGCTCTTCAACTTTTCAATTGAAACCGTAGCCTAAAAATCCACGGATTGAGAGAACGAGGGAAAGGAATTCAAAGCATTTCTAGCCATTGGTATGTTAAGAACGGCGGCCATACTAATTAGGGTTTATATTATATTGTTTTAATAATATTTTTATCGTTTTTCGTGTTATAAAGTCAAAAACTGGACTGTCTCCAAATCAGACTCGCTTACTGCCTAACAATAAGTTTTAAGGCCTTCTGAACGCAATGAGACTAGTGGCGAAGCCCAATTCTGAAGTCTACGGCAGTTTCACTTAAAATGTAATATTTTTAATTAAACAACATACAAATTTCAGTGTACCTTTTAATTTACCGGGGCAACATACTGACTCCAAAATTTGTGTAATTTGAAATCTAGCTATGTTTTAATGAGACGGTTCTAACAAAATTAATTGCGTCGAATTCTGAGATCGTTTGCAAAATGACAATTTTTGCATATTTATTAAAATGTTTATTTTCCGCTAGTTAACCATTTAAATTAAATTCAATGGTTTATAAATTTTATACAATCAAAATAAAATTCATAAACACCTATAAATAAACAATTGATTATTGCGGCTTCAATTATCATTATTTTAACAATTCAGTTGTGTTTTCAACGTAAAATTTCATAATTAAATCATTAAACATTATTTACAACCATATAATATCAAAATCATATTAAATTTAATAACATAAATTATTGCAAAATCTTGGGATGTTACATTCTCCCCCACTTAAAACTTTTCGTCCTCGAAAAGGAACGTAGAATGAAGTGGTAAAATAAAATTAAAATTATATAAAAAAATTACTAAACTTAGAAAACATTTACTCAAATATATAGAAAACATTAGTTTGCTAACAAATTTCACAAAATGTTCTAAGTCATAAATTCACAAAAAAAAAATCGGCAGAGTCTCGTTTAAACGGTTAGGTCCGGGAATCAATAATATATATATATAAAATCATAAATATCCATCTCACCTCAATGATGAGGCATCCCAAAACAGGGAACACAATATAAAATGCCAAAATACGATATATAATTCGATATACGTATCTTTCGTTTGCGTTATTAGCGATTTAGCTTATTTTTAAGTAAGCAAAAGCAAATTTTTATGTGCAAGTAGCTCCAAAGCAAGCAAATTGTCTTCAGTCCCTACTAACACTCAATCATCCAAATAAGAACATATATATATATATAAGAAATAAATCTATATATCTATAATAAATATATATATATATAATAGCAAATATAGTCAAAACGACAAATAAATATTTAGCATTCACACTCATCCAAATAAGCAAAATAACAAATTTCAATGTCAATATATATTTGTACATTTTCATTTGTTTATTCATTTATTTAATCATATTTCATTTTCTATCTATTTCCCAGATTTCATATTTCAAAACCTCAATTTTATTAATACTTTAGTTTTAAATCGCGAATTTCCCTAGCGCTATTTTTCTTAAATTTTGGTTTACACATATCTTAAAATTTACAAGTCGAAATATAATTTTTCTTCTTTCATTAGAAAAGTATATTCAAACAGATCCGAAGGATTCGTGTTTCAAAGAATTTCGTCTTGTTTTGGATCCTCTACATTCATTTAAACTTCAATTTTGAAAATTACCTACTGTAGTTTCGCGACGAGCTCGTTTTAATTAAATTTAATTAATTCGTTCAATCTTCGTTAATTTTAAAATTTATAAGCCTATTAACTTATATTTTCTCAAACCAAACATTAATATCAATATATTTAGTTTATTACCAAATAATTCGCTTAATCAAATTTTCATTGATTCGGTTAATTCATGTTACCTAGCATAACATAACCAAGTATATACCGGTTATTACATAACTTAAATTTTATTTATAACCAATCAAAATTTTCCACTTTGATTGTGACGGCCGGGAATTTCGCTCGATCTGAATCAGTCGTTAAACCGATCTAGACCGTTCGAAAACCCTGATCGTTTTGAGAACAGGACAAATCAAAAAACAAACAGAAGAACATTTCATTGCTATTACAACAATTCCATCAGATACAAGAATATACAGAGTATAAATGAATAAATTACATTCGATAAATATCAGAGATTACAATAAATTACATAGCAGCGGAAAAATAATACAAAGCACAACTGAAGGTGATATACGGATACAGAGCTTTCCGGATATCATTCCAGCTGTAAACCAGGATCCTGTGAATATAAATCTGCAAAACCAAAACTACTAGCTGCCCGTGCGGAAAATAAGGGCACCCAGAGTTTAGGTTAAAACAATAAACTCCAGGTCAGTCATGTGACTGGTGTGAAAACTAAAACAGTTATTTAAAGCTTTACTTTAAAAGAGAGTCATTCAAGGGACCACGCCGTATAACACGGAACGGGTTTTCTCCCAAGAATACCAGTGCATAGAAAAGATAACGCAATGCTTTTTCGAAAAATGAAGCTATTATAATACCCAGGTCCCATCACACAATGCAACGCAAGCCGGAGGATAGGGTTTTCCCTTATAATAGCCAAACATGCTTGGTACGTCTAAAACAAATCATTTGATACTATAATAAGTGTATAGTGTCAAAACAATTTCAATCATAAATATAAATCATAGACGGCATGGGTACCATATATCATGTCGCCATACTAGTTCTAATATTAAAACCGCAATACACGTATTGGAAATTGGATTTCTGTCATGAGTCGAGGCAAGGGGCAAGCTCCTCTCCGCGTTCGAGACACTCTAGCAAATGTCTCAGGACTACACACTCTGGACAATCCTGGATGCTTCAGGGCCGGTCCTCACTTACGTTAGAGGATTAATTATGCCTGAACACACGTTTCCCGGTCCTTACAGACCTAAAATCGAGGCGCCTCATCCAACAACCACATAGGTGAAAAGTATATAAATGTCAGGGCTGGTAAGTCACTGACAACACCAAAGCTAGAAAGAAACGTCGTGCTCTCATTACAGTCCGTATCCCGTTTTTGACTCATACCGAGGTGTGAAGCTCGCCAATTCACGTTATACACAAAGCTGCCACGTAGGCCGTGCTTTGATCATCAACCACAAGACTTTGCTTTTCAACGTAAGCCTTGTTCCATGCCACTCTGCGTGCCACACAGGCACTTCATGCCATGCGATTGATATCTATCGATATATAACCTCTAAGCTCGTACGTCTCAGAGAAGGGCGTTAAGCAAGAGAATAAATTCTCCGCCGCCAAACAGATATATATTTAACAGAAATCAATCAACACAGAATAAAATCCAATGTCAGACACACAATCCATTTACAAGTTCGTTCTAGGTCTGAACGAAACCGGAGGCACTTTCCTCGCATATCCATCCATCTCCAAGTACGTCTGGACGACCACCAACTATTTCCATCCTCTTGGGTGTACAGCCCAATCAGGATCGTCAGTAATTATCCAAACGATGTGAAGACTTCCGATCTTCAACCACCGTCTTCATCTTCGACATATCGTCGAATCGGTTATTCAGAATGGGTATAAACCCGGCCTTTCCGAAAAACCCGCGTATATTAAAAACAAATGTTACACAAACACAACATACGCCTCATTCCAATTCAGCAGCCACTAACCGTAAATTTCATATCCTTAGGGAAAGGTTCCCATTAATTTTATCCAAGATAAATTCTTTTAAAATTTATCCTTTAATCTTCCTTTGGATGTCATTTCAAACCAAATTATGGTTTTTCAAACTAGTCGAGATTAGCGAATCACACCGATGTAATTATTTATTTAATTTCCCAATCCCAACCTATTCATCCCATGAAGCAAAACTGATAGTACTCCATATCTAATACCACGGTGTTATCGGTAAAATTAATTACCATTTCACGTTCAAATCTAATTAAAGATTTGACTATCGTTTTGGAGCAAAACTGGTGATACTCCATTCTCGCTCATTTTCCAAATTTGATTATTTAAATTATCAATTCACATTTCAATCTAATTGCAGATTCATTAAAACTCCTTTTACTGGGTTAAAGAACTAATGTCATTTAAAACACAGTTCACGATAAACCCAAATCATATTCTATTTATTATCGGGTTAAAGAACTAGTGTTATTTAAAACACAGTACACGATAAACCCATGAATCAATTCTATTTAAACCCATTTCATATCCAATTTATTTATTTAAAAATAGATGGGTTTTAATTTCAGTTCAAAACTAGTTCATTTCGATAAAAATCTATTTTTATCTTTTCAAATATGGAGTTTTTCATCCCAATTTTTCCCAAATCATTTCTTATGATTTTACACAAATTATTGATATTTTTAATAATTTTATCAAGGCCCGTACAGTCGATTTCCATCAACGGCCATCGAACTGCACTTACATCGACCTTTTCCAAATTTGATTTGGATGTATCTCCAAATCCAACCGTTAGATTTCAAATTTCTAATATTCATTAGAAGGCTCTTTTCGATACGAACCCAACGGTTCCGGTTTTAGGAGAATCCGACGGTCGGATCTCCCGTAATGTCCGTTTGAAATAAATGGTCGAAATTCACGAACTGCCGCGGCGCGGCGCGTTCTATTCAGGCCATTATATTATATATATATATAATATATATTTCATCGATTCCTATTTAAAACGAATTTTATAAATCGTTTTAAATTCGTTTCAAAAACAATTTCAACTTCCATTTCAATTCAAATCAAAATTGAATTCTTCCTTATAAATTCGTTTTATTTTTATTCCTGTTTGATTTCAATTCAAATCGATTTTCAATTCAATTCGAATTCATTTCCTATTCAATTCAATTCAATTTGAATTCGTTTTCTATTCAACTCGAATTCATTTCGTTTTCTATTCAATTCGAATTCAATTCGTTTTCTATTCAATTCGAATTCAATTCGTTTTCTATTTAATTAAATTCAAATTGGTTTTCTATTCGATTCAATTCAAATTGGTTTTCTATTCGATTCAATTCAAATTGGTTTTCTATTCGATTCAATTCAAATTGGTTTTCTATTCAGTTCAATTCAAATTGGTTTTCTATACGATTCAATTCAAATTGGTTTTCTATTCGATTCAATTCAAATTGGTTTTCTATTCAGTTCAATTCAAATTGGTTTTATATTCGATTCAATTCAAATTGGTTTCTATTCAGTTCAATTCAAATTGGTTTTCTATTCGATTCAATTCAAATTGATTTTCTATTCGATTCAATTCAAATTGGTTTTCTATTAAAATCAAATTCAATTCGAATTCAATTCGAATTCAATTCAAATTATAAAAACGGATATAATCGATATAAATATCATTCCCGTCAAAATAGCGCATCTCTAATCAACACGGCTTTATATATTTTTCACTAACTTCGTTATTACATTCAACAAATGAATTTATATTTCTTTCAATACATGATTCTATATTTTTGTCAACACACGACTAATCTCAACGAATGAGTACTGTCCACGTGTGACTATCTTTGTTATTTAATATATTTTATAAAAATTATGGTATCTATCATTTGATTTAAAATCAGACTCCAACCGTAAACTAGTAAGAGAATGATTCCCTAAATATTAACCCCGAAGGCCGAAACCAACATCAGATCAATATCCAGGAGACCACTCATCTCATCTATTTTCCAGTTAGTTTCTAATTCTATATATGATAAAGATGTAAATTTTATTGTTAAAATATCTCGTTCAACACATGACTAATCTCAACGGATGAGTACGGTCAATACATGAACCTTTATATTATAATATTCTTTATTTTCTAAATTGGAATGAGGCCCAATCAATTACCATATAAAGTTAATTATATGGATTCCATTCAACACATGTATATAATAGCGATGATAAATAATCAACCATCATCCAAAGTGCACTACACTGTATAAGCATCAAATATAGATATCTAACGCTTATAACAGCCTATCAATCAATCGATCGACATATTTAATCAATCAGGATGAGTGAACTTCAAATTTCATCCCAACACCCGTGTGGGGTTTCAAATCAACAAACACAGATTTTATTTGTGCAGTTGGGTGATGTGTAAAATTTATCGTCCCAATCAATGTCCTTCAAATAGGCATACATAAACAAACCGTCCGGTTTGTAAATGAATATTTATTTATTCACATTCACGTTAAAAATTATATTTTTAACGACCAATTTATTTTTATTCAACCTATGAATATTCTATTCGGTTCATTTATTCAATAAAATGATATTTTTATTTTTCTAACATATTTTAGAAAATTTCGGCGGCATAACGGCATGATACTAGAAACGGGACGAGGCCTAGCCTTATCACCGGTCTAGTGAAGGCCCACGCCATTCACACATCAATCAAATCCATTCATTTCACCAAACAATTCAATTCGAACCAAATAAACTAACCAACTACACAACCAAACAATTTAACAAACAAGCCATCCATGGTCTGTGGATGACGGGTATCGGGTGCTACTAAACACCGTCAGCATGCTATTATATATATATAACTAGAAAAAGAAATTGAAGAGTGAGAGATTCTCACCGATAGCTATCCTAACTCCATGGCTCTTCTTTTGCAGAAACCTCCGTCGTTCTCGCCTTTTTGCCATTTTCGTTTTCCCGTAGCCACTACATATATAAAAATCACATTTTCGTATTGCTATTCAATATATAAAAATCGAATTTTCACTTTGCTATTCAATATATAAAAATCGAATTTTTTACTTCACTATTCAATATATAAAAATCGAATTTTTACTTCGCTATTCAATATATAAAAATCGAATTTTTACTTCGCTATTCAATATATAAAAATCGAATTTTTACTTCGTTATACACTACATAAAGATTTCGTCTTTTCAAATATAAAGATTTCGTCTTTTCAAATATAAAGATTTCGTCTTTTCAAATATAAATATTTCGTCTTTTCAAATATAAATATTTCGTCTTTTTAGCTTCATCACTATAAAGATGATATTTTTATTATCTTACCTATATAAAAATTATATTTTTATACTCCTACAATATAAAAGATGATATTTTTAATACACTACTTATATAAAAATTATATTTTTATACTCCTACAATATAAAAGATGATATTTTTAATACACTACTTATATAAAAATTATATTTTTATATTTGCTACTTACATTATAAAAATCCCGACTTTATTATCATAAAAGTCCTTTCCTCCTAATTATAAAAATATAATCTTTTTGCTAATAAAATCACTCCTTTCTCATAATAAAAATCTAAATTTTTCCTAATACAAAAATCTAAACTTTCCTATTTTATTTAAATATACAAAATCTGATTTCTTTTCTACCATAAAAATCTAACTATTTAAAAGAAAATAATAAAAATAAATAATGATCAATAAATTAAAAAAAAACTTACAGGGGGTCTACTTGGTCGGTGGTTTTAGGGGTTTCGGGTTTAGGGGAAATGGAGGGAAGAGGTAGCGGCGGAAGGGGGTGAGGAGGAGGTCTGTTGGGGTTCGTCGAAGGCTGAGGAGGAGGATTGGGGGGGTGTCGGCGCGAGGCAGAGGAGGGGGGGTGTCGGTGCGAGGCAGAAGAGGGGGGGTATCGCGTCGATCGAAGAGGGGGGGCTTAGGTCGCGCCTGAGGCGGCGCGAGGGGGGCCGCGCTCGTCGGAGGGCGCGGTGGCGCCACTTGTCGGAGGAGCGACGGGCTCCTCCCTCCTTTATTTTGATTTGAAAATCGATTCTGAAAGGGGGCCAACGGGTTAAAAGGGGAGAGAGAGAAGATTTTTTTTATTTAATTATTCAATTTGTAAAAAGTTGACTTTTACATACGACCTCTAAACGAGGCCCGCCGCCTGTCGTCCATAGCTAATTACCCCCATTCCGAACACAATGGGATATGTATCGTAAGCTGATTCGACTGTTTCGATCAGTTTCCGTTGAAATCAACATATAACTCTATATATTGAATTTGAACGCGCATTTCAATTTACCGGGGTCACATACGAACTCTATAAATTCCAGAAAAATATTTTCTAGCTTCGTATTGACGATACGGTCCTAACAAGACTAGTTTCGTCGAATTCTGAGACCGTTAGAAAAATGGCCAATTTCCAGTCGATTAAAATCAACTGAAACTGGTCAAACGCGTTTTCTTTTTCCACGCTCACATATTGATTCAAAAAATTATGAAATTTGGAATCTAACAATAATTTGACATCACGGACCCAACAAAAGTGGTTTCGTCGAAATCCGAGGTCGTTTGCAAAATGTCTATTTTTCAGGGCCTGAATTCCATAGCGACTATTCAGAATTTTCAATTGGACATATCTTTTGATTCCCGCTATGAAATTTCGATTTTTTGGATTCGTTGGAAATATATACACAAATAGATCCTAATGTTTTTGGATTCACTAAAATCCGGTTTGTTTTGCACCCGGTTCATTCAATTGAAGTTTGAAATCGAATTATCGAACTACCGCGCCATTTTCAATTCCTTTTATAATTAAATATAATTATTTATATTCTAACGACGGCGTATATAATATATACGTTCGATTCTATATTCAAAATAAATTTTCGTCGATATTATTTAAAATAATTCATTTTAAATGTTCAAAATTCGCTAAAATTGCCAAAATAAAAATTTTAAACTGGCCCAGATTTTCGGGTTGTTACAATCTCCCCCACTTAAAACTTTTCGTCCCCGAAAAGGAACAAAGTCGAAAGTGGTTTGATTAATCAACTCTACGTTCGATCTGGCTTCCATTCTCCAGCTTTTCAGTTTCTGAGAATTTTCAAATTTTCAAAAATTTGGCTAACACCCTAAATTTTCGAAAAATTTCTCCATAACCTCCCCTGCACCGGGAGCCACGGGAAAATCCCGAAATTGCCATACAGGCCTTCTGATCTTAAAAAGAAAAAGAAAAAGCCAAGCGGCTAGCCAATAGGCTCATAAAATCATCATCACCCAAACAAAACAGTAAATTATGATAAACATGTACCTATTTGTCGGGCAAACAAATTTTATTCTCTGCTCTAGCCTCCTTGCTATGACCTGTTCAATGTAAGTATATGTATATGCTTGCATATGCGACCAATTTTCAATACAATTCAATATTTGATGCAATTAGGCTAAATGGTTCAAAATTATCAAACAAATAAACAAACAACACAAACATCAATCAATTTGTGAATTAGAGTTTCAAATTCATAATTTTTTGATATATATACAAAAATCATGTTTTGGTGCCAAATCACAACAATAAATCTATCTATATAAGTTTTGGTTCTCACACCAGTCTAATGGAAATATATAGATATCACACCTTCGTTACTCGAAAATAAATACTGGTGATGGTATACTTCATCATCAGGACCATGTCCGGGCGACTAGAGTGTGACTCTATATCTATCTAATATATTAAAACTTCGAATATACGTTCATGACGCGCATATGCAAAACCTTTATATACTAGATTGTCCAAATTCAAAATAAATAAATAATCAAATACGTTTAAAATGGTTTAAATTTCAAAACAAAATTGTTTTCATTTGAAAAATATACACTTCACACTCGTTCTAGGATACTACTGATCCTATCTCTAACGAGTCATTCTAATTGGATATTACTAATCCAATATCTGATGAATTCTTTCGTATGGTTCTAATGTGTCTTGTTCTTGAGCTCTGTAAACCAAAGCTCTGATACCAAATGTGACGGCCGGGAATTTCGCTCGATCTGAATCAGTCGTTAAACCGATCTAGACCGTTCGAAAACCCTGATCGTTTTGAGAACAGGACAAATCAAAACACAAACAGAAGAACATTTCATTGCTATTACAACAATTCCATCAGATACAAGAATATACAGAGTATAAATGAATAAATTACATTCGATAAATATCAGAGATTACAATAAATTACATAGCAGCGGAAAAATAATACAAAGCACAACTGAAGGTGATATACGGATACAGAGCTTTCCGGATATCATTCCAGCTGTAAACCAGGATCCTGTGAATATAAATCTGCAAAACCAAAACTACTAGCTGCTCGTGCGGAAAATAAGGGCACCCAGAGTTTAGGTTAAAACAATAAACTCCAGGTCAGTCATGTGACTGGTGTGAAAACTAAAACAGTTATTTAAAGCTTTACTTTAAAAGAGAGTCATTCAAGGGACCACGCCGTATAACACGGAACGAGTTTTCTCCCAAGAATACCAGTGCATAGAAAAGATAACGCAATGCTTTTTCGAAAAATGAAGCTATTATAAGACCCAGGTCCCATCACACAATGCAACGCAAGCCGGAGGATAGGGTTTTCCTGTAACAACCCACATTCTACGCATCTAGGATCGTAGAATATTTATTTCTTTTTCTTGGTAAGTCGCGTGGTCGTGTACTTTTGGGAAACGACTAGTGGGGTCATTTCCCATGTTCATGATTTTTGCCAATTTTTAAATGACCGTTTTGCCCCTAGTTGATCTTGTTTCGTCCATAACTTTTGACTGGAAAGGAATTTTGACCTGAAACCACTTCCATTTGCTCCGGATGATGGTTTCTCTTTCCGTAGAGTGGTCATAATAGCCAAACGGACTTACCGTTTGGGAGATATGGCTGAATTAAGGTTTAAAGGGTTATTTTCAGCTAATTGGGTTTAACCGGGTAATTAGCAGCTAGGCCCAAAGGGGGATTTCGGGATTAGTGGTATTTAAGGGCTGCTAGGGTTATGATTTCGGTTTTTACTTCATTTTCCAGCCGCCTAAGACATTCCTTCAAGTATAGCCATGGCCTCCACCTTCTAATTTCACTCCAAATCACCTCTAATCACTTTCTAATCAAAGATTAAGCAAAACTACATCAAACCAAAGGAGATTAGCACCAAATCAGAGAGAGAGAGTTGCTGGAACACATAGAGATTGGATCTATATCAGAGGAGTTTCAGTTCTGAAAGTTTAATTGTGCCAAAGGTGAGTGATTTGCTTAGTTTTTTCACTAATTACGACTAATTAGGGTAATTAGCGAAAATTAGCGAAATTATGGCTCATAAAAATCTAGAAAAATTTCTAAAATTCTAAAACATCATTTTATGCCTCTGATATGAATTTGGGTTAATTTGGACTAATTTTGTTAATCCCGGAATTTAGGGGATTAAGGGGTGATTAGTGTTAATTAGCGAAATTAAGCGTGATAAAATTCTGGAAAAATATTCAGAAATTCATAAATATTGTTTTAGACCTCTGTTAGAAAATTTGGCTAATTTGGTTAAGTTTTACTAATCCTATCATTAGTTGTTCTTAAACATGCTTAAGGGGAAAATATGGGTTTTTGGGTATGTTTGATCCGTTTTGACATATCATATTGTTGTTTTGCTGTTTGTGGATGCTTATGCATGTTGCTATGACTGTATGGTATGCTTTGTGATTGATTTCAATAGTTAGAATGGTCGAAAACGTCGTCGAATGGCGTAAAATACTCGTTGGAAAGGTTGCAGGAAAAGTGCAGGCTCTGAACCGGATCGGATCGGATATAAGGGCTCGGATCGGATAAGTGAACTGGGCAAGGGATTCGATCGGATCGGAACTTGACACTTAAGAAATTTGGCAGAAAGAAAGGCCATGCTAGCAATATTGGGATCGGATCGGATAAAGGAGGGGGATCGGATCGGCTAAAGGAGGAGGATCGGAGCGGCTAAAGTAGGAGGATCGGATCGGAACAAGTGAAGAACGAGGAAGCGGATCGGAGCGGAAGCATGAACTAGAGGGGGAATGACACCTGACCCGACCCGAAGTAAAGCACCCGACCCGAACCAAGGAAAGACATCCGACCCAACCCGACCCAATGGAGAATACTCGACCCGAAGTGGAGTACCCGACCCGAACCGAATGGAAAGATGACAAGGAAGGAGACCCGACCCGAACCAATGAAGGATACCCGACCCGAACCGATGGCTTGAAGAGGACCCGAACCGACCCAGTATTGATCAATAACCCGAGATGCAAAGGTAGTCCAAATGGATGTTAGAGCTCAGGATCCAGATGGGAACCAATGAGTTCACTTCACGATTTGGGCTTTGCTGCGGGACGTGTGCAAAGGGGTTATCGGTGTCCATAACTTTGGTTCATCACTGAGAGATGGATTAGGGGCTCATAGTGTAGTTATACGGGGTTGGACTCTGTCATGGCCCAAAAGATTAGGTGACCAAAGTAGTGGATATCGTATGCTTTACGCACTGAGTGAGAGATGCGAGGATGGTTGCTATGCTTGATTGTTTGACATCACTATGACATACACACCCCCACCCCCGTTATCTTTACACCACTTGAAATGGCACCTTAGAGTGTTGTACAGTATGTAGTGCTAACTCTTTGGTTGCAGGTCCAGGTTCAGGTATGATTGGATTATACCTGTTGTTATTTTGTTTAGATGCTTATCGCTCACACCAGACTTTTTGTCTGACCCAGAGTTTTATGTCTCTTCTTATTACTCTGGGTGCTCACACGAGCAGACTAGAGACAGGTTAGGTGGATGCACGGGTAGCTGTACTGGAGACAAGCAGGAGGCTTCCACGTATGATATTTATGTATTATCTCCCTGTGTTATCGATGGTCACTGCTTGGGCATTAGTAGTGTACCTTTTCCTTTCTTTTTCTTAGAGACAGTATTTTTGAAGTTGTAATAAGGATGTTGGATCATAAGCTGTATTTTGGATTTCCGCTGCCATGTTAGACATGATTTAGTTTTTCAGCTTATGCACTGTCTCGCCTGTTTTATGTCAAAGTTATGTGATTATTATATTTTATTCCATGCGCTGTGAGACATTCTACAGGTTCTGTGTTAGTTCTTCACCTTCTTTCTTTCCTTCCGACGACCGTTCCGTGCTAGTTAGACATGTGTACAGCGCACTTTCGGAGGAAATGTCGGCTAGTACAGGGCGGGTCGTCACATTTCCCTTATAATAGCCAAACATGCTTGGTACGTTTAAAACAAATCATTTGATACTATAATAAGTGTATAGTGTCAAAACAATTTCAATCATAAATATAAATCATAGACGGCATGGGTACCATATATCATGTCGCCATACTAGTTCTACAATTAAAACCGCAATACACGTATTGGAAATTGGATTTCCGTCATGAGTCGAGGCAAGGGGCAAGCTCCTCTCCGCGTTCGAGACACTCTAGCAAATGTCTCAGGACTACACACTCTGGGCAATCCTGGATGCTTCAGGGCCGGTCCTCACTTACGTTAGAGGATTAATTATGCCTGAACACACGTTTCTCGGTCCTTACAGACCTAAAATCGAGGCGCCTCATCCAACAACCACATAGGTGAAAAGTATATAAATGTCAGGGCTGGTAAGTCACTGACACCACCAAATCTAGAAAGAAACGTCGTGCTCTCCCTGCAGTCCGTATCCCGTTTTTGACTCATACCGAGGTGTGAGGCTCGCCAATTCAGGTTATACACAAAGCTACCACATAGGCCGTGCTTTGATCATCAACCACAAGACTTTGCTTTTCAACAGAAGCCTTGTTCCATGCCACTTTGCATGCCACACGGGCAATTCATGCCATGCGATTGATATCTATCGATATATAACCTCTAATCTCGTACGTCTCAGAGAAGGGCGTTAAGCAAGAGAATAAATTCTCCGCCGCCAAACAGATATATATTTAACAGAAATCAATCAACACAGAATAAAATCCAATGTCAGACACACAATCCATTTACAAGTTCGTTCTGGGTCTGAACGAAACCGGAGGCACTTTCCTCGCATATCCATCCATCTCCAAGTACGTCTGGACGACCACCAACTATTTCCATCCTCTTGGGTGTACAGCCGAATCAGGATCGTCAGTAATTATCCAAACGATGTGAAGACTTCCGGTCTTCAACCACCGTCTTCATCTTCGACATATCGTCAAATCGATTATTCAGAATGGGTATAAACCCGGCCTTTCCGAACAACCCGCGTATATTAAAAACAAATGTTACACAAACACAACATACGCCTCATTCCAATTCAGCAGCCACTAACCGTAAATTTCATATCCTTAGGGAAAGCTTCCCATTAATTTTATCCAAGATAAATTCTTTTAAAATTTATCCTTTAATCTTCCTTTGGATGTCATTTCAAACCAAATTATGGTTTTTCAAACTAGTCGAGATTAGCGAATCACACCGAAGTAATTATTTATTTAATTTCCCAATCCCAACCTATTCATCCCATGAAGCAAAACTGGTAGTACTCCATATCTAATACCACGGTGTTATCGGTAAAATTAATTACCATTTCACGTTCAAATCTAATTAAAGATTTGACTATCGTTTTGGAGCAAAACTGGTGATACTTCATTCTCGCTCATTTCCCAAATTTGATTATTTAAATTATCAATTCACATTTCAATCTAATTGCAGATTCATTAAAACTCCTTTTACTGGGTTAAAGAACTAATGTCATTTAAAACACAGTTCACGATAAACCCAAATCGCATTCTATTTATTATCGGGTTAAAGAAATAGTGTTATTTAAAACACAGTTCACGATAAACCCATGAATCAATTCTATTTAAACCCATTTCAAATCCAATTTATTTATTTAAAAATAGATGGGTTTTAATTTCAGTTCAAAACTAGTTCATTTCGATAAAAATCTATTTTTATCTTTTCAAATATGGAGTTTTTCATCCCAATTTTTTCCAAATCATTTCTTACGATTTCACACAAATTATTGATATTTTTAATAATTTTATCAAGGCCCGTACAGTCGATTTCCATCAACGGCCATCGAACTGCACTTACAACGACCTTTTCCAAATTTGATTTGGACGTTTCTCCAAATCCAACCGTTAGATTTCAAATTTCTAATATTCGTTAGAAAGCTCTTTTCGATACGAACCCAACAGTTCCGGTTTTAGGAGAATCCGACGGTCGGATCTCCCGTAATGTCCGTTTGAAATAAATGGTCGAAATTCACGAACTGCCGCGGCGCGACTCGTTCTATTCAGGCCACTATATTATATATATATATAATATATATAATATATATTTCATCGATTCCTATTTAAAACGAATTTTATAAATCGTTTTAAATTCGTTTCAAAAACAATTTCAACTTCCATTTCAATTCAAATCAAAATTGAATTCTTCCTTATAAATTCGTTTTATTTTTATTCCTGTTTGATTTCAATTCAAATCGATTTTCAATTCAATTCGAATTCATTTCCTATTCAATTCAATTCAATTCAATTTGAATTCATTTTCTATTCAATTCGAATTCATTTCGTTTTCTATTCAATTCGAATTCAATTCGTTTTCTATTCAATTCGAATTCAATTCGTTTTCTATTCAATTAAATTCAAATTGGTTTTCTATTCGATTCAATTCAAATTGGTTTTCTATTCGATTCAATTCAAATTGGTTTTCTATTCGATTCAAATTGGTTTTCTATTCAGTTCAATTCAAATTGGTTTTCTATTCGATTCAATTCAAATTGGTTTTCTATTCGATTCAATTCAAATTGGTTTTCTATTCAGTTCAATTCAAATTGGTTTTCTATTCGATTCAATTCAAATTGGTTTTCTATTCAGTTCAATTCAAATTGGTTTTCTATTCGATTCAATTCAAATTGGTTTTCTATTCGATTCAAATTCGTTTTCTATTAAAATCAAATTCAATTCGAATTCAATTCAAATTATAAAAATGGATATAATCGATATAAATATCATTCCCGTCAAAATAGCGCATCTCTAATCAACACGGCTTTATATATTTTTCACTAACTTCGTTATTACATTCAACAAATGAATTTATATTTCTTTCAATACATGATTCTATATTTTTGTCAACACACGACTAATCTCAACGAATGAGTACTGTCCACGTGTGACTATCTTTGTTATTTAATATATTTCATAAAAATTATGGTATCTATCATTTGATTTAAAATCAGACTCCAACCGTAAACTAGTAAGAGAATGATTCCCTAAATATTAACCCTGAAGGCCGAAACCAACATCAGATCAATATCCAGGAGACCACTCATCTCATCTATTTTCCAGTTAGTTTCTAATTCTATATATGATAAAGATGTAAATTTTATTGTTAAAATATCTCGTTCAACACATGACTAATCTCAACCGATGAGTACGGTCAATACATGAACCTTTATATTATAATATTCTTTATTTTCTAAATTGGAATGAGGCCCAATCAATTACCATATAAAGTTAATTATATGGATTCCATTCAACACATGTATATAATAGCGATGATAAATAATCAACCATCATCCAAAGTGCACTACACTGTATAAGCATCAAATATAGATATCTAACGCTTATAACAGCCTATCAATCAATCGATCGACATATTTAATCAATCAGGATGAGTGAACTTCAAATTTCATCCCAACACCCGTGTGGGGTTTCAAATCAACAAACACAGATTTTATTTGTGCAGTTGGGCGATGTGTAAAATTTATCGTCCCAATTAATGTCCTTCAAATAGGTGTACATAAACAAACCGTCCGGTTTGTAAATGAATATTTATTTATTCACATTCACGTTAAAAATTATATTTTTAACGACCAAATTATTTTATTCAACCTATGAATATTCTATTCGGTTCATTTATTCAATAAAATGATATTTTTATTTTTCTAACATATTTTAGAAAATTTCGGCGGCATAACGGCACGTAACTAGAAACGGGACGAGGCCTAGCCTTATCCCCGGTCTAGTGAAGGCCCACGCCATTCACACATCAATCAAATACATTCATTTCACCAAACAATTCAATTCGAACCAAATAAACTAACCAACTACACAACCAAACAATTTAACAAACAAGCCATCCATGGTCTGTGGATGACGGGTGTCGGGTACTACTAAACACCGTTTGCATCCTAGTATATATATATAACTAGAAAAAGAAATTGAAGAGTGAGAGATTCTCACCGATAGCTATCCTAACTCCACGGCTCTTCTTTTGCAGAAACCTCCGTCGTTCTCGCCTTTTATCATTTTCGTTTTCCCGTAGCCACTACATATATAAAAATCACATTTTTATATTGCTATTCAATATATAAAAATCGAATTTTCACTTTGCTATTCAATATATAAAAATCGAATTTTTACTTCGCTATTCAATATATAAAAATCGAATTTTTACTTCGCTATTCAATATATAAAAATTGAATTTTTACTTCGCTATACACTACATAAAGATTTCGCCTTTTCAAATATAAAGATTTCGTCTTTTCAAATATAAATATTTCGTCTTTTTAACTTCATCACTATAAAGATGATATTTTTATTATCTTACCTATATAAAAATTATATTTTTATACTCCTACAATATAAAAGATGATATTTTTAATACACTACTTATATAAAAATTATATTTTTATACTCCTACAATATAAAAGATGATATTTTTAATACACTACTTATATAAAAATTATATTTTTATATTTTCTACTTACATTATAAAAATCCCGACTTTATTATCATAAAAGTCCTTTCCTCCTAATTATAAAAATATAATCTTTTTGCTAATAAAATCACTCCTTTCTCATAATAAAAATCTAAATTTTTCCTAATACAAAAATCTAAACTTTCCTATTTTATTTAAATATACAAAATCTGATTTCTTTTCTACCATAAAAATCTAACTATTTAAAAGAAAATAATAAAAATAAATAATGATCAATAAATTAAAAAAAAACTTACAGGGGGTCTACTTGGTCGGTGGTTTTAGGGGTTTCGGGTTTAGGGGAAATGGAGGGAAGAGGTAGCGGCGGAAGGGGGTGAGGAGGAGGTCTGTTGGGGTTCGTCGAAGGCTGAGGAGGAGGATTGGGGGGGGTGTCGGCGCGAGGCAGAGGAGGGGGGGTGTCGGTGCGAGGCAGAAGAGGGGGGTATCGCGTCGATCGAAGAGGGGGGGCTCAGGTCGCGCCTGAGGCGGCGCGAGGGGGGGCCGCGCTCGTCGGAGGGCGCGGTGGCGCCACTTGTCGGAGGAGCGACGGGCTCCTCCCTCCTTTCTTCTTTTTTTTTCTTTTTTTTTTATTTGAAAATCGATTCTGAAAGGGGGCCAACGGGTTAAAAGGGGAGAGAGAGAAGATATTTTTTATTTATTTAATTATTCAATTTGTAAAAAGTTGACTTTTACATACGACCTCTAAACGAGGCCCACCGCCTGTTGTCCATAGCTAATTACCCCCATTCCGAACACAATGGGATATGTATCGTAAGTTGATTCGACTGTTTCGATCAGTTTCCGTTGAAATCAACATATAACTCTATATATTGAATTTGAACGCGCATTTCAATTTACCGGGGTCACATACGAACTCTATAAATTCCAGAAAAATATTTTCTAGCTTCGTATTGACGATACGGTCCTAACAAGACTAGTTTCGTCGAATTCTGAGACCGTAGAAAAATGGCCAATTTCCAGTCGATTAAAATCAACTGAAACTGGTCAAACGCGTTTTCCTTTGCCACACTCACATATTGATTCGAAAAATTATGAAATTTGGAATCTAACAATAATTTGACATCACGGACCCAACAAAAGTGGTTTCGTCGAAATCCGAGGTCGTTTGCAAAATGTCTATTTTTAAGGGCCTGAATTCCATAGCGACTATTCAGAATTTTCAACTGGACATATCTTTTGATTCCCGCTATGAAATTTCGATTTTTCGGATTCGTTGGAAAGATATTCACAAATAGATCCTAATGTTTTTGGTTTCACTAAAATCCGGTTTGTTTTGCACCCGGTTCATTCAATTGAAGTTTGAAATCGAATTATCGAACTACCGCGCCATTTTCAATTCCTTTTATAATTAAATATAATTATTTATATTCTAACGACGACGTATATAATATATACGTTTGATTCTATATTCAAAATAAATTTTTGTCGATATTATTTAAAATAATTCATTTTAAATGTTCAAAATTCGCTAAAATTGCCAAAATAAAAATTTTAAACTGGCCCAGATTTTCGGGTTGTTACATTGATTTTCAATTCTTATACTTGTGGATTAATTAATTGCTTATTCTTATAACATTCAACTTCTTAGTTAATTGGTAAGTTATTCAGGTTATAGAACAGAATTGATCACTACATAAGTTTCAGTGGTTACTGTTCGTTTCAATTTATTATCCAATTCTTAAGAATTTTATTTTAATTATAACTCTCTTAATATCTAGAAGTTTCAACTCATTACTTATTCAAGAACTCAAGAATTAAATTTCGGGTTCTTTTTTTTTCAAAAAAAAAATTCCATATAATATATCGTTTACATAAAACCATACTATAAAAAGGATTTAAATAAGGTTCAATTTCGTAAAACAAAGTACAAAAGCATTAAATGTCTCCCTACTTAGACTCTTGAAAAATAAACATCGATGATGCATGCACTCATCACCGAAATCATTTCCAAAGAAAAGAGTGTATACACTTATTTCTTTTTATTTTTCCAATAATTCATTTAAAACAATTTAAATATGAAACACTTTTAAAATATAAATATATTATTTCAAACCATTTGCAAATCCATATTACAAAATCACCCGAAATCAAATTCACAAATCATTTGCTCGTCATCGCGCAATAGTACACCAACCTCATGCTTCTCACTGCGCAGATGGTGTTTGCCATCAAATTGGTGAATGTTCCAAGGTAATAAGAGAGAACCATAAAACCGTGAGTCAGACAACAGTCTTAGTGAGCAATAAAGTAGCTAACAACGGTTACACATGATAATATGAGTATAGGCGGATCAACTATCCGATCTTCCCAACAACCATCAAGTTATCATATGAATCTATTCATCACATGTCACATCAGAAACAGGAAAGGACAACCTGATCCCACTTCTCTTCGACAACCTACAGTGATAGCCTACCAAAGAAAACAAAGAAGAAGTCACACAAATTCAACCATAACATCCATAGCATCCAATATTCTAGGTATCACCATCCACAACCGTGAGTCCATTGATTATCGAATTTGCTTTTCAATGATCAAAAGGGCTAATGGAGAAACCCCGGTTCTAGCCAAGCTACCATACGCCATCGTGACTCGTATGCTTGTCTTTTCCATTCTCTACAACAAGGCCCATCATGGCTGCCCAGGGTATGTGATCTCTTGAATCTAATCTTAATGGACGTCCCCACGATACCCCCGCTTTGAGTCCGCTAGAACACTTCGATAACCAATAATTCCTTGGCACATCAAATATGTCGAGCCTTTCATCTCGGCGACTCAATTCATTCTCTAATCGTTCCATTATCATCCATGATTTACTCTCATTTTTTCAATCCATCATCATACTGGATAGTATATCGAAACACAGCCTGTGTCACACCAAACCGGCTTCGACCACTCCAATGCGAGTTCACAATCGAAGCATCATCAATCTTTGAGTTGCACACTATCCATATTAATCCCATTTCCTACCAAACTTCACCAGCAACCTCAGGAAGTCACCAAAGTCATGCTCCCCAAAATTTATACCTATGTGGCCCTCCCCTATGGGTCGGTGCCAACCCATCATGGGTCAGTGTCGTCCCATCCACTTTGCCAATTTTGGCTAAGTGGTCGGCCCGTATCCTTCCTTGCCTCGAGCATGTTCTTCCGATCCAATTTCTAATCATTTCGATGTTCGTGTTGAAGCTTTTGCCGGTCCATTCATATCTCGAGCAATCAGCCTTCGACCCAGCCCAAATTAACTATGAATGGTCTAAAAATTCAATAGTAGTCTTGACTCACCAACCCAAAGCCACTTACCAAAATTTAATACCATGCGACCAACCACCATGGGTCGACGTCGACCCATTCTCTTAGCTTATTTTTTGGCAGCAAAATTCCTGCGCTCCATTCCCTCATCTTCTAGAGTGCCTCCACTAAGTTTCGTCTGAATCCGATCATTTGAACCTACGATTTGCTCTGTTCTTCAATCCTAAGATCTACAGCAACCAACTCTAACAAACAACTCAAGCAATGCAATCAATTCAAACAAATCAAACATCAATTCAGCAACACATGGTCATACAACCATGAACAGATTCCAATTAAAACATAAGCATCTCACAATTATGAGATCTAGCATGATTTGGATCTAAACATATGGATAAACATGATTAATCTAACAATTATCCAGTTAATATGATCAAATTAGGTTTTCTAGGGTTTATAAATCCAAATTAAACATATATGATCAGATCTAAGGTGATTTTAGCATGAAATATACGAATATGATCCTAATTTACGCATATAATCTATAGGTTCCGTATGAGAGACATCTATCACTCACCTAATCCTTGATTTGATGTATATTCAATGAGATCATATCTGAACAGAGCTGAAACCCCTTGAATTTGATGCAATTTGATGTGTTCTAATCCTCTTTGATGATGATCTATCTTCTAGGTGAAATCTATAATGGATTGGTATGAAAAGAATAGAGAAATAGGTTTTCAGTTGAATTGGAGAATCGCAGATGCTCAATCTAAAGTTTAGAATGAAGAGGGTAGCCCTAGTTCTCTCCCTCAGCACCCCTATTTATATCTGCAGGTTATAGGTCTAACGGGCTTGGCTAATCAGCCCATTTTCTACTTACTAGTCTGCCTAAACAGAAGTTGAAACTTAAAACAATAATTCCCCTCAAACTGCTGAATAAAATCTTTCGTGTGACCACTCTACGGAATTGTAAACCACCATTTTGATCCGATGGAACCGATCTTAGCTGAGTAAATGTCAAATCTTAAACAAAACGTGGAATACAGAGATGGCTTCCACAAAGAGACGTAATCGCACCTGTTTTCAGTTTGGGGCAAGAAGTACCAGGTTTTGGATAATGAAATTGAAGATGACACTAAATGAGAGGAGAAGTTACCTTTATCCAACTGTTCAGAGATCGTGTTTGTCAAAATCAGATTTAATTCCAAGCAGTCTCGACAATAGCCTCGGTCGCGATCAAATATAAATGTGAAGAGTTCCGCCAACTTTAAGCTCAGGGTGTAATCTTTTGGAGGCGTAGAATGAGGCAGCCGCTAGGGTTTCTGCGGCTTTTATCCTGTAATCATTGGATGAAGTTGCGCTTTGATTTGTGGCTTGAATTGGACTGATCAAATATCTTTTGGATCCATTCTACCTTTCCTTTTTTTTTAAATATTTTCAGCCACCAAAATCTATTCTTTATTCCTACCTGAACCAACAGTATTAGGTTATCTTTCTAAAAAAAAGGGGAAAAAATGTTTGACCTTAAAACAACATCAGTAGATAAAATTTTCAAATCCTAAAGGTAAGGAAAAAAATATTGTTCTAATGAAGTAATGCAAAGATTAGTAGATATTCCTCATTTTGATAAGCATAAAGAATTTTAATGTTCTACCTTTTAAATTTTATTTTAATCATACGTGAAAATTTTAGATGTTTAAGTTCTTGGGCTATTTTTTAAGCAGGGCCGGCCCTAACTACTTGGGGGCCCAAGGCGGAAAGCAGAACAAATTTTTTTTTGAAGAGGCCCCAAAACAGCAGCTGTGTAGTAGAGTGAAGATTTACGTCAAGGCCAAGTATCGAACCTAGGTCTAACACAAGATTATCAAATGCTCTTACCATGCAACCACACATGCAACGACAATTACATATAAAATACGATTTTATATGCACTTGCATGGTCAGCCCGAGGCCCTAGGCCATCGCCTAGGTGGCCTTGGACCAGGGCTGAGCTTGTTTTTAAGATGAGCCTAATGATCCCTTGACCATAGATTAGTGAAAATAAAGATTGATAAAGTTGTAAATGAAAATCTCAATACATCATATTGAACTATAATGTTTTATCACATGACTTTTATGTCTTTTTCTTGTAATTTTTCATTTTTTTTTCATTGAGATTGCAACGTATAACTGGAATGGTGTCATTTGAATGGATAATCTAAATTACATACATATAAACAAACATATCATAAGGATTAATAATCATAAATAATCTCATGAATCAATCACTTATTATTTCAGTTGATTTACAACTATCATTCCATGTAAATTAACAATGTAATTTCATAAAACTAACAACTTCCATTTAATGTAAACAACAACTAATATTCTATGTACTTTACTACAAACAAATAATGTAAATGACAAATATTCACACATTTAATAATTGATTCAACGTCATGTAATAAACAACTAACAACCAAAATTTTAACAATAATATTATCATCATTTCATTTGACATCAATACTCGCAAAAAGGATGTTAATCATGAGTGAAATCACACCTTGCATGAATTTGAAGATGGCAAGCAGGCACAAGATAACCAATGGAAGGCAACAACAAAAGCAAAATAAAATTAAAAATTTCCATTTTCTCTCTTTTTTTTACATAGAGAAAAGGAGGAAGAGAGAATTGGTTCTAGGATAAAAGGAAAATGAAGGAAATGTGAATTGCTTTGAGAGGAAGAAATAAAAAAAAGAATAAAGGTATATTTTTATGAATTTGTTTGAAGAAAATGTGAATGTTGGACAAGAAGAGATGGCTACGAATATGAGTTTTTTGTTGTTTTTTACTATCTTTTCTTCTAAATATAAACAAGAAGCTATAGAAGAGAAGGGAAATATGTATACGTGGAGATGGTTGGTAAAAATAATGACGGGAAACAAAAGCAGAAAGGAGAAATCAAGAAATGGAAATTTAAGGAATATAAATACGTGAATGAAATAGGATGCATGAAAATAGGATAAAGGAAACAAATCAATAAAATAAAGGGAAATAAATTAATAGAATAAGGGAAAGAATGGAATGTGCGATTAATAAATAAATAGAGTGGAGAGACGATGGATTTGAGAAAAATGGAAAAGGAAGGAGAAAGAAAATTAACTTGCATGAAACATGAACGGACAAGGAAATTATGTGCATGATTTATTTTTCTTTGAATAGAATTAAATAGGAAGAAGGGAATATCATGAAATATGTAGGAAAGGGTAAACAATAGGATTGCATCAATCTTGAGGGAAAGGAATGATGTGGTATCAAGAAAACAAGGAAAAGGGAAGTGCGCTGAAAACAGAGGAAAAGGGAAGTGCACTGAAAAATGATGCATCTATTCACATTTGAAGATAAATTAATTGATGAAAGTTTGACCATGTAATCCACGTTTCGAATTCCTAAAAGTTAAATTTCGAATAGACAGGGAAAGTATTAAGAGGATGGCCGAAGATATATATATATATATATATATATATATATATATATATATATATATATATATATATATATACACACACATTGTTGAAATTTATTTTATTTATAATCTACACATTATTTCAATCAACATTTCAACAGAATTTAATAAATTTCATTAATAATTTATTAGCATAACTAATGCATTCTTTAGGTCCGTAGTTAAGAAACCGTAGAAATTAAGGAATAACACACTTGCTATTTAGCATTTGATTAAGATAATATTTTAAAATTGTTTTTTATGCTTTACATATTTTGTATGCGCATTAAACAAACGACTACATTTGTGTCACCATCATATATATATATATATATATGTATGTATGTATGTATAAAAACGCACAATACACAACAATTTTGATACATATGCACATAATTGCTTGAATAAATCTATATATGAATATTGAACATTAGGATTGCATAATACTTATTTAATCGTTGTTACATACCATATCCGCTTAGTGTTTTATTCAATGGCAGCATTATGGAATTTGTACTTTAATGATCAATCTAATTTATTTAAATTAAACTAGACATGAGCAATTCAATTTCAAATTCAAAATTAAAATTGTTAAGTTTACTGTCAAAACCGTTTCTATATCGTTTACAACTATTATTAAATAATAGTAAAATATTATTTCAAGATTTAGATTTATTATCTTTATAAAATTATACTTATACTTATATTTAAAAATGAACAGATATAATTTATTTGGTTTTTAATGTTAACATTAATTTTCATTAACTACGATAGTTAAAATGTGCATTATTCAACACTATGTTTTGTTACAGTTCTTCATATTCAAAATTAAACTGGATTTATTATAAATTATCGCACTAATTATTGTTTATTGAAAATAAATTTCGGAATCGTAAATTAATGACATTATAAATTTGGTTTTAATACCATTTTTAATTCAATAATTAAATTAAATTCTATATCTAAATGGTTGAAATTTACAATATGTTACGGTCTTTCCCACTCAGAACTTTTCATTCTAAAAACTGAATGAAATAGGGAATTAGCAATTAAACGATATACTACCCATGCGTATATCAACTTCAATTGCTTGTTCGAATACAATTTTTTTTCTTCCAACTAGTGTAGATAACTCGACTGCTCCAATACAAGCACCGGTTGATCCTTGAATAGAAGCTTTCATTCTCTTTGCATAGCAATAAACATGATAGAGAATTTCAGATTCGTATCAGAATTCTTATCATTATTTGTTAAATTTGGTGATACAAAATCACAAATTGATTGGAACAAATTTGCAAAGAATGGAAAGTAAATATTTTTATAATGGGAATGCATTGATTGCATTTATTGAGATGATAGAGAAATAAATGAAGGGATTAATTTCTTCCATCTATGCTAAAGAAACAGATTGATTTACTTCCTATGTTTGCACATTTGTTGTTATGGTAATTTGCCTCCATTATATTATTACCATATGTTGGTAATTTAATTGATGACTCACATAGATTTGCACTGGCTATATATTGAGGGGTAGACTTTAGTGTAAACCGATCCTGGCCTGGAGCCAGTGATCTCCAATAGTGTCTCTTCTTGTTAAACCCGATTGAGGTTTGGATATGTAAACTATTATTTTGTAATCTCTTGTAATTCTCTCATGTGGAATAAAATCTCTCTCTGTTGGACTGGACATATATTATCTCGAGGATAGTGGAACCAGTATAAATATTGTGTCTCTTTGTTTCTCTGCTATAGTTATTTACTATTTTGTTGATGTACTAGAATAATTGCCATCGGATTAGATTGGTATTCAATTGGCAAATCTAGATCCATTTTATTACGCTTCCGCATATGCTCAATTTTCATAATAGATTGGTATCGGAGCGAGGCGATTTGTAAATTGTGCATCATTTATTTCTACAAAGGTTGGTAGATTCAGTGGTGATTACGCTATTACTATTTTGGAGAGAAGGAGACTTTGGTGGAGGAGATTATGTCGAGAGTGAAGAGCATTCCAATCTGGGAACTTTGACGTGATATGGAGGTTATTGTGAAGAAGCCCTCTGATATGGATGAGGGAAGATGAAAGAAGACGAAGATGAAGGCGGGTGATGGTTGAAGAACCTAGTCCACAGCAAGGTGGAGAGGTTAATATGGTTACTGCTTATGGTCCTAAGGTGGAGGATCATGGTATCGACAAGGGTCTAGATGTTGATGATGCTCGAGGGATCCCAGAGATGAAGAGATCATGTCAAACGAAAGACGGACGTCGAGTTTTGAAATCCACAAAGACGATGGAGATCTTGTGGTATTGCAAGCATTTTTTAGACCGTTGGTTAATACACGGTGCAGCTCAGGTGGTAGATGCATCTTTTGCAGGCGGTGGGTTGTGTTTGTAATTGAGATGTGGTCGTAGTCCTTTCAAATCGACTGGGTGTATCTCGTTGCCCTGAAATCGAGGTTGGTTTTAATTGAGAGAATAATTTTTTGGTCTTGGTGGTGTTGAGATTACTTTGGAATCTTCCTTTTTTTATTTTGGATATTTGCAACATTTTGTTGGCGGGCGGGGACGTAGTCTGAGCTCGTTAACAATTGTGTGATGGGGGGTGGCTTTGCTGGAACCCATTTGGTAAATATTCATTTTTTGGTGTATCTCGTTGTGAGATTTTGATTGAAGGTGGAGTTCTGTTGAAGAGTTTTATGATGAGAAGTGAATTTGACTCAAGGTGGGGTGTTGGAGATATGTGATTTTGCATCAAGGTGGAGTGTTAAATTTGGTGATACAGAATCACAAATTGATTGGAACAAATTTGCAAAGAATGGAAAGTAAATATTTTTATAATGAGAATGCATTGATTGCATTTGATGAGGCGGTAGAGAAATAAATGAAGGGATTAATTTCTTCCATCTATGCTAAAGAAACGGATTGATTTACTTCCTATGTTTGCACATTTGTTGTTATGGTAATTTGCCTCCATTATATTATTACCATATGTTGGTAATTTAATTGATGACTCACATAGATTTGCACTGGCTATATATTGAGGGGTAGACTTTAGTGTAAACCCATCCTGGCCTGGAGCCAGTTGTCTCCAATGGTGTCTCTTCTTGTTAAACTCGATTGAGGTTTGGATATGTAAACTCTTATTTTGTAATCTCTTGTAATTCTCTCAGGTGGAATAAAATCTCTCTCTGCTGGACTGGACGTACACTATCTCGAGGATAGTGGAACCAATATAAATATTGTGTCTCTTTGTTTCTCTGCTATAGTTATTTATTATTTTGTTGATGTAATAGAATAATTGCTATCAGATTAGATTGGTATTCAATTGGCAAATCTAGATCCTATTTATTGTGCTTCCGCGTTCGCGCAATTTTCGCATTACATTATTCATCGTTTAAAAACGTGCAAACGATTCTATTTAAAATCAAAATTGTATATTTAAAACTGAATCAGGACTGTTATGCGAATATGATTATTTACATTTAACTGCGTATTCATTACATTAGTTCTTTTTTTTTCCGAGGACGAAAATTAGTATTTTGATATATTTCAAAGTTGTGAACTTGCAAAACAATTAAACCCACTTTCTTAGTTAATATGTTGAAGTGATATAATATTAAGTTTCCATGCTATTGATTTGTTATTTAAAGTCAAAATATTTTTATAACTCAAAGTCTTAACAAGTTTATTTTAATATCCCATAAATTTTGAGCATTTAAGTTATTGAATTTAATTTAATTATTGAATTAAAAATGGTTATAAACTAAATTTTTATGATGTTATTAATGAACGAATTCAAATTTAATTTTAATAAATAACAATTTATAATAAGATGAATGGTGATTTATAATAACGAAAATTATTAACGAAATTAATATATGTTTAGATAATTAACTTTAAACTATTGGTAAGTGGTTAAATCATTGTTTTGTTTAAAAACTTGAATATAAAAGTCTTACCCTAATTGATAATAAATCAATTAATATTTCCAATTTAAATTATATAGGAGAGATTGTAACGAAATCCAGTGTCAATGATATATAACGCACCTTTTAACTAACATAGTTAATGAAAATTAATGTTGACATTAATAATCAAATAAATAATACACATAATTTCTTTGCTCATTCACATTTCATGCAAGTTTATTTTTCTTTCCTCTTCTTTTTCTACTTTCCTCAAATTCACTACCTCCTTTCTCTCCACTCTATTTCTCCATTAATTATGCATTCAATTTTTTCCTTTTTTCTATTAATTTATTTCCTTTCATTCTATTAATTTCTTTCTCTTCATTATATTATTTTCACATTTCCTGAAGTGTACAGAAAGACATAGACCTATTTACTGGTTCTACAACAACTAATTTTCCCCTTACAGACCGGACGCATGCACGCACATGACTCCGTTGGAACGCGCCAATATACAACCCCTTTTAGATGAACCTCTTATAATCAGTTCAGTATGCGTGCCCTGACCCCTACCTAGTGCGGGGTCCCCGTTTAATACCAAAATGGGTTACTGACTGATATGGGTTCCACACAGCAGATGACACAACTCAAACCCCTAACTTGTGTCCCCCCAATTAAGAAGGATTTTTAACATGTTAAGCCTACAAATTTAATAGGTTCGCCTAACCCCTACAGAGTAACAGGATAAGTTTCACATGTTAACAGGTTCATTTAACCCCCCCCCCCCTCCCCAGATTAAATAGTTTTACTTAACCCCAACAGATTAAACAGGTTTACTTAACCCCAACAGATTAAACAGGTTTACTTAACCCCAACAGATTACACAGGTTGTTTACATTTTTATTAACATGTTCCACTTAATCTATAAATTAAGCCTACATATTTATATGCCCCAAACCTCAAGTCATAATTCGCAGTATAAGATATACCCTAAATTTTAGTCATACTTTATAGTATAGGTTATGCCCCCAAATTCCGGTCATGATTCATGTTACAAGATATGCCCAAAGTTATCGTTCCTAATTTCGTTTATATGCATGTTTCAACGATATTGGCCTAGGATCGAAGGTATCCTAGACTATAAAAATAAAAAGGGCAAGAGAGAGGAGAACATAAATAGGCACATAAAATATTAAAGATAGGTGTATGATAGCAGAAATAGGCATATCAGAAATAGGCATATAAGAACTGAACAACAAGTCAGGTGTACAGAGGAATATATGTAATAGCAGAACTGTTTAGGTATGAATCAGATTCTTAGCATGCATAGGTTCAGATCCAGATTTATAAACATGTCAGGGTTACTGTTAAATTTTTATATCTAAAAGTAACATGAACTCACAGAGATTGGATATAAAGAACGAAGAATAGTATGCTGATGTTGCAGAAGATTCTTGTATATGTATATGCCGGTGTTGAAGAAGATAGTCTGATTCAGTCCAGGTAGAGGCAGCATTTCATTGTCTCCATTGTTTTAGGTGTAGAAAAACAATAGAAATGTTGTCATATATATAGCCTGTCTCCAATGAACCTGGCACAGAAATCAGACCAGGTACAGAATATGCACCATGCCAGATCACGAGTGGGTTAACCCAACCCCACCTGGGTTGACCTAGTCCAGACATGGGTCGACCCTTAGTCCAATTCCTGCTACACCCGCCCCTTTTTTCCGCTTCATATTTTGAACTGATTTGAATTCCAATTTTGAATTATGTATGTATATATATAAGTCTCTTATACAAACTTCTAACCTTTATATCTTACTCATACAAAGTCCATTTTACGTAAACTCAGAGTCTATCTTAAGCAGAATTCCAAGACGAACGCAAAGGTACAGTCCGTTTTACTTAATTCCCAATATTTAATTAAGTACCTTTTAGTTCATCATTATAATGTCCTTTAAAATTACGGGGTGTTACATTCTCCCTTACTTAAAGGATTTTGTCCCCGAAATCTCTAAATTAAGAAGACTGTTTATCCTAACATCCATCGACCATATACTCATCCATCAATCACAGGCATCTATTGTCCTCAAGAGATTTCTAATTCTTATATGAATATATGCAAAGGTGTGTGTATATGTCCCTATGCTAATGTGATAAATCAGGCGGTCCACTGATTCAGTTGACCTCCTTAATGCAAATGTATGTTAGTGCCATGAATCCAACATGTATGCAAATAGTCCTAGTATATCATGTAAACGCTATATGTGTGCACAATCATCCATCCAAATGCAACATCCATATGATGATACATCCACTTCCATCCGTAAAAGAAAAATTCACACACATCTGTATGCAGTACGGGAGTGCTTCAAGCCAGTCTAGTGCCTAGTGTGTGTATATGCATCCACGAGCTATCACCAGCAAACACTTACATCCACTTGCATCCATCAATCATAGCATGTAACAAACACATGTTTACATCCATTGGTTCCTTACCTAAAGGTCGAAGATTCGATCGATAGGATATACTCAAATGACAGAAGCAAGTACGAATAAATGCTAGGAAAATGAAGTTTAGAACATACCCTTGAAAAGAAAAGGGTACGAAGCGTTAATCTAGTCTTCAGTCTCCCAAGTTGCGTCCTCGCAGTCTTCTCCGTATTGAACTTTCATCAACTTTACCTCTCTGTTGTGTAGTTTCTTAACCTCTGATCCAAGAATACGGGTATGAACTCGTCTAACTATCGCATCCCTTTCTACCTTTACTTCCTCAAGCATGCTCGGCTCTACTACCTCCGTTGTATCGTGCAGACATTTCCGCAAATGGAAAAACGTGGAAAACATCATGAACACCTACCAATCTCTCTGGTAGTCTCACCCTATAGGCCATTTGACCTATCCTTTCGACTATGGGAAATGGCCCTATAATCCTTGGTTGATTTCCCTACGGATCCAAAGCGAACCACATTCCTCAGAGGTGATACTTTGATGAAAACCATGACTCCCACCTCAAACTCAATATCAGTCCTTCTCTTATCTGTGTAGGACTTCTGTCTGTCCTGAGCTGTCTTCGTGTATCTACGGATAAGAATTATCTTTTCTAAAGTTTCTCTAATCATCTCAGGTCCAAGCAGAAACCCATCTGTGGACTCCCACCAACAAGTCAGTGATCTGTAAGGTCGTCCATATAATGCTTCGAAGGGTGCCATACCTACACTAGCCTGATAACTATTGTTGCAAGCAAACTCAACCAACGGAAGATGCTCCTCCCAAGTCCCTCCGAAGTCTAGGATACACAGCCTCAAAAGATCCTCAGGAACTCTATTCACCCTCTCAATCTGCCCATCGGTTGAGGGTGATATGCGGTGCTCAAACATAACTGTGTACCTAATGCCTCTTGTAGGCTCTTCCAAAACTCACTAGTGAAGATGGGGTCACGATCACTCATTATGCTAGAAGGTACTCCATATAGACGGACTATCGCACAAAGATAAACTGATGCCAACCATGTTGTCGTTCTCTTACTCTTAACATGAATGAAATGAGCACTCTTAGTAAGCATGTCTACTATAACCCACATACTGGTGTTGCCCTTCCTCGATCTAGGAAAACCATCAATGAAATCCACAGAGACGCTGTCCCACTTCCTCTGTGGGACCTCCAAAGGATGAAGCAACCCGTCGGGCTTCCTTTGTTTAGCTTTAACTTGCTGGAAAACCAAACATCGAGAGACAAAATCCGCTACATCTTTCTTCATCCCAACCTAAAAGGAAGACCTCTTCATATCTCTAAACATCTTATCACCGCCCGGACGGATAGTTATCCTAAAATGATGGGATTCCTCAAGGACTATCCTTAACGGACTCCTAACTCGGGGAACACAAAGCCTTCCATCCCGTAGCAACCACCCTCTATCATTCGTGGAATATCTACAAAGGTGACTAGAAGTCTTCCCTCTACTGAGTCTATCCAAGATGTCCACTATCTGTGGGTCCTCTCGCTGCGAAGATCCTATCTGATCCATGAGAGTAGGTCACACCTCTAAGGATGCCAACAAACCAAGTGTAAGATCCATAAACGGCCTAAAATCGAAGGTCGATATGTACTCCTATGCTCCCACTCTCTACGAATAGAGGACTCAAAGTCATCCTCTGCCTACTCAACGCGTCCACCGCCACATTACCCTTGCCAGGGGTATAAGCAATCTCAAAATCATAGGACGCTAGGAACTCCATCCATCTCTGCTGTCTCAAATTGAGATCCCTCTACGAGAACATATATGTGAGAGATTTATGATCCGTGTACAACTCGAACTTCTCGCCAAGTCTTAAGCGCAAATACTATAGCAGCCAACTCCAAATCATAGGTAGGGTAGTTCTTCTCATGAACTCTCAACTGTCTACCACGGTAGTATACTATCCTTCCTTCTTGCATTAAGACGGAACCAAGTCCTGTACCACATGCATCAGTGTACACTGTGAACACTTTTTTCCCATCAGACAAAGTCAAAACTGGGGCTGTTGCCAGAGCCCTCTTCAACTGCTGAAAGGCATCCTCATGGTCAATGCTCCAAAAAAAGGTCAGATTCTTCTTCGTCAGTCTAGTGAGTGCGGCTGATATCTTTGCGAAGTCCTTGATAAACTTCCTATAATATCCCGCCAAACCAAGAAAACTCCTCACCTCCATTGCATTCTTTGGAATCTTCCAATCTTAAACTATAACTACATTCGCGGGATACACCACTATCCCATCCTTGGAGGCCACATGCCTTAGAAATCTTACTTCCTCTCTCCAAAAGTGACATTTGGAGAATTTCTCCTTAAGTTGATGTGCTCGGAGAGTCCTCAAAACCTCCCCTAAATGTAGGGCATGCTCTTCCTTGCTCTTCGAGAAGATCAGAATGTCATCCACAAATACCACAACGAACTTATTCAGAAACTCCCGGAACATCCTACTCATCAGATCCACAAAACACGCGAGTGCATTCGACAACCCAAATGGCATGACTAACTACTCAGAGAAACCATCTGGAGTTCTAAAAGCGGTCTTGTCTATACTGTCCTTGGCAACCCTCAACCGATGAATCCCCGTGGTCAGGTCTAATTAAGAGAATACATATACGCCAACAAATTGGTCAAACAGATCATCAATCCTTGGAAATGGGTGCCTATTCTTCTAGTGAGTTTATTTAACTCCTTGTAATCCACACATAAGTAAAGCGAGCCATCCGCCTTAGTTGTAAAGATGACTGGAGCACCCCATTCTGATATGCTTCGCCTAATAAACCCCTTCTTAAGTAGCTCCCATATTTGCTTGCTAAGCTCCCTTCTTTCCCTAGGATCCATGTGGCGCATAGGCAATGTGACTGGCTTTGCATTATCCACTAAGTACATTTGGAAATCAATCTCGCGCCTCGAAGGTAAGCCCCTAATCTCATCAAAAAAATCTGGATACTCATAAACTATAGGTACAGATCGCAAATAATTGACAGAAGCATCAAGTGATTCTTGGAAACTAAGCATAACAGACCCCTTTAGGTCATAGGAAATCTCGAGAGTCCTTCCCCGACAAGTCAAAAGTCTAACGACCCTCCTCTCACAGTCTAGAATGGCACCATACATGGCTAGCCAATCCATCCCTAGAATCAGACCATAGCCCATAAAACCAAGCACATATGCGTCGCACTTAAACTCGACACCCAATACAGATATCCTCAAACCCTGACATGTTATAGACAGATGAGTCGTGCCCTTAATGGGGTTTGAGATAATAACGAGATCAGAAACAATACTAGTACTAAGGTGTAGAGACTCAATCGCATAATCAGATATATACGAGTGAGAAACGCCAGAATCAAAAAGGGTCCTAACTGGATGATCGGAAAGAGAAATCAAACCTTTAACAGAAACTTTCCTACCTCTTTCCAGTACACTAGCCTCAAGAGCATGCACCTGCCCCCCAGAAGATACTGCCCTTTGGCCCCCCATCCTTGCTTCTTCGGGCACTTCTTAGTATAGTATCCAACCTCACCACAGTAGAAGCAAGCATTCTTCCTTTTTGTGCAATCTTTGACCAAATGACCCAAGCTCCCACAACCATGATATGTCTTCTTGCCTTGAGCTTTGTTGTTCTTTCTGCCCTTCCTTTGTTGTTCTTTCTTGGGCCACACTTTCTTGTTTTGTGCCTCATTGGTTTATCCTCCATTTTCTCATCTTTACCATCTTCGTGCATCAATCCCATATTAACCAGTCTCTGAAAAGTAGGCCCCTCGGAATGTGAGATAATGCCAATGCTTGAAGAGGTTTATTCAATCCTCTTGCAAACCTTAAAGCTTTCTTGTGCGGGGTATTCACCAGCTTTAGACCAAACCTTGCAAACTGATTGAACTTATTGACATTCTCTTTGACAAACATGCTTCCTTGCTTAAGTGCCAGAAGCCTCTCCATTTGCATACTCTCTTCTGCCTGAGAAAGGAACTTCGTCTCGAATCTCTGTCAGAAATCATCCCAAGTATCAGCTGGACGCCCTGGTTGTGTCACTTCCCACCAGAACAAAGCCTCATCCTTAAGTTGTCGTCCGTCCAATTGTATCTTCCTGCGGTTATTAACCTCAAAAACTCCAAACAAATTCTCCATCTCTTTTAGCCAGTTCCGTGCTTCCATAAAGTTCTCAATTCCTTGGAATGGTTTTCCTCCTATATCACAGAAATCTTTACATATCTTAGAGAAATTATCAGCTCACGGAGGAGGAGGACAGCGGCTACAGCTGGGGGAAGGGCATCTTCTTGGCTTTCGGCAGGCGTCGTAGCCTCAAGATATCTACGGAACCAAGCTAATATCCGAACGCCCTCGGGAAGATTCGGTTCCTCAGACATGATGTAAAGAAATGGAAAAGAGATTCAAACAAAGAATTGAAAGATATTTATATGGCTTTGGGGAATATGTTTTCCAAAAACAGACATTTGAAAATACCTTCTTTTTAAAACCTTTTGTAAACAATTTTAAAAATATTTTATCTGATCTTGTAACCTTCAGCTCAAATACCAAATGTGGCACCCCACGTCCGGTAATGTAACTCTTTATTAGAATCCATTAAGTTCCATAAGCATTATAGGTAAATAGAAAGAGAATATCACAAGACAGGTATAAAATAGCAGCGGAAAATTTAAAACTTCAATATTTTGCAGAAAACATCGTAGTTTCAAAACCAGTTACAACATCCGGCATAAAATACTGAAACTGAGTGCTCAAAACAAAACATCTGTTTTGCGCTAAAAACCATCAGAGTACAGAATTGTAAAATCATAATCCCTAGAAATAGCCATAATAAAGTAGACAAGTAGTCAAAGCGATACATCAAAGCACATCTAGATCCAAGTAGAGGCAGAAGAAAGGATCCTATTCAAGCATGAGCATTCCCACCCTGAAAAACTAGGGGAAAAGGAAGAGAGGGAAAAGGAAACAAAACGGTTAGACATAAAGTCTGGTGAGTCCAATGACTTTTAGCATATAAATAAGTAAAAGTATCATGATAGACATATAAACTGGATGAGAGATAACAGTATCATATAGCAGGTATGAACAGACTGAATAGAATAAGCAGAATAAAGAGAACAGGTTATGCTTACCAAATGCTTTTCTCTACACCAATACTAGTATAATAGATATGTGACAGAATTAGGTATCCCTCAATTACTTAACAGAAACATAATGATCCTCGTAGAAATATAATATGGTAGTTTTAGGTTTACTCTAGTAACGAGTTTTACCTAAACAGAAAAAACAGGCACCTCAACAGAAATAACGGGCTTTAACCCAAACAGAAATAACAGGTACCTCAACTAGAAAACAAATAGGACTAGATGTACCCTGATTACTACCCCCAAGCGATTGACTCCCTTACTTGTAAATACCCTGTGTCGGCCCCATGGTTGGGTGTACTACTTCCTAAAGTAGCAACTTACAAAAAGACATAGACCTATTTACTAGTGCAACAGCGGCTCATTTTCCCCTTATAGACCGAACTCATGCATGCATATGACTCCGTTGGAACGCACCAGTACACCCCCCCTTTTCATATGAACCTTTTATAATCAGTTTAGTATGCGTGCCCTGACCCCTACCTAGTGCGGGGTCCCCGTTTAATACCAGAATGGGTTAGTGACTGCTATGGATCCCACATAGCAGATGACACCAGCCAAACCCCTAACTTGTGTCCACCAATTAACTAGGATTTTTAATAGGTTAACCTACATATTTAATAGGTTCGCCTAAACCCTACATATTAACAGGTTAAGTTTCACATGCTAACAGGTTCTTATACCCCTCCCCCCACAGATTGAACAGTTTTACATAACCCCATCAGATTAAACATGTTTACTTAACCTCAACAGATTACACAGGTTGTTTACATTTTTATTAACATGTTATGCTTAATCTATAAATTAAGCCTACATATTTATATGCCCCAAACCTCAAGTCATAATTCGCAGTATAAGATATACCCTAAATTTTAGTCATACTTTACAATATAGGTTATGCCCCCAAATTCCAGTCATGATTCATGTTACAAGATATGCCCACAAGTTACCATTCCCAAATTCATTCGTATGCATGTTTCAGCGATATTGGCCTAGGCTCGCAGGTAGCCTAGACTATAAAAATAAAAAGGTAAAGAGGGAAGAGAACATGTATAGGCATATAAAATATTAAAGATAGGCATATGATATCAGAAATAAGCATATAAGAACTGAACAGTAGATCAGGTGTACAGAGGAATACATGTAATAATAGAACTGTTTAGGTATGAATCAGATTCTTAACATGCATAGGTTCAGATCCAGATTTACAAACATGTCAGGGTTACTGTTAAATTTTTATATCTAAAAGTAACATGAACTCATAGGGATTGGATCTAAAGAACAGAGAATAGTATGCTAATGTTGCAGAAGAGATTCTTATATATGTATAGGCTGGTACTGAAGAGGATAGTCTGATTTAGTCCAAGCAGAGGTAGCATTTCATTATCTCCGTTGTTTTAGGTGTAGAAAAACAATAGAAATGTTGTCCTATATGTAGTTTATCTCCAATGAACCTAGCACAGAAATCATACCAGGTACAGAAGAATGCACCATGCCAGATCACGAGTGGGTCGACCCAACCCCACCTAGGTCGACCCTTAACAGGTCCAATTCCCGCTGTGCCCGCCCCTTTTTGCTGCTTCGTACTTTGAACTAATTTGAATTCCAGTTTTGAATTATGTATATATATAAGTCTCTTACATTTATACAAACTTCTAACCTTTATATCTTACTCATACGAAGTCTGTTTTATGTAGAGTCTATCTTAAGAAGAATTCTGAGATGAACGCAATTGTACAGTCCATTTTACTTAATTCCTAATATTTAATTAAGTATCGTTTAGTTTATCATTATATTGTCCTTTAAAATTACGGGGTGTTACATTCTCACCTACTTAAAGGATTTCGCCCCCGAAATCTCCAAGTTAAGAAGAATGTTTATCCTAACATCCATTGACCATCTACTCATCCATCAATCACAGACATCCATTGTCCTTAAGAGATTTCTAATGCTTATATGAATATATGCAATGGTGTGTGCATATGTCCTTATGCTAATGCGATAAATCAGACAGTCTACTGATTCAGTCGACCTCCTTAATGCAAATGTATGTTAGTGCCGTGAACCCAACATGTATGCAGATAGTCCTAGTATATCATGTAAACGCTATATATGTGCACAATCATCCATCCAAACGCAACATCCATATGATGATACATCCACTTCCATCCATAAAAGAAAATTTCACTCACATCGATATGCAGTATGAGAGTGCTTCGAGCCGATCTAGTGCCTAATGTGTGTATATGCATCCACGAGCAATCACTAGCAAACACTTACATCCACTTGCATCCTTCAATCATAGCATGTCTCAAACATATGTATACATCCATTGGTTCCTAGCCTAAAGGTCGAAGATTCGATCGATAAGATATACTCAAATGACAGAAGCATGTATGAATAAAAGCTAGAAAAAAGTAGATAAGAACATACCCCTGAAAAGAAAAGGGTACGAAGCGCGAATCTTTTCTTCAGTCTCCCAAGTTGCATCCTCGTGGTCTTCTCCCCATTGAACTTTCATCAACTTAACCTCTCTGTTGTGTAGATTCTTAACCTCTGATCCAAGAATACGGGTAGGAACTCGTCTAACCATCGCCTCCCTTTCTACCTCTACTTCCTCAAGCATGCTCGGCTTTACTACCGCCGTTGTATCGTGCAGACATTTCCACAAATGAGAAACGTTGAAAACATCATGAACACCTGCCAACCTCTCTGGTAGTCTCACCCCCATAGGCCATTTGACCTATCCTTTCCACTATGGGAAATGGCCCTGCAATCCTTGGTTGATTTCCCTATGGATCCAGAGCGAACCACAATCCACAGAGGTGATACTTGCATGAAAACCATGTCTCCCACCTCAAACTCAATATCAGTCCTTCTCTTTTCTGTGTAGGACTTCTGCCTGTCCTGAGCTGTCTTCGTGTGTCTATGGATAAAAACAATCTTTTCTGAAGTTTTCTTAATCATCTCAGGTCCAAGCAGAAGCCTATCTGTAGACTCCCACCAACAAGTCGGTGATCTGCAAGGTCATCTACACAATGCCTCGAAGGGTGCCATACCTACACTAGCCTGATAATTGTTGTTCCAGGCAAACTCAAACAATGGAAGATGCTCCTCCTAAGTCCCTTCAAAGTCTAGGATACAAAGCCTCGAAAGATCCTCTAGAACTCTATTCACCATCTCAGTCTGCCTATCGGTCTGAGGGTGATATGCAGTGCTCAAACATAACTGTGTACCTAATGCCTCTAGTAGGCTCTTCCAGAACTCACTAGTGAAGATGGGGTCACGATCACTCATTATGCTAGAAGGTACTCCATGTAGAAGGACTATCTCATGAAGATAAACTGATGCTAACCATGTTGTCATTCTCTAACTCTTAATAGGAATGAAATGAGCGCTCTTAGTAAGCCTGTCTACCATAACCCACATACTGGTGTTGCCTTTCTTCGACCTATGCAAACCATCAATAAAATCCATAGAGACGCTCTCCCACTTCCACTGTGGGACCTCCAAAGAGTGAAGCGAACCGTCGGGCTCCCCATGTTTAGCTTTAACTTGCTGACAAACTAAACATCGAGAGACAAACTCCGCTACATCTTTATTCATCCCAGCCTAAAAGAAAACCCTCTTCATATCTCTATATATCTTATCACCGTCCAGATGGATAGTTATCCTAGAATGATGGGATTCCTCAAGGACTGTCCTCAAAAGACTCCCAACTAGGGGAACACAAAGCCTTCCATCCTACCGCAACCACCCTCTATCATCTGTGGAATATCTACTAAGGTGACTAGAAGTCTCCCCTCTACTAAGCCTATCCAAGATGTCTGCTATCTGTGGGTCCTCTCGCTATGAAGATCCTATCCGATCAATGAGAGTAGGTTTTAGCTCTAAGGATGCCAACAAACCAGGTGTAAGATTCATAGAAGGACTAAAATCAAAGGTTGATATCTACACCTATGCTCTGCCTCTCTGCGAATAGAGAACCCAAAGTCGTCCTCTGCCTACTCAACGCGTCCTCCACCACATTACCCTTGTTAGGGGTATAAGAAATCTCAAAATCATAGGACGATAGGAACTCCATCCATCTCTGCTATCTCAAATTAAGATCCCTGTACGAGAACAGATACTTGAGAGATTTATGATCCGTGTACAACTCGAACTTCTCTCTAAGTCTTAAGCGCAAATACTATAGCAGCCAACTCCAAATCATGGGTAGGGTAGTTCTTCTCATGAATTCTCCACTGTCTACCACTTTAGCATACTACCCTTCCTTCTTGTATCTAGACAGCACACCAAGTCCTGTACCACATTCGTTAGTGTACACTGTGAACACTTTGTTCACATCAGGCAAAGTCAAAACTGGGGCTGTTGCCAGAGCCCTCTTCAATTGCTGAAAAGCATCCTCATGGTCAATGCTCCAAAAAAAGGTCAGATTCTTCTTCGTCGGTCTAGTGAGTGGGGCTAATATCTTTGCGAAATCCTTGATAAACTTCCTATAATAGCCCTCCAAAGCAAGAAAACTCCTCACCTCCGTTGCATTCTTTGGGATCTTCCAATCTTGAACTACAACTACTTTCGCGGGATCCATCGTTATCCCATCTTTGGAGACCACATACCTTAGAAATCTTACTTCCTCTCTCCAAAAAGTGACATTTGGAGAATTTCGCCTTAAGTTGGTGTGCTCGGAGAGTCCTTAAAACCTTCCTTAAATGTAGGGCATACTCTTCCTCGCTCTTCAAGAAGATCAGAATGTCATCCACAAAGACCACAATGAACTTATTCAGAAAGTCTCGGAACACCCTACTCATCAGATTCACAAAATACGCGAGTGCATTCGTCAACCCAAAAGGCATGACTAGCCACTCAAAGAAACCATCTAGAGTTCTAAAAGTGGTCTTGTGTATACTGTCCTCGACTACCCTCAACTGATGAAACCTCATGGTTAGGTCTAATTGAGAGAAAATAGATGCACCAACAAGCTAGTTAAACAGATCAACAATCCTCTGAAGTGGGTGCCTATTCTTCTTAGTGAGTTTATTCAACTCCCTGTAATCCACACATAAGTGAAGTGAGCCATCTGCCTTAGTTGCAAAGTTGACTGAAGCACCCCATTCTGATATGCTTCGCCTAATAAACCCCTTCTTAAGTAGCTCCCCTATTTTCTTGCTAAGCTCCCTCCTTTCCTTAGGAGTCATGAGGCGCGCATGCAATGAGACTAGCTTCACATTATCCACCAAGTATATTTGGAAATCAATCTCACGTCTCGGAGGAAAGCCCCTAACCTCATCAAAAACATCCGGATACTCATAAACTACAGGTACAGATCGCAAATCATCGACAGAAGCATCAAGTGATTCTAGGAAACTAAGCATGACAGATCCCTTTGGGTCACAGGAAATCTCGAGAGTCCGTCCCGGCAAGTCAAAAGTCTAACGACCCTCCTCTCATAGTCTAGAATGGTACCATACACGGCTAGCCCATCCATCCCTAGAACCAGACCATAGCCCATAAAACCAAGCACATATGCGTTACACTCAAACTCGGCACCCAATACAGATATCCTCAAACCCCGACATGTCATAGACAGATGAGTCGTGCCCCTAATGGGTTTTAAGATAATAATGGGATCAGAAACAATACTAGTACTAAGGCGTAGAGACTCAACCACATAATCAGATATAAATGAGTGGGAAGCGCCAGAATCAAAAAGGGTCATAACTGGATGATCGAAAAGAGAAATCAAACCTTCAATAGAAACTTCCCTACCTTTTTCTGGTACACTAGCCTCGAGAGCATGCACCTTCCCTCCAGAAGATACTGCCCTTTGGCCCCGTCCTTGCTTCTTCGAGCACTCCTTAGTATAGTTTCAAACTCACCACAGTTGAATCAAGCATTCTTCCTTTTCCTACAATATTTGACCAAATGACCCAAGCTGCCACAACCATGACATTTCTTCTTACCTTGAGCTTTCTCGTTCTTTCCGCCCTTCCTTTGCTTTTCTTTCTTGGGCCACACTTTCTTGTTTTGCACCACATCAGTTTAGCCTCCTTTTTCCCATCTTTACCATCTATGTGCATCAATGCCATATCAACTAGTCTCTTAAAAGTAGCCCCCATCGGAATGTGAGATAATGCTAATGCTTGAAGAGGTTGATTCAATCCTCTTGCAAACCTTAAAGATTTCTTGTGCGGGGTATTCACCAGCTCTAGACCAAACCTTGCCAACTGGTTGAATTTATTGACATACTTTTTGATAGACATGCTTCCTTGCTTAAGTGCCAGAAACCTCTCCATTTGCATACTCTCTTCTGCTTGAGAAAGGAATTTCGTCTCGAATCTCTGTTGGAAATCATCCCAAGTATCAACTGGATGTCCTGCTCGTGTCACTTCCCTCCAGAACGAAGCCTCATCTTTAAGCTGTCGTGCAGCTAACTGTATCTTCCTGCGGTCATCAACCTTAAAAAGCCCAGACAAATTCTCCATCTCTTTTGGCCAGTTTCATGCTTCCACAAAGTTCTCAGTTCCTCGGAATGGCTTTCCTCCTATGGCACATAAATCTTTACATATCTTAGAGAAATTATCAGCTCACGGAGGAGGAGAAGGAATAGCGGCTACAGTTAGGGGAGGGGCATTTGCTTGGCCTTCGGTAGGCGCCGTAGCCTCAAATACCAACGGAACCAAGCCGATATCTGAACGCCTTTAGGAAGATTCAGTTCCCAGACATGCTGAAAAGAAAAGGAAAAGGTATTCAAATAGAGAATCAAAAGATATTTATATGGATTTGGGGAATATGTTTTTCAAATAGACTTTTCTTTGAAAATACCTTCTTTTTGAAACCTTTTGAAAATAATTTTCAAAACCTTTTATCCGATCTTGTATCCTTCAGCTCTAATACCAAATGTGACACCCCACGTCCATTAAAGTCACTCTTTATCAGAATGCATTAAGTTATGTAACGCGTTATAGGTAAATAGAAAGAGAATATCACAAGACAGATATAAAATAGCCGCGGAAAATTTAAAACTTTATTATTTTATAGAAAAAATCATAGTCTCAAAACCAGTTACAACATCAAGCATAAAATACTGAAACTAAGTACATCAAAACAAAACATCTGTTTTGCGCTAAAAACCACCAAAGTACGGAAATATAAAATTATAATCCCCAGAAATAGCCATAATAAACTAGCGAAGTAATCAAAGCGATACATCAAAGCACATCCAAATCCAAGCAAAGACAAAAGAGGGAATCCTATTCAAGCCTGAGCATTCCCACCTTGAGAACCTGGAGGAAAAGGAAGAGAGAGAAAAGGAAACAAAACGGGTCAGACATAAAGTCGGGCGAGTCCAATGACTTTTAGCATATAAAGAAGTAAATGTATCATTACCGTCATATAAACTGGATGAGAGATAACAATATCATATAACATGTATGAGCAGACTGAACAGAATAAGCAGAATAAGCAGAATAAACAGAGTAGATTATGCTTCTCAAATACTTTTCTCAATACTAGTATAACAGATATGTGACAGAATTAGGTATCCCTCGGTTACTTAACAGAAACAGAATGATCCACACAGAAATATAATGGTAGTTCTAGGTGTACTCTATTAACGGGTTTTACCCAAACAGAAATAAAAGGCACCTCAATAGAAATAACAGGTATTAACCCAAACATAAATACCAGGTTCCTCAACAAAAAACAGACAGGAGTAGATGTACCCTGATTACTACCTCCAAGCGATCGGCTCCCTAACTTGTAAATACCCTGTGTTAGCACCACGACAGGGTGTATTACTTCCTAAAGTGGCAACCTACAGAAAGACACAGACCTATTTACTAGTGCTACAACGGCTTATTTTTACCTTATAGATCGGACTCATGCACGCACATGACTCCGTTGGAATGCACCCGTATACAACCCTTTTCAGATGAACCTCTTATAACCAGTTCTGTATGCGTGCCCTGGACCCTACCTAGTGCGGGGTCCCCGTTTAATACCAGAATGGGTTACCGAATGATATGGGTCCCACACAGCAGATGACACAAGTCAAACCTCTAACTCATGTTAACTAGGATTTTTAACAGGTTAAGCCAGTAGATTTAACAGGTTCGCCTAACCCCTACAGATTAACAGGTTAAGTTTCACAGGTTAACAGGTTCATATAAGCCCCCCAGATTAAACAGATTTACTTAACCCAATAGATTAAACATGTTTACTTAACCCCAACAGATTACACAGGTTGTTTACAGTTTTATTAACATGTTCCGCTTAATCTATAATTAAGCCTACAGATTTATATGCCCCCAAACCTCAAGTCATAATTCACAGTATAAGATATTCCCCAAATTTTAGTCATACTTTACAGTATAGGTTATGCCCCCAAATTCCAGTCATGATTCATATTACAAGATATGCCCCCAAGTTATCATTCCCAAATTTGTTCGTACACATGTTTCAGCGATATTGGCCTAGGCTCGAAGGTAGCTTAGACTATAAAAATAGAAAAGGAAAGAGAGAGGAGAACATAAATAGGCATATAAATTAATAGAGATAGGCATATAATAGCAGAAATAGGCATATCAGAAATAGACATATAAGAACCGAACAGCAGATCAGATGTACAAAGGAATACATGTAATAATAGAACTGTTTAGGTATGAATTAAATTCTTAACAGGAATAGGTTTAGATCTAGATTTATAAACATGTCAGGGTTACTGTTAAAATTTTATATCTAAAAGTAACATGAACTCACAGAGATTGGATCTAAAGAACAGAAAATAGTATGTTGATGTGGAAGAAGAGATTCTTGTATATGTATAGGCTGGTATTGAAGAAGATAGCCTGGTTCAATCCAAGCAGAGGCAGCATTTCATTGTCTTCCATTTTTTTAGGTGTAGAAAAACGATAGAAATGATGTCCTATATATATCCTATCTCCATAGCACATAAATCAGACCAGGTACAGAAGAATGCACCATGCTAGATCACGAGTGGGTCGACCCAACCCTACCTGGGTCGACCCATGGGTCAACCCATTTGTCATTGGGTCCACCCATAGGTCGACCCAGTTCAGACATGGGTCGACTCATAACGGGTCAAATTTCCGCTGCGCCGCCCCTTTTTCCCGCTTCGTATTTTGAACTGATTTGAATTCCGGTTTTGAATTATGTATATATATAAGTCCCTTATAGTATACAAATTTCTAACCTTTATATCTTACTCATATGAAGTCCGTTTTACGTAAACTCAGAAACAATCTTAAGCAGAATTCTGATACGAACGCAATGGTACGGTCTGTTTTACTTAATTCCTAATATTTAATTAAGTACCTTTTAGTTTATCATGATAATATCCTTTAAAATTACGGGGTGTTACAGTCGACAAATTTAATGTTCTCCAAACTTGAAATTTCGAACGGAGCTGATAAAATATCCTAAAATTCAATTAAAAAAATCCTAACAATATATTCTATAACAAAATATTAAACAATAAAAATCCAGCAATTCTAACCTCTTTTTTATCTTTATCTTCCATCTCTGTTAGACATAAAAGAATATGTGCTTTTCTTAGGATTTAGGTTTTGATATTGTAGAGAAGTACGTGTTTTTCTTAAGAGAAGTATGGTAGTGAATAATTAAGTGTAGGAATAAAATATGGTGGCCTTTTCCTCTTCGTCAAAGTCATTATCACCATTCCACTTGTCAATTACCAATTGATAACTGGACGCCGCATACGAACCTCGTACATAAGGCACCACACTATTCGGACTTCCCGTTGAAGGACTTAACGAGCTATTATCTATATCCGGCATTTTCACAAACACCTAACAAGCAGCAATTACTATGATACCGACTGTTGTAACCGATGTGATTAATCCGATTCAAGACCACTCAAATCGAATATCTAAACCACAAGCTCCTTGCGGAAGATGGGATTGCTGCTAGACCTGCAAAAACAACCAAATCAATAACTTTAGTCACCAAATAATGATCAACCAATCACGAACAATCCAAATCTCAATCACAAGCAAGAAACTAATAACAATTGTAGCAAAATAAATCACACAAAGATTTATAGTGGTTTCACTAATAACTTGTTGGTGTACATGCACTTTGGAGAGAGTATTTTATTACCACGATGAAAAGGAATACAAAAGACTGATCCAATAATCACTATATTTCAATATAGAAAAGAGTTTGTGGAGAATAGAATTGAAGAATTGCATTTAGGTTATAAACCCTAATTAACCCTTGAGAATAAAACCCTTGATCTTAAGCCAATCTCCAAGCTCTCCAATGCTCTCTCTTTGAAAACAGAAAATAGCATATAGGGATGGGCCAATTCCCGAAACTGCCCTCAAGGCTTCACAAAACAGCTTGCCAAATTTTCATCCCTAAATAGCCTAATAGCCAGCTCAAATGTCTATCATGGGGCCTGATAGACATATGTCCCTCCCAGGGAATTACTTGTGCTTTAGCACTCTGTAACGACCCGAACTTCCCCGTAAAGGAAAGCCCGGATTGCTTTGAGAACAGGACGAATCAGAACACAAACAGAAGAACATTTCATTACTTATTATAACAATTCCATCAGAATACAAGAATATTCCAGGGTATGAATAAACAAAATACATTCGATAAATATCAGATATTACAATACATTATATAGCAGTGGAAAAAAACCACAATACACAACTGAAAGAGATAAACGGATATAGAGCTTTCTGAATATCGTTCCAGCTGTAAACCAGGATCCTATGAATATAAATCTACAAAACCAAAATACTAGCTGTCCGTGTGGAAAATAGGGGCACCCAGAGTTTAGGTTGAAACAATAATGTTAGCCTGCTTTGTGACCAGGCTACCCAAAGCAAAGATCATGTTGACACACCTCTGGGTAAATGCTGTCTCATATGGAATCTCTGGATAACATCGCTCTCCGGCATTGGAAGCATCATTAGAAGACACAAGGCAGTTAGGTCAAAATCACAACATCAGTATAAACTGGCCCGAAACCCCTATCAAATGACCTCATTTGGATCTATTCACCTCATATACTCGTAGCCCTTTGAATTAGCTTCAGTTTGAGCTTTGGTTTGGCTCAATCGGACTTACGGTTTGAAAGTTACGCCCATTTCCGTGAACGGGTGTAAGCTGGCATATGACCGCGATCCGATCCGCCATTGCCTACGCGATCCGATCCGCCCTTGCCTCCTACGCGATCCGATCTGCCCTTGCCTACGCGATCCGATCCGACCTTGCCTACGCGATCTGACCTATGACCGTGATCCGACCCATGACCGCGATCCAACCTTCGGACCTGTTCACACGCGGCTTGTTTTGACCTATTCTCAAGGCTACTAGCTCTCCTATTTTTATGGATCGCCTGCCACGTACCCCATCACGAACCAGTCCTCCCAGGAGCTTTCCTACAGCTATAAATACACCTTCAGAGGGCATTTTCAGGGGACATTTGGCATCTCCTTGTCCATGGCTAACACTTCTCCATGAATAACTATCATCTTACTCAATAAAAATTCAATGAATTCGGAGAGAATATTCATTGTAATTGTAATCCATGAATGAAATGAGAAAATATGAAGTGGACGTAGGCTCGTTAACGCCGAACCACTATAAAAATCTTGTTGTCTCACTTTTTCTATATTTTTTCAGTTATTTCTTCATATCCTATGCTCAAAATACGACGATTTTGGTGTTAGGACCATTTTTTGGTCTAACATTTTGGTGCTTTCACTGAGAACCGAATTCTCAACCTATCGGATTGCTATTCTACTATTTGGATTTGAAAGTTCGAAGAAAACAGTCCGCGTTTCTACCATTTTTGAATATTTCGTTGATTTCATAAAATCAGAGCTTCATACCTTCGAAAAAAAAGCTAAGGGTTCACAAGCTTCATGACCAAATGAGGATAATAAAGAAAATGTGCTGGAGCAGGTCGAGCGGATCGCGGATCGCGGGGAGACCACGATCCGGTCTCAAGATGAACCCACGACCCGACCGAGCAAGGAAGTCGCGATCCGACCCGGTGATACTTCCACGACCCGACCTGGAGCAATTGTTGTGAACATATCCACGAACTGGAGAAGACCACGAACGGATCCGAAGCTGGAAGGTTGGAGTATCCCGATCGCCAAGCTGGACCACGAACCAGAGGACAGTAGCGAACCGCGACCCGGAAAAATGACGACGAACAAGGGTCACGACCCGATCCAAAAAAGTGACAATTTTTGGAAAAAATACAATTTTCAGATCATTTCAGAAAAGGCTCCATGTTCCAAAATCAAAAAAATCGTGCGGACCCCCGCCGGCGCTGCGCCCGGACCCGCTGACGGCCTCGCCTTCGGCTCGGAGCACGGCCTCATCTTCGGCTCGGAGCATGGCTCATCTTCAGCTCAACATATATGTTGGCCAACAGCATTCATCAAAGCTTGTCAATGAAGAATAAACGGATTGTCAAAGAATTTGACAAAGGAATGGCAACAATTAGAATTCCTCCAGAAGCCATGACCTCTATCTACCGATGTTATTGAATGTGAGGAGTTGTTGAAAAGATTCGACACGCTGACTATGGCAGTATACAAAATAATGATGGTCTCATAACAGCCTCCTCTTCCAGAGCTCCGATGGTGTAAAGATCTCCCCAATGCAACCGATGATGTTCCTGAACGAGTGGTGATCACCTAGTTACGTGGCTTAAACATGTCCGACAGGCGGAGTCCCAGATGCCATTGACATAGAACGATCCAGACACTACTCTAAAGGTGACTCAGAAGATCCCAATGGCCATGATTCTCAATGATGGGATATCCAATAGCAAGAAAGGATCCTAGCACTACAAAGTTACCCTTCGCTTGAATGGCATGGTGAAAAATATATGTCCCACAGTTCACTCCTTGAAAAGCTTAGCTAACATTTGCAATGCCTATTTGTCGTCAACCGCATCAAGGAAGACTGATTTCCATAGAATGAAGGGTAGATCAATGTACTTTGGTGCCCAGAGTTAGGTACCAACTGAACCACCGTGGGCCATGATCGGGCACATAGATCCTTGCCCGGGCGATAGCAATTTGACTGCTCACCAGCCACCATACGATCTCGGTTGAGAGATGAGAACTTGAGATCAACACAAATATGAACCGACACTTAGCTATCCACTTCATACAACAGTTATGACAGAATGTATGAACATTACTTGAAGCCTTGCAAGTCATGCTATTGCATTCAAGCTTATCTGATCGTGGTCTCAACCAACCAGGTCTAGCGGAATTCAGAGCTTACATAGCATCTTGGTGTTAACCGTTAAATATCCCTACCAAAGACGGAGTGAGACTGGTCTATGGTGACCAAGTTATTGGAGAAGCCGACTGATTAGGAAGGATGGAATATGCTACGCAACAGAGATTGCGTGAAACCCAAAACGCTTCCCCTCCAGATGAAATGGAGTGTGAAGGAGGTGTCAATATTGCGAATAATGGGAGCATCGCAAAAGGAATTGCCAAACGACCTGCCCGAAGACATAGATTCCAGAGAGGATGGTGATTCGGGATGAAGAAGGGTGACATCTAATAACGCAACTGCACGTGTTCCGACTGGTGACGCCGACCTGACTAAGGTCTTCACATCGGATCTCCTTTAGACCTCTTCCGAACGAGAGAACTTATATGCTTTCTGTAGGCGAGTCTGGATGTGTTCGTTTGGACCAGTGCTAATATTTGCGGGATTTTATCCCAAATTATGAGTCATTTCTTGAGTATAAACCTGAAGTGTGCTCCTGTCAAGCAAATAAGACGTATGCAGTAAGTTCACTATCGCGGGATTTTATATGGAGTTGCCATTCGAAATGAAAGATGAAATCAAGCACCTGGAAGTTGTATACAAACGGTGCAAGAAATGATCGGCAATCCAACGCCGAAGTTTTGCAGATAACCCCGAAGGACGACTTGAAAGGAATTCCAGTCGGAGAAACCACAACTCGCAGCTTACCTAGAATGGGCAGAAGAGTTATTGGATGGATTGGAACGTTACAACATACCTCATATTTCATACACAGAAGATCTAAAGTCGAATCATCTGGTCGAATAAGAAAGTTCCGATAATCCAGAAAAGATAGAGATGATCCCCATCAAGACACTATGAAATACAACCATTGATAAAATGGAAGTTGATCCAACGTTGGAGATCAAACCCGGAAAAGAGTCATGGTTAACTCCATGATAAACTTCCTACAGCACAGAATGCATCTAACAAGGTGAAGTGAAAGGCGTGCAATCGTTCTTTATGCCTCGAGATATGACATGCGATTCGACATTGCCTATTTCTCTTGGAAGATTGTCCCAAAACAAACACCAACGAGTGCAATTGCCGAATTCACCGCCCTGAATGATTCGACCAAATCACCAGTCAGCCACCCATTAGATGGGAGATGTACATGAATGAAACTTCTGGCGAACAGCGTTCTGAAGTTAGAAAGTGAAGACTCATACTTCCACTCTTTTCATCGATTATCTGCCAAGTGACTCACTCCCCTAAGGCTGGGGGCAACTACAGATTTGAGCATAAATTGCTCGAGATTACATCATCTAATTCAGAGCTGATACATCAAGAATTTGCCTGGCCAATTGACTTAGTCTTGCCTGAAAGTTAGCGAGTTGAAGATCTAGAACGTTTACGCATGAATGTTGGTTGATTGTCGGCGCACCAACCCTTGTCCCCGATATGGGATCGAGGGTATATCAGCAAATTTATGTGATATGATTATCCCACCAGCAGTAATATCCTATTTCCTAGCATGGAAAGTGCAAAAATTTCTATAAGCATGAATCCATTGTTCTCATGCTAATTTACAACCTAACACCAATGCAAAGATGTGCTACCATTAGCAATCCAGTCATGACTTCCTGACACTCCATCCTTACCCTCAGTACGGGGGCAAAAAGACGATTTGAAGGAGATGCGACCTCATCACTCGCTTATAGTATCTACCTAGCCGCCTTTGCCATCTCAAGACCCCAACCAAGGTCTATTCATTTTTTTGGACTGCCACCCCCATGATAATCTGAAAAGATACCCCTCATCAACTAAAGGACTTTGGCAGCCCTTTATTGGCAGAGATAGGGCGAAGTAAAATGGACCTGCAATGAATATGCAACGCCATTTTTCACTCAGAATGATACTCATTCCTTTAACAGGATTATTCTATAACCATGACTCTTATATTTGCATGATTTATGAGTTATTGATGTAATTAACTCAGATGAATTAATATACGGATGGTGTAGGTATCCAGGATTTGCTACCGATCAAACTTGTAACACCCGCATATAGAGCCATAGAGCAATACTATAACGAGCTCGACTGAACTGCTCGTTTACAAAGCCACGCTCTTCGTCTAAAGAATGCTGTATAGCTCAAGGTGGATCCGGGATGACCATCCAATCCTTGGCTCACACGTGGCAGACCACAAGACAATTGAACATAAATCATTGAGTTACAAAGTCATAGTCCGACTCCAGATGGACGCGGTGTGACCGCCTACATGGCTCGATCCTATGCTCGACGCCACCAGATTACATGAATTCAAATAAAGGAGGAAACACTGCCTCTTAATTTGCTTACTTTTCAATCAAAAAATTTGCTTTCACATGCTTTCCGAGTTACTGACGTGAATAATTCGTGCGGTGTGAATAATGCAGGTACCCGAAGTCTGGTGCCAACCATTCCTCCCGTAGACTGTTCGGAGGAACTCAAAGCCTTGGCAAATGCTCCAACTGCTTGTCCGACTGGTTTTAATCCTCGGAGCTTGGATTAAAATGTAAACCTAGGACGAGTTTGATGAGCGTGCATGATTGCAGACCGCTTGATCCGTGACTCTAACTCTCCAGATCTGAGAGAGAGTATAAAGGACGCGAAGATGACGTCCACAAGGCATGGCGGTGTACCATGATCGAAGCCGCCTGAGCAAAAGTCTAACCTTGGCGACCGCCAGGAGAATATAAAAGCATCCATGATTTGGCGCTGAGAAAGGACTCTTACCCCGCTGAAGGATCGGGGAGCGATGGAACGGCTGAGTCCTAACTCTAACTCTCCAGAGTCGAGAGAGAGTATAAAAGCATCCATGATTTGGCGCTGAGAAAGGACTCTTACCCCGCTGAAGGATCGGGGAGCGATGGAACGGCTGAGTCCGAACTCTAACTCTCCAGAGTCGAGAGAGAGTATAAAAGCGTCTATGATTTAGCGCTGAGAACTTCTGCTCCGCTGAAGGATCGTTGAGCAGATCATGAACCGAGCTCGAACTCTAACCCGCTGAAGGATCGGGAGAGTATAAAAGCGCTAGAGATTCAGCGCCCCAGCAACTCTAACCCGTTGAAGGATCGGGAGAGTATAAAAGCGCTAGAGACTTAGCGCCACGGGAAAATTCCTCCCCCGTTAAAGGATCGGGGGGGGGGGGGGGCAGGATGGAAGCTGATCCCAAATCCTCCATGTCCGGACATGGGGGCAACACAGTTATGGTCCTAATCAATCCTCAACAAGACCTGGCCAGGTACAGGATAATGCGAAAGGACTCTCACCCCGCTGAAGGATTGGGGAGCGACTGAACAGCTGAGTCTGAACTCTTACCTTGGCGAACGCCAGGAGAGTATAAAAGCGTCTCCGATTGAGCGCTGAGAAAGAACTCTTACCCCGCTGAAGGATCGGGGAGCGACAGAACAGCTGAGTTCGAACTCTAACCTTGGCGACTGCAAGGAGAGTATAAAACCGTCTATGATTAAGCACTAAGAAAGGTGCTGGAGACTCAACACCCCCCATAATTTCTGCTCCGCTGAAGGATCGGGAGAGTATAAAAGCACTAGAGACTTAGTGCCATGAGCACTCTAGCCCGCTGAAGGATCGGGAGAGTATAAAAGCACTAGAGACTTAGCGCCACAAGGATTCATACCCCACTGAAGGATCGGGGTGCAGACTTAAAGCTAAATTCAAACTCTATCCCGAACTACGACAGGAGAGTATAAGTGCATGACGACATATGCTACTCAAGGGATCCTATCTCGTCACACGACTGGGACCAAGAATGAAAATGGAGCTCGAACCACTCGTTTCAGGGAATGGGGGGCAGCACACGAACACAGCAGTATAAAAAGAAATGGAATTTCATTCACTAAGTACAGGCTCACAAAACAAAGCTGGACAAAATGCGAGATCCGAACTCGCACAACAACAGCAGACCAGTAGGGAATAACTAAAGGGCCGCGTCCAGAAGGATGACGTAGGCGTATAATTCTAAGCTGCCTGTGCGACTCACGGCGACGACAGAAAAGAAGCCTGAATAGTGAATTGTTCAGCGATATGTTATACAACTTCATACTCGCAACTGGAAGGACTTGGCGAGGCCCTGAGATTTTTTGATGTCTACCCTACCTTAGTACGATCTTGAGCGATCATTGATTCCTTGGCCTTAATACGATTCGACGTAATCATGGAATTCTGGAGATTTATGAATTACAGGCTTCTTGTACCGTCCCAAACACGTCCTACTCCATGCTTGGATAGTATGATCGCTTGAATTCTGAAAGTGACTTCCTCTTCTCATGTATACATGTCTGAATTCGAAAGGGAAGTGATCCGACCGCATGTCTTTTGCACTTACCCTATAACTGGGGCCATGGCTATTGAAAATATTTACAAACGGCATAACTTAAGTGCCTGTGTTTAACTTGTGTTGTTATCCTAACAGGCCCCCTTGAGGACCAAGAAACAAATGCAAAGAGAATGTCTATCTGCTGATCCCAACCGACTTCTAGAATGGGAAGCTCATATAAGGCTGGATATATCCCATACAACAATTGGACAAGATGCAGCTATTTCGCCTCCAACCTCTCCCTTCATGCAGAAAGCAAGTGGGAACACCCGAGATGAACACGAACCAATCAGCAGTCACACAACGTGCAGCTTCGATTCAGAATGTCGTAGATGGAAACATGGGCGATGGAACGGCTACCTGCAACTTCCTAGATGAGAATGCAAGAATCACAATGAACTTAGGTCATGCACGACCAACTTCAGCTCCAGCTCGAATGGGTACTCAAGCGCTAGAGTACGCTCAACTCCAAGATGGAACGCAACAATTCGAAGAACAGAAGCCCGGTCGAGTCGAATGACTCGACCCGTGACTTGGGAGTAACATCGATGCGGAAATAAGAAATCCACAAAGACCCCCTTGTAATTTTAGATTCAATACTGGGGGCACCAACTATGATCTTGAAAATGTGCAGCAATTCTTTGACGGTGATCTGCTCGCCAGTTTAATTCGGCACCTCTCGAGGAGCGGTACTCCTCTAGTTGATGTGGATAACAACAATTACAGCCCTCGCACGTGGGACGTCAGGATCCCCTGTTATTCCCCCAGACTTTAAATTTTCTCTATAACAAGACTTGCTCAGAGATTTTGATGAATTCAACCCTGAAGTGGATAGACTTTCATGACAAAAAGGTGTTAGCGTCGAGACGAATGACCTAGAGGCCTTCCTGACTAAAGAATGGAGTACCTTCTAATTCCCGAAACGATAAGGACAAAGGAAAAGCCCTGGAAAACAACGACAAGAATGTGCAATTCCAAAGAGAATCTATACCACTTATCGAGCCCATGATCTTGTTTGTCAAGCTCGATTGAACCGAGCATGAGAAAGAGACTCAATAAGACTGTGATAACCATTTCGGACTATGCTGAAGCATAAACAGTGGAGCCCAACTAACTTCATAACGACATTTATTCATTCGCATTCAACAACCTTACTTGACTCCGCAACTGATCTGATGAGAGTAACCGAAGTCGCTGATGCCCAATGAGGCAATCCTCACTATCTGACTAAAGAGAAGAGATGATATCAAAGCAAACATGGTTCAACCATTTGCATATACAATTCCGATTTTTGCTAAATTGAGAAACAGTACAGAATGATCTGGGTTGGCTAAGATTGCTGAACCTGCAACTCTTACCAGATGCAATGACAGGAAGTATAAAATCTTCAAGATTAAATGCCTTATTGACTCAACTCAACCCCCATCGATACTGGGGGCATAAGTACTGACCTCGCTTGTCCTCCGATGGCACAGAGAGCACAAGTGTCGGTTCATAGACTAACTTTCAAGACAATCCTGGCATGAAATGGGATTCAAAACATGTGCGTCATGCCTCCGGAGTACAACCTTACTCATCTTTGCCGACCAAGCGAGCTAGCTTGTGGATCGAATGTGAACTTAAAGACTCAAACTACACCAAATGGAAGGTGTGACAAACCTATCTACTACCTTGCGATGGTGACAATCCTATAGGCACTGGTCCACATAATTTTAATAACGTCCCTTACTGACTACTTCATATGTGAATATTGGATTAAGAAATGATCCGTAACAGTTGTGGATTCTCTCGACTACGATCCAGAGTGATCATGGCTTTTGAATTCCTTACTGTTACGATTCAATGCGATTTTAAGATCCTGAATCAATATCAAGATATCAGGCTAGTCCAATCTTGAGTACAAATGACAAATTCTTATGTTGATTATGATGTGCTTTATCCCAACAGTCCAGTTGTTAGCTCAGACCCCAAAGATTCTTACATCTCCCCATGATTTGGGTGGCTACTTCATTTATTGACTCATATGTAAAAGAAAGTCCAACCCTACCACGCGCTTGGCTTGCATAGAGTGATGATGTTGTTTGGCGACGACCTACGCGTGTAGGATCATGCTCGGGAGCCGACAATTTAGCATGACTTCTGACGGATGAATTAGATCTTTTGATTTGACAAGGTTTAAACAATTTCTTGATCGTCTCGAATACTCCTCTCATAGAACTTAGCCTGATTAGATCCAATGGAAGCAATGCAACAATTGGATAAAGCCTTCTCAAGAACAAATGATATTCTAGAAAGATTTAGCTCAACATATTCAAAGCACATCTCATCCTCGATAAGATGTACTTTGGGGGGCAAAATGTTAGCCTGCTTTGTGACCAGGCTACCCAAAGCAAAGATCATGTTGACACACCTCTGGGTAAATGCTGTCTCATATGGAATCTCTGGATAACATCGCTCTCCGGCATTGGAAGCATCATTAGAAGACACAAGGCAGTTAGGTCAAAATCACAACATCAGTATAAACTGGCCCGAAACCCCTATCAAATGACCTCATTTGGAACTATTCACCTTATATACTCGTAGCCCTTTGAATTAGCTTCAGTTTGAGCTTTGGTTTGGCTCAATCGGACTTACGGTTTGAAAGTTACGCCCATTTCCGTGAACGGGTGTAAGCTGGCATATGACCGCGATCTGATCCGCCCTTGCCTACGCGATCCGATCCGCCCTTGCCTACGCGATCCGATCCGACCTTGCCTACGCGATCCGACCTATGACCGCGATCCGACCCATGACCGCGATCCGACCCATGACCGCGATCCAACCTTCGGACCTGTTCACACGCGGCTTGTTTTGACCTATTCTCAAGGCTACTGGCTCTCCTATTTTTCTGGATCGCCTGCCACGTACCCCATCACGAACCAGTCCTCCCAGGAGCTTTCCTACAGCTATAAATACACCTTCAGAGGGCATTTTCCGGGGACTTTTGGCATCTCCTTGTCCATGGCTGCCATGGCTAACACTTCTCCATGAATAACTATCATCTTCCTCAATAAAAATTCAATGAATTCGGAGAGAATATTCATTGTAATTGTAATCCATGAATGAAATGAGAAAATATGAAGTGGACGTAGGCTCGTTAATGCCGAACCACTATAAAAATCTTGTTGTCTCACTTTTTCTATATTTTTTCAGTTATTTCTTCATATACTATGCTCAAAATACGACGATTTGGGTGTTAGGACCATTTTTTGGTCTAACAAATAAACTCCAGGTTAGTCATGTGACTGGTGTGAGAACTAAAATCATTATTTAAAACTTTACCTTAAAATATAATATATCAAGGGGCCACGCCGTATAACATGGAACGGGTTTCTTCCCAAGAATACTAGTGCATAAACAGTTATAAACAGCGCATTGCTTTTTGAAAAATGAAGCTATTATAAGACTCAGGTCCCATCACACAATGCAACGCTAGCCGGAGGATAGAATTTTACCTTATAATAGCCAAACATGTTTGGTACGTTTAAAACAAATCATTTTGATATTATTACTAGTGCATATATGTTTCAAAAGAAAATTCAATCATAAATATCAATCATAGACGACATGAGCGTACCATGCCACTATGCTGTCATATATAAGTTTACAATCAAATCAATGATTTTGTATTGGAAATTTGGATTCCATCATGAGTCGAGGCAAGGGATGTACTCCTCGCCGGCTTCGAGACACTCTAGCAATTGCCTCAGGATCTCCTGCAGAAGACCCTGGGATCCTCCAAGGCTGGTCCACGCTTACATTAGTGGATTGGCAATTCCTGAACACACGTTTCCCTGTCCTATAGGACCTATATCCATCGGCTCCAAAGAGACCGATATAATCGAGGCGCCTCGCATTCCAACAACCATATAGGTAAAAATATAACAACGATTTCAGGGCTAGAAAAACGCTGACACCACCTATAGCTAGAAAGAAACGTCGTGTTCTCCTTGGGTTCCCTTATCCCGTTTTTGACTCATACCGAGGTGTGAGGCCCGCAAATTAACGTTATACACAAAGCTATGCTGTATTAAAGCTGTGCTTTGATCATCAACCACAAGACTCTGCTTTTCAAAAGAAGCCTTGATCATTTGCATCTCAGCATGCCACACAGGCAATTCACGCCATGTGACTGATATCTATCGATATATAACCTCTGAACTCGTACGTCTCAGAGAAGGGCGTTAAGCAAGAAAATAAATTCTCTGCCGCCAAACAAATATATATTTAATAGAAATCAATCCACACAGAATAAAATCCAATGTCAGACACACAATCCATTTACAAGTTCGTTCTGGGTCTGAACGAAACCGGAGGCACCTTATTCCTCGTCTCGTATGTCCAGTACAGGAGAGAGGCCCTCGCACATCCGTCGATCTCCAAGTATGTCTGGACGATCACCACTTATTACCTCGTCTTGGGTGTATAGCCCAATTAAGACATCAGTAATCATCCAAACGATGTGAAGACCTCCTGTCTTCAACCACCGTCTTCATCGTCGACTTATCGTCGAATCAGTTATTCAGAATGGGTATGAACCCAGCCTTTCCGAACAACTCGCGTATATAATCAACAAGTGCTATTAAAACACAACATACGCCTCATTCCAATTCAGAATATTCTTTATTCAAATATTCACATCTTTTGGGAAAGGTTACTATTAATTTTATCAAAGATAAATTCTTTAAATTTATTCTTTAATCTTCCTTTGGATGTCAATTCAAACCATGTTGATGTTTTCCAAACTAGTCGGGATCAGCGCACCTTACCGAAGTAATCATTTGTTTAATTTCTCAATCCTAACCTATTCATCACATGGAGCAAAACTGGTATTACCCCATATCTAACACCACGGTGTTATCGGTAAATTTAATTACCATTTCCCATTCAAATCTAATTAAAGATTTAACTATCGCTTGGAGCAAAACTGGTGATACCCCACTCTCGATCATTTCCCAAATTTGATAATTTAAATTATCAATTCACATTTCAATCTAATTAAAGATTCAATAAAACTCCACTTAGTTTAATCTTCCCAAAAATCAATATTGATGATTATTTAACTTTGAAAGCACAAACATGTCGCATCGACAATCTACACCATATTATTTGATTTCTGCCGATATATAACCTCGGAGCTCGTACGTCTCAGAGAAGGGTGTTAAGCAAGAGAATAAATTCTCCGCCACCAAACCGATATATATTTAGCAGAGATCAACTAGACAGTTCGAAATACAATAGCAGACATGTAATCCTGCCTTTAACTGGGTTAAAGAACTAATGTCATTTAAAACACAGTTCACGATAAGCCCAAATCACATTCCATTAATTATGGAATCTTCACGGAAAGACAAATCAATATATAATCGATATCAATTTACGCATCCGACTAATAATATAAATGGAATACCGACAAAGCCTTTTAAATTCCATATGTATTACCAATCTTCCTCCACAAAAGTTCACTTCGATTATTATCAAATCGAATTCCATTCAATTCCAATTTAATATATTAATTGGAAAACTTTACTTTGGAAAATTACTATTAAATCTTAATAAAAAGATTTATAAATTCCAAATCACGTTTCACTGTAAATCGGGTTAAAGAACGAATGTCGTTAAAAACACAATTCACACTAAACCCAATTCACATTCCATTCTCAATTCCAATCAAATGTTAATTAATTGGTAATTCTTCTTCAAATCTTGATTAAAAGATTTATTCTATTCAAACGGAGTTCGAGAACAGTGTTATTTAAGACGCCATTCACGACGAACCCAAAATCACATTCCATTGTTAATCGAGTTAAAGAACAAGTGTTATTTAAAACACCGTTCACGATAAACCCAAAAATCCAATTCAATTCAATTCCAATTAAATATTAATAAATTGGTAAACTTCATTAAATCTTAATAAAATATTTAATCTTTTCTCAACTGGGTTTAAGAACAGTGTTAGTAAAGGCACCGTTCACGACAAACCCAAAGTCCCATTTGATATTAAATACAAGGCTCTGAATAGAAAATATATCGGCTTATATTTAATATCAAATTCTGAAACTAACAAATATCGTATTGGAATAAGAATACATATATCTTCCAAATTCCTCCATAATATCCGTATAATCACGGAATCCAATATCGAAATATTCCGAAGATACTTTCGATTCAAATCCATTTCCAATTCTTATATTGGAAATTTCTGGTTATTTTTAAAACCATTTCAAATCCAATTTAATTATTTAAAAAACATTGGATTATAATTGTAACACCCCACCTCCGTTAAGGTCACTCACAAAGGGAATGCCTTAACTTTGATGGAGCGTTTTTGTAGACAGAACAGAATATTACAAGATAGATAAGTAGTACTTGAAAAATTATAACTTTATTACAGCAGAAGCAGAAATAAGTTTGGTTACATCTTTCTAAATCACAATACCAAAACTCAAGTACACAATTATCAGTCTTATACAAAATCCTTCAGAATGTAAAGTTTCAAAGCCATAATCCCCAACATAAACTGCCATGAAAAGATAGAGTCAAAGCCAAGCAATACTCTAAGCACTTCAAGCAGAGAGAATCAGAATCAAGCTCCTATGTTTCCACCCTGAGCACCTTGTGGGGGAACGGAAAGAAAAGGGGAGAAAACAAACGAGGTCAGACATAAAGTTTGACGAGTCCAATGACTTCCAGCATATAAACAGATAATATTATCATGACATGTAAATAAAGTTGGATGAGAGATTACATCAACAGGAATAACAGATATACTTTAAGTTAACAAAAGAAACAGAATGATGTAAACCAAGTTATGTTCCTTACTTACATCTTACTTCTCTGCACTAATACTAGTATAACAGGGTTAGGTGTTACCCTAATGTCTAAACTGAAACAGAATCGAAATAGATTAATCTATATGAAAGCAGAATGCTAGTAATGGGCCTTCACCACCCCAACAGACAGAAGGTACAGAAGCAGAATGCTAATAATGGGCCTTTACCACCCCAAAAGACAGAAGGTACGGAAACAGAATACTAATAATGGGCCTTTACCACTCAACTAATGGGCCTTTACTACCCCAACAGACAGGAGGTACGGAAACAGAATCGGAAATGGAATCAAAGACTAAAACAGAATAATCCTTATGGAAATAGAATGTTAGAATTAGGTGCACACTAGTAATGGGCCTTTACCACCCCAACAGACGGTACCACACAGAAACAGACAGGTGTTACCACCCAACACAAACAGACGGTACCAACAGAAACAGACAGAACTAAGTGCACCCTAAGTCCTACCCCAAGCGATCGGCTCCCTAATACATAAATACCGTGTCGGCCCCGTAGTAGGGTGTATCACTCCCTAAAGTGGCAACCTATTTTCACAGACCTATTTACATATGTCACTGTGTCTTACATCCTCAGAGCAGACCGGATCCATGCACGCACATGACCCGGTTGGAACGCACCATCAACACCCCTTGCCATTATCAGAATGAACCGCTTATAATTAGTTCAGTAAGCGTGCTCGGACCCCTACATAGCATGGGGTCAAATTTTTGATACCAGAAAGGGTTACTGATTAATATGGGTCCCAAACAACAAATGACACAAGTATTTTCCCTCCTAACCTTGTGTCCTCAGGCTAACAGATTTCAGATTAACTTTTTTACAAGTCTCAGACATACATAGTTCAGATTTACTAGTTCACAGATCAGACAATCAAGTTAACAAGTTTTCAGACTAACAGATCAGATGTACAGTTTTAACAGACTTACAGATTGTCTAACTTTGTATTGGTTCTATAGATTCATGAAATGGGTTTGTTAAATTCATCAGTCCAGTTGGTTTAACCCTATCCACCCAACATGTTTAAGACATCATTTTTATCTCAGATTTGCATTAATTAAATATTAATGCACAGATCTCTCACATTAGGTCGGTAGCTTGTGGCCGCTGGATATGTCGGGTGGTTCCGGGCAGACTTCTGCCACAAGCCAGACCTAACCTCGTGTCTAAGCATATTTTAGTTATGCCTACGACCTCTCACATTAGACTGATAGTTTGCGGTCGCTGGTTAAGCCAGTTCGTTCCGGGCAGGCTTCTACCGCAAACGGAGTCTAACCTTGTGTCATAGCCAATTTATTCCAATACAGATTATACGATATCAGACTAATTATGTCCATTTAACAGATTAAACTTCTTTACAGGTTACAGCAGATTAATCAAATTTCCTTGTTTTACTCAATCTTAGATCGAGCCTACGAATTTTCATACCCAAATTACAATTATTCAGCTTTCAACAGATTAAGCAATTTAACAGATAACAGATCTAGCAGATTTGACGATTCAATAGATTTAGCAGATTACAGATTTAGTAGATTAGGCAATTCAATAGATTAAACATTTCTAAAATTCTATTTACATATCTTGCTTAATAATAAATTAAGCCTAAACTTACATGCCTAAATCATGGTCATAATTCATAATACAACGTATGCCCAATTTTTTAGTTAAACTTTGCACAGTACTGAATATTCTCTAAAAGCCCCAAATTATGATATAAAATATAAATTATGCCAAATTATAGCCTTTAATGCCAATACCCAAAAATCTATTTTTAGGCGCATTCACATTAATAGTTATCCTATTTTAATATAGGTCTTTATGCCTAAGTCACATATTCCTTTTTCAAGTCATGAATCGTTATATAAAATTATGCCCAAGAATTTAGATCTTTAAATTATAACATCTCAAAATCAGATATTAATTTTAAACATGCGTTATGTCCCCAAGTTTCAAGTCATATGTTAAAATACAATGGTTCCTCTTCTTCCAAATCACAGAGTACACACAGATCTAGATCTAATTTACAACATATGTCCCTTTTCTCAAATCAGACACAGATCAGTCATGTCCAATTATGCATTATTCATTATTTGTCCCAAAATTTAGCGTTCGTGCATTAATCTCTTATGAGATTCGGCGCAGGCTCGTAGTAGCATTGCTGTAGAACAGAAAGAAGAAAGAGAATAGTCACAGAAAAACAGATCTAACAGATAAGAATATGCATAACCTCAGATTCAGATTTATAACTAAGTCAATATCATAATTAAAGTTCATATCTTAAAATAACTGTACTCACAAAAAGGAACGATTCTTGTATTCTGGAATCTGTATTCTGAAACTGAAATGCTCGCCTTTGATGTAGACTAATCGTTTTAGATTTGATTCTCTTTTAATTCTATTCAGATTGGAAGAAGATGCATTAATCCTAGTTTGATTCCAACAGAGTAGCGACGCCATTTTTATTTTTAATTAGAATAGAGGCAGAGTATAGACAGAATGAAATTGTGTGGAGAGAAAGCTAGGTCTGGGGTTGTTTAAATAGTATAGGGGTCACGAATCTGGTCAGAACGGGCGTCTAAATACAGAAAAATGCTTTTGTCCACGGATCTGGAAATAGGGTGGAGGTCGACCCTAGTGTCGACCTGTTTACCCAGGTCGACCCCCAAGTCGACCCTAATGTCAACCTCGGTCCTGGGCGGGAATTTTCCCGCCCAGCCCGGGTGTCTGTTTTGAATTTCGAAATCTGAATTTTTGAATTTCGGGCTGGTTTTTATTGAAACTTCTGAAGGCCATATCTTCTTCATACAGAGTCCGATTTACGCAAACTTGGACTCTATTCTAAGAAGAATTTCGAGACGAACGCAATGGCGTAACCTGTTTCCCTTAATTATTCATTTACAATTTAATTATTCTCTGGTTTGTCATTCTTATGTTCACAGAAAATACGGGGTGTTACATTCTCCCCTCCTTAAAGGATTCCGTCCCCGAAATCTTCAAGTTAAGAAGAATGTGTCCTACCATCCAATCACCCATCTACTCAACCATCATCCACAAGCATCCATTGTCCTTAGAAACTTCTAATGTTGTATGAACATATGCAAAAGTGTGTGTATATGTTCCTCATCTAATGCAAAGATCAGGCGGTCCACTGATTCAGTTGACCTCCATAATGTGAATTATGTCAGTGCCATGAGTCCAACATGTATGCAATTTTCCTATTTGATACATATATTTCTATATGAGTGCACAACCATTCATTCATATGAAACATCCATGTGTTGAGTCAACCATTTTGCATTCATAAAAATTTTAAAAATGCACACACATCCATATGCAGTATGAGAGTGTTTTTGAGCCGGTCTAGTGCCTAGTGTGTGTATATGCATCCACGAGCAACCACTTGCATCCACTTGCAACCATCAAACATAACATATCTCAAACACATGTTTACACCCATTAGTTTCTACCTAAAGGTCGAAGATTCGATCGATATGATACAACTGAGTGACTGTAACGACCCGGGAAAAGACGACCTTGATTATCCGATATATAACACCTATCGAACAATCAAAAGTCGAAATTACCGGATAGTCCAAGAAAGAAATTAGAGGGTGAGGATAGATAAGATAGAAAATTAGAACAGAAGAAGAAGAAGAACACAACAACATCACAGTAACACGAATCTCACAGCGGAACGAATAAAATATAATAGACAACATATCTTGAAATCAAAGTAGTATATGTATATCATACCATTATCAGAGTACAACACTTTCATCACAGTGGAATAATCAATAGCTAGAAAAATCTTGAAGCCTTCTGCTCCAAGCTCTTCAAGCATACCTGTAAATCCTGACTACTTGACTGCCCGTACAAATTTGGGGACCCAAGAGTTTAGGAAAAACAAAACAAAATAAACTCTGGGTCAGTCATGGGACTGGTATGAGTAAACTCAAATCATTTGGTTTAACTTTCAAAATCCTTTCGAAAGAAAAGATAATCGTAAGACCAATCCACACATAAACACGGACGGTTTTTACCTTACGATAACCCAAAACACTTTGGAAATCATATATTATCTGATATTATAATAATGTCTAATCACAAGTAATTAAAATATAGTAGAACGCTTGCATCTCACGCTCTACATATATAGTATACAAATCAAACTCGCGGGCACTTATTGGAAATTGGATTCCGACTTTGACAAGGTATGGGACCACCTGCCGATAGTGTATCTCTAGAGGCGAATACACTGGGTTCAACAAGAACATCTTGCAACCCGGCCCTCACATGACCGACCACTCATTTCGCTTGAGTGTATCGAATGTATATCACCAACGGTTGGGATCAGCAACCGTCTCCCGAATGGGGCAGCATCGATAGATTTAAGAAACAATTGGAATTTCTCTAGATAGGTGATTATACATCCTAATGGGTGCGACCCACATAGCCATGCTGCCTGCCCGATTTTTGTCATTTCCCGGTTGATGAGGCTAGAGGCCACGCTTATCTCTGACAGATCATTCACTTTGAATGCCACATCGTCATACTCGCCAAATCACAAATTGATTTCCCTAAAAACACCATGGGTATAAAGCTAAGAGAAACGAATTCCTCCGCCACCAAACGTAAGTATGTTTGAAGAGATCAACTTACGCGATCTATTGAATATACTCTGTCAGGCATTCTTCCATACACGTTTGTCCTGGGACTGGACAAACCGAAGGCACTATTCTGTAAACAGGATAGCCCTTGCACTTTACTCCGTCTTCAATATATTCAGCATACTTGATTCGCAACGCTTATGCCAATACGGAGTGGTTCTGTGGATAATAATCCAACCGGTCTCTCCATATTAACAACGTAAAATGGTCAAAAACTTTGATAGTCGGTGATTTAACTATCAAATGAAAACATGTCTGTGTGCAAACAACGATATTATTTCCAAATGGAAATTCTATCGATCAATCATCAATCATCATTAATTCTTAAATTAAATTATCATAAATTTATTCTTTTCCTTATTCATGTTTCTCTATGTTTCTTATTTACTATATTTAGAAAATATACGTTATTAACAATGGAAAACATTTCCACTTCTTGTTTTCTATATTAGAAAATATCCTGATCTTATTTGGAAAACATTTCCAAAATTCCTTCATTGGGTTTAAACAGATGTTTGAATAAACATCGCTATGTCAACACAGACCATTATGCTCATTAACTAAATTCACTTAACCACTTTTCACTATCGAACTTATCCACTTCTTAGTTAAAACTGAAGTTAATCAAGTTGGGGTATAATTACCTCTCAGACCTTAACTGAACAACATTTCTAACTTCGAAATAAACAAAGTTCAAACTTTAACTCTTAAAACCACTTACTTACGTAACTCTCGGATTCTATTTACGAATCCACTTCCTTTACGGAAGTCATTTGATTATAACAATGGTGTTATAATTCCTGCATCCGAAATATAATAACTTTAATATGACTTTTTCTTTTTAGCTCAAATAAATACACGAACAACTAATTTATCAACTCCTATTCGGTTAACTATAATCTATAACCCTTATTCTATTAACTCTTACTGGATTAACTCTTATTTGGATAACTCAGTTTGATTAACTCATCTTGATTAACTCAACTCGACCAACTTACTTGATCAGCACAACTTGACTAACTTAACTTAATTAACTCAACTTATTTAACTTAATTTGACTAACTATTATCGAATAACTAATATTCGATTAACTTATATTCGACTAACTATGTCTGTTTTTAACTTCATTTTGAATAGCTAACATTTGATTTAACTTCATTCGCTTGACTCTAGATCGCAACGATCACAATGGTTACGTCTGATTCCCTCAGGAAACATCCGACCACCTTAGGCTATCTGCAGCCCTGCGAATTTCGCTAGCAGTCGTGCTAAATGGCAATTCCTTTGGATTAACACTTATTCGAATAACTTATATTCGATTTACTCTATTCGATTAACTTAACTCAAATAACTAATATTCGATAAACTCTTTCTCGAATAACTCTTATTTGATTACTATATTTGAATAACTCTAGTTTGATTTGACTCAAATCGATTAACTTTAACTGTTTAACTCTAATCGATTAAATCTAACTGTTTAACTCTAACTGGTTTATTCTAACTGATTTACTCTAACCTTCTAACTGATTAACTATAACTGTTTAACTCTAACTGTTTACCTTAATAGTTTAACTCCAACTGGTTAACTATAACTGTTTAATTCTAACAGATTAACTCTATCAATTTATTCTATTGGATTAACTCCTTTTTCGAATAAGCTGATATCCGATAACTTTACCTTGAATAACTCTTGTTCGATAAATTCTCTTTCGAATGACTCTATTTGGTTACTTTACTCGAGTAACCCATATTCGATAACTCCTTTTGATCAGCTCTACGTCCTTATTCAGTTTCAAATATCGATGTTGAAATCGATTCTCGTTGCGCTATATAAGTCCTGACTTATATATGTCCTATTTATCCATTGATAAATATTTACTTAATTTATAAATATCATTTATAAATTAATATGCTCCATCCACCTGTTCACTTCTTTATATATATATAAGTTCAGACTTATATATATATATATATATATTTATTTATCAAAAGATAAATGATCCTTTATAATCTATTTGATTTTAAACAAATATTTCCTTTGTAATCTATTTGTTTTCCAAACAAACATTTCCTTTTTATTCTATTTGCAAATAGTTTGCAAATATCTCCTTTTCACATTTTACTTTGATTTTATACTAATTCCATTTCTAAATATCTCTTGTTTATTTAACAATATAAATAATCCCTTTTAATTCTATTTATTTCATAAGTAAATGTCTCCTTTTCAATTCTAATTATACATGTTTCCTTTTCAATTCTTGTTTCCGCAAATATTTTCTTTTATATTTGTTTCCACAAATATTTTCCTTTCCTAAATTTCTTGGACTTCTATAATTATTTTCTTTATGAAACTCTTTTCTTTCCATATATAAAATCCATAGATTTTATATAAATAATTTATTTTCAAAATATACTTTGAAAATCTCCTTTTCACTTCCTGGTATCACTTATGATATAAAAATACCAAATCAAAAAGTTCGATCATCATCCAAACACACAGGGTCAACAATAGATGATATAACACATCATATATCAGAATATATGAAAAACGGTAAAATAAATGTTGAGGAATCCAGTTGGATCCCTCCGACCTGTTTCCCTGCATCCACAGATGTTACACAATATAATTCACATCAATTTCATTTCAATATGAGGTATTCTGATAAACAGAATCAACATCGGTTAACGATATATATAACTATATCGGTATTTTCAACCAACTGACTAGCAGTTCAACCAAACAATCAACACTCAGCAATTCAACCAATATTTATTAGTTCTAAAAATACTTTATAAAATTATAAAGTGTTCAGAGTTAGTGAGATTTACTCACATTGGACGGTTTATCGTTGAATAACGATAGTCGGTCATTGATTTGGTTCAGACGTTAAATTTCACCATAAATCCAACCGAGCTCCAATCCACTTGTTCAGTTCCATTGCGTAGTGCTCGTCCATACGATTCCAACGGATCCTGTTTCGTTAAATTTCGTTAATGTATGCAAAAGTTATGCTATTTACAATATTTACCTAATTTAAATGAATATATATTTAATTAAATTATTTTTATCTTAATTAATTTCTAATTGCGTTATTAGCCAAATTACCTTCCCTGCCCTTCTAAAAAATCCTACTTTCCCCTCTCTAGCCATATCCAATTTTTTTTTTTAAATTGAAAAACCATTTTAATATTAATTTAATTTAATTTTCAAATAAAATATTTAAAAATATTCATTTAATTATAACTTAAAAATTTTAACCCGGATCAAAAATCTGCTTCCACTCATTTTAAAGTATTTTTCGATAAGAATCCAACGGTCCTTGTTTCGTGGAAATCCGACTTGTTTTGAAAAAGTTATAAGCTTTTAAAGTTTATGGTTAAAAATTACGAAAATGCCCCTGGTCTGTTTTAAATTCAAATTAAATTCAAATTAGATTTTAAATTTAAATTTAAATTAATCATCCCATCCATCGGATCAGTTAGTGATAGCCAGGGAGAGCAGGAAACTATATTTTCCAAACTCAAGCCTTAGACACTATCCTCTCTGTCACCCTTAGAATGTTCTGATATTTATTTTTACAAATTCTATTTTAATTATAATATATATATATTACAAAAATAAATAAATAAATATTATTTAAAAACTTACCTCGTGAAGCCCAAGCCTCTGCCTAAGAGTCCCTAGCTCCCCGTCTTGCCCTCCTTTCTCCCTTCCTTCCTTTTCCCTATTTTCTATTATTTTATTATTATTTCTGCCATTGCCAAAGCTTGAAAGAGGAGGAGGAGGAGTGAGTTTAAAATGAAGGGGGGGGGGGGCTATTTATAGCCGAAGGAGTCACATGGATTGCTGAGGTGGCGCGAATCTAACGGTCGAAAATGGATGGCTAGGATTAATCCTTAAATTAATTAAATTATAAATAAATTTAATAATTTATGAATAGTAAAGTGTGTTTTCTCAACCCTATTCGGACGTTAATTTGACTTACTTATTGATACCTTATTCAAAATCTTTTTCAACCATGTTGTTCAATTTTTCTTGCTCTTCAATACTATATAAAAATATATCAATTTTGAATTTGTTTGAACTTTCAAATAATTTAAATTCAAATTCAAAATAGTGTTTTGTGTTAGTTTCAACACCTTCCGGTCTCATGTTGGAGTATCAAACGATAACGGTTTTCAGAAATTCTTCCACCATCTGGTCCGGTTTTTAACGTACTTCAATCCTATGTATTCAAATCAAAAATCGGAGTTCGTTTAGATTTTCAAATAATTTATTTAAATTTTGTTTCCTTAATAACTTTCTATATCCGTTATAGGATTTTCCCAGATTTCATATATAGCTAATATCCTATGTTTAGAATTTTCCTTGATAGGTCTCATGTTCCAGTTTTGCCGTTAGCATTAGCAAATTCCAATTACCGTCAAAATTTAGTTCAAATTTTAGCCTTTTATTTTTTTCTTTTCCACATACGGATGCCATTTTTGACGTAACTTTGTTGGTTACCTAATTTCATCATTTCGGATTTAATGAAACTGATTTCATCGAAATCCGAGTTCGTTAGCTACTACTTACTTTGTAAACGTACTATTTTTAATTAAAAATTTATCCTTTTATACTGCCAGTTCACATTATATTGCAGATCCACTAAATTTCTACCATTTCGGAATAACATAAAATATTCAAAATTATTGAAATTAAACCATTTAAACTTCCAAAACAATAAAAAAACATTTTTAAATAATAACTAAATGGTCAAAAAATCTGGGTCGTTACATTCTTTCCCCCTTAAAATAATTTCGTCCTCGAAATTGCTAAGGTAGAAAAATGGACTTTATAACTAAGTTAAAATTATTTATTTACTCCGGTTTCACTAAACCAATTAATTCTAATTAATTTATTAATTTATTTCTATAAACGAAAATTTCAAAAATTCTGAAAATTTTCTAACATTCGAAATTTCTGAAAAATTTCGCCAGCATCTCCTTTGTACTGGTCAATAGCTCAAACTCCAACTCGCCTCTCTAGGCCTTCTTCAACCCAAAACAAAATCAAACAGCCAAGTGGCTTACCAAACTGGCTCATAAATCTCATCCAACTCATATGAATATGTACATGTACCTTTTTGTCGGCATTCAATTCTGCTATCAATTTAGCATATACCACTATCATCCCAATCAAACTCCCAATCACTTTTATCTTCAACACGACCATCCGCTTATAACCAAGCCAAATTTCAATCAAACTGCAATTCCAATCTCAATTCAAATTTCTTGCTCGACCATCCATTTCTATCCCAGATTATCTCTAATCTAGTCCAATTCTACTTGATACCATTCTATTTCAATTCAACTCAATTTCCACTGAACTGCCTTCAATTCAATTTCAAATTTGCTTTCATAAATTTCTATTTAATTTGTTTATTTCAATAATCTGTACCTGGGAGTTTCAAATAGCTTTGCCTTTTCCAAAAATCAAATATCCCTTTGGAATATCAAAACAACTCGATTTCTCAAAACAATTCAAAAACAAAATCTTTGGTAGTAATCTGTCACTTACAAACTCGAAAATGAACACCGATGATGTCCGGATCAACATCGAAATTTATTTTCCAGCTATCGAAGTGAGTTCAATACTATGTCACTTTCAAAACCATTTCAAAACACTTTCATTTTGAAATTCATTTCAAAATATGTAATAACCCGAAAATCTGAGCCAGTTTAAAATTTTTATTTTGGCAATTTTAGTGAATTTTGAACATTTAAAATGAATTATTTTAAATAATATCGACGAGAAATTTATTTTGAATATAATTCGAATGTATATATTATATACGTCGTCGTTAGAATATAAATAATTATATATAATTATAAATAGAATTGAAAATGGCGCGGTAGTTCGATAATTCGATTTCAAACTTCAATTGAATGTACCGGGTGCAAAACAATCCGGATTTTAGTGAAATCAAAAATAATGGAATCTAATTGATAATATCTTTCCAACGAATCCGAAAAATCAAGATTTCATAGCGGGGATCAAAGGATATGTCCAGTTGAAAATTCTGAATAGTCGCTATGGAATTCAGGCCCTTAAAAATGGAAATTTTGCAAACGACCTCGGATTTCGACGAAACCACTTTTGTTGGATCCGCAGTGTCAAGTCATTGCTAGATTCCAAATTTCATAATTTTTCGAATCAATATGTGAGCATGGCAAAAGAAAACGCGTTTGACCAGTTTCAGTTGATTTTAATCGACTGGAAAATGGCCATTTTTCCAACGGTCTCAGAATTCGACGAAACTAGTTTTGTTAGGACCGTATCGTCAATACGAAGCTAGAAAATATTTTTCTGGAATTTTTCTAGTTAGTATGTGACCCCGGTAATTTGAAATGTACGTTTAAAATTCGATATAGTGATTTAAATGTAAATTCAACGGAAACTGATCAAAGCGATCGAATCAGCTTGCGGTACATATCACATTGTGTTCGGAATGGGGTTAATTAGCTAGGGGCGACAGTCGCTGGGTTTGATTTGGGGTTCGAACAAAGTTGAATTAATTAGAGAATTAAATTGAATAAAATATTAAAATATATTCATATATAAATGCACCTATATGCTAAACCCTAGCCCCAGAACAAAGGCGCCGCCACTTACTCCATGTACGGTCAGATTCATCCCGATTTCAGGCCTCAAAAACTCCCGATCCCTTTCAAATTTGTATAGGATTTCAAAACAAAAATCAAAGATAAAACTGTGATCTTTAAATCCGTATGGATATCATCTGTTCTAGCATAGCATGCTATTCGATTTTCCACCCTGAAGCGCCGCCGTTTCATATCAAAATCCGACCAGAGGGGCCCACCGAGTTGGGCGGTTTCGTGGGCGATGGAAGGGGTGGTCACGGGCCTCGATGTAGTGGTCATCGATCAGGAGCAGGTGAAGCATGGTGGCGGCCGTGCTCAACCCTAGGGGGCACGATATTGGTTTCTCTCGTACAGGCAAATCGGTGAAGAAAGGGTTTAAGGGAAGGTGTAATTAATGTGTAATTAATTATGTTAATTAATTTTATAATGTGATAAAAGTTCGAATTATCATATCTTTTGCAAATGGACACAGAATCAAAAGTGGTTAGGTGCGTTAGAACCGTCTTGTCGAGCTCTACACCATGAAACTGACCAGAACAAAAATAGAGCACGTTGGAATTTCGAGCAAATTCAAATCCAAATTGTTCAGAAATTCAGATAAAACTGACGGAGTATATCCCACTGTGAGAATTCTCTCACTTTAAATTTTCTGTTCAGTTATTTATTTCATAACTGCATATATTAACTGTTCCCCGTCGTCCACAAACCATGGACGATATTTATTGGTTGAAATTGTTGTGAAAATATCGAATATATTGAAAGTGAAAATATCGAATATATTGAAAGTGAAAATGTCGTATATATTGAAAGTGAAAATATCGAATATATTGAAAGTGAAAATGTCGTATATATTGAAAGTGAAAATATCGAATATATTGAAAGTGAAAATATCGAATATATTGAAAGTGAAAATGTCGTATATATTGAAAGTGAAAATATCGAATATATTGAAAGTGAAAATGTCGTATATATTGAAAGTGAAAATATTATATATAGTGAAAGTGAAAATATCGTATATATTGAAAAGTGAATATATATATACATACATATATATATATATATATATATGAAATGAAAACGATATATATATGAAATGAAAACGATATATATATGAAATGAAAACGATGTATATATGAAATGAAAACGATGTACATATGAAATGAATTCGAGTTGAACTGAATAGAAAATGAATTCGAGTTGAACTGAATAGTAAAAATATTCGAATTGAACTAAATAGAAAATGAATTCGAATTGAATAGAATAGTAAATGAATTCGAATTGAACTGAATAGAAAATGAATTCGAATTGAACTAAATAGAAAATGAATTCGAGTTGAACTGAATAGAAAAAGAATTCGAGTTGAACTGAATAGAAAATGAATTCGAATTGAACTGAATAGAAAATGAATTCGAATTGAACTGAATAGAAAATGAATTCGAATTGAACTGAATAGAAAATGAATTCGAATTGAATAGAATAGAAAATGAATTCGAATTGAATAGAATAGAAAATGAATTCGAATTGAATAGAATATAAAATGAATTCGAATTGAATAGAATATAAAATGAATTCGAATTGAATAGAATAGAAAATGAATTCGAATTGAATGAATAGAAAATGAATTCGAATTGAATAGAATAGAAAATGAATTCGAATTGAATAGAATATAAAATGAATTCGAATTGAATAGAATAGAAAATGAATTCGAATTGAACTGAATAGAAAATGAATTCGAATTGAATAGAATAGAAAATGAATTCGAATCGAATTGAAAAGAAAATGAATTCCAATCGAATTAAAATCGATTTGAATTGAAATCAAATAGAAATGAAAGTAAAAAAAGATTTATAATAGAAAATTCAATTTTGATTTGAATTTGAAATAAGAAGTTGAAGTCGATTTGAAAAGGAATTTAAAACGATTTATAAAATTCGTTTTAAATAGAAATCGACGAAATATATGTTATATATATTATATATATAATATAATGGCCTGAATAGAACGCACCGCGCCGCGGCAGTTCGCGAATTTCGGACATTAACTTCGAACGAATATTACGGGAGATCCGACTGTCGGATTCTCCAAAAACCGGAATCGTTGGGTTCGTATCGAGAAGAGCCTTCTAATGAATATGAGAAATTTGAAATCTAACGGTTGGATTTGGAGATACATCCAAATCAAATTCAGAAAAGGTCGCTGTAAGTGCAGTTCGATGGCCGTTGATGGAAATCGACTGTACAGGCCTTGATAAAATTATTAAAAATAGTAATAATTTTACGTAAAATCATAAGAAATGATTTGGGAAAAATTGAGGTGAAAAACTCCATATTTGAAAAGATAAAAATAGATTCTTATCGAAATGAACTAGTTATTAACTAGAAAAATAATCCAATGGTTATAAATAAATAAATTGGATTAGATTTAAATTGAAATTATCTTTGGATATTTTCGATATTGGGTTCCGTGATTATACAGATATTGTGATGGGAATTTGGAAGATACCAATATCGTTATTCCCGATATGATATCTGTTGGTTTCAGGATTTGATGTTGAATATAAGTCGATACTATCTCTATTCAAAACCTTATATTTAATGTCAAATTTGATTGATTGATTGTTTGGATTGTGCTCGACCAGTTTATGAGCAAAATATACTTTTGCATTTAGCATTGGGTTGGGTTGAAAATATCTATGTGCTAACTCCTTGTGAAACACTTCACGATTTGACGATAAGGTGTTTAGCGATGTTGTGTTCATTTCAAATTTAACGAATGATTGTGAAATGATATTTTTCTTAAGTGAAAAGAAATGTATTCCCGATTTTGGACAGGGAATGTTTTATAAAAATGTTTTATAAAACAGAAAGGATTTCGAGGCCCAAAACCCGATGATTTCTAAAATGATTTAGAAATGTATTATATGTTACATTGTGGTTCATCGCGTATTCGATTAGTTGCTATTGATGATGTATCTGTTTGGTGGCAGAGAATTTATTCTTTTGCTTAACACCCTTCTTTGAGACGTACGAGCTCAAAGGTTATGTGATTAATAGTGACTGATCATATGCGTGAATTACTGATGTGAAGTACTATATTTTGAAAGTACTTGTGATTATTATGTTGTGAAATGATTTTTCCTACTTCGGGATATGAAATGATTTAGTATGTGGCTAAAGAGTCGGGTAACCCTGAGACTAAAAGTATAGGTGAGAGGGCGGTGTATGCTCTCCATGTGTGGGAGGTGCATCGTCGGTGTAGCCTACTCCTACGTGGGGTAGGTGCACATATATATATCGAGTTGCGAGGTGCGTACCCTTTGCCTTGTCGATGGGGAGCACGATATTTGGTTGCATACTTGTTTGTATGCATTGTTATGTTTTGGAATTCACATTTCCAAACGATTTGATTTGAGATCCCGAAGTGAAATCTACTTTGATATAGAAAGTTGGATATGTATTTCAAATGATTTGAAATAAGAAATCGGGAATAAAATCCAAAGTAATAATTTCTGTAAATTGAATTGGATTTAGATAATCTAAGTGTAGTGATTAATCTAAGTGGGTAGATTGGGATATTGCATGTTGATTGATGCATAGTAGATCCATATATCTATATTGATTATTGTTTATACACTGGTATTCATAGGGGTAAACCCGTTCCGCGTTAGCGGCGTGGTCCCGTGATATACCATATTATCAAATAAGTTAATTATAACTGTTAGAGTTTCTCACACCAGTCCCATGACTGACCTGTAGTTTGCTTTTCCCTTGCGAACTCGGGTGCCCCTATTTTCCACACGGGCAGTCGAGTAGTTTTATTTTGCAGATGTATTGAGCAGGATTCTGGATTGAAGCTTTAAGCTGTGTCCAGACATTTACAGTCTTCCGCTGTGTAGTTTATATTTCCGCTGTGCACTGTTTTACATTTATGTAAATTTATCTTCCGCTGTGTATTATATTTCGATATACTCTGATATTCTGTACTCTGATGTAACATTATTATGATGTTTATTGAAGTCTTCTGTTATTTGTTCTGATGTGTTGTATACCCAAAGTTAGCGTATGCGTAATTCGAACGGTCTTGGTCGATTTAGCGATCGATTAGGTCCGGGCGAAATCCGTTGTCGTTACAAAATATCCCTTTTTAATGCTTGTAACAAATTTAAAATCTCCCAGGATTTTAAAATTCACATATATTCAATTTAATTCCATTTACAACGCTTATTCAAATTTTAGCAATTTTAATTCCAATTCTGAACTTAAATTCATATTTAATTCATTTGATTTCATATATTTCACTAATATGAATTTTGATTTGTTATTTACATAACTATTTCACATTTTATAATCTTATCCGATTATAATCACAACCAACACATCCAATATACCATGATAATTTCAAATATATATTTCTTTATATCAAAATATATTTTGGGTAAAATTCTTTTATTTACCCTCTTTTCAAAACATATCGTGTCGACCCATCATATTCAAGTGTTTATAAACTCCTATCGATACAGTGGATCAAACTGATCGACTAGAACTCATAAACAACTCAACCAATAAATCTCCACAATATAAAACCATTTTTATATCAAATTACAAATATGTTCACTCGTATATATACACTCAAACTCATTCTAGGGCATTACTAACCCCATCTCTACTGAGTCACGCCACAGAGCCAAGGTAAATCACTAAACCTTCAACTCTGATACCAACTGTAATGGCCAGGGGCAGTGGGCTAACCTCCCACCGTGGCTTACAGAGATACCTCAGAACTGCTTTTACGGCCAGCCTTTCGACTCGACCAACCCACATTGTCGGGAGATGTAGGGGTAAGAGTCTCCCGTTCGCCACCAAACGCGAAGCAAGAACCCCCTATCATCCGTACCAATTAAGCAACCAGCTCTGATACCAACTGTAACGACCCGGGAAAAGACGACCTTGATTATCCGATATATAACACCTATCGAACAATCAAAAGTCGAAATTACCGGATAGTCCAAGAAAGAAATTAGAGGGTGAGGATAGATAAGATAGAAAATTAGAACAGAAGAAGAAGAAGAACACAACAACATCAGAGTAACACGAATCTCACAGCGGAACGAATAAAATATAATAGACAACATATCTTGAAATCAAAGTAGTATATGTATATCATACCATTATCAGAGTACAACACTTTCATCACAGCGGAATAATCAATAGCTAGAAAAATCTTGAAGCCTCCTGCTCCAAGCTCTTCAAGCATACCTGTAAATCCTGACTACTTGACTGCCCGTACAAATTTGGGCACCCAAGAGTTTAGGGAAAACAAAACAAAATAAACTCTGGGTCAGTCATGGGACTGGTGTGAGTAAACTCAAATCATTTGGTTTAACTTTCAAAATCCTTTCGAAAGAACAGATAATCGTAAGACCAATCCACACATAAACACGGACGGTTTTTACCTTACGATAACCCAAAACACTTTGGAAATCATATATTATCTGATATTATAATAATGTCTAATCACAAGTAATTAAAATATAGTAGAACGCTTGCATCTCACGCTCTACATATATAGTATACAAATCAAACTCGCGGGCACTTATTGGAAATTGGATTCCGACTTTGACAAGGTATGGGACCACCTGCCGATAGTGTATCTCTAGAGGCGAATACACTGGGTTCAACAAGAACATCTTGCAACCCGGCCCTCACATGACCGACCACTCATTTCGCTTGAGTGTATCGAATGTATATCACCAACGGTTGGGATCAGCAACCGTCTCCCGAATGGGGCAGCATCGATAGATTTAAGAAACAATTGGAATTTCTCTAGATAGGTGATTATACATCCTAATGGGTGCGACCCACATAGCCATGCTGCCTGCTCGATTTTTGTCATTTCCCGGTTGATGAGGCTAGAGGCCACGCTTATCTCTGACAGATCATTCACTTTGAATGCCACATCGTCATACTCGCCAAATCACAAATTGATTTCCCCAAAAACACCACGGGTATAAAGCTAAGAGAAACGAATTCCTCCGCCACCAAACGTAAGTATGTTTGAAGAGATCAACTTACGCGATCTATTGAATATACTCTGTCAGGCGTTCTTCCATACACGTTTGTCCTGGGACTGGACAAACCGAAGGCACTATTCTGTAAACAGGATAGCCCTTGCACTTTACTCCGTCTTCAATATATTCAGCATACTTGATTCGCAACGCTTATGCCAATACGGAGTGGTTCTGTGGATAATAATCCAACCGGTCTCTCCATATTAACAACGTAAAATGGTCAAAAACTTTGATAGTCGGTGATTTAACTATCAAATGAAAACATGTCTGTGTGCAAACAACGATATTATTTCCAAATGGAAATTCTATCGATCAATCATCAATCATCATTAATTCTTAAATTAAATTATCATAAATTTATTCTTTTCCTTATTCATGTTTCTCTATGTTTCTTATTTACTATATTTAGAAAATATACGTTATTAACAATGGAAAACATTTCCACTTCTTGTTTTCTATATTAGAAAATATCCTGATCTTATTTGGAAAACATTTCCAAAATTCCTTCATTGGGTTTAAACAGATGTTTGAATAAACATCGCTATGTCAACACAGACCATTATGCTCATTAACTAAATTCACTTAACCACTTTTCACTATCGAACTTATCCGCGTTCGAGACACTCTAGCAAATGCCTCCGGGTTACGCACTCTGGGCAACCCCGAATGCGGCTGGGCCGGTCCTCACTTACGTTAGAGGATTAATTATGCCTGAACACACGTTTCCCGGTCCTTACAGACCTATAATCGAGGCGCCTCATTCCAACAACCACAAAGGTGAAAAGTATATAAATGTCAGGGCTGGTAAGCCACTGACACCACCAAAGCTAGAAAGAAACGTCGTGCTCTCCCAGCGGTCCGTATCCCGTTTTTAACTCATACCGAGGTGTGAGGCTCGCGAATTCACGTTATACACAAAGCTACGCCACAAAGGCCGTGCTTTGATCATCAACCACAAGACTTTGCTTTTCAACAGAAGCCTTGATCATTGCATCTTAGCGTGCCACACAGGCAATTCATGCCGTGCGACTGATGTCCATCGATATACAACCTCTGAGCTCGTACGTCTCAGAGAAGGGCGTTAAGCAAAATAATAAATTCTCCGCCGCCAAACAGATGTATATTTAACAGAAATCAATCAACACAGAATAAAATCCAGTGTCAGACACACATTCCATTTACAAGTTCGTTCTGGGTCTGAACGAAACCGGAGGCACTTTCCTCGCATATCCATCCATCTCCAAGTACGTCTGGACGACCACCAACTATTTCCATCCTCTTGGGTGTACTGCCCAATCAGGATCGTCAGTAATTATCCAAACGATGTGAAGACTTCCGGTCTTCAACCACCGTCTTCATCTTCGACATATCGTCGAATCGGTTATTCAGAATGGGTATAAACCCGGACTTTCCGAACAACCCGCGTATATTAAAAACAAATGTTACACAAACTCAACATACGCCTCTTTCCATTTCATTAGTCACTAACTGCAAATTAGCAAGAGAACAATTTCCCAAATATTAACCCCGAAGGCCGAAACCAACATCAGATCAATACCCAGGAAACCATTCTTCTTAGCCAACCTACAGCTAGTTTCTAAATTCCACATTCTTAGGGAAATGTTCCCATTAATTTTATCCAAGATAAATTCTTTAAAATTTATCCTGTAATCTTCCTTTGGATGTCGTTTCAAACCAAATTATGGTTTTTCTAAACTAGTCGAGATTAGCGAACCACACCGAAGTAATTATTTATTTTATTTCCCAATCCCAACTTATTCATCCCATGAAGCAAAACTGGTAATACTCCATATCTAACGCCACGGTGTTATCGGTAAAATTAATTACCATTTCACGTTCAAATCTAATTAAAGATTTAACTATCGCTTTGGAGCAAAACTGGTAATACTCCATTCTCGCTCATTTTCTAAATTTGGTAATTTAGATTACAAATTCACATTTCAATCTAATTGCAGATTCGTTAAAACTCCTTTTACTGGGTTAAAGAACTAGGTGTTATTTAAAACACAGTTCACGACAAACCCAAATCACATTCTATTTATTATCGGATTAAAGAACTAGTGTTATTTAAAACACAGTTCACGATAAACCCATTTCAAATCCAATCAAATATATTAGGAATTCCGATTATTTAAAACCCCTTTTTAAATCTAATTTATTTATTTAAAAATAAAAACCCGGGTTTTAAATTGAGTTCAAACTAGTTCATTTCGATAAAAATCTATTTTTATCTTTTCAAATATGGAGTTTTTCACCCCAATTTCTCTCAAATCATTTCCTATGATTTTACACAAATTATTGATATTTTTAATAATTTTATCAAGGCCCGTATAGTCGATTTCCAACAATGGCCATCGAACTGCACTTACAGCGACCTTTTTCAAATTTGATTTGGACGTAACTCCAAATCCAACCGTTAGATTTCAAATTCCTGATATTCGTTAGAAAGCTCTTTTCGATACGAACCCAACGGTTTCGGTTTTAGGAGAATCCGACGGTCGGATCTCCCGTAATATCCGTTTGAAATAAATGGTCGAAATTCACGAACTGCCGCGGCGCGGCGCGTTCTATTCAGGCCATTATATAATATATATAATATATATTTCGTCGATTTTTATTTAAAACGAATTTTATAAATAGTTTTAATTGCGTTTCAAAAACAATTTCAACTTCCATTTCAATTCAAATCAAAATTGAATTTTCCCTTATAAATTCGTTCTAAAATTCATTTCTATTCAATTCAAATTTCAATTCAATTTGAATTCATTTCAATTCGTTTTCAATTCACTTCGAATTCGTTTTCAATTCAATTCAATTTCCAAGTCGTTTGCTATTCGATTCAATTCAAATTGGTTTTCTATTCGATTCAATTCAAATTGGTTTTCTATTCGATTCAAATTCGTTATATATTCAATTGAAATCAAATTCGTTTTATATTCAGTTCATTTCGAAATCGTTTTATATTCAATTCATTTCGAAATCGTTTTCAATTCAATTCATTTCGAAATCGTTTTCAATTCAATTCATTTCGAAATGAATAAAATCGATATAAATATCGTTCACGTCAAAATGGCGTCAATCTAATCAACACGGCTTCATATATTCCTTTATTTTATTCAACAAATGAATATTTATTTTTGTCAACACACGACTAATCTCAACGAATGAGTACTGTCCACGTGTGACTATTTTTGTTAAATTATTTCGTTCAACACATGACTAATCTCAACGGATGAGTACAGTCAACACATGAACCTTTATTTTATAGTGATAAAGATATAAAATTTATTATTAAAATATTTCGTTCAACACATGACTAATCTCAACGAATGAGTACAGTCAACACATGAACCTTTACTTTATAGTGATAAAGATATAAATTTGATTGTTAAAATATTACGTTCAACACATGACTAATCTCAACGGATGAGTACAGTCAACACATGAACCTTTACTTTATAGTATTCTTTATCTTCTAAATTGGAATGAGGCCCAATCAATTACCATATAGCGTTAACTATATGGGTTTCCATACAACACATGTATATAATAGCATTGAAAAATAATCAACCATCAATCAAAGTGCACTACACTGTATAAGCATCAAATATAGATATCTAACGCTTATAACAGCCTGTCAATCAATCGATCGACATATTCAATCAATCAGGATGAGTGAACTCCAAATTTCATCCCAACACCCGTGTGGGGTTTCAAATCAACAAACACAGATTTTATTTGTGCAGTTGGGCGATGTGTAAAATTTATCGACCCAATCAATATCAGTCAAATCAGTGTATATAAACAAATCGGTCGATTTGTTTATAGATATTTATTTATTCACATTCACGCTAAAAATTATATTTTTAACGACAAAACATTTTATTTTAACACATGAATTTCTATTCAGTTCATTTACAAAATAAAAATGATATTTTTATTTTTCTAACTTATTTTTAGAAAATTTCGGCGGCATAACGGCACGATACTAGAAACGGAACAAGGCCTAACCTTATCCCCAGTCTAGTGAAGGCCCATGCCATTCACATATCAATCAAATTTACCAAACAACCAAATTCAAATCAAATCATCTAACTAATTTATGCAACCAAACAAACAAGTCCATGGTCTGTGGACGATTGTGTCGGGTGCTACTAAGCACCGTCTGCATCCTAGTATATATATATATATATATATAACTAGAAAAAGAAATTGAAAGGTGAGAAATTCTCACCAAAGCTATCCAATCATCTCGACACTTCATTTATAGAAATCTTCGTCGTTCTCGCCTTTTTGTCATCTTCGTTGCCCGTAGCCACTACATATGTAAAAATCGAATTTTTACTTTGCTATTCAATATATAAAAATCGAATTTTTACTTTGCTATTCAATGTATAAAAATCGAATTTTTACTTCGCTATTCTATAGATAAAAATTCTATTTTTATCACGCTATTTTTCGTATAAAGATTTCGCCTTTCAAATATAAAGATTTATATTTCTCTCGAAGTAAAAATCATATTTTTACTTCACTACTCATATCAAAATATCGTCTTTTCATATTTAAAAATATCGTCTTTTCATATTTAAAAATCACATTTTTATTTTGCTACCTATATAAAGATGATATTTTTAATATTCCTATCATGTAAAAATTATATTTTTAATTCTCTACATAAACAAAAATCATATTTTTACATCATTCATATAGTAAAGACTATATTTTTAATACTTTAAAAATATAAAAATCATATTTTTAACTTCTCTATATAATAAAAATTATATTTTTACCTTTCATGCTTATATAAAAATTATATTTTTACAACGCCCACCTCATAATAAAAATCCCATCTTTTCTATGAACAAAATCCTATTTTTGATTATGTAAAAATCGAACCTTTCACTCATATATTGTATTCAATAAAAATCGGATTCTTATTAGTAAATAGCATAAAAAGAGTAGCAAGAAAACACACCTTCCTTTCTTTACCAAAAATTGATTTTTCTGATGTAGGAGGGCCCCACGGTGGAGATAGCGGCTGGGGATGGTGGTTGCGAGGTGTTGGAGCTAGGGGGAGGTCGCGGTTGGGTAGGGGAGAAGCGGTGGGGTCAGGGTGGGTTGGGCGGCGGGTTCCTGCTCGAGACGGAGGGGCGCGAGGGGTTCAAAACAGCGGAGGAGGGTGCGATGGGGAGAGGGGGAGGATCGGAGGGTGGCGGCTGCTCCGACGAGGGGGTAGGCAGGGCGGTGGTCGGCGTTGGTGGTGGAACGTCGAAGTCTGGGCGGCGCGATTAATTAGGGCATAGGTTTTTTTTTGTTTCTTTTTGTTTTGAAATGAACGGGGGGGGGGGGTCGGCTGATAAAAGGAGAAGATTATATTTTTTTTATTTAATTATTTAATTTATATTCTCATAAAGTAACTTTTTCTATCGGCTTCAGAATCGAACCCACCGCCTATCATCCATAGCGTTTTACCCCCATTCCGAACACAATGGGATATGTATCGTAGGTTGATTCGGACGTTACGATCAGTTTCCGTTGAATTTACATTTAAATCGCTATATTGAATTTTAAACGCGCATTTCAATTTACCGGGGTCACATACGAACTTTATAAATTGCAGAAAAATATTTTCTAGCTTCGTATTGACGATACGGTCCTAACAAAACTAGTTTCGTCGAATTCTGAGACCGTTGGAAAAATGGCCATTTTCCAGTGGATTAAAATCAACTGAACCTGGTCAAACGCGTTTTCCTTTGCTACGCTCACATATTGATTCGAAAAATTATGAAAATTGGAATCTAGCAATAATCTGACATCACGGATCCAACAAAACTGGTTTCGTCGAAATCCGAGGTCGTTTGCAAAATTTCGATTTTTAAGGGCCTGAATTCCATAGCGACTATTCAGAATTTTCAACTGGACCTATCTTTTGATTCCCGCTATGAAATTTTGATTTTTCGGATTCGTTGGAAAGATGTTATCAATTAGATCCTAATGCTTTTGGTTTCACTAAAATCCGGATTGTTTTGCACCCGGTACATTCAATAGAAGTTTGAAATCGAATTATCGAACTACCGCGCCATTTTCAATTCTATTTATAATTATATATAAATATTTATATTCTAACGACGACGTATATAATATATACGTTCTAATTATATTCAAAATATTTTTATCGTCGATATTATTTAAAATAATCTATTTTAAATATTCAAAATTCGCTAAAATTGCCAAAATAAAAATTTTAAACTGGCTCAGAATTTCCGGGTTATTACAATCTCCCCCACTTAAAACTTTTCGTCCCCGAAAAGGAACAAAGTCGAAAGTGGTTTGATTAATCAACTCTACGTTCGATTTGGCTTCCATTCTCTAACTTTTCAGTTTCTGAGAATTTTCAAATTTTCAAAAATTTGGCTAACACCCTAAATTTTCGAAAAATTTCGCCATAACCTCCCCTGCACCGGGAGCCACGGGAAAATCCCGAAATTGCCATATAGGCCTTCTGATCTCAAAAAGAAAAAGAAAAAGCCAAGCGGCTAGCCAATACGCTCATAAAATCATCATCACCCAAACAAAACAGTAAATTATGTAGTAAACATGTACCTATTTGTCGGGCAAACAAATTTTATTCTTCGGCTCTAGCCTCCTTGCTATGACCTGTTCAATGTAAGTATATGTATATGCAAGCAAATGCGACTAATTTTCAATATAGTTCAATATTTGATGCTATTAGGCATAATGGTTCAAAATTATCCAACAAATAAACAAACAACACAAACATCAATCAATTAGTGAATTAGAGTTTCAAATTCATAATTTTGATATACATACAAAAATCATGTTTTTGATGCCAATTCACAACAATGTGTTCTAGCTATATTAGTTTTGGTTCTCACACCAGTCTAATGGAAATATATAGATATCACACCTTTGAAACACGAACACAAATTCTGATGATGATCGATCAATCATCAGAATCATCTCCGGGTGTCTAGAATGTGATTCTATATCTATCTAATATATTAAAACTTCGAATATACGTTCATGACGCGTATATGCAAAATCTTTATATACTAGATTGTCTATATCAATATAAATAAATTATTCAAATACGTATAAAACGATTTAAATTTTCAAAACAAAATTGTTTTCTTTTGAAAAATATACTCTTCACACTCGTTCTAGGATACTACTGATCCTATCTCTAACGAGCCATTCTAATTGGATATTACTAATCCAATATCTGATGAATTCTTTCGTATGGTTCTAATGTGTCTTGTTCTCGAGCTCTGTAAACCAAAGCTCTGATACCAAATGTGAGAACCCGTAACTTCCCCGTGAAGGAAAGAGCGGATACTTTGAGAACAACACACAAATGAACGCAGACGGAAGAACATTTCATTGCTATTACAACAATTCCATCAGATACAAGAATATACAGAGTATGAATGAATAAATTACATTCGACAAATATCAGAGATTACAATAAATTACATAGCAGCGGAAAATAATACAAAGCACAACTGAAGGTGATATACGGATACAGAGCTTTCCGGATATCATTCCAGCTGTAAACCAGGATCCTGTGAATATAAATCTGCAAAACCAAAACTACTAGCTGCCCGTGCGGAAAATAGGGGCACCCAGAGTTTAGGTTAAAACAATAAACTCCAGGTCAGTCATGTGACTGGTGTGAGAACTAAAACAGTTATTTAAAGCTTTACTTTAAAAGAGAGTAATTCAAGGGACCACGCCGTATAACACGGAACGGGTTTCCTCCCAAGAATACCAGTGCATAGAATAAACAGCGCAATGCTTTTTCGAAAAAATGAAGCTATTATAAGACCCAGGTCCCATCACACAATGCAACGCAAGCCGGAGGATAGGGTTTTCCCTTATAATAGCCAAACATGTTTGGTACGTTTAAAAACAAATCATTTGATACTATAATAAGTGTATAGTGTCAAAACAATTTCAATCATAAGTATAAATCATAGACGGCATAGCATCCCATGCTACTATGTCGCCATACTAGTTCTACAATTAAAACCGAAATGCACATATTGGAAATTGGATTTCCGTCATGAGTCGAGGCAAGGGGCAAGCTCCTCTCCGCTTTCGAGACACTCTAGCAAATGCCTCCGGGTTACGCACTCTGGGCAACCCCGGATGCGGCTGGGCCGGTCCTCACTTACGTTAGAGGATTAATTATGCATGAACACACGTTTCCCGGTCCTTACTGACCTATAATCGAGGCGCCTCATTCCAACAATCACAAAGGTGAAAAGTATATAAATGTCAGGGCTGGTAAGTCACTGACACCACCAAAGCTAGAAAGAAACGTCGTGCTGTCCCAGCGGTCCGTATCCCGTTTTTAACTCATACCGAGGTGTGAGGCTCGTGAATTCACGTTATACACAAAGCTACGCCACAAAGGCCGTGCTTTGATCATCAACCACAAGACTTTGCTTTTCAACAGAAGCCTTGATCATTGCATCTTAGCGTGCCACACAGGCAATTCATGCCGTGCGACTGATGTCCATCGATATACAACCTCTGAGCTCGTACGTCTCAGAGAAGGGCGTTAAGCAAAAGAATAAATTCTCCGCCGCCAAACAGATGTATATTTAACAGAAATCAATCAACACAGAATAAAATCCAGTGTCAGACACACAATCCATTTACAAGTTCGTTCTGGGTCTGAACGAAACCGGAGGCACTTTCCTCGCATATCCATCCATCTCCAAGTACGTCTGGACGACCACCAACTATTTCCATCCTCTTGGGTGTACTGCCCAATCAGGATCATCAGTAATTATCCAAACGATGTGAAGACTTCCGGTCTTCAACCACCGTCTTCATCTTCGACATATCGTCGAATCGGTTATTCAGAATGGGTATAAACCCGGACTTTCCGAATAACCCGCGTATATTAAAAACAAATGTTACACAAACTCAACATACGCCTCTTTCCAATTCATTAGTCACTAACCGCAAATTAGCAAGAGAACAATTTCCCAAATATTAACCCCGAAGGCCGAAACCAACATCAGATCAATACCCAGGAAACCATTCTTCTTAGCCAACCTACAGCTAGTTTCTAAATTCCACATTCTTAGGGAAAGGTTCCCATTAATTTTATCCAAGATAAATTCTTTAAAATTTATCCTGTAATCTTGCTTTGGATGTCGTTTCAAACCAAATTATGGTTTTTCTAAACTAGTCGAGATTAGCGAACCACACCGAAGTAATTATTTATTTTATTTCCCAATCCCAACTTATTCATCCCATGAAGCAAAACTGGTAATACTCCATATCTAACGCCACGGTGTTATCGGTAAAATTAATTACCATTTCACGTTCAAATCTAATTAAAGATTTAACTATCGCTTATGGAGCAAAACAGGTAATACTCCATTCTCTCTCATTTTCTAAATTTGGTAATTTAGATTACAAATTCACATTTCAATCTAATTGCAGATTCGTTAAAACTCCTTTTACTGGGTTAAAGAACTAGGTGTTATTTAAAACACAGTTCACGACAAACCCAAATCACATTCTATTTATTATCGGATTAAAGAACTAGTGTTATTTAAAACACAGTTCACGATAAACCCATTTCAAATCCAATCAAATAAATTAGGAATTCCGATTATTTAAAACCCCTTTTTAAATCTAATTTATTTATTTAAAAATAAAAACCCGGGTTTTAAATTGAGTTCAAACTAGTTCATTTCGATAAAAATCTATTTTTATCTTTTCAAATATGGAGTTTTTCACCCCAATTTTTCTCAAATCATTTCCTATGATTTTACACAAATTATTGATATTTTTAATAATTTTATCAAGGCCCGTATAGTCGATTTCCAACAATGGCCATCGAACTGCACTTACAGCGACCTTTTTCAAATTTGATTTGGACGTAACTCCAAATCCAACCGTTAGATTTCAAATTCCTGATATTCGTTAGAAAGCCCTTTTCGATACGAACCCAACGGTTTCGTTTTTAGGAGAATCCGACGGTCGGATCTCCCGTAATATCCGTTTGAAATAAATGGTCGAAATTCACGAACTGCCGCGGCGCGGCGCGTTCTATTCAGGCCATTATATAATATATATAATATATATTTCATCGATTTTTATTTAAAACGAATTTTATAAATAGTTTTAATTGCGTTTCAAAAACAATTTCAACTTCCATTTCAATTCAAATCAAAATTGAATTTTTCCTTATAAATTCGTTCTAAAATTCATTTCTATTCAATTCAAATTTCAATTCAATTTGAATTCATTTCAATTCGTTTTCAATTCACTTCGAATTCGTTTTCAATTCAATTCAATTTCCAAGTCGTTTGCTATTCGATTCAATTCAAATTGGTTTTCTATTCGATTCAATTCAAATTGGTTTTCTATTCGATTCAAATTCGTTATATATTCAATTGAAATCAAATTCGTTTTATATTCAGTTCATTTCGAAATCGTTTTATATTCAATTCATTTCGAAATCGTTTTCAATTCAATTCATTTCGAAATCGTTTTCAATTCAATTCATTTCGAAATGAATAAAATCGATATAAATATCGTTCACGTCAAAATGGCGTCAATCTAATCAACACGGCTTCATATATTCCTTTATTTTATTCAACAAATGAATATTTATTTTTGTCAACACACGACTAATCTCAACGAATGAGTACTGTCCACGTGTGACTATTTTTGTTAAATTATTTCGTTCAACACATGACTAATCTCAACGGATGAGTACAGTCAACACATGAACCTTTATTTTATAGTGATAAAGATATAAAATTTATTATTAAAATATTTCGTTCAACACATGACTAATCTCAACGAATGAGTACAGTCAACACATGAACCTTTACTTTATAGTGATAAAGATATAAATTTGATTGTTAAAATATTACGTTCAACACATGACGAATCTCAATGGATGAGTACAGTCAACACATGAACCTTTACTTTATAGTATTCTTTATCTTCTAAATTGGAATGAGGCCCAATCAATTACCATATAGCGTTAACTATATGGGTTTCCATACAACACATGTATATAATAGCATTGAAAAATAATCAACCATCAATCAAAGTGCACTACACTGTATAAGCATCAAATATAGATATCTAACGCTTATAACAGCCTGTCAATCAATCGATCGACATATTCAATCAATCAGGATGAGTGAACTTCAAATTTCATCCCAACACCCGTGTGGGGTTTCAAATCAACAAACACAGATTTTATTTGTGCAGTTGGGCGATGTGTAAAATTTATCGACCCAATCAATATCAGTCAAATCAGTGTATATAAACAAATCGGTCGATTTGTTTATAGATATTTATTTATTCACATTCACGCTAAAAATTATATTTTTAACGACAAAACATTTTATTTTAACACATGAATTTCTATTCAGTTCATTTACAAAATAAAAATGATATTTTTATTTTTCTAACTTATTTTTAGAAAATTTCGGCGGCATAACGGCACGATTGTAGAAACGGAACAAGGCCTAGCCTTATCCCCAGTCTAGTGAAGGCCCACGCCATTCACATATCAATCAAATTTACCAAACAACCAAATTCAAATCAAATCATCTAACTAATTTATGCAACCAAACAAACAAGTCCATGGTCTGTGGATGATTGTGTCGGGTGCTACTAAGCACCGTCTGCATCCTAGTATATATATATATATATAACTAGAAAAAGAAATTGAAAGGTGAGAAATTCTCACCAAAGCTATCCAATCATCTCGACACTTCATTTATAGAAATCTTCGTCGTTCTCGCCTTTTTGTCATCTTCGTTGCCCGTAGCCACTACATATGTAAAAATCGAATTTTTATTTTGCTATTCAATATATAAAAATCGAATTTTTACTTTGCTATTCAATATATAAAAATTGAATTTTTACTTCGCTATTCTATAGACAAAAATTCTATTTTTATCACGCTATTTTTCATATAAAGATTTCGCCTTTCAAATATAAAGATTTATATTTCTCTCGAAGTAAAAATCATATTTTTACTTCACTACTCATATCAAAATATCGTCTTTTCATATTTAAAAATATCGTCTTTTCATATTTAAAAATCACATTTTTATTTTGCTACCTATATAAAGATGATATTTTTAATATTCCTATCATGTAAAAATTATATTTTTAATTCTCTACATAAACAAAAATCATATTTTTACATCATTCATATAGTAAAGACTATATTTTTAATACTTTAAAAATATAAAAATCATATTTTTAACTTCTCTATATAATAAAAATTATATTTTTACCTTTCATGCTTATATAAAAATTATATTTTTACAAAGCCCACCTCATAATAAAAATCCCATCTTTTCTATGAACAAAATCCTATTTTTGATTATGTAAAAATCGAACCTTTCACTCATATATTGTATTCAATAAAAATCGGATTCTTATTATTAAATAGCATAAAAAGAGTAGCAAGAAAACACACCTTCCTTTCTTTACCAAAAATTGATTTTTCTGATGTAGGAGGGCCCCACGGTGGAGATAGCGGCTGGGGATGGTGGCTGCGAGGTGTTGGAGCTAGGGGGAGGTCGCGGTTGGGTAGGGGAGAAGCGGTGGGGTCAGGATGGGCTGGGCGGAGGGTTCCTGCTCGAGACGGAGGTGCGCGAGGGGTTCAAAACAGCGGAGGAGGGTGCGATGGGGAGAGGGGGAGGATCGGAGGGTGGCGGCTGCTCCGACGAGGGGGTAGGCAGGGCGGTGGTCGGCGTTGGTGGTGGAACGTCGAAGTCTGGGCGGCGCGATTAATTAGGGCGTAGGTTTTTTTTTGTTTTTTTTTGTTTTGAAATGAACGGGGGGGGGGGGGGGTCGGCTGATAAAAGGAGAAGATTATATTTTTTATTTAATTATTTAATTTATATTCTCATAAAGTAACTTTTTCTATCGGCTTCAGAATCGAACCCACCGCCTGTCATCCATAGCGTTTTACCCCCATTCCGAACACAATGGGATATGTATCGTAGGTTGATTCGGACGTTACGATCAGTTTCCGTTGAATTTACATTTAAATCGCTATATTGAATTTTAAACGCGCATTTCAATTTACCGGGGTCACATACGAACTCTATAAATTGCAGAAAAATATTTTCTAGCTTCGTATTGACGATACGGTCCTAACAAAACTAGTTTCGTCGAATTCTGAGACCGTTGGAAAAATGGCCATTTTCCAGTCGATTAAAATCAACTGAAACTGGTCAAACGCGTTTTCCTTTGCTACGCTCACATATTGATTCGAAAAATTATGAAAATTGGAATCTAGCAATAATCTGACATCACGGATCCAACAAAACTGGTTTCGTCGAAATCCGAGGTCGTTTGCAAAATTTCCATTTTTAAGGGCCTGAATTCCATAGCGACTATTCAGAATTTTCAACTGGACCTATCTTTTGATTCCCGCTATGAAATTTTGATTTTTCGGATTCGTTGGAAAGATATTATCAATCAGATCCTAATGCTTTTGTTTTCACTAAAATCCGGATTGTTTTGCACCCGGTACATTCAATAGAAGTTTGAAATCGAATTATCGAACTACCGCGCCATTTTCAATTCTATTTATAATTATATATAAATATTTATATTCTAACGACGACGTATATAATATATACGTTCTAATTATATTCAAAATATTTTTATCGTCGATATTATTTAAAATAATCTATTTTAAATATTCAAAATTCGCTAAAATTGCCAAAATAAAAATTTTAAACTGGCTCATAATTTCCGGGTTATTACAATCTCCCCCACTTAAAACTTTTCGTCCCCGAAAAGGAACAAAGTTGAAAGTGGTTTGATTAATCAACTCTACGTTCGATTTGGCTTCCATTCTCTAACTTTTCAGTTTCTGAGAATTTTCAAATTTTCAAAAATTTGGCTAACACCCTAAATTTTCGAAATATTTCGCCATAACCTCCCCTGCACCGGGAGCCACGGGAAAATCCCGAAATTGCCATATAGGCCTTCTGATCTCAAAAAGAAAAACAAAAAGCCAAGCGGCTAGCCAATAGGCTCATAAAATCATCATCACCCAAACAAAACAGTAAATTATGTAGTAAACATGTACCTATTTGTCGGGCAAACAAATTTTATTCTTCGGCTCTAGCCTCCTTGCTATGACCTGTTCAATGTAAGTATATGTATATGCAAGCAAATGCGACTAATTTTCAATACAGTTCAATATTTGATGCTATTAGGCATAATGGTTCAAAATTATCCAACAAATAAACAAACAACACAAACATCAATCAATTAGTGAATTAGAGTTTCAAATTCATAATTTTGATATACATACAAAAATCATGTTTTTGATGCCAATTCACAACAATGTGTTCTAGCTATATTAGTTTTGGTTCTCACACCAGTCTAATGGAAATATATAGATATCACACCTTTGAAACACGAACACAAATTCTGATGATGATCGATCAATCATCAAATCATCTCCGGGTGTCTGGAATGTGATTCTATGTCTATCTAATATATTAAAACTTCGAATATACGTTCATGACGCGTATATGCAAAATCTTTATATACTAGATTGTCTATATCAATATAAATAAATTATTCAAATACGTATAAAACGATTTAAATTTTCAAAACAAAATTGTTTTCTTTTGAAAAATATACTCTTCACACTCGTTCTAGGATACTACTGATCCTATCTCTAACGAGCCATTCTAATTGGATATTACTAATCCAATATCTGATGAATTCTTTCGTATGGTTCTAATGTGTCTTGTTCTCGAGCTCTGTAAACCAAAGCTCTGATACCAAATGTGAGAACCCGTAACTTCCCCGTGAAGGAAAGAGCGGATACTTTGAGAACAACACACAAATGAACGCAGACGGAAGAACATTTCATTGCTATTACAACAATTCCATCAGATACAAGAATATACAGAGTATGAATGAATAAATTACATTCGACAAATATCAGAGATTACAATAAATTACATAGCAGCGGAAAATAATACAAAGCACAACTGAAGGTGATATACGGATACAGAGCTTTCTGGATATCATTCCAGCTGTAAACCAGGATCCTGTGAATATAAATCTGCAAAACCAAAACTACTAGCTGCCCGTGCGGAAAATAGGGGCACTCAGAGTTTAGGTTAAAACAATAAACTCCAGGTCAGTCATGTGACTGGTGTGAGAACTAAAACAGTTATTTAAAGCTTTACTTTAAAAGAGAGTAATTCAAGGGACCACGCCGTATAACACGGAACGGGTTTCCTCCCAAGAATACCAGTGCATAGAATAAACAGCGCAATGCTTTTTCGAAAAAATGAAGCTATTATAAGACCCAGGTCCCATCACACAATGCAACGCAAGCCGGAGGATAGGGTTTTCCCTTATAATAGCCAAACATGTTTGGTACGTTTAAAAACAAATCATTTGATACTATAATAAGTGTATAGTGTCAAAACAATTTCAATCATAAGTATAAATCATAGACGGCATAGCATCCCATGCTACTATGTCGCCATACTAGTTCTACAATTAAAACCGAAATGCACATATTGGAAATTGGATTTCCGTCATGAGTCGAGGCAAGGGGCAAGCTCCTCTCCGCTTTCGAGACACTCTAGCAAATGCCTCCGGGTTACGCACTCTGGGCAACCCCGGATGCGGCTGGGCCGGTCCTCACTTACGTTAGAGGATTAATTATGCCTGAACACACGTTTCCCGGTCCTTACTGACCTATAATCGAGGCGCCTCATTCCAACAACCACAAAGGTGAAAAGTATATAAATGTCAGGGCTGGTAAGTCACTGACACCACCAAAGCTAGAAAGAAACGTCGTGCTGTCCCAGCGGTCCGTATCCCGTTTTTAACTCATACCGAGGTGTGAGGCTCGCGAATTCACGTTATACACAAAGCTACGCCACAAAGGCCGTGCTTTGATCATCAACCACAAGACTTTGCTTTTCAACAGAAGCCTTGATCATTGCATCTTAGCGTGCCACACAGGCAATTCATGCCGTGCGACTGATGTCCATCGATATACAACCTCTGAGCTCGTACGTCTCAGAGAAGGGCGTTAAGCAAAAGAATAAATTCTCCGCCGCCAAACAGATGTATATTTAACAGAAATCAATCAACAAAGAATAAAATCCAGTGTCAGACACACAATCCATTTACAAGTTCGTTCTGGGTCTGAACGAAACCGGAGGCACTTTCCTCGCATATCCATCCATCTCCAAGTACGTCTGGACGACCACCAACTATTTCCATCCTCTTGGGTGTACTGCCCAATCAGGATCATCAGTAATTATCCAAACGATGTGAAGACTTCCGGTCTTCAACCACCGTCTTCATCTTCGACATATCGTCGAATCGGTTATTCAGAATGGGTATAAACCCGGACTTTCCGAATAACCCGCGTATATTAAAAACAAATGTTACACAAACTCAACATACGCCTCTTTCCAATTCATTAGTCACTAACCGCAAATTAGCAAGAGAACAATTTCCCAAATATTAACCCCGAAGGCCGAAACCAACATCAGATCAATACCCAGGAAACCATTCTTCTTAGCCAACCTACAGCTAGTTTCTAAATTCCACATTCTTAGGGAAAGGTTCTCATTAATTTTATCCAAGATAAATTCTTTAAAATTTATCCTGTAATCTTCCTTTGGATGTCGTTTCAAACCAAATTATGGTTTTTCTAAACTAGTCGAGATTAGCGAACCACACCGAAGTAATTATTTATTTTATTTCCCAATCCCAACTTATTCATCCCATGAAGCAAAACTGGTAATACTCCATATCTAACGCCACGGTGTTATCGGTAAAATTAATTACCATTTCACGTTCAAATCTAATTAAAGATTTAACTATCGCTTTGGAGCAAAACTGGTAATACTCCATTCTCGCTCATTTTCTAAATTTGGTAATTTAGATTACAAATTCACATTTCAATCTAATTGCAGATTCGTTAAAACTCCTTTTACTAGGTTAAAGAACTAGGTGTTATTTAAAACACAGTTCACGACAAACCCAAATCACATTCTATTTATTATCGGATTAAAGAACTAGTGTTATTTAAAACACAGTTCACGATAAACCCATTTCAAATCCAATCAAATATATTAGGAATTCCGATTATTTAAAACCCCTTTTTAAATCTAATTTATTTATTTAAAAATAAAAACCCGGGTTTTAAATTGAGTTCAAACTAGTTCATTTCGATAAAAATCTATTTTTATCTTTTCAAATATGGATTTTTTCACCCTAATTTTTCTCAAATCATTTCCTATGATTTTACACAAATTATTGATATTTTTAATAATTTTATCAAGGCCCGTATAGTCGATTTCCAACAATGGCCATCGAACTGCACTTACAGCGACCTTTTTCAAATTTGATTTGGACGTAACTCCAAATCCAACCGTTAGATTTCAAATTCCTGATATTCGTTAGAAAGCTCTTTTCGATACGAACCCAACGGTTCCGGTTTTAGGAGAATCCGACGGTCGGATCTCCCGTAATATCCGTTTGAAATAAATGGTCGAAATTCACGAACTGCCGCGGCGCGTTCTATTCAGGCCATTATATTATATATATAATATATATAATATATATTTCGTCGATTTTTATTTAAAACGAATTTTATAAATAGTTTTAATTTCGTTTCAAAAACAATTTCAACTTCCATTTCAATTCAAATCAAAATTGAATTTTTCCTTATAAATTCGTTCTAAAATTCATTTCTATTCAATTCAAATTTCAATTCAATTTGAATTCATTTCAATTCGTTTTCAATTCACTTCGAATTCGTTTTCAATTCAATTCAATTTCCAAGTCGTTTGCTATTCGATTCAATTCAAATTGGTTTTCTATTCGATTCAATTCAAATTGGTTTTCTATTCGATTCAAATTCGTTATATATTCAATTGAAATCAAATTCGTTTTATATTCAGTTCATTTCGAAATCGTTTTATATTCAATTCATTTCGAAATTGTTTTCAATTCAATTCATTTCGAAATCGTTTTCAATTCAATTCATTTCGAAATGAATAAAATCGATATAAATATCGTTCACGTCAAAATGGCGTCAATCTAATCAACACGGCTTCATATATTCCTTTATTTTATTCAACAAATGAATATTTATTTTTGTCAACACACGACTAATCTCAACGAATGAGTACTGTCCACGTGTGACTATTTTTGTTAAATTATTTCGTTCAACACATGACTAATCTCAACGGATGAGTACAGTCAACACATGAACCTTTATTTTATAGTGATAAAGATATAAAATTTATTATTAAAATATTTCGTTCAACACATGACTAATCTCAACGAATGAGTACAGTCAACACATGAACCTTTACTTTATAGTGATAAAGATATAAATTTGATTGTTAAAATATTACGTTCAACACATGACTAATCTCAACGGATGAGTACAGTCAACACATGAACCTTTACTTTATAGTATTCTTTATCTTCTAAATTGGAATGAGGCCCAATCAATTACCATATAGCGTTAACTATATGGGTTTCCATACAACACATGTATATAATAGCATTGAAAAATAATCAACCATCAATCAAAGTGCACTACACTGTATAAGCATCAAATATAGATATCTAACGCTTATAACAGCCTGTCAATCAATCGATCGACATATTCAATCAATCAGGATGAGTGAACTTCAAATTTCATCCCAACACCCGTGTGGGGTTTCAAATCAAAAAACACAGATTTTATTTGTGCAGTTGGGCGATGTGTAAAATTTATCGACCCGATCAATATCAGTCAAATCAGTGTATATAAACAAATCGGTCGATTTGTTTATAGATATTTATTTATTCACATTCACGCTAAAAATTATATTTTTAACGACAAAACATTTTATTTTAACACATGAATTTCTATTCAGTTCATTTACAAAATAAAAATGATATTTTTATTTTTCTAACTTATTTTTAGAAAATTTCGGCGGCATAACGGCACGATACTAGAAACGGAACAAGGCCTAGCCTTATCCCCAGTCTAGTGAAGGCCCACGCCATTCACATATCAATCAAATTTACCAAACAACCAAATTCAAATCAAATCATCTAACTAATTTATGCAACCAAACAAACAAGTCCATGGTCTGTGGACGATTGTGTCGGGTGCTACTAAGCACCGTCTGCATCCTAGTATATATATATATATAACTAGAAAAAGAAATTGAAAGGTGAGAAATTCTCACCAAAGCTATCCAATCATCTCGACACTTCATTTATAGAAATCTTCGTCGTTCTCGCCTTTTTGTCATCTTCGTTGCCCGTAGCCACTACATATGTAAAAATCGAATTTTTACTTTGCTATTCAATATATAAAAATCGAATTTTTACTTTGCTATTCAATATATAAAAATCGAATTTTTACTTCGCTATTCTATAGATAAAAATTCTATTTTTATCACGCTATTTTTCATATAAAGATTTCGCCTTTCAAATATAAAGATTTATATTTCTCTCGAAGTAAAAATCATATTTTTACTTCACTACTCATATCAAAATATCGTCTTTTCATATTTAAAAATATCGTCTTTTCATATTTAAAAATCACATTTTTATTTTGCTACCTATATAAAGATGATATTTTTAATATTCCTATCATGTAAAAATTATATTTTTAATTCTCTACATAAATAAAAATCATATTTTTACATCATTCATATAGTAAAGACTATATTTTTAATACTTTAAAAATATAAAAATCATATTTTTAACTTCTCTATATAATAAAAATTATATTTTTACCTTTCATGCTTATATAAAAATTATATTTTTACAACGCCCACCTCATAATAAAAATCCCTTCTTTTCTATGAACAAAATCCTATTTTTGATTATGTAAAAATCGAACCTTTCACTCATATATTGTATTCAATAAAAATCGGATTCTTATTATTAAATAGCATAAAAAGAGTAGCAAGAAAACACACCTTCCTTTCTTTACCAAAAATTGATTTTTCTGATGTAGGAGGGCCCCACGGTGGAGATAGCGGCTGGGGATGGTGGCTGCGAGGTGTTGGAGCTAGGGGGAGGTCGCGGTTGGGTAGGGGAAAAGCGGTGGGGTCAGGGTGGGCTGGGCGGCGGGTTCCTGCTCGAGACGGAGGGGCGCGAGGGGTTCAAAACAGCGGAGGAGGGTGCGATGGGGAGAGGGGGAGGATCGGAGGGTGGCGGCTGCTCCGACGAGGGGGTAGGCAGGGCGGTGGTCGGCGTTGGTGGTGGAACGTCGAAGTCTGGGCGGCGCGATTAATTAGGGCGTAGTTTTTTTTTGGTTTCTTTTTGTTTTGAAATGAACGGGGGGGGGGGGGGGGTCGGCTGATAAAAGGAGAAGATTATATTTTTTAATTATTTAATTTATATTCTCATAAAGTAACCTTTTCTATCGACTTCAGAATCGAACCCACCGCCTGTCGTCCATAGCGTTTTACCCCCATTCCGAACACAATGGGATATGTATCGTAGGTTGATTCGGACGTTACGATCAGTTTCCGTTGAATTTACATTTAAATTTCTATATTGAATTTTAAACGCGCATTTCAATTTACCGGGGTCACATACGAACTCTATAAATTACAGAAAAATATTTTCTAGCTTCGTATTGACGATACGGTCCTAACAAAACTAGTTTCGTCGAATTCTGAGACCGTTGGAAAAATGGCCATTTTCCAGTCGATTAAAATCAACTGAAACTGGTCAAACGCGTTTTCCTTTGCTACGCTCACATATTGATTCGAAAAATTATGAAAATTGGAATCTAGCAATAATCTGACATCACGGATCCAACAAAACTGGTTTCGTCGAAATCCGAGGTCGTTTGCAAAATTTCCATTTTTAAGGGCCTGAATTCCATAGCGACTATTCAGAATTTTCAACTGGACCTATCTTTTGATTCCCGCTATGAAATTTTGATTTTTCGGATTCGTTGGAAAGATATTATCAATTAGATCCTAATGCTTTTGGTTTCACTAAAATCCGGATTGTTTTGCACCCGGTACATTCAATAGAAGTTTGAAATCGAATTATCGAACTACCGCGCCATTTTCAATTCTATTTATAATTATATATAAATATTTATATTCTAACGACGACGTATATAATATATACGTTCTAATTATATTCAAAATATTTTTATCGTCGATATTATTTAAAATAATCTATTTTAAATATTCAAAATTCGCTAAAACTGCCAAAATAAAAAATTTAAACTGGCTCAGAATTTCCGGGTTATTACAATCTCCCCCACTTAAAACTTTTCGTCCCCGAAAAGGAACAAAGTCGAAAGTGGTTTGATTAATCAACTCTACGTTCGATTTGGCTTCCATTCTCTAACTTTTCAGTTTCTGAGAATTTTCAAATTTTCAAAAATTTGGCTAACACCCTAAATTTTCGAAAAATTTCGCCATAACCTCCCCTGCACCGGGAGCCACGGGAAAATCCCGAAATTGCCATATAGGCCTTCTGATCTCAAAAAGAAAAAGAAAAAGCCAAGCGGCTAGCCAATAGGCTCATAAAATCATCATCACCCAAACAAAACAGTAAATTATGTAGTAAACATGTACCTATTTGTCGGGCAAACAAATTTTATTCTTCGGCTCTAGCCTCCTTGCTATGACCTGTTCAATGTAAGTATATGTATATGCAAGCAAATGCGACTAATTTTCAATACAGTTCAATATTTGATGCTATTAGGCATAATGGTTCAAAATTATCCAACAAATAAACAAACAACACAAACATCAATCAATTAGTGAATTAGAGTTTCAAATTCATAATTTTGATATACATACAAAAATCATGTTTTTGATGCCAATTCACAACAATGTGTTCTAGCTATATTAGTTTTGGTTCTCACACCAGTCTAATGGAAATATATAGATATCACACCTTCGAAACACGAACACAAATTCTGATGATGATCGATCAATCATCAGAATCATCTCCGGGTGTCTAGAATGTGATTCTATATCTATCTAATATATTGAAACTTCGAATATACGTTCATGACGCGTATATGCAAAATCTTTATATACTAGATTGTCCATATCAATATAAATAAATTATTCAAATACGTATAAAACGATTTAAATTTTCAAAACAAAATTGTTTTCTTTTGAAAAATATACTCTTCACACTCGTTCTAGTATACTACTGATCCTATCTCTAACGAGCCATTCTAATTGGATATTACTAATCCAATATCTGATGAATTCTTTCGTATGGTTCTAATGTGTCTTGTTCTCGAGCTCTGTAAACCAAAGCTCTAATACAAAATGTGAGAACCCGTAACTTCCCCGTGAAGGAAAGAGCGGATACTTTGAGAACAACACACAAATGAACGCAGACGGAAGAACATTTCATTGCTATTACAACAATTCCATCAGATACAAGAATATACAGAGTATGAATGAATAAATTACATTCGACAAATATCAGAGATTACAATAAATTACATAGCAGCGGAAAATAATACAAAGCACAACTGAAGGTGATATACGGATACAGAGCTTTCCGGATATCATTCCAGCTGTAAACCAGGATCCTGTGAATATAAATCTGCAAAACCAAAACTACTAGCTGCCCGTGCGGAAAATAGGGGCACCCAGAGTTTAGGTTAAAACAATAAACTCCAGGTCAGTCATGTGACTGGTGTGAGAACTAAAACAGTTATTTAAAGCTTTACTTTAAAAGAGAGTAATTCAAGGGACCACGCCGTATAACACGGAACGGGTTTCCTCCCAAGAATACCAGTGCATAGAATAAACAGCGCAATGCTTTTTCGAAAAAATGAAGCTATTATAAGACCCAGGTCCCATCACACAATGCAACGCAAGCCGGAGGATAGGGTTTTCCCTTATAATAGCCAAACATGTTTGGTACGTTTAAAAACAAATCATTTGATACTATAATAAGTGTATAGTGTCAAAACAATTTCAATCATAAGTATAAATCATAGACGGCATAGCATCCCATGCTACTATGTCGCCATACTAGTTCTACAATTAAAACCGAAATGCACATATTGGAAATTGGATTTCCGTCATGAGTCAAGGCAAGGGGCAAGCTCCTCTCCGCGTTCGAGACACTCTAGCAAATGCCTCCGGGTTATGCACTCTGGGCAACCTCGGATGCGGCTGGGCCGGTCCTCACTTACGTTAGAGGATTAATTATGCCTGAACACACGTTTCCGGGTTATTACAACTGAAGTCAATCAAGTTGGGGTATAATTACCTCTCAGACCTTAACTGAACAACATTTCTAACTTCGAAATAAACAAAGTTCAAACTTTAACTCTTAAAACCACTTACTTACGTAACTCTCGGATTCTATTTACGAATCCACTTCCTTTACGGAAGTCATTTGATTATAACAATGGTGTTATAATTCCTGCATCCGAAATATAATAACTTTAATATGACTTTTTATTTTTAGCTCGAATAAATACACGAACAACTAATTTATCAACTCCTATTCGGTTAACTATAATCTATAACCCTTATTCTATTAACTCTTACTGGATTAACTCTTATTTGGATAACTCGGTTTGATTAACTCATCTTGATTAACTCAACTCGACCAACTTACTTGATCAGCTCAACTTGACTAACTTAACTTAATTAACTCGAGTTATTTAACTCAACTTATTTAACTTATTTTGACTAACTATTATCGAATAACTAATATTCGATTAACTTATATTCGACTAACTATGTCTGTTTTTAACTTCATTTGAATAGCTAACATTTGATTTAACTTCATTCGCTTGACTCTAGATCGCAGCGATCACAATGGTTACGCCTGATTCCCTCAGGAAACATCCGACCACCTTAGGCTATCTGCAGCCCTGCGAATTTCGCTAGCAGTCGTGCTAAATGGCAATTCCTTTGGATTAACACTTATTCGAATAACTTATATTCGATTTACTCTATTCGATTAACTTAACTCAAATAACTAATATTCGATAAACTCTTTCTTGAGTAACTCTTATTTGATTACTATATTTGAATAACTCTAGTTTGATTTGACTCAAATCGATTAACTTTAACTGTTTAACTCTAATCGATTAAATCTAACTGTTTAACTCTAATTGGTTTATTCTAACTGATTTACTCTAACCTTCTAACTGATTAACTATAACTGATTAACTCTAACTGTTTACCTTAATAGTTTAACTCCAACTGGTTAACTATAACTGTTTAATTCTAACAGATTAACTCTATCAATTTATTCTATTGGATTAACTCCTTTTTCGAATAAGCTGATATCCGATAACTTTACCTTGAATAACTCTTGTTCGATAAATTCTCTTTCGAATGACTCTATTTGGTTACTTTACTCGAGTAACCCATATTCGATAACTCCTTTTGATCAGCTCTACGTCCTTATTCAGTTTCAAATATCGATGTTGAAATCGATTCTCGTTGCGCTATATAAGTCCTGACTTATATATGTCCTATTTATCCATTGATAAATATTTACTTAATTTATAAATATCATTTATAAATTAATATGCTCCATCCACCTGTTCACTTCTTTATATATATATATATAAGTTCACACTTATATATATATATTTATTTATCAAAAGATAAATGATCCCTTTATAATCTATTTGATTTTAAACAAATATTTCCTTTGTAATCTATTTGTTTTCCAAACAAACATTTCCTTTTTATTCTATTTGCAAATAGTTTGCAAATATCTCCTTTTCACATTTTACTTTGATTTTATACTAATTCCATTTCTAAATATCTCTTGTTTATTTAACAATATAAATAATCCCTTTTAATTCTATTTATTTCATAAGTAAATATCTCCTTTTCAATTCTAATTATACATGTTTCCTTTTCAATTCTTGTTTCCGCAAATATTTTCTTTTATATTTGTTTCCACAAATATTTTCCTTTCCTAAATTTCTTGGACTTCTATAATTATTTTCTTTATGAAACTCTTTTCTTTCCATATATAAAATCCATAGATTTTATATAAATAATTTATTTTCAAAATATACTTTGAAAATCTCCTTTTCACTTCCTGGTATCACTTATGATATAAAAATACCAAATCAAAAAGTTCGATCATCATCCAAACACACAGGGTCAACAATAGATGATATAACACATCATATATCAGAATATATGAAAAACGGTAAAATAAATGTTGAGGAATCCAGTTGGATCCCTCCGACCTGTTTCCCTGCATCCACAGATGTTACACAATATAATTCACATCAATTTCATTTCAATATGAGGTATTCTGATAAACAGAATCAACATCGGTTAACGATATATATAACTATATCGGTATTTTCAACCAACTGACTAGCAGTTCAACCAAACAATCAACACTCAGCAATTCAACCAATATTTATCAGTTCTAAAAATACTTTATAAAAATATAAAGTGTTCAGAGTTAGTGAGATTTACTCACATTGGACGGTTTATCGTTGAATAACGATAGTCGGTCATTGATTTGGTTCAGATGTTAAATTTCACCATAAATCCAAACGAGCTCCAATCCACTTGTTCAGTTCCATTGCGTAGTGCTCGTCCATACGATTCCAACGGATCCTGTTTCGTTAAATTTCGTTAATATATGCAAAAGTTATGCTATTTACAATATTTACCTAATTTAAATGAATATATATTTAATTAAATTAATTAAATTATTTTTATCTTAATTAATTTCTAATTGCGTTATTAGCCAAATTACCTTCCCTGCCCTTCTAAAAAATCCTACTTTCCCCTCTCTAGCCATATCCAATTTTTTTTTTAAATTGAAAAACCATTTTAATATTAATTTAATTTAATTTTCAAATAAAATATTTAAAAATATTCATTTAATTATAACTTAAAAATTTTAACCCGGATCAAAAATCTGCTTCCACTCATTTTAAAGTATTTTTCGATAAGAATCCAACGGTGCTTGTTTCGTGGAAATCCGACTTGTTTTGAAAAAGTTATAAGCTTTTAAAGTTTATGGTTAAAAATCACGAAAATGCCCGTGGTCTGTTTTAAATTCAAATTAGATTTTAAATTTAAATTTAAATTAATCATCCCATCCGTCGGATCAGTTAGTGATAGCCAGGGAGAGCAGGAAACTATATTTTCCAAACTCAAGCCTTAGACACTATCCTCTCTGTCACCCTTAGAATGTTCTGATATTTATTTTTACAAATTCTATTTTAATTATAATATATATATATATTACAAAAATAAATAAATAAATAAATAAATATTATTTAAAAACTTACCTCGTGAAGCCCAAGCCTCTGCCTAAGAGTCCCTAGCTCCCCGTCTTGCCCTCCTTTCTCCCTTCCTTCCTTTTCCCTATTTTCTATTATTTTATTATTATTTTTGCCATTGCCAAAGCTTGAAAGAGGAGGAGGAGGAGTGAGTTTAAAATGAGGGGGGGGGTCTATTTATAGCCGAAGGAGTCACATGGATTGCTGAGGTGGCGCGAATCTAACGGTCGAAAATGGATGGCTAGGAATAATCCTTAAATTAATTAAATTATAAATAAATTTAATAATTTATGAATAGTAAAGTGTGTTTTCTCAACCCTATTCGGACGTTAATTTGACTTACTTATTGATACCTTATCCAAAATCTTTTTCAACCATGTTGTTCAATTTTTCTTGCTCTTCAATACTATATAAAAATATATCAATTTTGAATTTGTTTGAACTTTCAAATAATTTAAATTCAAATTCAAAATAGTGTTTTGTGTTAGTTTCAACACCTTCCGGTCTCATGTTGGAGTATCAAACGATAACGGTTTTCAGAAATTCTTCCACCATCTGGTCCGGTTTTTAACGTACTTCAATCCTATGTATTCAAATCAAAAATCGGAGTTCGTTTAGATTTTCAAATAATTTATTTAAATTTTGTTTCCTTAATAACTTTCTATATCCGTTATAGGATTTTCCCAGATTTCATATATAGCTAATATCCTATGTTTAGAATTTTCCTGGATAGGTCTCATGTTCCATTTTTGCCGTTAGCATTAGCAAATTCCAATTACCGTCAAAATTTAGTTCAAATTTTGGCCTTTTATTTTTTTCTTTTCCACATACGGATGCCATTTTTGACGTAACTTTGTTGGTTACCTAATTTCATCATTTCGGATTTAATGAAACTGATTTCATCGAAATCCGAGTTCGTTAGCAACTACTTCCTTTGTAAACGTACTATTTTTAATTAAAAATTTATCCTTTTATACTGCCAGTTCACATTATATTGCAGATCCACTAAATTTCTACCATTTCGGAATAACATAAAATATTCAAAATTATTGAAATTAAACCATTTAAACTTCCAAAACAATAAAAAAACATTTTTAAATAATAACTAAATGGTCAAAAAATCTGGGCCGTTACAGTGACAGAAGCAAGTACGATTAAAACAAGAGCTCTGTTCCTATTAGACATCGGTTAAGAAAATAATTCCCTAAGTATCAACCCCAAAGACCGAAATCAATATCAGACTGACACCCAGTGAATTACTCCCATTAAACAATGCTAGACTGGAAATCTACTTTACACTTCGATTAAAAACCCTTAACCTTATCAGAAATATTCAGATACTTACAGACTACTGGTACAGATCAGAATACCAAATGATTCTTAGGAAACTAAGCATGATAAAAACCCAAAATGTATGCGTCATAATCAACTTAACGCCCAACACAGATACCCTAAAACCCCAACTTATCACAAATAGTTGAGTCATAACCCTTATGGGTCTGAGTCTACAGCAGGATCAAAAACAAGACTAGTATTAAAGTGCAGAGTATCAATTACAGAATTAAAATGCCAGAATCAGAAAGAGTTTTAACTCAAAAATCAGATAAGGAAATTAAACCTTCTACAGAAAGTTTTCCTATTTCTATCCTATCCACCAGCCTCGAGGGTATTCGCCTGGCCTCCAGAAGTAGGACCCGTCCTCTGCCCTTGCCCTCGTTTCTTCAGGCAGTCCCTAGTGAAGTGTCCCATCGCACCATAGTTAAAGCAGGTGTCCGTCCTCTTTCTGCAATCCTTGTTCAGATGGGTCGAGCTTCCACAAGTAAAGCACTTCTTCTCCTTCTTGTCTTCAGACTTCTCATCCTTCTTTTGTGTTTCCTTTTTGGGCCCTGCCTTTTTGTTCTGTGGTCGTTCAAGCTTTTCTTCTTTCTTCTCACTTTTGGTTTCCTCTTCATGCATCAATTCCATGTCAACTAATTTCTCGAAGGTAGCCCCCATAGGAATGTGGGACATTGCAAATCCGTGTAGCGGCTCGTTCAAACCTTTAGCAAATCTTAGTGCCTTCTTATGCGGTGTATTTACCAAATCTAAGTCGAATTTCGCCAACTGATTAAACTTGTTGACGTACTCTCTCACTGATAAATTCCCCTGCTTCAACGCCAAGAACCTCTCTACGTATAGAATCTCTTCCGCTCGTGAGAGAAATTTCATCTCGAACCTATGCCTGAAATCCATCCATGTCTCTACCGGACGCTCTCCATTTGTGACCTCCCACCAAAAAGAAGCTTCGTCCTTAAACAACCATACCGCCAACTGTATCTTCTGCCTATCGTCCACCTCGAAGATAACGAACAAATCCTCAGTTTCTTTGAGCCAGTTCCTTGCCTCCACGAAGGATTCAGTTCCATTAAAATTCTTCCCACCCATGGCTCGAAAGTCTCTACATATCTTCGGGAAAGTATTCATGCGCGGAGGAGGAGGAACCGCTGCAGCTGGTGGAGGAGGGACGTCTGCTGGGCCTGCATCATTAGCCCTAGCTTCTAGGTACCTCCTGAACCAGCCAGGTATCGGTACGCCCTCCGGAAGGTTAAGATCCCCAGACATGCTGAAACGAAAGAAAAGGAAAGATTCAAAACAAAGGATAGAAAGATAGGCATATGGCTTTGGGGATTATGTTTTTCAAAATAAACTCTACTTTTGAAAATACTTCCTTTTTAAACCTTTTTGAAAATAGTTTTCAAATCTTTTTTATCAAATCTGGTAACCTTCAGCACTGATACCAAGTGTAACACCCCACCTCCGTTAAGGTCACTCACAAAGGGAATGCCTTAACTTTGATGAAGCGTTTTAGTAGACAGAGCAGAATATTACAAGACAGATAAGTAGTACTTGAAAAATTATAACTTTATAACAGCAGAAGCAGAAATATGTTTGGTTACATCTTTCTAAATCACAATACCAAAACTCAAGTACACAATTATCAGTCTTATACAAAATCCTTTAGAATGTAAAGTTTCAAAGCCATAATCCCCAACATAAACTGCCAAGAAAAGATAGAGTCAAAGCCAAGCAATACTCCAAGCACTTCAAGCAGAGAGAATCAGAATTAAGCTCCTAGGTTTCCACCCTGAGCACCCGGGGGAGAACGGAAAGAAAAGGGGCGAAAACAAACAAGGTCAGACATAAAGTCTGGCGAGTCCAGTGACTTCCAGCATATAAACAGATAATATTATCATGACATGTAAATAAAGCTGGATGAGAGATTACGTCAACAGAAATAACAGATATACTTTAAGTTAACAGAAGAAACAGAATGATGTAAACCAAGTTATCTTCCTTACTTACATCTTACTTCTCTGCACTAATACTAGTATAACAGGGTTAGGTGTTACCCTAATGTCCAAACTGAAACAGAATCGAAACAGATTAATCTATACAGAAACAGAATGCTAGTAATAGGCCTTCACCACCCCAACAGGCAGAAGGTATAGAAGTAGAATACTAATAATGGGCCTTTACCACCCCAACAGACGGAAGGTACGGAAACAGAATACTAATAATGGGCCTTTACCACCCAACTAATGGGCCTTTACCACCCCCAACAGACAGAAGGTACGGAAACAGAATCGGAAACGGAATCAGAGACGGAAACAGAATAATCGTAACGGAAACAGAATGTTAGAATTAGGTGTACACTAGTAATGTGTCTTTACCACCCTAACAGACGGTACCATGCAGAAACAGACAGGTGTTACCACCCAATAGAATCAGACGGTACCAACAGAAACAGACAAAACTAAGTGTACCCTAAGTCCTACCCCAAGCGATCGGCTCCCTAATACATAAATACCCTGTGTCGGCCCCACAATAGAGTGTATCACTCCCTAAAGTGGCAACCTATTGGCACGAACCTATTTACATATGTCACGATGTCTTACATCCTCAGAGCAGACCGGATCCATGCACGCACATGACTCGGTTGGAATGCACCATCAACACCCCTCGCCATTATCAGAATGAACCGCTTATAATTAGTTCAGTAAGCATGCCCGGACCCCTACATAGCGTGGGGTCAAAGTTTTTGATACCAGAAAGGGTTACTGACTAATATGGGTCCCAAACAACATATGACACAAGTATTTCCCCTCCTAACCTTGTGTCTCCAGGCTAACATATTTTATATTAACTTGTTTACAAGTTTCAGACATACAGAGCTCAGATTTACTAGTTCACAGATCAGACAATCAAGTTAACAAGTTTTCAGACTAACGGATCAGATGTATAGTCTTAACAGACTTATAGATTGTCTAACTTTGTATTGGGCCTACAGATTCACGAAATGGGTTTGCTAAATTCATCAGTCCAGTTGGTTTAACCCTATCCACCCAACACGTTTTATACATCATATTTATCTCAGATTTGCATTACTTAAATATTAATGCACAGACCTCTCACATTAGGTCGGTAGCTTGTGGCCGCTGGATATGCCGGGCGGTTCCGAGAAGACTTCTGCCACAAGCCAGACCTAACCTCGTGTCTAAGCATATTTTAGTTATGCCTACGACCTCTCACATTAGACTAACAGTTTTCGATCGCTGGTTAAGCCGGTTGGTTCCGGGCAGGCTTCTATCGCAAACGGAGTCTAACCTCGTGTCATAGCCAATTTATTCCAATACAGATTATACAGATATCAGACTAATTATGTCCATTTAACAGATTAAACTTCTTTACAGGTTACAGCAGATTAATCAAATTTCCATGTTTTACTCAATCTTAGATCGAGTCTACGGATTTTCATACCCAAATTACAATTATTCAGCTTTCAACAGATTAAGCAATTCAACAGATAACAGATCTAGCAGATTTGACGATTCAACAGATTTAGCAGATTAGGCAATTCAATAGATTAAACAATTCTAAAATTCTATTTACATATCTTGCCTAATCGTAAATTAAGCCAAAACTTACATGCCTAAATCAGGGCCATATTTCATAATACAACATATGCCCAAATTTTTAGTTAAACTTTGCATAGTACAGAATATTCTCTAAAAGCCCCAAATTTTGATATAAAATATGAATTATGCCAAATTATAGCCTTTAATGCCAATACCCAAAAATCCATTTTTAGGCGCATTCACATTAATAGTTATCCTATTTTAATATAGGTCTTTATGCCTAAGTCACATATTCCTTTTTCAAGACATGAATCGTTATATAAAAATATGCCCAAGAATCTAGATCTTTAAATTATTACATCTCAAAATCAGATCTTAATTTTAAACATGCGTTATGTCCCCAAGTTTCAAGTCATATGTTAACATACAATGGTTCCTCTTCTACCAAATCACAGAGCATGCACAAATCTAGATCTAATCTACAACATATGTCCCTTTTCTCAAATCAGTCACAGATCAGTCATGTCCAATTATGCATTATTCCTTATTGGTCCCAAAATTTAGCGTTCGTGCGTTAATCTCTTATGAGATTCGGCGCAGGCTCATAGTAACCTGGCTATAGAACAGAAAGAAGAAAGAGAATAGTCACAGAAAATTAGATCTACCAGATAAGAATATGCATAACCTCAGATTCAGATTTATAACCAAGTCAATATCATAATTAAAGTTCATATCTGAAAATAACCGTACTCGCAAAAGGAATGATTCTTGTATTCTAAAATCTGTATTCTAAAACTGAAATGCTCGCCTTTGATGTAGACTAATCGTTTTAGATTTGATTCTGTTTTAATTCTATTCAGATTGGAAGAAGATGCATTAATCCTAGTTTTGATTCCAGCAGAGTAGTGATGCCATTTTTATTTTTAATTAGAATAGAGGCAGTGTATAGGCAGAATGAAATTGTGTGGAGAGAAATCTAGGTTGGGGGTGTTTAAATAGCATAGGGGTCACGAATCTGGTCAGAACGGGCGTCCAAATACAGAAAAATGCATCTGTCCATGGATCTGGAAATAGGGGGGAGTTCGACCCTAAGGTCGACCCTAGTGTCGACCTGTTTACACAGATCGACCCCCAGGTCGACCCTAGTGTCGACTTAGGTCCTGGGTGGGAATTTTTCCGCACAGCCCGGGTGTCCGTTTTGAAGTTTGAAATCTGAATTTTTGAATTTCGGGCTGGTTTTTATTGAAACTTCTAAAGGCCATATCTTCTTCATATGGAGTCCGATTTACGCAAACTTTTGACTCTATTCCAAGCAGAATTTCGAGACGAACGCAATGGCGTAACCCGTTTCCCTTAATTATTCTGTTACAATTTAATTATTCTCTGGTTTGTCATTCTTATGTTCACAGAAAATACGGGGCGTTACAATAATTCTAGTTCATAACTTGTTCATTTCGATAAAAATATATTTTTATCTTTTCAAATATGGAATTTTTCATCTCAATTCTTTCCAAATCATTTATCATGATTTTACACAAAATATTGATATTTTTAATAATTTTATCAGGGCCAGTACGGTCGATTTCCATAAACGATCATCGAACTGCGCTTACAATGACCTTTTCCAAATTTGATTTGGACACAATTCCAAATCCAACCGTTAGATTTCAAATGTCTAATATTCGTTAGAAAGCTCTTTTCGATACGAATCCAACGATTCTAGTTTTAGGAGAATCCGATGGTCGGATCTCCCGTAATGCCCGTTCGAAGTCAATGGTCGAAATTCGCGAACTGCCGCGGCGCGGCGCATTCTATTCAGGACATTATATATATAAAATATATATATATACATATATTTCGTCGATTTCCATTCAAATCATATTTTATAAATCGTTTTAAATTCGTTTTCAAAATGATTTCAACTTCATATTCAATTTTAAATCAAAACTGAATATTTCATATCATCGATATATAAATGATAGTATTTTCAAAACATTAGATTTTGAAATCACTTCCTTTTCGATATTCATTATAAAAATGAATAAAATCGATATAAATATCGTTCACATAAAAATGGCGTTAATCTAATCAAAACGGCTTTATATATTTAAATATTTTCGTGTCCATCCCAAATCGAACATCAAAATTAGATTTTGATCTTTTACTGAATATTATTTTAAAATATTCATTATTTTAAAATATTCTTTATTTTAAAATATTCTTTATTTTAAAATATTCATTCTTCCTGAACTGGAATCATATACAGTCAACTACCACATAATTTGATTTATTTGGATTTCATACAACACATGTATATAACAGCCACGATAAACAATCAACCATCATCCAAAGTGCATTCTACACTGCATAAGCATTAAATATTAATATTCAACGCTTACACAGCATGTCAACCTATCGATTGACATACAACTAATTATAGGGACTAGTGTATGTCCAATATCATCTAATACCCTTGTGAGGTTTCAATCAACAAATAATGAATTTTATTTGTGCAGTTGGGCGATGTGTAAAATTTATCGTCCCAATCAATATCAGTCAAATGTGTGTACATAAACAAATCATCCGATTTGTTTATGAATATTTATTTATTTTATTCATATACACGTTAAAAATTATATTTTTAACTATAAAATATTTTATTCCATTCCATATACACAATCAATTTTCACAACACATACAATCAAACAAGTCGTTCATGGTTTGTGGACGACGGAGAACAGTTCATATATGTAGTTATAGAGTAAATAGCTGTACAGAAATAATTTTAGTGAGAAAGAGTTCTCACCTTGGGGAGCCACTCCGCCATTCTTTAAAGGACGGTTTCGATTTATTTCCAATGCATAGCGCTCCACACCGTGCTTCCAACGCAGTCTGTTTCACGCATTTGTATCAAAAATCAGATTTTTAACAACGCTACTAAATATATAAAAACCATATTTTTACAACGCTTCTTTCTATATAAAAATTATATTTTTATATCTCTACTTCTTATATAAAGATCGAATTTTTATTTTGCCACATATAAAAAGTTCTAATTTTTTCTTCACTTTCACATGATAAAAATCTACACTTTTCATTGTTAAAAATATAATCTTTATCGCTTTAAAAATCGAATCTTTATCACTTTAAAAATCATGCCTTTATCACTTTAAAATTCATAACTTTATCATTGCCATTCATACATAAAAATCATAACTTTTTATATTATAAAAATCATAGCTTCCTATATTATAAAAATCTAATTTTTATACCGCTATATAATATATAAAAACTAATTTTTACCCACGGTTATTATAATTTAAAACTGAAAATAAAATAGAATAAATGTATATAAATAAAAACTCACTTCTTTTTCAGATCTAGGGGTTGGACGAAGGGATGGACGTCACTGGTGGTTGGCAGGTGGTGCGGTAGGCCGTGGTGGGTCCTGGGTAGCGGGTCTCCGAGCTGATTTGGGTTGGAGAAGGGGTTATTGAAGAGAGGGGAAGCGGCAAGTGGTTGGTGGCGGCTCAGGGAGGTCCGACGGTGCAAGGTGGAGATGGGGAGGGCGGTGGCGGCGGGCGCGACGGGGAGGGGTGGGCGGCTGGGCGAGATCGAGGGGGGATGAGCGCAGGTTTCTTCTTTTTTTTATTTGGGTGCGTTGTCTGAATGAGGAGAGAGGAAAGGAGAGATTATATAATAAATACATATATATATATTTTATTTTATTTATTTTCTCTAAAAAGTTACTTTTTAATTCGAACTCTAAATCGAACCCAACGACTGTCGCCCTAGCTAATTACCCCCATTTTGAATACAACGGGACATGTTTCGTAAGTCAATTCGACTGTTACGATCAGTTTTCGCTAAAATCAAAATATAAATCTATATACTGAATTTGAACGCACATTTCAATTTACCGGGGCCATATACGGACCCCAAAAATTCCAAAAATAAATAAATCTGGCTATCTTTAGACGATACGGTCCTAACAAAACTAATTTCATCGAATTTGGAGACCATTTGAAAAATGGCCATTTTCTGGTCGATCCAAATTGATTGAAACTGTCAAAACACATTTTACTTCGCCACGCTCACATATTAATTCCAAAAATTATGAATTTTGGAAGCTATCAATAATTTGACATCCCGGATCCAACAAAAGTGGTTTCATCGAAAATGGAGATCGTTTGCAAAATCTCCATTTTTAAGGGTTATATTTCTATAGCGACTATTCTGAATTTTCAACTGGACATAACTTTTTATTCCCGCTATGAAATTTGGATTTTTCGGATTCGTTGGAAAAATATTTTCGATTAGATTCTAATATTTTTATTTCCGCTAAAATCTGATTTATTTTGAATCCTGTACATTCATTTGAAATCGAAATTTTAAACTACCGCACCATTTCCAATTCCTTTCATATTTAAAATAAATATTTATATTCCAATTTCGATTTATATAAATATATACGTTCTAATGCTGTTCAAAATAAATTTCTAGTTGTTATTATTTAAATAATTCATTCTAAATATTCAAAATTCATCAAAATTGCCAAAATAAAAATTTTAAATTGGTTCTAATTTTCCGGGTTGTTACAATCTCCCCACTTAAATCTTTTCGTCCTCAAAAAGGAACGGAGCTGAAAGTTGTTTAACTAATCAACTCAACTTTCATTCTGGCATTCATTCTTTAACTTTTCAGTTTCTAAGAATTTTCCAATTCTTCAAAAATTTGGCTAACACCCTAAATTTTCGAAAAATTTCGCCATAACCTCCTTTGTACGGGGAGGGGTTTGGAAATTTATTGGGCCATATTAGGCACCCAGTAAATCCTAAAAAACATACACATATTTATAGTGATATATTCCGATGTCCACAGGGGAGTGTGTATAGATTATAACTCCAGAGAATAAATTCTCGTCACCCTATAAATAGTCTTTGTGCCTTAATGAATAGAGAGACGTGATTATAGTCAACTCCAGACCCGTGTGGGGTTTTGATTAATCTGGCAATTTACCGTTACATTTTATATAGTCCATATAAGCCTTCGGTTCAACCTGAAATATAGTCGTCCACATACAAGCCTCTCGCTTGTATGGTAAATCTTCAACCTCATCACATAAGCTCCAAATGCTTATGTGGTATATGACAGAGTATGCTATCTTCACGCAGTATGCCATGTAGTGTAGTTCAAAATTAATTGTTACTATCCTATGGAGACGTTTATAATCTCACACAGAATAACCAGCACTCCGCATCCAATGGTATTCACAGGAGTTTATATAATAATAAAATTACACAGCCAACTCATTAAGGCTTACCTATTTGTTAGGAACGCAATTAAATTTTTTACTCAACGGTAAATCCATAACCTGTTTAACAAATATATATATACGCATTTATTTATATACATAAATGAATCCAATCAATTTTCAATTTAATTTCACCATTAAATTTTATTTGGCTTTACTGTTCAAATTTTTTTAATTAAACCAATAATTACCTAATACAATCATCAACAAATTAGTGGATTAATGTTTCAGACACATAACTTTGATACGTATACAGAAAATCATGTTCTTGATGCCAATTCACAACAATAAACCCTATCTAGTTTTGGTTCTCACACTAGTCAATTGGAAATATATAGAAATCTCACTTTTGAAACCTGAACATAAATATTGGTGATGGAGCTCCATTATCAAAATCATCTCCGAGTGATTAGAGTATGATTCTATATCTATTCAGTATATTAAAACTTCGAATATACGTTTGCAAGGCGTATATGCAAAATCTTTATATATTGGATTAACCAAATTCAATACAAATAAATATTCAAGTACGTACAAGGTTTAAATTTTCAAAATGAAACTTGTTTTCACTTTTTATTTTAAAACAACACTCTTCCGACTCATTCTAGGATACTACTGATCCCATCTCTAACGAGCCATTCCCACTGGATATTACTAATCCAAACTCTGATGAATTCTTTCATTCGGTTATAATGTGTCTTGTTCTCGAGCTCTGTAAACCAAAGCTTTGATACCAAATGTAACAACCCGAACTTCCCCGTAAAGGAAAGCCCGGATTACTTTGAGAACAGGACGAATCAGAACAAAAACAGAAGAACATTTCATTGCTTATTACAATAATTCCATCAGAATACAAGAATATTCCAGAGTATGAATAAATAAAATACATTCGATAAATATCAGAGATTACAATACATTATATAGCAGTGGAAAAATAATACAATACATGACTGAAAGAGATAAACAGATACAGAGCTTTACGAATATTGTTCCAGCTGTAAATCAGGATCCTATGAATATAAATCTGCAAAATCAGAACTGCTAGCTGTCTGTGTGGAAAATAGGGGCACCCAGAGTTTAAGTTGAAACAATAAACTCTAGGTCAGTCATGTGACTGGCTTGAGATCTAAAATCGTTATTTAAAACTTTACCTTAAAATACAATATATCAAGGGACAACGCCGTATAACACGGAATGGGTTTCCTCCCAAGAATACTAGTGCATAAACAGTTATAAACAGAGCAATGATTTTTGAAAAATGAAGCTATTATAAGACTCAGGTCCCATCACACAATGCAACGCTAGCCGGAGGATAGAGTTTAACCTTATAATAGCCAAACATGCTTGGTACGTTTAAAACAAATCATTTTGATATTATTACTAGTGCATATATGTTTAAAAAGAAAATTCAATCATAAATATCAATCATAGACAACATGAGCGTCCCATGCCACTATGCCGCCATGTATAAGTTTACAATCAAATCCGTGATTTCGTATTGGAAATTTGGATTCCATCAGGAGTCGAGGCAAGGGATGTACTCCTCACCGACTTCGAGACACTCTAGCAAATGCCTCAGGATCTCCCGCAGAAGACCCTTGGATCCTCCAAGGCCGGTCTACACTTACGTTAGTGGATTGGCAATTCCTGAACACACGTTTCCCGGTCCTATAGGACCTATATCCATCGGCTCCGAAGAGACTGATATAATCGAGGCGCCTCACATTCAAACAACCACATAGGTAAAAATATAACAACGATGTCAGGGCTAGCAAAACGCTGACACCACCCATAGCTAGAAAGAAACGTCGTGTTCTCCTTGGGTTCCCTTATCCCGTTTTTGACTCATACCGAGGTGTGAGACCCGCGAATTAATGCTATACACAAAGCTATGCGGTATTAAAGCCGTACTTTGATCATCAACCAAAAGACTCTGCTTTTCAGCAGAAGCCTTGATCATTGGCATCTTAGAATGCCACACAGGCAATTCATGCCATGCGACTGATACCTATCGATATATAACCTCTGAGCTCATACGTCTCATAGAAGGGAGTAAAGCAAGAGAATAAATTCTCCGCCGCCAAACAGATATATATTTAATAGAAATCAATCCACACAGAATAAAATCCAATGTCAGACACACAATCCATTTACAAGTTCGTTCTGGGCCTGAACGAAACCGGAGGCACCTTATTCCTCGTCCCGTATGTCCAATACAGGAGAGAGGCCCTTGTATATCTGTCGATCTCCAAGTACGTCTGGACGATCACCACTTATTAGCTTGTCTTAGGTGTACAGCCCAATCAAGACATCAGTAATCATCCAAACGATTTGAAGACCTCCGGTCTTCAACCACCATCTTCGTCGTTGACTTATCGTCGAATTAGTTATTCAGAATGGGTATAAACCCGGCCTTTCTGAATAACCCGTGTATATAATAAACAAGTGCTATAAAAACACAACATACGCCTCATTCCAATTCAGAATATTCTTTATTCAAATATTCACATCTTTTGGGAAAGGTTACCATTAATTTTATCATAGATAAATTCTTTAAATTTATTCCTTAATCTTCCTTTGGATGTCAATTCAAATCATGTTACCGTTTTCCAAACTAGTCGGGATCAGCACACCTTACCGAAGTAATCACTTGTTTAATTTCCCAATCCCAACCTATTCAACCCATGGAGAAAAACTGTTATTACCCCATAACTAACACCACGGTGTTATCGATAAATTTAATTACCATTTCCCGTTCAAATCTAATTAAAGATTTAACTATCGCTTAGAGCAAAACTGGCGATACCCCACTTTCAATCATTTCTCAAATTTGATAATTTAAATTATCAATTAACATTTCAATCTAATTAAAGATTCATTAAAACTCCACTTAGTTTTAATCTTCCTAAAAATCAATATTAATAATTATTTAACTTTGGAAACACAAACATGTCGAATCGACAATCTACACCGTACTATTTGATTTATGCCGATATATAACCTCTGAGCTCATACGTCTCAGAGAAGGGTGTTATGCAAGAGAATAAATTCTCCGCCACCAAACAGATATATATATATATATTTAGCAGAGATCAACCAGACAGTTTGAAATACAATGATAGACATGTAATCCTGCCTTTAACTGGGTTAAAGAACTAATGTCATTTAAAACATAGTTCACGATAAGCCCAAATCACATTCCATTAATTATGGAATCTTCACGGAAATACAAATCAATATATAATCGATATCAATTTCCATATCCGACTAATAATATAAATGGAATTACGACAAAGCCTTTTAAATTCCATATGTATTACCAGTCTTCCTCCACAGAAGTTCACTTCGATTATTATCAAATTGAATTCAATTCAATTCCAATTTAATATATTAATTAGAAAACTTTACTTTGGAAAATTCCAGTTAAATCTTAATAAAAAGATTTATAAATTCCAAATCACATTTCACTGTAAATCGGGTTAAAGAACGAATGTTGTTAAAAACACAGTTCACACTAAACCCAGTTCACATTCCATTTTCAGTTCCAATTAAATGTTAATTAATTGGTAATTGTTCTTCAAATCTTGATTAAAAGATTTATTCTATTCAAACGGAGTTCGAGAACAGTGTTATTTAAGACACCATTCACGACGAACCCAGAATCACATTCCATTGTTAATCGGGTTAAAGAACAAGTGTTATTTAAAACACCATTCATGATAAACCTAAAAATCCAATTCAATTCCAATTAAATATTAATTAATTGGTAAACTTCATTAAATCTAAATAAAAGATTTAATCTTTTCTCAATAGGGTTTATGAACAGTGTTAGTGAAGATACCGTTCACGAAAAACCCAAAATTCCATTTGATATTAAATACAAGGCTCTGAATAGAAAATATATCGGCTTATATTTAATATCAAATTTTGAAACCAACAAATATCATATTGGGATAATGTTACATATATCTTCCAAATTGTGGAACCAACAAATATCGTATTGGGATAATGTTACATATATCTTCCAAATTCCTCCACAATATCCGTATAATCACGAAATCCAATATCGAAATATTCTGAAGATACTTTCGATTCAAATCCATTTTCAATTATTATATTGGAAATTTTTGGTTATTTTTAAAACCATTTCAAATCCAATTTAATTATTTAAAAAACATTGGATTATAATTCTAGTTCATAACAAGATCATTTCAATAAAAATATATTTTTATCTTTTCAAATATGGAATTTTTCATCCCAATTCTTTCCAAATCATTTATCATGATTTTACACAAATTATTGATATTTTTAATAATTTTATCAAGGCACGTACAGTCGATTTCCATAAACGGTCATCGAACTGCGCTTACAGTGACCTTTTTCAAATTTGATTTGGACACAATTCCAAATCCAACCGTTAGATTTCAAATCTCTAATATTCGTAGGAAAGCTCTTTTCGATACGAACCCAACGGTTCTTGTTTTAGGAGAATCCGACAGTCGGATGTCCCATAATACCCATTCGAAGTCAATGGTCGAAATTCGTGAACTGCCGTGGCGCGTTGCGTTCTATTCAGGCCATTATGTATATATATATATATATTATATATTATATATATTTCATCGATTTCCATTTAAAACGTATTTTATAAATCGTTTTAAATTCGTTTTCAAAATGATTTCAACTTCATATTCGATTTCAAGTCAAAACTGAATATTCCGTATCATCGATATATAAATGATAGTAATTTCAAAACATTAGATTTTGAAATCATTTCCTTTTCGATATTCATTATAAAAATGAATAAAATCGATATAAATATCGTTCACGACAAAATGACGTTAATCTAATCAACACAGCTTTATATATTTAAATATTTTCGTGCCCATCCCAAATCGGACATCAAAATCATATTTTGATCTTTTACTGAATATTATTTTAAAATATTCATTATTTTAAAATATTCGTTATTCTAAAATATTCATTCATCCTGAACTGGAATCAGATACAGTCAATTACCATATAATTTGATTTATATGGATTTCATACAACACATGTATACAACAGCCACAATAAACAATCAACCATCATCCAAAGTTCATTCTACACGGCATAAGCATTAAATATAAATATTCAATGCTTACACAGCTTGTCAAACTATCGATTGACATACAACTAAATTGGGACTAGTGTATGTCCAGTATCATCCCAATACTCGTGTGGGGTTTCAATCAACAAATAATGAATTTTTTTGTGCAGTTGGGCGATGTGTAAAATTTGTCGTCCCAATCAATATCAGTCAAATGTGTGTACAACAAACAAATCGTCCAATTTGTTTATGAATATTTATTTTATTCATATACACGTTAAAAATTATATTTTTAACTATAAAATATTTTATTCCATTCCATATCACACAATCAATTTTCACAAAACATACAATCAAACAAGTCGTCAATGGTCTGTGGACGACGGGGAACAGTTCATATATGCAGTTATAAAGTAAATAACTATACAGAAATATTTTTAGTGAGAAGGAGTTCTCACCACCTTAGGGATCCACTCCGCCATTCTTTAAAGGACGATTTAGATTTATTTCCAATGCGTAGCGCTCCTCACCGTGCTTCCAATGTAGTCTGTTTCATGCATTTATATCAAAAATTAGATTTTTTAACAACGCTACTACATATATAAAAATCATATTTTTACAATGCTTCTTTCTGTATAAAAATTATATTTTTATATCTCTACTTCTTATATAAAGATCGAATTTTTATTTCGCTTCATATATTACAGTTCTAATTTTTTCCTTCGCTTTCATATGATAAAAATCTACTCTTTTCATTGTTAAAAATATAATCTTTATCGCTTTAAAAATCAAATCTTTATCACTTTAAAAATCATATTGTAATGGCCGGGAAAATTCGATACTTGAATTTTCAATAGTAATACAAAATCCTGTATTACTCGTCAAACAAAACCAAGTATTGTACTCCTGACTGTTAATAGAAAGAAATTAGAGGATGAGATAGGAAAGATAGAACTAATAGAATAGAAGAATAAGAAAACATCAGAATTTCATAGCGGAATTTCACAAAAACATAATATATTACATATCAGAGTCTGTTACATCATAGAAAACTTATCTTACATGATATGGTCCCAATACAACATACAACTAGATACTTAGGTATAGACAGAACCTCTAAGCTGACTTCATGATTTCCAGTATAAAATACTACAACAGATTCCAGTAGTTACCTGAATCACTTGTCTACCCATAACAAGTGTTATCAGTACCCAAGAGTTTAGGAAAACACAGAAAATAAACTCTGGGTCAGTCGGGGGACTGGTATGAGTAAACAGATTTTAAAACACAGTTTGATTAGTACAATATATCTCATAAGACCACGCCGTAAAAACGGAATGGGTTTTTCCCTTATGAGATGTAGAACAATTGGTTTAACTTTTCAAAAAATACGTTTTGAAAGAAAAGATAATAGTAAGATCATCCCACACATAAACATGGACGGTTTTTACCTTACTATAACCCAAATCATATTCGATATCAAAATCGTCTGATATTATAATAGTTTGTATCAAATAAATAACCATCTAGCGGAACGCTTGCATTTTACGCTCCACATACATATACTATAATCAAAAACCATGGGTTCTTATTGGAGACTGGATTCCAGCTGACATGGTATGGGAGCACCTGCCGATCAGTGTACTTTAGAAGGGATACACTGGGGTTCAACAAGAACGTCTTGCAACCAGGCCATACATGACCGCCCACTCATTTAGCTTGAGTGTAGCGAATGTATTATCACCCCACGGTGGTAGCTAGCCAACCATCCCGAAAGCTGCAGCATCGAAATATAGATTAAGAAGACAAAAGGAATTTCTCTAGATGGTGATAATACACTTTGCTTGGGAATGACCCACCTAGCCATGCTGCCTAGCCCAACTTTTGTTACTTCCTGGTTGTGAGGCTAGAGGCTACGTTATCTTCTAGAACATTGGTTCACCATTCACTTTGCATGCCACATCGTCAAATCCATCGGAAATCACTAATTGATTTCCACAAAAATAATCAGACTGTTAAGGGTTTAAGAGAAGGTGTATTCTCGCCACCACAGAATACGTTTGAGGAAATCAACGTACATGACCTCTTTGGAAATACTCTGTCAGACATTCATCCATACAAGTCGTCCTGGGACTGGACAAACCGAAGGCACTATTTTAGATAATAGCCCTTGCATATCTCCGTCTTCAATACCTTTGAAACGCGACGTATGAATCGGATCGAAGTGGAATATAAATTCCAGACTCTTCGAAATGATTAGCGTAATTTCTTTTACGGGTAGTCGATACTTAAAGAACTGATTTCAATACTTTATCTCAACATTGTTCTTGTTTCAGAAGAAATAGTTGTCAACTTAGATGATTGAATTAAATACACTTCACGGTTCAACAGAAATGAATTACTCTGATAATTGATAATAAATGTCAACTATTGTTTAATTTATCCATTTCATATACTTTCTTAATTATAAGTTTGATCAAATATAATTTCATATTCAAAATCTAGATATTTGACCGTCTGATATAATTGAACAATTCTAGCACGTGCTGCGCACACGGTAGTTTACACTCTATTGTTCGTTTATTTACTTCAATAATTATTTGCAATCTACACCTTTGTAAATTCTCGTTTTATTTCTAGACAACATTAGTAACCTAAATTATATATAAATTCTCTATTTTATAATTTATATTTCCTATTTGATTTGATTTTAAACTTGTCGAACCCCTTTGAAATCTTGCTACTACGACTCTTCTCCCTTCTTCTAACTTCCTTCAAAGCTCAAGACGTTGGCCCTTTTTCTCTTCTAAAAGTAATCCCTCTTTATTTATTTATTTATTTTTATTTTACTTCTTTTATTTCATATTTTTTTTTCATTTTTATTTAAACTTGTTTTTAAATAAAAATCTCAGCCCAACAACATTTTAGCCCAAATCCCACTTCTTCCTTCACTCTGGCCAAGTCATGATTTCTACTCCAAATCACATGCCAAACATGTTAGATCACTTCAATTTGCCCCACCCGATCACTTGTCTTTCTGATTGCCAACTTCCAGATCTTCACTTCGGATCTTGATTCCACACCCATGGATTCCACCATTTTCCCATGTCGATCACTTCAATGCTATTGCCAAATCACTTCTTCTTCTGATCTGCCAATTTCTCCTGTTTCAAACTCGTGATTACTCTGCCAAATCACTTCAAAACATCATGCAGATCACGTCTTCTTCTTCCTCCATTTCTGCTTCTTCACCATTAACACCTCCACGCTGTGCACGTGCACATTGTAACTACTCGTACTTTTACGGTATATAAATAATTTATTTAATTATTTAAATAATGGTTTGGTTATTTAAAATGACCAGAATTAAATATAATTGAATATTTAATTAAAATAAATAATATAATAATATATTTAATTTCTGAAATAGTGGAATTCACAATATGGTGTGAATTGGATCATTTGTGATATTTAATTCAGTTTAGAATTTGAATTGGAATAATGAATATATTATATAAACGAAGTCGAACGTATAAATTATATAATAATTATAATCGAGCTCGAAATGGCGCGGTAGTTCGCTATTTGGCAATTCGAACATCAATTGAATATACAGGGTCCGTTTTAAATTGGATTTCTGTGAAACAAGAAACGTTCGGAGCTGGTGAAGTATATTTTTCCAGCTCGAAATTCAACAACAAACTAGGGCTGAAGTGTTTGAGGATTCTGGCCCTCGATTTCAAAAATGGATATGATAATGGAGTTCGCGATGGGATTTGGCCTCGGTTTTGATTTTCTGGTGAGATTCAAAGGTGGAAAGTGACACGACTGTCATTGTATTGAGGCGTAGAAAGCTCGAAGTCACAATATGTGGAGGGAGATCGAATCGTGAATGATGGGTATAGGATCGACGAGATTTTGAAGGGGAGAGTGACAATGCTTTCGGTTTGGAAATTAGTGGAACATTGAGGGCGAAACATGGATTTGAAAAGCAAGAAAATGGAGTTTGAATAGGAGCGAGATACTATCAAGGAAGAAGGTCCAAAGACGGTCGGGTTCGAACATAAGGGGTATGGGCTGATTTTTGGTTGCTAAGCCCAATATTATTTTATATATTTAAGTTTTAATTTCATTTCAAATAACCGTATAAATTGTATAATGTATATCTTTGTCATATTTTATCGGAATCTGGTGAAACAAGATCCGTTGGAATCGTATGGACGGTGGCTTCACAATGGAACTGACTGGGAGTGGATTGGAGCTCATTACAATTTATAGAAAAATAAATTGTCCGTCTGAATCAAGCGATGGTTATCGTTATTAACGACGATCGTCCAATGTGAGTAAAACTCACCAACTCTGAACAGTTATATTTTTATAACATATTTTTTAGAACTGATAATTATATGTTGATTACTGTGCGTTAACTGTTTGGTTGAAATGCTGATTGATTGGTTGAAATTATTGATAACGATATATATATATAAATCATTAATCAAATATTGATTCTGTTTATCAGAATATTTCATATCGTAATGAAATTAATGTGAATTATATTGTGTAACATCTGTGGATGCAGTGAAACAGGTCGGAGGAATCCTGCTGGATTCCTCAACATTTATTTTACTGTTTTCATATATAGTGATATATGATGTGATATATAATATGTTGTTGATTATTTGTGTTTGAATGATATCGATCATTGTGCATTGGTATTTAAAATACCGTAAGAAATACTAGGATGTAGAAAAGGGGATTTTCAAAGTGTATTTTGAAAGTAAATTATTTATATAAAATCAGTGGATTTTGTATATAAAAGAAAAAGGATTTTACAAGAGAAAATAGTTATAAAATCAAAAGGGTTTAGAAAAGGAAATATTTATGGGAAATAAATATGATAAAATAGAAATGAAAAGGATATATTTGTATAACATTTACAAATAGAATATGAAAGGAAATATTGTATAACATTTACGAATAAAATATGAAAGGAAATATTGTAAAACATTTACAATAAAGATAAAAAGGAATATTTCATTTGTCAAATGAATGGAGTAAGATAAAAAGGAATATTTATTTGTTAAATAAATAGGATTGGAAAAGTATATTTATTTATTAAATAAATAGAATCGAAAAGGGTATATTTGTTTGTTAAATAAATAGGAGTATAAAGGGAATTAACGAGATATAAAAAAGTTATAAGGAGATTGTTTAAAGTGGATATCAAATAGAGTTGATCGAATTAGAATTTATCAAATAATTGAATAAAGATTGATAGAGTTAAAGGAGTTAATCGAATATAGTTTATTCGAATAGAATTAATCTAATAGAGTTAATCAAATAGAGTAAATCGAATTATAGTTAACTGATTAGAGTTAAAATTAATCGATTAGAGTTAGAGTTAATTAGTTAGAGTTAATCAGTTAGAGTTAACCAGTTAGAGTTAGTCGATTAGAGTTAAATTGAACTAAAGTTATTCAAATATAGTTAATCGAGTTGGTTGAATATTAGTTATTCAAATAGAGTTAAAGAAATAATCGATAGTTTATTTGAAAGAAATTATCGAATATTAGTTATTCGAAGAGAGATGATCGAATATTAGTTATTCGAAGTGAGATAATCGAATACTAGTTATTCGAAGAGAGATGATCGAATATTAGTTATTCGAAGTGAGATAATAGAATATTAGTGTAACAACCCGGAAAATCTGAACCAGTTTAAAAATTTTAAATTGGCTATTTTAGTGGAATTTTAATATTTAAAATAAATATTTTAAATAATAACGACGAAAAGTATGTTTGAATCGATGTCTGAAAATAAATATAATTATTTTAAATTATAAACAAGGCCTGAAATGGCGCGGCAATTTCAAAATTTCAATTCAAAATTTGACTGACTGTACCGGGTGCAAAATAAAACGGATTTTAGCGAAACCAAAAATATTTAAATCTGTTTATGAATATCTTTCTAACGAATCTGAAAAATCGAATTTTCATAGCGGGAATCAAAAGTTATGGCCAAATGAATTTTCAGAAAGGTCGCTATAGAGAATATATCGCCCTTGACAATAGACATTTTGCAAATGACCTCAGAATTCGACGAAACCACTTTTGTTGGATCTGGAATATCAAATTATTGCTAGGTTTCAAATTCCATAATTTTTGAAGTTAATATGTGAGCGTGGAATGGGAAAATGTGTTTGGTTGATTTAAGTTAAATTGGATCGACCAGAAAATGGCCATTTTTCAAACGGTCTCAGAATTCGACAAAACTAGTTTTTTTGGGACTGTATTGTCAAAACATAGCTGGATTTATTTTTCTGGAATTTTTGGGATCAGTGTGTGGCCCCGACAAATTGAAATGTATGTTCAAATCAAATATTGAATGTTATATATTTTAATTTTGATGAAAAGTGATCGTAATAGGCGAATTGGCTTAAGAAACATATTCCATTATGTTTGGAATGAGGGTAGTTAGTTAGGGGCGACAATCGTAGGGATTCGTTTGGAGTTTGTAATGGTAAGCCAGTAATATATGAATTAAATAATAAAATATATAATATAAATATATATATTCTCCTTGGAAACCCTAGTTGTGTACAGCCACCGTCGTTCCTCATTCAACAGCCGTTCTTGCTCCAATCTTTTTCCCTTAAAACCTTGCAAATCGTTCAACGATTTTAACAACTACAAGAGGGAAAATTAAAGTACTTCGTGAGAGCTTCAAATCCAGGGTGGTTTCACGAATTATCGTTGAGTATTCAGTTTGAATTTCCACCGTGAAGTGGCGACGTTCGCCACCAATTCTTACGTCGTGGAAGCAATCGAAGTGGCCGGGGTGGGTTCAGGCAGGTGCAAATTTCGGAGGAGAAGATCGTGGCGGTGGCCGATCAGTGCCATGGTGGCCGTAGGCGACGCAAAGATCAACCCTAGCATTGGAGCACGGGTTTGAATGTCGGCCTTTATTACTGGAGGAAGAAGGTTTAATTTTTTATTAAATAATTATCTTAATTAACTATCTCGTTAATTACCCAATTTATTAATCACCATAACTTATTCATATATGGTCGAAATCCAGTAAAACAAGAGACACCGGGACCGTGAGGACGTCTTCTACATTCTAGAAGAGACCGGATATTTTTCTGAGCCTTCTGCTATTTTTGGTGGAGTGGAACCCAATGTGAGATTTCTAGTATATAAACGATATGGAAAACAACGATGTATAAATTATATAGTCGATGTATGAGTTATATAAGCATTGTACACCTCATGTATAAGCGTTGTATAAGTTGTACGTTCGATGTGTAAGTTATTTATGCGTTGTAAAAATTATATGTGCGTTGAAATAAATTGAAATGATATTGAAGTGAAATCAAAATATATTTATATACGAATATCTATATATATATATACTCCCCTCGTCCATAGACCATGGATGATATATATTGGTTGTGATATTTTTTGGATTATTGGTTGATGTGAAATTTGGTGAAAATCATGAATGATTGATTGTGGTTGAAAAATACCTGTTTGTGGTTGAGAATTATTTTGGATGAAACCACATAGGATTAGTTTGTGGAAAAGAAAAATGAACATGCTCGCCTGCGTACGAATTAGATGCATGAAATCTGCATTGTCAAAAACCGCGAGGTTTTAAGGTAGAGCGAGGAGCCGTACTAGGGACGGTCCCGGTTTTAACTACCCTGCCGTTATGCTGCCGAAATTTTCAATAATATTCATGTGTTAGAATTATTTTCATGTGTTGAAACTATATTCATGTGTTGAATAGAAATTCATATGTTGAATATAAATTCATGTGTTGAATGAATTCATGTGTTGAGTAAATTATTTGAAAGATAAAATTCACACTTTTATTATATATATATAGCCTATTTAAAATATTAGTATTTTAAATAAATTGTTTTATCACCAAAAATTACATTTTTACCTTATGTATAGACTATATAAAATAGTCGTGTTTTGAAATAAATTGTTTTACAATAAAAATCACATTTTTATTATATATATCAACTATAGAAAATATTCATGTGTTGAATAAAGGACTAGAACGATAAAAATCAAATTTTATCGTATGTGAGAAGTCGAAAACGTTCATGTGTTGAATATATAGATTGAACAATAAAATCTACCTTTTTATTGTGAATATGAAGTGTTAAAAATGGTGATGTGTGGAATAAATATTTTTGATGATAAAAATATCGTTTTTATCAAATATATGAAGTGGATATGGTTTTGAAATCGAAGAATTGACTATATATATATATAATTAAAATAAATCGAATAACGAAGCTGCAGTTCATGCTTTGAAACCGTGATTTCAAACGATTAATGCGGGAGATCCAACCATCGAATTTTCCCGAAAACGAAACCGTTGGGTTCGCTTTGGAAATATCTTCCCAATGACATCCACTTTGTGAAGATCCAACGGTGGGTTTGTCTGGAATGTTTAATTCAAATCTGAAGAAAAACAGCGCCAGAATCGATTATATTTATGTATGTATATATGTATATATAATTAAATCGAATGACGACGCAGCAGTTCATATTTTGAAATCGTAACTTCGAACGATTGTACCGAGAGATCCGATCGTCGGACTTTCCCAAAACTGAAACCGTTTGGTTCGTTTTGAAAAGATCTTTCTAATGATATAAAATTTCTGAAGATCCAACGGTTAGATTTTCAGATATGTGTAAATCAAATTTGAAGAAAAACATTGCCACGGCCGCGTTATGGCCTGAAGCGTCGTTTGAATGAATTGGCTATTTTTAAATAAATAAAAATAGCGATAAATCATGATAAAATACTATAAACGATATGGAATCGAAATAAACTGAATTTGCTTGGTTTATGTGATATTTGATGGTTGAATGTGTTTGGTGTGAAAATTTCATTAAAGAACAGAATTAGTGATGTCAAATAATTTAACCATTGAAATGAATTGATTTGAAATTCTAAATATACGTGAATTAATTGAAAAGGCCGAGTTAATTCTCATTTCAAATAATTGATCGACGATTGAAAGTCGAAGATATGAAGACGGTGCAAGACCGATGATCTTCACGTCGAATGGAGGGGTGCTACTGATGCTCATGATAGGAGTAGCTACCTTGAAGGGACTGAAGTAGTAACCGTCCGGACGTACTTGTTGATTGTACGGATATGCGAGGTATTGAGTGCCTCCGGTTTCTTTCAGACCTAGAACGAACTTGTAAATGGACTGTGTGTCTGACATTGGATTTTGTTCTGTGCTGATTGATCTCTATTAAATATATATTTGTTTGGCGGTGGAGAATTTATTCTCTTGCTTAACGCCCTTATCTGAGACGTACGAGCTCAGAGGTTATATATCGATAGAAATCAGTCGTATGGAGTGAATTTCCTGTGTGGCATGCCTAAGTGGCAGATGATCAAGGCTTCTGTTGAAAAACAAAGTCTTGTGGTTGATGATCAAAGCACGGCCTGTGTGGCATAGCTTTGTGTATAACGTGTATTCGCGAGCCTCACACCCCAGTATGGACCAGAAATGGGAGAGGACAACAGGGAGGGCATGCGTTTCTTTCTAGCTAGGGTGGTGTTAGTGACCTACCAGCCCTGACATTTATATTATTTGCCCCTATGTGGTTGTTGTTGTTGCGAGGCGCCTCGGATATATCGGTGACTATGCGGAGCCGATGGAGTCATAGGACTCATTTACGCCCCAAAGGGCGGGGAGACGTAGTGTTCAGGCATAATAATCCACATTGGTGGACCGACCCTGACAATCCAAGGCTTGCCTGCGCGCTTGCCTGAGGCTCGGGCTAGCGAGTCTCGAATTCGGTAAGGACTATCTTTTGCCTTGGTTCATGATGGAAATCCAATTTCCAAATACGACACCGTGCGGTTTTGATTGTGTGTTTATATATATATATATATATATATATATATGGAGACATGATATATGGTACCCATGCCGTCTATGATTGATAGTTATGATTGAAATTGTTTTTGAAATATATATACACCAGCAATAATATCAAATGATTTGTTTTATCGTATCAAACATATTTTGGCCATTATAAGGTAAAACTCTATCCTCCGGTTTGTGTTGCATTGTGTGATGGGAACTGAGTCTTATAATGGCTTCATTTTTATAAAAAGCATTGCGATGTTGAAAGATTTCCTTGTTTTAAAGCACTGGCAATCCAATGGAGTAAATCCGTTCCGCGAAAGTGGCGTGATCCTGCGATTAGCCATATTGAAAAATATGTTAGGTAGATTTCTCATACCAGCTCCGTGACTGATTCGTAGTTTGTTTCACTTGCAAACTCGGGTGCCCCTATTTCTACACGGGCAGCCTTGTATTCAGCTTTTAGCAAGCTCTTTCTGGATAGCTAGAGCTGAAGATGGATTCCATCATTTATCTCTTTTTATGCTGTTCAGCTCCTATTGTACATATTATGTTTGTTATCCGCTGTAGACATTTATGTATAGCTGAATTGTATTTTGTACTAAGTATGATCCTGTATACTGTGTAACTCTGATGATTATGTTTATCCGGTGTATTCTATTGTACATTGTCTGGTGTATTTATTCATTTCTGTTCTGCTGTTATCTGTTTATGTGTTATATTCCAAAGATTACCCTCGCCACCGTCTTATGGGGTTAGGGGTCGTCACAATTAGTTATTTGAAGAGAGATGATCGAATATTAGTTATTCGAAGTGAGTTATCGAATATTAGTTATTCGAAGAGAGTTAATCGTCGAATTCGATTATATCGAATTCGGGAAAGTACTTATACTTTTCGGTTTATAAATCAAGATTTATTTATTTATAGATTAGGTGTTTATATATTTATTCAAATTAAAGAATAAAAGTTATATTTGAAGTTAGATATTTCGAAAGTAGGGATTATAACGTTATCGTTATTACCAATGTTTTTATAAAAGAAGTGGATTCGTAAATAGAATCCGAGAGTAACGTAAGGAAGTTTGTTAAAGATTTAAAAGATAAACCTTGTCTAGTCCGAAGTTAAAACATTGTTCAGTTAAGGTCTGAGAGGTAATTATACCCCAACTTGATTGACTCCCTTCTTAACTAAGGAACAGTTAAGGTTTGATCGTGAAGGATGGTTAAGTGAATTTAGTTAATGAGTGTAATGGTTTGAGTTAGCTTAGCAATGTTTTATTTAAACATCTGTTTAAAGCCAATGAAGGAGTTTTGGAAATGTTTTCCAAATAAGAATCAGAAATATTTTCTAATAATAGAAAATAAGAAATGGAAATGTTTTCCAATGTTCATAACATATATTTTCTGAATATAGAAAATAAGGAAATATGAATATATATATATATATATATGTGTGTGTGTGTGTGTGTGTGTGTGTGTGTGTGTGATGATTGATCAATAGAAATTCCAATTGGAAATAAGATTGTTGTTTGCACACGTGTTTTCATTTGATAGTTAAATCACCGACTATCAAAGTTTTTGACCATTTTTACGTTGTTAATATGGAGAGACCGGTTGGATTATTATCCGAAGAACCACTCCGTATTGGCATAAGCGTTGCATACCAAGTATGCTGAATATATTGAAGACGGAGTAAAGTGCAAGGGCTATTGTATAAATCTTAGGTAGAGATTGCCTAAGATAGATGTACTGAATAGTGCCTTACACTACAAGAAAATGGGCTATTTACCTACCAATTGTAAGCGTAGGTAAAACTAATATAATGGTAGTTAATTTATTTTAGCTACCAATATTGTATTGGTAAATTTTAGTAGGTAAACCTTAGTAGAGAAAGAGCCTTACCTGCACTTATTGATATTGGTAGGTAAAAGAATCAATGGACCCCGCTACATTATGACTTAAATGATGAGTCATCAGCTGATGTGTTTGATGATATGTCATCCTACACGGCTGCTGCCATGGATGATGATGTGTCATCCTACATGGCTACTGACATGGTTGTCGTAGTAACATACATATGGCATATAATAATGCCGACACTTGACATTTAGTGGTTGGTTTATGTGTCAAACAATAATTTGTCCATGTATCATCATTCCATTAGTGCATATAACATCCTTTTTTAGGCCACATGGCATTATTTACTATAAATAAATATTTACAAGAATTGAATATTTACACATAATTTATTTTTAAACAAATAACAAATAATTATTTAAATAATTATTTATTATACTTTCGAATAGTACACATATTGTTTCCTCACTATTAATTACACAATGACTTATACATACAGCTCCTCACTACGTCTCACTCGTATACATTGGCTCCTTACTACATACTCATTCACTCATATACATATATACAGTCACTCCCACTCCCGCTCTAGTTTAGTCATCGACTTCTTGCTCTAGAATTTGTCCAATCATCTGTCGTACTTGTAATAATAAAATAGCACAGTAAATTGGAAAAGAAACAATTTAATTTGCAAATATGAGTTTGATTTAAATTTTAATTGCCTCAGTAAGTTGGGTTATTTCTCATTTCCAGACAGGATCATATAAAAGCAAATTCTATTATGAAATTTTCTTCTAATTTTGCAACGCGCTTTCATATTTCGAATAAACTAAAAAAATAAACTATAAGTACAACAATTTTTGCGTATCTAGAAGCAATAAATAATGCGAGTTTTCATGTTCATATGATGTAGTCATTGCTGAACAAATGACACTCTTTCTTAAAAGGGCATACACTTATACTTGATTTTTTCGACTTTATGGGAATTTCCTTATAATAAAGTAAAACTTGTAGAGCATAATACTACACTATATACACGTGAAAAAACTCTATAAACAGAATATTTAAGAAAGGGGACCTAGAAAGGGAACAGTAAGATTGACCATCTATAGTAGAAACGTATAACCAATAGAAATAATCAACACAAAACCATTTTACTTTGGCAAAAGAAAATCAAATGAGCATAAACATCCATGACTTGATGTAACACATATTCAATCCTGGAATCAGTTTATTAGATAAAACTAAAAGACTATTGATTGTATATGCATACATTTGCTGCATTGCATGGTTATTCCAGGCATCATAATCCTGCACAACAAAGAAGAAACAATCAACATTCTTTGAAAGATGGGTACACATCTTATTGAAGAAAAAAATTGTGTCACAGTGCACATGCTGAAACTAAACCATTGAAATAACTTTTGACTATTAGTTTTCCTACATTCTTTGTAGCTGCAGATGTAAAATGGAGTGCTTAACTCGGTAGTTCAAAATTTGGCTATTTATTCATTTGTAAAAATATCCCTGCACGTGAAAAGCCACATCCACTGGCTCAAAAGAAGAGCTTAATAGAAAAGAATAGTTGAAAGATAAGTCACTTACAACAAACTGAAATGGTGTAGTATGGTTTAACTGTGAACTTTGTAGTATATCCATATTGGAAAGAATTCATAAAAGAGGAGTATGTTATATAGTACATAACGTGTAACAGAATTACAAACATTTGCACACATTATGCCTCATTTTTAGTACCAAACATGCAAACCTGAAGCTTTTAAGGAGCAGAGAGTAAATGAAAGGTGGTCGCGCAATACTTTCCATTGCATGAACTGAACAATCAATCATTGGAAATTTTAAAAAATATAGTAAATGCGATGTTATAGGAGTGTGAGTACATTAATGAATGATGTATGCATCCGAAACAAAATTCTAATATTGAAGAAGTTTTGTATTGATTTTCATAACATTAGAGTATAATAACATGGAGAGCATTAGAAAATAGCCACAAAATTAACTTGCACGTGAGCATACGGCAGCAAACATTAATTCAATTAACATTAAAACTGATGGCTAATGCTTTATTTGAGTTTAAGGGGAAAAACTATAACCAGCTTTTACTCCTAGAAGAAATGACATACTTTAGAAAGATCATGCTCAAGTAAATTCTCATATATAAGTACCTTTGCATGAAAGAAATAATCAAATTCCTCATATTAGTTTATTTCCATATGAGGTATTGCATGGTGTATAATGCAAAATAATTCAAATTTACAGAGTCAATTCAGGCTGTAACACCAATATATGCCTAAAAATAAAGATTTATTTCTATATTACATAAACTAATGTAGCTAATTTAATGATGAATTGGATATTTTTATATTCTTCTCAGTATTAGTGTAAGTATGCTTCAATACATCAGTCATTAGAAAACCCATAGACATTCAACATATGCTTCAGCAATTTCCAGAAGTGACAAATCCCAAAGACACCCGAAGGTAGAGTAACAACTAATTACTAAGTAGCAAAATTTGTACGATTTTATTAACATTTAAATCATTAATTGAATTAGGGCAAAATCCAAACATTATTCCATTATACTGCAACTAATTTGTGTTGCCAACAATTAATTTATACTGCAGCCAATGACTCAAAGAAAACAAAGTCAAATAAATCAAAGCAGTGAACATTATTTAAAGCATTGATCACAATCTAATAAAAGTAAAAAGAAAATAAATTAGAACTCACATCGTTTCAAGCCTTGTAGCAGCATGTAGCTTATGGCGACGACGGAGGTGGAGGACAACTATGGCGGTTGACATCAAATTAGGGTTTTTGCTTCTGGTAAAGTAGTTCGGGTCCTGTGTTTGTTGAAAGAGGGTTTAAATTTCAGAGGGCAGAGCCAAAATTTTAAGAGTGGAGCCAAAATTTTCGAAGTGTTGAGGTGAGCAAATACTATCAACGTTAATATCCTAATCGTTAAAAATATGCATTTATTATAAGTGACACAAAAGGAATTGTTAGAAATATGCATTTGTTACAAATGTTTAAAATGAATGACTGGAATAGTTATCTATTACAACCCGAAAAAATAAAATTTGTTAAAAATATGTGGCTATTACAAGAACAAAAAAGAATAGTTGTATTTAGTATCTACAAGTGTGAACCCGTGCTTCGCACACGGTCGCCGTGATAACATTGCCTTCATGTATGATAGAACCAAATCGGAAATATGGCTCTGGCGGCGAATCCGTATTACGCATAAAAACTAAATATAAAAGGTTTGGTATCTGATAAAATCTATGTTATAGCTGAAAAGAAAAGGTTGGTTTACATTTGTAAGAAGCATAAGCTAATTGATAGGTGAGCAGACATACATGAATGATATTTGTTTCAATTAACGAATTGTCATAATTTGTGAGTACATAAATTACTATTGAAGTGCATGTTGTTTGTGAAAAAAATGGAATCAAAACATTATTTGTTAATTGTTACCATGTAGAGCAAAGAACATTATCCCTAGTAAAGCATTTAGTTGTAGCAAGGTGAATCCTAAATGTTAATGGAAATGCATGTGGGACTAAAGTCTCAATCGGCTTGATAAAGCAATGTCTTTATTTCCTTCTCTTGAGTTGAAATTGATAATTTTAGAAATCATCTGACCCTATAAGCATACACTGCAATGCCCAAATATATCCCCATTGATGCATAATTTTATTGTTAAACAAAAATATAAGTTTGTGAAATTTAATTTTACATCTAAATGCTTACACAATTTCAATTGTAAAGTGTCATAAAAATTTGGTTGCTTTGATTTCTATCATACTCAGATAGTTGACAAAAGATATTAATTTTCAAAATATATAGAATTATTGTAAATTGCATGATAAAAATAGATTAATAAAAGGTGCCAATGTGGAATATGTAAATTGCAAAGGTGATGCATCACGCTTCAAGGATTTTATTACTTATGGTGAGAAAAGCCCCAAAGCACTCACCTAACGTGCTAAAAAAAGCAAGTATTTGGTCGAACATTCTCATTTTAACATTCTTATCGGCTATTGACTGTCGTCCTGCTATTACGACTCTAAAATTCAATTTTAGTAATAGTTCTAAAGAGAAATTTTTGTGCGTTGGAAATAATAAAGCTATGCTTGAGGCGTCCAAATATAGCTAGGTGGTGGGCTTGAGTTTTTTGAATTTTTATGGCTTTGACAACCTTTAGGAAAAGAAAGTTTAAAAACTTCGGTATCAAATAGATAGAAGTTACGTTACAAAATTTTCCTCATTCAAATACAAAAAAAGAGATACCTACGTATAATATACTGCAAGTAACAACTCCTTATATATGCATGCACAATGCAGCATTGATGTGATCAATTTATCCCTTTTAGAACTTAACCTCTTTAAATGCATAAGTTTAAACCCATGCGATGCACACGGGTTTAACCTATTTATCTGTTTGATGGATGAATTATATTAATTTGTAGTATAATCTTGTAAAAAAAAAATTAATCCCTTATGGAATATGATTGCAACTTGCATAAAAAGCTATTAAAAGTTATGATGATAACATTTCAAATATCGATGTTCACCATTAAAACTAACTATTAGAATTAGTGTCATACTTCTGCTATCTTAACTTCGTTCAACCTCGAGGTTAATCAGATCAATTATTAATTAACTTCACCACTCATTAATATCAACAAGATTTGTTTAAAACAAATCTTGGTTAATACAGCGTAAATTACCAATTTATGAATACTAACCGAGTAGATTCGTAAAAGTAAAATATATAATTGGAGAATGAAAACATTTAAATAATAAAACATTAACAATGCATATCACCATATAATTCATTATCCTGATGAAGAATGAACTATAGGATGTTGTAAAAATATATCTGTAAAAGTGTTACTCGATGAATCGCAAAACAATACAAAAGGGAATGTCTTCTTTCTTATTAAGGACCGACCATTTAAAACAAACTGTCCTTTGGCATAACAGACGTTTGCTGGATAACGAAAAACAACATGGTACATAAACTCACATAAGGACAGAAATTCGATATCTTATACACCCATCATGTCACTCATGCGTTAAAGACAATGTATTCCATTTCATTAGGTTTCAAGATATGCAACCCAAAAAATTGTTAATGTGTTTTGTCAAAGCAAACACAAATTTTGTACCTTTGGTCAAATCAGTCAAACCAGATGTAATAACAAGGTATATCAACTGCAAAATTGAAATTTAATGTGCAAAAACATGTGTAGTATAGAATAGTAAACTATTACTTTTACAGAAAATATACTTATTGTTCTGAGAGCAGGTACCCCAGGACATAAAACGTAACATTACAACATCGGTTAATACCCAATTATGCATGCAAAAGATGCAATCCAGATAATCCCATAATTAGAAGCTTACCACTAATTTTGCATTTGTAGAGTTTATCTGCTACCATCCTCATCCTTATATGCTAAATGCAACTGTTGATTCATCATGAAGTTGTACTCGATTAGTCATTACTGCAAATTTCCAATGCATAAATAGGTAAGGAACTCTATCAATATTTAGTAGAACCTATCAACAGAGAGGATGAATAAAAATATAAATTTTTAGCAAAATAGCTGGTAGCAACTTCTCCAAGAATAGTTAGTAGCAACTTCTCCAAAAATAATTACTGGAAAAGCAAGGGCTTAAGTCATGTATACTTAAAGAAAAAATGCTTTTGAAATGACATCATAAAAAAATTGAAATTAATTTACGTGTATGCATTGTACATGCTAGTGTGTTGATTTAAGAAAACAACAATTTCAAATAGCAGTTCCAATAAAATATTCCAATGTAAGAGTTCAAAATAATTTGTAAAATTAAATTGTTTTTCTTTAAAATGAGATAGATATATTTAGTATGAATTCTCAAAGGAACTTAAAAAACTTGTATTCATAAAATTTGGTAGGTATATGGTTTTTTTTAAATAAATGTTGTTTTTGTATTCTTGCTTAGAAACACATGTGGTAATTTGCAGTTTAAACAAATCGCCTTATCAATTAACTCATACTGCCCAAAATTTATGAGCCGAAAATATTTTGACGTACCGACTAAAGAAATTGTTCCTAGATTGAAGAAGTTAGTTTCAACATCTAAAAATTGTTGTAACTAAAATAAGTTGGTTAGATACGCTAACATTACATATTGTCAAATATAGTTGGTTGTTTGAACTTTAGATGACATGTATTACAGGAAACCTGCAATTCAATATTTTTTGACAAAAGAGGAAACCCCATATAGAATCAATATATAAACAATGTCCCATTTTTGAAATCCTAAAATACAAATATAATTTCTCCAAGAAAAAACGTAGATTAAATTTCAAAAATAAATAAATGAAAAAATGATATAATCAAGACCGTGTTGTGGAACCAATACAATATTATTTGCCAAAAATACATTAATCAGCCATTCCACCTTCAATTACTGTGATGTTTTAATCATCAGCTTAATCAATTCTACCATAGAATAAGCATCATGGTTTTGAGATGACAGAGAAGGTAAATAGTGCCAATATGTGAGCTTTTGATGATCAAAAAAGGAAGAAATAACAGACATGAGATAACTAAACCCAGTTGAAGGAATGGAAAAGTTAAATGATGAAACTTTTTGCCATGGATAAGGTTCGAACAGGAAATGAGAAAGTGGGTTGATCAAAAAACATGACACTATTGTTGAGATCTAGATAGTATTACTCAGGCTATTCAGTTATGATTACAAATATAAAATAAGAAAACAATAATGGCATAGGGTACATAATTTGATCTGGGCCATTTGTTGAATGAGGAAAGGAACCTAGAATATGTGTAGGAAAGCTAAGGCAATTCAATTTCATGTTACCAGGCAACATGAAATGTCTCCTACAGGAAAAAATGGAAGGGACTTGGGAGCTAAGGAAGTTAAACTCAATACTATGGTAGTTAGTGCAATTGACAGTATAAATAAATGCAATTGCACATGGAGTGTGCGACATAGCACTCATGAAAAAGATATTTGCAATTAAATCAATAATCTCATACCAAATGGGAAAGTGATTACAGAAATAGTAAATAAGCTAGCAATAGTGAAAAGTTGTGAAATAATAAAGAAGAAAATGTAGTTGCATATATATTTCGTAATAAAAATACAAAATATAGTATTTAAAAAATGCACAGATGAGAAATTGATTAAATGCCATATTCATTTCCATTAAAGCAAGCTGTCTCAAATAGCTACAAATTGCAAATGAACAAACAAAATGAAAAAGGGTAAGAAATTATATAAGATACACTTGAGTAATGATATTAGATACACTTGAGTCTATTACTTCAGAATTAAAAAGAGTTCAGAATACGTAGGGATGATAAATCCTGAAAAACGTAAGCATAAACTGTTAAAAATCACGGTTTGTACAAAAAAATAAACTATATCTTTTTAAATCATACATTACTATGTACAACATGAAATATATGTAAACGTGTATGTATATATGCAGTACAAATATAATTTGATTCAACTGAGAAGTCAATCTGAGAAGGAAAAACTAATTTCATAGTAAAGTCCAAAATGAAGCATGCATTTCCACCAAAAATGTATTGCAATCATTCTATGCATGTAAAAAATGAATTATAATATGTTGATAAACCGGGAATTCGAAGAAAGTTTTTCATTTCCTCATTAATGATTGTAAAACATGGGTATCTTAGAGCAGTCAAGGCTTTAATTTATAACAAATTAATCTTAAAGAAAAATATGTTAGCAAATAATTTGATGTATGTTCATAATTCATCAAAAAAATAAAAGATTAAGGATTCAAATTGTTATTGCAGTTTAATTACATTGTAAGGATTAAAAATTCTCAGCCTGTAAATGCTTCTTATGTGTTTAATTTGAAGCAGTTCAAAGGAAAAGATGTGCCACATCTTATTATGGTGGTGTAATATAATTGTTAGGATTAGAATTATTGCCAACTATACAGTAGAAGTGAATTCTATAATAAGCAAATATATAAAGATCAATCCTATTGATTCAATCATTTTAAACCAAATGAAAAGTCACAGAGAGTAAATAAGCTACCAATAGTGAAAATTAGTAATATTACATAAAGGGAAAAGGTATGTTATATATTTCCTAATACAAACATTAAATGAAGTCCTTTAAAAATGCACATTTTCATGACATGAAACCAAATCCAATGGTTAAAGAAGTATGTAAAAAATTTCCCAAAATAAATGAAGCAATCAACGATATTGGTCATATCTAAATTTGTTACTCTAAAATTGAAAATAAATTTGAAAGACATGTAGCTAGGAATGTTGAATACGATTTTTTTGCAGTCATACACTGTAAAATTTCAAGCCTTATACAAAAGGAAAATGAGTAAGTTATATCCCTTTGTTGGTTCAGTAAAAAAAAAAGTCGCAACGCTTGAGTGTCCACTCCAGAAAGAATGGAATCAATAATCCTTTAGCCTTTAGTCTAGTGCTTTATACTAAATCCTTGTATTAGTACTAACTTTGAAAGAGATGAGATAGATCAATCATGGGATGATGTAGAAAAAAAATTGCATTAGATGAAGAATTAGAGAAATAAAACATGTGCTGATTTAAATAACAATTATATTTGTTAGCATTACACATATTGCACACAACAATTTATCGGACGAACAAAAAAGAATATATGAGAAACTGAAGGTATAACAGAAAATGAGTGCTACTACAATTTCAGGGTATATATAATTCAAAAAATTTAGAGATAGGCTAACAGACTTTTTTTTCTACCCTTCACTCCTTCAGTGCCAAAATAAGGTAAGAACATGATTAGCCATATATTTGAAATAGATCATGCAAACATATAAATGGTAAAATACTTTAAGCAATGTACTCTGATTTTTTGTAACCTTAAAATTCAGTTATCCTATGTCGTAATCCAATTTGTCAACCGTGAACATAGTAAAAACCAAAATTTAAGCAAAAAATTTAACAAAAGTAAAGTAAACAAAAAAGCTTTAAAATTCATGTTCAAACTGACAATTAATTGAGTGGCATCATTCGAAACCATAAGGAAAGAGCAGAAGAAAACATAAGGCGAGGAGCTGAAAGTGCAGATTCCGCTTATCACAAGTTACCTTTAAGCAGTGAAATTTCAAATAAACAATTTCAAATGTTTGGTCCTACATATCAATTGGTAGGGCTGTCAATGGATATCCGAAATATCCGAAATCCGTCCGCATCCGAAAAGCGGATAAATATCCGATATCCGGGGAAGCAGATACGGATGCGGATATAGGCATATCCGTATCCGAAAATTATCCGTCCGCTTTTTTTTTCCGATTATAGCTTAAATTATGTGTATTTTAAACATAATTAAATATGCTAATTTATTAATTTGCAAAATTGAAAGTCTACTAAACGCATGTTAATTGCTCAAAATTATATATTATCATCATATTTATTTGTTTTTAGCAATTTAGTAGTCAATTAGGTTGAAAAAGATTAATATTAAGCTAAAACAATTCATTTATATTCATTGATTTATCGATTGTTGGCGGAGCGGATAATTATCCGATATCCGTCCGTATCCGCGGATACGGATATCCGATATCCGAAAATGGTTTCGGATGCGGATACGGATATGGCACTATCCGTATCCGAAAGTATCCGTTGACAGCCCTATCAATTGGTAACCAATTCGTTAGTTGGTCTAATAATTTTTCACTTTTGGTTTTATGTACTGAAAAAACAACATTAATGTGAACAATCAACTAATTCTTGTATACATATATAAAACATTCAATTATGGTTATTAACATCAACATATAAGATGTATGTCTTTCCATCGTCTAAACCAATGCTCAAAAATTAACTAACATGATTAGATGAACTAAATATCTTACAGCCACAACTATGAAAAGCCTAAAACGGATCTTCAAACGGCTGTATTTCAAATGTCAACTATAAATAAGCCTAAAATATGATATTTTAACATGCGTATGAAGTGACAACTAATAAAGATAATAATTTGCAGCACTAACATCTATAAGTCCTTATAATACACATGGTGCAAGAGATCATGCATTTGAACCCCGTCTTGTGTGGTCCAACCCGTTGGACATGTAGTGTGTTATATATTAAAAACTTGCATATATAAATACAATTAAAAAAAAACATCTATAAATCCTTGTAATGTGCATCTGAGATTTCAATGAATTGTTTTTTGGTTCCATTATCTTATTGTATATTTTTATACGCATAATAGGTTGTGCTATTTCACTACACTACGATGGTTGTTTTTGCTTAGCTACCCTTGCAAAAGCAGTGAAGGATAAATAGTGTAGTTTTATAAAATTAATAGCAATAGAGAAAGATAAGAAGTTACCATAACTCACAGGAAAAAAAAACTGTAAATCCAGGAAAAATTACCTGACACAACGAATGGAGAAATAGCGTATAAGACAGGAGTAGATAGGTCAGTAATAATAGTAGGCTGGGTAAAAAGATGGCACCATCAATCACCTAAAACTCAGTAAACTTTGAGCATCCTGTGTGCATGAAGAAAATGAATGGAACAAAATACTAAATAACTCAGCATGTTGTAGAGAACCATAAATTGTTAAACAGGAAATCTAAAACCAACGTGCTTACATGGTCATCAATGCTTATGATATGTCATCACATACTATGAAAAGGGCATTTTCCCATCAATAACAAAGATGATTACATTTTTCAGTCAACAGCTTCGATTTCAAAGAAGCAAAACAAACAACATCTATAGGAAAACCGTATATAACACGCACCAATTGACAAATGAAGCGTAAATCAGTTCAGGAAAGAAGAGTAAATTATAAGCACACATGAGTACGTATGGGTACGAAAATGAAATGCCAAGTTGTAAGACCAATACCTTGCAATTAATGGAGATGGCATGAAAATATGATGGTGAAATTAACCATTCTACTAAAACTAAGTCGTCGTTGAATTGTAAATAATAAAAAAGTTAGACATACAAAATGGACGGCTGTCCCAATCAGTTAGTCACCATTAAACCAAATTAAGTCGAACAACCACTAAATCTATACCTTTTAACAATGCCACAGAATAATAGTGTTGTCTACTAAGTTGTTAGCTTAAAAACACAGGAAGAAATTTAATTTTTGCCTCGGCACATAATTCATATAAATCTTGAAAAAGATCTAATAGCGTCTAAACCTGATAATGGGACATTATCAAGCTGTTATATAAAGCTGGATAAACAGCGAATTGAACGATCATGTTCTTCTCCTCTTTTTTCTTTTTCTTTTTGGTGTTAAAGCGGTTGAAAATCGATCAAAGCAGGCAAAGTTAAAACCTAGAAATACAGCAGCAAGAGGAGAACAAAAATCCGTAGATGAATGGCATCATACAAAACAAAAAAAGGCACTTTGGAAAAACAGCTGTAAGAGAAAAACAACTACCTTAGGCACAGAGAGCAGGCGGACGAAGATCGCAATCCACCGTAGGCCGGGGAAGAAAACGACGGTGAGAAGGGGCAGAGAACGAACAGACGGAGTGCGGAACAGCAGTATGCCAGTATTAGTAAATCATTCTTTTTCCTCTAAATTCCCTTTTGTTGTAGAAAACCGCTAGAGTAGGCCGAAAGAGAAAGGAGAGAAGGGAAAAAGCGAGGTCCTAATTTTCATAGAGAAATAGCTATAGTTTTCAGAAGAACGAAAGTAAAAAGTGAATTTGGGGGAACGAATTCATGGGTCATTTGCGAGACGGTTCAGCTTAGATTTGGAGAATGGCTGTCCAATCAGCATTGCTAACTCGGTAATTACAATATAGTATAGATTTCAACTGTTAAAATAAAAAAAGTTGTTAAAAATAAGTTTATTACAATTCCTTTAAAAAGGGGTTGTAAAAGAGAAATAATATAAGTTATATAACAAACAAAGTTATATAATTTTATATTTTTGAAAGAAATGAAAAAAAAAATTAGTACCACAAAATGATACATACTCTTTAAGTACATATTGTTTTTGGTTTTTCTTACAAAATAAGTATAATATTATGCTGTCTAACATTCTATTTTATAAATTGTAGTTTCGTTATTAGAAAAAAATTCTTAATTAATCGTCATTAAGGTAGAAATTCTTAATATTTATTTTAGGCAGAAGTTGTCATTAAGATTATCAATATTTATTTGTAGTGGCAATTTTCGTGGTTTAAATTGTGGCCAATCAAAAGAGAACACGTGGATTGAGGCCACAAAAGAGAACACGTGGATTGAGATTTGTACCATTAAATTTGGTTTAAAATAAGCTGTTAATTTATAGCCAGAGAGGATGGTATGAATTGCGTCTCTGCAATAAAATAGATAAAATATGTTTGGGTCATTTCAGATGATGACATATTACGGTGAAATTGTGAAACATTTTAGAAAATTTTAAAGTTAAAAATCTTGTAGTTAATTGTTTGGAAAATATAACAATGTATGATAAGTTATTAATGAATGATTATTTAATATTAATTCTTTACAATTTAATTTTTATTTATCAATTCATTAATTGTTAATTATTTCATATTTCAAAGTAATTATTTATACTTAATAAAGAAATGATTTTACAAACAACATTGCTATGATATGTAAACGAAATCTTTAATTCAAAAAAATTGCTAAAATATCTTTTTTGTCACATCATCATATAACACAACATTATTTTTAATGAAAGTTTAAAATTATATGAGAAAAATGTAGAGGCTACTAGCAAAAAAACTTCCCCTTCTGTATATGTGTGGATAATACATTTTACCTGCCTATAATTATTGGTAAATAATCATCCTTCAACAAAATTATAAGATTGACAATGTTTACCTACCAATAAATTTTACAATTAAATATTGGTAGATAAATGTTCTCTTTACCTACCCATATTTATTGGTAGGTAAAGGTCAAATTTCTTGTAGTGTTCGGTTTGTCCAGTCCCAAGACAACTTGAATGAACGAATGTTTGACAGAGTATATCTGTTAGATCACGTAAGTTGATCGTTTCAAACGTATTTACGTTGGTGACGGAGGAATTCGTTTCTCTTAGCTTATACCCATGGTATTTTTGGGGAAATCAATTTGTGATTTGACGGGTATGACGATGTGGCATTCAAAGTGAACGAATGAGTAATCTGTTGAAAGATACGTTATGACCTCCAGCCTCATCAACCGGGAAATGACAGAAATTGGGCAGGCAGCATGGCTAAGTGGGCCGCACCCAAGTAGGCTATATTGTCACCATCTAGAGAATATTCATATTTGTTACTTCTTTCAATTCTGTATCTCCCGGGAATGGTTATGTTGGTTTACAACCTATAAGGTGACAATATATTCGATACACTCAAGCGAACTGAGTGGTCGGTCATGTGTGGCCGAGTTGCAAGATGTTCTTGTTGAACTCCAGTGTATCGCTTTTAGAGTACACTGATCGGAAGGTGGATCCATATCTTTTCATAGTTGAAATCCATTCCCCAAATAAGAGCCCGCGGTTTAGATTGTGTATTATATATGTAGAACATTAGATGCAAGCGTTTCTGCTAGATTTCTATTTACTTGATCTAGACATTATTATATCATCAGACAAGTCTCGTTTTAGAAATATATATGGGTTATCATAAGGTAAAAGCCATCTGTGTTTATGTGTGGATCGTTCTTATGATTATCCTTTGTTTAAAAAGAATTTTGAAACTTAAATCAAATGATTTGAGTTTACTCACACCAGTCACATGACTGACCCAGAGTTTATTTTGTTTTGTTTTCCCTAAATTCTTGGGTGCCCAATTTTGTATGAGCAGTCAAGTAGCCGGAATTTTTCAGATACTTGAAGAGCTGGAGCAGGAGGCTTCAGGATTATATAGCTATTGTTATTTCCGATGTGTTGTAAGTGTTGTGCTCTGATAATGTTACTGTATACATATATTGATTTTATTTCAAGGATATGTTATCTATTATATGTTGTTCGTTCCGCTGTGAGATTCGTGTTACTCTGATGTTGTTTGTTCTTCTTCTTCTTCTTCTTCTTCTTCTTCTTCTTCTATTCTAAGTTTCTATCTTATCTATTCTCACCCTCTAATTTCTTTCATGGACTATCCGGTGTTTCCGATGCTTGAATAGTCGACATGGTGTTATACGCCTATATCCAAGATCGCGAAAACCCCGGGTCATTACAGTGGTATCAAATCGTAAGGTTAAGTAATTACCTTGGCTCTGTGGCGTGACTCAGTAGAGATGGGGTTAGTAACACCCTAGATTGAGTTGAATGTATAAATACGAGTGAACGTATTTGTTATTGATATAAAAATCGTTTTATATTGTGGAGATCTATTGGTTGAGTACTTTATGGGTTCTGATCGATCAGTTTGATCCACTGTCTCGGTAGGAGTTTCTGAACACTCGAATACGATGAACCGACATGGTATGCTTGAAAGGAGGGTAAATGAAATAATTTTAACCAAAATATATTTTGATATAAAGAATTATATTGGAATGATTATAATATATTGGATATATTGGTTGTTAATATAATCGAGTAAGATTATAATTGAACGGTTATGTAAATAACCAATCAGAACTCACATAAGTGTAATATATGAAATCGAAATGAATTAAATCTGAAGTTAAAATCAGAATTGAAATTAAAACCCTGGAATTTGAAAAGGTGTTTGTAAATGGATTTGAATTAAATATATGAGAATTTTAAAATCCTAGGAGATTTTAAATTTGTTACAAGCATTGAAAATGGTATTTTGAAATTTATTTCAAAGTGGAAGTTTCTAGATATGGTTTTGAAAGTGATACAGTATTGAACTCACTTCGATGGCTGGGAAATAACCCTGATGATGAATCGTGACATTATTAGTGTTCATTCCGAGTTTGGATTACTACCAAAGATATTGATTTCGAATTGTTTTGGCAAAACAAGTTGTTTTAAATCCTGAAAAGGAACGTCTGACTTTTGAGAAAAGCAAAGGTGTTTAAAACTCCCAGGAAGAGACTGTTTGAATTAAACCCAAATTAAATAGAAATTTATGGAAATAAATTGGAATTGAATTGAAAACCAATTAAGTGGAAATTGAATTGGATTAGAATGATATCGAGAAAATTGGATTTGTGACATAGGAATCCGAAATGGTATTGGATTGATGAGTTAAGAATTTGAAAATCAAGAATGGTGCTTCGATTTGAAATTGAATTTGGCTTGGATAAGCGAATAGTTGTTTTGGAGATAAAAACAGATTGGAATTTGATTGGGATGACATGGGTATATGCTGAATTAGCAGCAGATTGAAAGGATATAATGATATTCCCGACAAAAAGGTACAAGTTTATATTTCATATTGGGTATGAGATTTTATGAGCCGATGTGTCAAGCCGCTTGGCTGTTTGATTTTCTTTTGGGATGGAGAAGGCCCAGAGAGGCGTGTTGTACCGATCGATCCGTACAAAGGAGGTGCTGGTGAATTTTTTCAGAAATTTCGGGTGTTAGAATTTTTTTAGGATTTTTGAAAATTTTCGTTGATAAGAATCAATTAATATTTTAATTAAAATTAATTGGTATAATGAAACTGGAATTTAAGAATTTAACAAATAATTTTTAATCAGTTAGTGGGATTTGTTTTCTACCTTAGCAATTTCGAGGACGAAATTATTTTAAGGAGGGAAGAATGTAACGACCCGTACTTCTATAGTATATAAATAATTTATTTAATTAGTTAAATAATGGTTTGGTTATTTAAAATGACCAAAATTAAATAATATTGAATATTGAATTAAAATAAATAATATAACAATATATTTAATTTCTGAAATAATCAGAAATAGTGGAATTCACAATATGGTGTGAATTGGATCATCTGTGATATTTAATTCGGTTTAGAATTTGAATTAGAATAACGAAAATATTATATAAACGAAGTCGAACGTATAAATTATATTATAATTATAATCGAGCTCAAAATGGAGCGGCAGTTCGCTATTTGGCGATTCGAACTTCAACTGAATATACAGGGTCCGTTTTAAATCGGATTTCTGTGAAATAAGAAACGTTCGGAGCTGGTGAAGTATATTTTTCTAGTGGAAGAGAAAAATCAGGATTTCACTGTGTAGATTTTGATTTATGTCCAAATCAAATTTTAGAAAAGTCGCTATGGAATTCCTTTATAATTTATAACGATTTATAAAAGAAATTTAAATATAAATCGAATATCTATATAACTGAGGATTTGAAATATCGAGTTGTAAATCCATATATATTTATTATGGAGCTGTATGATATATATTGTGAATATATACGATAATATAAATTTATTTATATTTAATTTAATTATTTTTAAATATATTTATATATTTAAATGGGTTATTTAGAGCTTTAAAAATAGCCAGTTTTACAACCGACCTTTGTTTTTTACGAAACTAATTTTGTTGGATCCGCAATATTAAATTATTGCTAGATTTCAATTTTCGTGATTTTTGAAGTCAGTATGTGGCCGTGGGGGATTTTAATGTGAAAAACAGTCGATAATTTGACCTTTAAAAATACGCTGTGTGAGCAAAACAGAGTCGGAATTCGACGAAACCAGTTTCATTAGGTCCGTAATGTCGAACTATAGTTGCACGTCTAGTTTCGTGATTTTTGGATACCGTGTGTGACCACAGGGATTTTTAATGACAATTACAAGTAGTAGTTCATTAAAAAAATGGATAAAATAATCAATATAAATTATTAAAGCTATCCTATAAATAATCCTTATTCCATCTAAACCTAAATTCACTTTCTCTCTGGTCAAAATAAAAGCACCGTCGAAATTCTTTTTCTCAAAACCAAACCGTTCTTCACAAATTCATTATAAATCAAGGAAAATTCCATAAATCAAAATTCATATATACTCGAGTTCCTATAGCTACCCTCTTCGATTTTGTGTGAGTTGTTTAGCGTGCGACTTAGTTTTCCAAAGCTCGAAATTCAACAGCGTACTAAGGCTGAAGTGTTTGCGGATTCTGGCCCTCGATTTCAGAAATGGATATGATAATGGAATTCGCGATGGGATTTGGCCTCGGTTTTGATTTTCTGGTGAGATTCGAAGGTGGAAAGTGAAGCGACTGTCACTGTATTGGGGCGTAGAAAGCTCGAAGTCGCGAAATGGGGAGGGAGATCATATCATGAATGATGGGTATAGGATCGACGAGATTTTGAAGGGGAGAGTGACAATGCTTTCGATTTGTAAATTAGTGGAATGCTGAGGGCGAAACGTGGATTTGAAAAGCACGAAAATGGAATTTGAACAGGAGCGAGATACTGTCAAGGAAGAAGGTCCAAAGACGGTCAGGTTCGAACCCAAGGGGTATGGGCTGATTCTTGGTTGCTAAGCCCAATATTAATTTATATATTTAAGTATTAATTTCATTTCAAATAACCGTATAAATTGTATAATGTATATCTTTGTCATATGTTATCGAAATCTGGTGAAACAAGATCCGTTGGGATCGTATGGATGGTGGCTCCACAATGGAACTGATTGGGAGTGGATTGGAGCTCGTTACAATTTATAGAAAAATAAATTGTCCGTCTAAATCAAGCGACGGTTATCGTTATTAACGATGATCGTTCAATGTGAGTAAAACTCACCAACTCTGAACAGCTATATTTTTATAACATATTTTTTAGAACTGATAGTTATCTGTTGATTGCTGTGTGTTAATTGTTTGGTTGAAATGCTGATTGATTGGTTGAAATTATTAATAACGATATATATATATAAATCGTTAATCAAATATTTATTCTATTTATCAGAATATTTCATATCGAAATGAAATTGACGTGAATTATATTGTGTAACATCTGTGGATGTAGGGAAACAGGTCGGAGCTGGATTCCTCAGCATTATTTTACTGTTTTCATATATGGTGAAATATAATGTGATATATAATCTGTTGTTGATTATGTGTGTTTGAATGATATCGATCATTGTGAATTGGTATTTTAAATACCGTAAGAAATACTAGGATGTAGAAAAGGGGATTTTCAAAGTGTATTTTAAAAGTAAATTATTTATATAAAATCAGTGGATTTTATATATGAAAGAAAAAGGATTTTATAAGAGAAAATAGTTATAAAATCAAAAGGGTTTAGAAAAGGAAATATTTATGGGAAATAAATATGATAAAAATAGAAATGAAAAGAATATATTTGTATAACATTTACAAATAGAATATGAAAGGAAATATTGTATAACATTTACAAATAGAATATGAAAGGAAATATTGTAAAACATTTACAATAAAGATAAAAAGGAATATTTCATTTGTCAAATGAATGGAGTAAGATAAAAAGGAATATTTATTTGTTAAATAAATAGGATTGGAAAAGCATATTTATTTGTTAAATAAATAGAATTGAAAAGGGAATATTTTTTGTTAAATAAATAGGAGTATAAAGGGAATTAACGAGATATAAAAGAGTTATGAGGAGATTGTTTAAAGTGGATATCAAATAGAGTTGATCGAATTAGAATTTATCAAATAAAGTTAATTGAATAAAGATTGATAGAGTTAAAGGAGTTAATCGAATATAGTTTATTCGGATAGAATTAATCTAATAGAGTTAATCAAATAGAGTAAATCGAATTATAGTTAATCGATTAGAGTTAGAGTTAATTAGTTAGAGTTAACCAATTAGAGTTAACCAGTTAGAGTTAATCGATTAGAGTTAAATTGAACTAGAGTTATTCAAATAGAGTTAATCGAGTTAGTCGAATATTAGTTATTCAAATAGGGTTAAAGAAATAATCGAATATAGTTTATTCGAAAGAAATTATCGAATATTAGTTATTCGAAGAGAGATGATCGAATATTAGTTACTCAAAGTGGGATAATCGAATATTAGTTATTCGAAGAGAGATGATCGAATATTAGTTATTCGAAGTGAGATAATCGAATTTAAGTTATTAGAAGAGAGATGATCGAATATTAGTTATTCGAAGTGAGTTTATCGAATATTAGTTATTCGAAGAGAGTTAATCGTCGAATTCGATTATGTCGAATTCGGGTAAGTATTTATACTTTCCGGTTTATAAATCAAGATTTATTTATTTATAGATTAGGCGTTTATTTATTTATTCAAAATAAAGAATAAATGTTATATTTGAAGTTAGATATTTCGAAAGTAGGGATTATAAAGTTATCGTTATAACCAATGTTTTTATAAAAGAAGTGGATTCGTAAATAGAATCCGAAAGTTACATAAGGAAGTTTGTTAAAGATTTAAAAGATAAACCTTGTCTATTCCGAAGTTAAAACGTTGTTTAGTTAAGGTCTGAGAGGTAATTATACCCCAACTTGATTGACTCCTTTCTTAACTAAGGAACGGTTAAGGTTTGATCGTGACGGATGGTTAAGTGAATTTAGTTAATGAGTGTAATGGTTTGAGTTGGCTTAGCAATGTTTTATTTAAACATCTGTTTAAAGCCAATGAAGGAGTTTTGGAAATGTTTTCCAAATAAGAATCAGAAATATTTTCTAATAATAGAAAATAAGAAATGTAAATGTTTTCCAATGTTTATAACATATATTTTCTGAATATAGAAAATAAGGATATATATATATGATTGATCAATAGAAATTCCAATTGGAAATAAGATTGTTGTTTGCACACGTGTTTTCATTTGATAGTTAAATCACCGACTATCAAAGTTTTTGATCATTTTTACGTTGTTAATATGGAGAGACCGGTTGGATTATTATTCAAAGAACCACTCCGTATTGGCATAAGCGTTGCAAACCAAGTATGCTGAATATATTGAAGACGAAGTAAAGTGCAAGGGCTATTGTATAAATCTTAGGTAGAGATTGCCTAAGATGGATGTACTGAATAATGCCTTCGGTTTGTCCAGTCCCAGGACAATTTGAATGGACGAATGTCTGACAGAGTGTATCTGGTAGATCGCGCAAGTTAATCGTTTCAAACATATTTACGTTGGTGGTGGAGGAATTCGTTTCTCTTAGCTTATACCCATGGTATTTTTGGGGAAATCAATTTGTGATTTGACGGGTATAACGCTGTGGCATTCAAAGTGAATGAATGAGTAATTTGTTGAAAGATACATTATGACCTCCAGCCTCATCAACCGGGAAATGACAGAAATCGGGCAGGCAACATGGCTAAGTGGGCCGCGCCCAAGTAGGGTATATTGTCACCATCTAGAGAATATTCATACTTGTTACTTCTTTCAATTCTGTATCTCCCGGGAATGGTTATGTTGGTTTACCAACTGTAAGGTGACAATATATTCGATACACTCAAGCGAAATGAGTGGTCGGTCATGTGTGACCGAGTTGCAAGATGTTCTTGTTGAACTCCAGTGTATCGCTTCTAGAGTACACTGATCGGAAGGTGGATCCATACCTTGTCATAGTTGGAATCCATTCCCCAAATAAGAGCCTGCGGTTTTGAATGTATATTATATATGTAAAATGTTAGATGTAAGTGTTTCTGCCATATTTCTATTTATTTGATCTAGACATTATTATAATATCAGACAAGTATCGTTTTAGAAATATATTTGGGTTATCATAAGGTAAAAGCCATCCATGTTTATGTGTTGATTGGTCTTATGATTATCCTTTGTTTCAAAAGAATTTTGAAAGTTAAATCAAATGTAACGACCCAGAAAATCTGAACCAATTTAAAATTTTTAAATTGGCTAAAATAATGGATTTTAAATATTTAAAATAAATATTTTAAATAATAGCAATGAAAACGGAGTTTGAATCGACAATTAAAAACGAATTTAATTAATTATAATTATAAACAAAGCCTGAAAAGGGGCTGCAGTTTCAAAATTTGAATTCAAACTTTGTCGGACTGTACCGAGTGCAAAACAAAACGTATTTGAGTGAAACCAAAAATATTTAAATCTGTTAGTGAGTACCTTTCTAACGAATCTGAAAAATCGAATTTTCATAGCGTAAAGCAAAAGTTATGGCCAAATGAATTTTCAGAAAGGCCGCTATGGAATTTATATAGCCCGTGAAATTGACCATTTTGCATACGACCTCGGAATTCGACGAAACCACTTTTTTGGATTCGGGATGTGAAGTTATTGCTAGGTTTCAAAATTCATAATTTTTGAAGCTAGTATGTGAGCGTGGCAAAAGAAAACGTGTTTTGATCAATTACAGTTAAATTGGATCGACCAGAAATGGGCCTTTTTGCAAACAGTCTCAGAATTCGACGAAACTAGTTTTGTTGGGACCGTATCGTCAAAACATAGCTAAATTTATTTTTCTGTAATTTTTCGAATCAGTTTGTGGCCCTGGCAAATTGAAATGTACGTTCAAATTAAATATTGAAAGTTTTATATTTTAATTTGAAGAATAACTGATTGTAACAGTCGAATTGGCCTACGAAACATATCCCATTGTGTCTGGGATGGGGGTAATTAGCTAGGAGCGACAGTCGTTGGGTTTGAAAAGGAGTACGTTTAAGAAAAACACTAATTTTAAATTAAATATATATCGACCAATCACAAAATTCCATTCATTATTTAAAAAAAAATTCAAAAAAAGACCCCGTCGCTCCAGCGATTGAACGGCGCCTGTAGCTCCTCCCTTCCCAGCACTTTTCCCGCCGCCACAGGCCACGCCCGTGTGAAAACCCGTAACTTCCCCGGTGAGGAAAGTGCGGATAGTTCAAGAACAAGCCACATCAGAACGCAGACGGAAGAACATTTCATTGTATATTACAACAATGCATCAGATTACAAGAGTATACAGAGTATGCATAAATATTACACAGAAATATCAGAGATTTAAATTACAATTAAATACATCGCAGCGGAAAATAATACAATACACAACTAGAAGAGATATACGGATACAAAGCTTTCCGGATATCGTTCCAGCTGTAAACCAGGATCCTGTGAATATAAATCTGCAAAACCAAAACTACTAGCTGCCCGTGTCAAAATAAGGGCACCCAGAGTTTAGGTTAAAACAATAAACTCCAGGTCAGTCATGTGACTGGTGTGAGAACTAAAACAATTATTAATCTTTATTTTTAAAGTTCGGTAAATCAAGGGACCACGCCGTATAACACGGAACGGGTTTCCCCCCAAGAATATCAGTGCATAAAACAACAGCGCAATGCTAAATAAAGAAAAATGAAGCTATTATAAGACCCAGGTCCTATCACACAATGCAACGCAAGCCGGGGGATAGGGTTTTTACCTTATAATAGCCAAGAATGCTTGATACGTTTAAAACAAATCATTTGATACTATTATAAGTGCATAGTGTATAAAACAACTTCAAATCATAAATATCAATCATAGGCGGCATGAATGCCCCATACCACTATGTCGCCATATATAGGTTATACAATCAAAATCGCAAAGTCACGTATATGGAAATTGGATTTCCATCTATGAACCGAGGCCAGGGATCGTCCTTAACCGATTCGAGACTCTCTAGCCCGAGCCTCAGGACCCAGACTCAGGTGGGCCCTTGGAGCGACAGGGCCGGTCCACCGATGTGGATTAAAATGCCTGAACACTGCGTTTCCCCGCCCTTTGGGGCGTAAATGAGCCAACGAATGGCTTCATCGGACCCGGATCGTCCGATCTAACCGAGGCGCCTCGCAACAGCAACAACCACACAGGTGAAAAGTATATAAATGTCAGGGCTGGGAGGTCACTGACACCACCCTAGCTAGAAAGAAACGCATGCCCTCCCTGAGGTCCTCTCCCGTTTTTGGTTCACAACCAGGGTGCGAAACTCGCGAAGTAAACGTTACACAAAGCTATGCCACAAAGGCCGTGCTTTGATCATCACCACAAGACTTTGCTTTTCAACAGAAGCCTCGATCAATTGCCACTTAGGCATGCCACACAGGCAATTCACTCCATGCGTTTGATATCCATCAATATATAACCCTTGAGCTCGTACGTCTCAGAGAAGGGCGTTAAGCAAGAGAATAAATTCTCCGCCGCCAAACAGATATATATTTAATAGAGATCAATCGCACGAACTAAAATCCAATGTCAGACACACAGTCCATTTACAAGTCCGTTCTTGGTCTGAACGAAACCGGAGGCACCTAGTACCCCGCATATCCATCGATCTCCAAGCACGTCTGGACGATCACCAACTGTTTCCATCTTCTTGGGTGTACAGCCCAATCAAGATCATCAGTAATCACCCAAACGACGTGAAGACCTCCGGTCTTCGACCATCGTCTTCATCTTCGACTTATCGTCGTATCAGTTATTCAGAATGGGATAAACCCGGTCTTTCCGAATAACTCGCGTATATTTTAAGTAAGTGTTACACAAACACAACATATGCCTCATTCCAATTCATCAGTCACTAACCGTAAATTAATCAAGAGAATAATTCCCCAAATATTAACCCCGAAGGCCGAAACCAACATCAGATCAATATCCAGGAAACCATTCTACTTAGCTAACCGACAGTTAGTTTCTAAATTTCACATTCATATGGAAAGGTTCCCATTAATTTTATCAAAGATAAATTCTTTATATTTATTCTTTAATCTATCCTTTTGAATTTCGATTCAACTAGTCGGGATTAACGAAACTTACCCAAGTAATCATTTGTTTTAATTTCCCAATCCCAACCTATTCATCCCATGAAGTAAAACTGGTAATACTTCATATCTAACACCACAGTGTTATCGGCAAATTCAATTACCATTTCACGTTCAAATCTAATTAAAGATTTAACTATCGCCTGGAATAAAACTGGTGATACTCCATTCTCGATCTTTTCAATCTAATTAAAGATTCATTAAAACTCCACTTAGTTTTAATCGTTAACTGCGTTAAAGAATCAGTGTCATTTAAAACACGGTTCAAGATAAACCCAAAATCACATCACATTAATTATCGGGTTAAAGAACAAGTGTTATTTAAAACACTGTTCACGATAAACCCAAAAATCAATATCAATTCAATTAAATATTATTTAATTGGTACACTTCATTAAATCTAAATAAAAAGATTCAATCTTTTTCTCAACTGGATTCAAGAACAGTGTTAATGAAGACACCATTCACGACAAACCCAAATCACATTTGATATTAAATACAAGGCTCTGAATAGAAAATATATCGGCTTATATTCAATATCAAATTCTATGACCAACAGATATCGTATTGGAAATAACGATATATATATATCTATATCTTTCAAATTTCCATAACAACATCTGTATAATCACGAATTCCAACATCGAAATATTCCGAAGACAATTTCGATTCAAATCCACTCCAATGCAATCATTGGAAATTCTGGTTATTTTTAAAACCCTTTTTAAATTCAATTTATTTATTTAAAAATAAATAGAATTATAATTCTAGTTCAAAACTAGTTCATTTCGATAAAAATCTATTTTTATCTTTTCAAATATGGAGTTTTTCATCCCAATTTCTCCCAAATCATTTCTTATGATTTTAAACAAATTATTACTATTTTTAATAATTTTATCAAGGCCCGTACAGTCGATTTCCATCAACGGCCATCGAACTGCACTTACAACGACCTTTTTCAAATTTGATTTGGACATAATCCCAAATCCAACCGTTAGATTTCAAATTTCAAATATCCATTAGAAAGCTCTTTTCGATACGAACCCAACGGTCCCGGGTTTAGGAGAATCCGACGGTCAGATCTCCCGCAATATCCGTTCGAAGTCAATGGTCGAAATTCGAGAACTGCCGCGGCGCGGCGCGTTCTATTCAGGCCATTATATTATATATATAATATATATAATATATAGTTCGTCGATTTCAATTTAAAACGTGCTTTATAAATCGTTTTAAATTCATTTTCAAAACGGTTTCAACTTCGTGTTCAATTTCAAATCAAAATTGAATATTCCAATATAAATTCGTTTTAAATTCATTTCAAATCGATTTCAATTCAAATTGATTTCTAATTCAATTTCAGTTCTAATTCAATTCAATTCAATTTCAATTCGAATTCATTTATATTCAATTTCAATTCGAATTCATTTATATTCAATTTCAATTCGAATTCATTTATATTCAGTTTCAATTCAAATTCATTAATATTCAAAAAATCAGATTTTGAAATCACTTTCGATATTCATTATAAAATGAATAAAATCGATATAAATATCGTTCACGTCAAAATGGCGTCAATCTAACCAACACGGCTTCATATGTTTCTATTTTCAAATATTCTATTTCGAATATTTCTATCTCAAATATTTCTTTTCAAATATTCCCTTTTTCAAATATTCTATTTTCAAATATTTCTATTTCAAATATTTTTATTTCAAATATTTCTTTTTCGAAACTGGAATGAGGCCCAATCAATTACCATATAATGTTAATTATATGGATTGTAACATCCCAGATTTTTGAACGATGGTTACGAATATTTAAAACTTGTTTAAATATTGATTTAACAATATTAGCAGATTTTATATTGAATTTACTTTATAAAATCGAGTTCGAAATATATATTTTATAATATAATTAAAACGAGCTCGAAAACGACGCGGCAGTTCATAATTTTCGATCTGAACTTTAATTGAATATACTGAATCCGTTTGAAATCAGAATTCTGTGAAACAAGAAATGTTGAACCAATTTGATTGTATTTAAATAATAAAAGAGAAAAATCGTGATTTCATCGTGTAGATGGTAAGATATGCCCAGATTAAAATTTTCAATAGTCGTTATAGAATCGTTCATCGACCGTAACGGTTTATTTGATATAACTGCATACTGGATTCGAATTTAGACGAGATTCTTTTGAGACGTAGTTATAATTTAATTTTTAGAATTTTACTGTAATTTTTAATAAATTAAATATGCAACTTTTTTATTTGAAGTATTGTGCACCCTGTATCAGTATTTCGGGGTTTCATAATATAAGTTAACCTACCGATGTTATTATAATTTTGGGATCGTTGTACATCACTGGACACGACCATATTCTTATGTCTGTCCAGGACAGCTTGGACATGAATGAAATCTTAGGTAATGCGAGACACTAAAATTGAAACATGAAACAACATATATCTTTCATATTTAAACTATGTCGGATTCGTTTATGGGTTAAGTTTGAAAAATAAACAGCCTAACTTGTAAACAATTGGCTGTGTCTCCCATTTCAAACGCACAACACATATATCTTTCATATTTAAACGCTGTCTGTACCGTAAGCTAACCCGCCCTATTCACTTGGCAAGCCGACCTACTCGTGTTTTCATTTCAACTTACTGAAACTCTGACGAGCATTTATTCATGAGAACGACATCTCATTTGCCTTGCCGACCAAGGTTTCAAATTTCCCATCAAGAAACAGCTAGCCTAAAATCTTGCCTGAAAACCCCTCTATATATATATTATATTTAAATGTATACCGTGGTCATCACGTTTTTACTCCTATAAATACCACTGGCCACCTTCCTTTTCGCAAATCAAAAGAACGCAAGCCTTCCTCCAATACTTAAACAGCACCTCCTATTCAGCAGATATAAATTAAAAATACAAACATTTCTCTCTACTACAAATAATACCAGACAAGTATATCTATGTCAGCAGCGAGTCATTTCAGTGCGGCACGGTGACAACGGCAGGCAACACTAAGTCACAGGGGATGCCGGTCGAGGGCGTTGGGCGCGGGCAGTCCGACGACGAGGCAGCATGGGTCAACAGCGTTCGCGGACATGGGCGGAGCTGGGTAATCATAGAACGGCGGTGGGAAGCAACTGCAGGTGGAAGGAAGCTACTGTTTGCATGGGAGAGAACTGGAATGTGAAGTGGCCTTTCGGTTTTGAAAAAAAAAAAAAAAAAAAAAAATAATGATGCGCACAACAGAAAAAGTGGGAAGGGGAACACGTTGTGTATGGGGTGGTATGCATGGGGTAGTGGATAGAATGGAGTAAATATTTGATGAAAACAGTAGGAGGGTAGAAGAATCAGAATGTGAAAAAAAAAAAAGGAAAAAGGAAAGAAAGAAAAGAAATGGGGAGGCGTGGGGATGACAGCACCGCATGGTGCTTGATGTTGTGAAGAGAAGTAAAAAGGAGGAGGTACAATTCTAACGATTGCCTCAAATGAAAAGGGACTAATCTGTGCTTCAGCAACGATTAAATGAAGATTTTAGATGGAAACGAACGGAGTAAACGCAGCTGGTAGCGTGTAAAACGAACCATTCTGGCAACAAATGAAAGTCCAAGGTAAGTTTACTCACTCAGTTTACCCCGTTTATATTTTATATAAACCGGGTTTTTATTTCTATTTTGTGTGCAATGTTTGCTGATGGTTGTTTGTTAACCGTTATTGGTTGAACTGTATGGCTGTGTAAAAATTGAGGTAACCATTGTGATGCAGGGAAGGACAGGTTGGAGGGATCCGACCGGATTCCTCAAATATATTATTTATTTGCATGTACTGTTAACCAGTTGATTTATTGTTGGTTGAAACCAAATTCAAAAATTGTGGATACAAACCAATGGGTTATATTGGTTGAGTAGTTATCGGCAGACGGCCTGTAAATGAATAATTTATAGAAATCGATTTACCGTCTGGTAAATCCAATGGAAAATTATAAAAATTTGTTTTATAACTAAAGACAGATTTTGAAGATCTATTTTATAGATTATTTTAAATGAAGTTATTTAAGGAAATAAATGAATTATTTTTATCTTGTGATTATAAACAAGCTTATAAAGTGAGGATCGTAGGATAATGAGTTTTTAAAACAAGTAGGTAGAATTAACAAATGGTCAAGATTTGAATTAAGTGTTTTTCCATGTAGGGTTAAATGAGATTATTTTATTTATTTATTTAGATAATTAATTTAATCAAATGAAATTATTTTAAATTAATCATTAATTTAAAAGGAATAACTAAGTGGAACGGTTAACAAAGTAACCTTACTTGAGATAACTAAGATTTGATTATTTAAAAACAATTGTTAGATTGTTAATTGTTCTTAAAGTTATGTACCATTTAACATAAACTTTTAAGAAAGATCAATTATTTTTATAATTGGTAATGAAGTGAACTATTTGATATAGATAATGTTGGACAAGTAACAAAAGGGTTGACTTGTAAGCGGGACTTTTAACGTATGGTATGAATATGAATTCAATAAGTAACTCGATGGGCAAGATATGAATGTATCATAGTATTTTCAAATGAAAGCAAGTTGTTTTGATATATCAATAAGATTTGCCTTTAAAAGGGGAATGTTTGAAAGTAAACATATATCGAGATGATATTGGTTATAATGGAGGTGGAGTTCAAAGCCTTATTTATAATAAAAAGGGTTTTAACATGTTTTACTCATATTGATATGAGTCAAAAATTTATTTATCTTATAAAAGCGATTGTTAAAAAGGGAAAGTTTCAAATATGATTTAATACGAGTAGAAAGTGAACGAAAGCTTAAGGGGATGAGAATCGATTATCTAACAAGTGTCTTTGAGTAATGAAGTTATTTACATCAAATAAGATGAGTGGACTATAAAAGAGATCCTATAGTTGATGAAATTGTTGGGATAGTTCTTGGAATTCAAAATTTCGTTAATAAACTTCTAATTTATCCGAAGATAAGAATGTTGTCGACTCAAGGTCTGAGAGGTAAATAAAATACCCCAACTTGAACGATTTCATGATTATCCAAGGGTGATATTAGTTTAAATACGAAGGTAGTGAAAATAAATGATATTTCTGCAAAAGATATTATAACTATAATTCGAAGAATTATAAGTTGAATAAATGGGATTTGGAAATAAGGATTAGAAAGCGATATTCTAAATGTTGAAAGATTTAGAAATGTAATTAACAACTGTTTAACTTAAAGGGCCAAGGGATGCTGTATTCTGAACCAAGGAACCCATTTGATTTTTCTATGGATGATGTTTGTTTATTTTGATAGTTAAATCACCAACTATCAAAATCTGACCAAAACGATTGTTGGTATGGAAAGACCGGGATCGAATTTATATTCGAAAACCATTCCGACCAGCAAATACGTAACGTTAAAGATATCAGAAGATGGTCGAGGTGGAGCATTGAAGACCGTTGAACTTCATAAGCGGAAGAACTACTCGTTAAATTTCTCTGGCTAGCTACCAGAGTTATGATGACTTGTGATTCTGTCGTGATTGGAATCTTCGGATTTGCAAGGACTACTCGCTACTGATCCATGGGGTGATTCCTATATTGGATGCAGTAGGAGAGTGCCTTCGGTTCATCCTGTTCCTGGATGACGTTTAAGGTGGCCAGATGTTTCAAAAGTCGATTATAACCTCAAGCCTCATCAACTGGGAAATGACAAAAATCGGGCAGGCAGCATGGCTATGTGGGTCGCTCCCATTAGGGTGTATGATCACCTATCTAGAGAAATTCCTTTTGCTTCTTTAATCTATGTTTCGATGCTGACCCTATTCGGGTGGCGGTTGCTGATCCCAACCGTCGGTGATATACATTCGATACACTCAAGCGAAATGAGTGGTCGGTCATGTGTGGGCCGGGTTGCAAGAAGTTCTTGTTGAACCCAGTGTATTTGCCTCTAGAGATACACGTTCGGAAGGTGGTCCCATACCTTGTCAAGGTCGGAATCCAATATCCAATAAGCGCCAGCGAGTTTTGGTTTGTATACTATATATGGGGAGCGTGAGATGCAAGCGTTCCTCTAGATTGATATTTATTTGTATTTAGACATTATGATAATACCAGAGAAAGATATTGATCTCAAACTATTTTGGATTTTAGTAAGGTAAAAACCGTCTGTGTTTATGTGTGGACTGGTCTTACTATTATCCTTTTCTTTCAAAAGGATCTTGAACTTTAAAATCAATATGGATGTTATATAAACTGTGCGAGTTATTCTCACTCTGGTTCACCAGACTGACCCGGTATTTGAAATGCTCGGGTTAGCCCGGGTGGTACAGGTCCAGCTTATCAGGCGCTGCAAAGTCTAGAGACATGTCGAAAGAGTTCAGACATATGATTATATTCCGCTGTGTGATGTATATGAGGACAGGTTGTTATAACTGTCCAAGTGTATTGATGTACTCTGATGTTGTAAGTATATTTTCAAGCTCTCAATAAAGATTATTTCTATATTTTGTTCCGCTGCGATGTGAGACTCTGTATAGTGTGTGTTCTTCTTCTTATTCTTCTATTCTAATATTTCTATCTCATCTTTCTCATCCTCCAACTTCTTTCTTCTAGCTTTCTGGAGATTCGATTCTCGAGTGAGACACAGTTTGTGTAAATGTCGATAATTCGAGTGTCGAATATTCCGGGACGCTACAGTTGGTATCAGAGCTATTGGTTGAGTAGTAACCTTGGCTCTGTGGCGTGACTCAGTATAGATGGGGTTAGTAACACCCTAGAATGAGTTGAGCATATATGAGAGCACGTACTTGTAATTGATTTTAAAATTATTTTCAAACTATTTTGAAAAAGGGGTAAATGAAATAATTTTGCCCAAATTATATTTTTATATAGAAAAAGGAAATAATTTTCTATAGTATGGTAATATTGGTTGTTTTACTCGACTTGTTTGGAATTCGAATTGAAATTGAATTAATTGGAAGACTATACTTAAGTGGATATAAAAATGGAAATTAAGCTGGTTAAGTGGAATCGAATTAAATAATTGGGGCTTGGAAATTAAATGAATAATAATGAAATTTATCGATTTATATTGACGTACGGTAAACCAAAGTTAAGGCAACCCAGTGGATACACATGTTGAATATAATTCAAATGAGTTGGTTGTCTATTATTTGAATGTTGAGTTGGTTAAATAAAGTTCATCAAACGGATCAGTGAAGAAATTGAATGGAATATTGTTGGATTACTATTTTCATTATAAATGAGTTAAGTGCAGATATTAGCAGATTATGGGAATTGGCTTTGTTGCGTAGTTTGAAAGTACAGACCGGAAGAAGAAAGAGCGGTTAGTTGATTTGCTGCGAAATTGGAATTGAGTTGCCCGACAAAAAGGTAAACCTTAAAATATTGATTGGAATTATTGATTTATACCCCTGATTTGGGTAGCCCTTTGGCTTTTGGTTTTCTTTTGGGGAAGTTGAGGCCGTAGTGGCATTTGTAGTTGTTGTGATCGAGCCATGCAGTGGAGATGCTGACAATTTTTTTTTTTTTGGAATATTTAAAGAGTTTGAATTTGATTTGGTAATAATTATTTTAAAATAATCGTGTTCAGAACATTCTTCTTACCTTGCAATTTCGGGGACGAAATTATTTAAAGGGGGGAAGAATGTAACATCCCAGATTTTTGAACGATGGTTACGAATATTTAAAACTTGTTTAAATATTGATTTAACAATATTAGCAGATTTTATATTGAATTTACTTTATAAAATCGAGTTCAAAATATATATTTTATAATATAATTAAAACGAGCTCGAAAACGACGCGGCAGTTCATAATTTTCGATCTGAACTTTAATTGAATATACTGAATCCGTTTGAAATCAGAATTCTGTGAAACAAGAAATGTTGAACCAATTTGATTGTATTTAAATAATAAAAGAGAAAAATCGTGATTTCATCGTGTAGATGGTAAGATATGCCCAGATTAAAATTTTCAATAGTCGCTATAGAATCGTTCATCGACCGTAACGGTTTATTTGATATAACTGCATACTGGATTCGAATTTAGACGAGATTCTTTTGAGACGTAGTTATAATTTAATTTTTAGAATTTTACTGTAATTTTTAATAAATTAAATATGCAACTTTTTTATTTGAAGTATTGTGCACCCTGTATCAGTATTTCGGGGTTTCATAATATAAGTTAACCTACCGATGTTATTATAATTTTGGGATCGTTGTACATCACTGGACACGACCATATTCTTATGTCTGTCCAGGACAGCTTGGACATGAATGAAATCTTAGGTAATGCGAGACACTAAAATTGAAACATGAAACAACATATATCTTTCATATTTAAACTATGTCGGATTCGTTTATGGGTTAAGTTTGAAAAATAAACAGCCTAACTTGTAAACAATTGGCTGTGTCTCCCATTTCAAACGCACAACACATATATCTTTCATATTTAAACGCTGTCTGTACCGTAAGCTAACCCGCCCTATTCACTTGGCAAGCCGACCTACTCGTGTTTTCATTTCAACTTACTGAAACTCTGACAAGCATTTATTCATGAGAACGACATCTCATTTGCCTTGCCGACCAAGGTTTCAAATTTCCCATCAAGAAACAGCTAGCCTAAAATCTTGCCTGAAAACCCCTCTATATATATATTATATTTAAATGTATACCGTGGTCATCACGTTTTTACTCCTATAAATACCACTGGCCACCTTCCTTTTCGCAAATCAAAAGAACGCAAGCCTTCCTCCAATACTTAAACAGCACCTCCTATTCAGCAGATATAAATTAAAAATACAAACATTTCTCTCTACTACAAATAATACCAGACAAGTATATCTATGTCAGCAGCGAGTCATTTCAGTGCGGCACGGTGACAACGGCAGGCAACACTAAGTCACAGGGGATGCCGGTCGAGGGCGTTGGGCGCGGGCAGTCCGACGACGAGGCAGCATGGGTCAACAGCGTTCGCGGACATGGGCGGAGCTGGGTAATCATAGAACGGCGGTGGGAAGCAACTGCAGGTGGAAGGAAGCTACTGTTTGCATGGGAGAGAACTGGAATGTGAAGTGGCCTTTCGGTTTTGAAAAAAAAAAAAAAAAAATAATGATGCGCACAACAGAAAAAGTGGGAAGGGGAACACGTTGTGTATGGGGTGGTATGCATGGGGTAGTGGATAGAATGGAGTAAATATTTGATGAAAACAGTAGGAGGGTAGAAGAATCAGAATGTGAAAAAAAAAAAAGGAAAAAGGAAAGAAAGAAAAGAAATGGGGAGGCGTGGGGATGACAGCACCGCATGGTGCTTGATGTTGTGAAGAGAAGTAAAAAGGAGGAGGTACAATTCTAACGATTGCCTCAAATGAAAAGGGACTAATCTGTGCTTCAGCAACGATTAAATGAAGATTTTAGATGGAAACGAACGGAGTAAACGCAGCTGGTAGCGTGTAAAACGAACCATTCTGGCAACAAATGAAAGTCCAAGGTAAGTTTACTCACTCAGTTTACCCCGTTTATATTTTATATAAACCGGGTTTTTATTTCTATTTTGTGTGCAATGTTTGCTGATGGTTGTTTGTTAACCGTTATTGGTTGAACTGTATGGCTGTGTAAAAATTGAGGTAACCATTGTGATGCAGGGAAGGACAGGTTGGAGGGATCCGACCGGATTCCTCAAATATATTATTTATTTGCATGTACTGTTAACCAGTTGATTTATTGTTGGTTGAAACCAAATTCAAAAATTGTGGATACAAACCAATGGGTTATATTGGTTGAGTAGTTATCGGCAGACGGCCTGTAAATGAATAATTTATAGAAATCGATTTACCGTCTGGTAAATCCAATGGAAAATTATAAAAATTTGTTTTATAACTAAAGACAGATTTTGAAGATCTATTTTATAGATTATTTTAAATGAAGTTATTTAAGGAAATAAATGAATTATTTTTATCTTGTGATTATAAACAAGCTTATAAAGTGAGGATCGTAGGATAATGAGTTTTTAAAACAAGTAGGTAGAATTAACAAATGGTCAAGATTTGAATTAAGTGTTTTTCCATGTAGGGTTAAATGAGATTATTTTATTTATTTATTTAGATAATTAATTTAATCAAATGAAATTATTTTAAATTAATCATTAATTTAAAAGGAATAACTAAGTGGAACGGTTAACAAAGTAACCTTACTTGAGATAACTAAGATTTGATTATTTAAAAACAATTGTTAGATTGTTAATTGTTCTTAAAGTTATGTACCATTTAACATAAACTTTTAAGAAAGATCAATTATTTTTATAATTGGTAATGAAGTGAACTATTTGATATAGATAATGTTGGACAAGTAACAAAAGGGTTGACTTGTAAGCGGGACTTTTAACGTATGGTATGAATATGAATTCAATAAGTAACTCGATGGGCAAGATATGAATGTATCATAGTATTTTCAAATGAAAGCAAGTTGTTTTGATATATCAATAAGATTTGCCTTTAAAAGGGGAATGTTTGAAAGTAAACATATATCGAGATGATATTGGTTATAATGGAGGTGGAGTTCAAAGCCTTATTTATAATAAAAAGGGTTTAACATGTTTTACTCATATTGATATGAGTCAAAAATTTATTTATCTTATAAAAGCGATTGTTAAAAAGGGAAAGTTTCAAATATGATTTAATACGAGTAGAAAGTGAACGAAAGCTTAAGGGGATGAGAATCGATTATCTAACAAGTGTCTTTGAGTAATGAAGTTATTTACATCAAATAAGATGAGTGGACTATAAAAGAGATCCTATAGTTGATGAAATTGTTGGGATAGTTCTTGGAATTCAAAATTTCGTTAATAAACTTCTAATTTATCCGAAGATAAGAATGTTGTCGACTCAAGGTCTGAGAGGTAAATAAAATACCCCAACTTGAACGATTTCATGATTATGCAAGGGTGATATTAGTTTAAATACGAAGGTAGTGAAAATAAATGATATTTCTGCAAAAGATATTATAACTATAATTCGAAGAATTATAAGTTGAATAAATGGGATTTGGAAATAAGGATTAGAAAGCGATATTCTAAATGTTGAAAGATTTAGAAATGTAATTAACAACTGTTTAACTTAAAGGGCCAAGGGATGCTGTATTCTGAACCAAGGAACCCATTTGATTTTTCTATGGATGATGTTTGTTTATTTTGATAGTTAAATCACCAACTATCAAAATCTGACCAAAACGATTGTTGGTATGGAAAGACCGGGATCGAATTTATATTCGAAAACCATTCCGACCAGCAAATACGTAACGTTAAAGATATCAGAAGATGGTCGAGGTGGAGCATTGAAGACCGTTGAACTTCATAAGCGGAAGAACTACTCGTTAAATTTCTCTGGCTAGCTACCAGAGTTATGATGACTTGTGATTCTGTCGTGATTGGAATCTTCGGATTTGCAAGGACTACTCGCTACTGATCCATGGGGTGATTCCTATATTGGATGCAGTAGGAGAGTGCCTTCGGTTCATCCTGTTCCTGGATGACGTTTAAGGTGGCCAGATGTTTCAAAAGTCGATTATAACCTCAAGCCTCATCAACTGGGAAATGACAAAAATCGGGCAGGCAGCATGGCTATGTGGGTCGCTCCCATTAGGGTGTATGATCACCTATCTAGAGAAATTCCTTTTGCTTCTTTAATCTATGTTTCGATGCTGACCCTATTCGGGTGGCGGTTGCTGATCCCAACCGTCGGTGATATACATTCGATACACTCAAGCGAAATGAGTGGTCGGTCATGTGTGGGCCGGGTTGCAAGAAGTTCTTGTTGAACCCAGTGTATTTGCCTCTAGAGATACACGTTCGGAAGGTGGTCCCATACCTTGTCAAGGTCGGAATCCAATATCCAATAAGCGCCAGCGAGTTTTGGTTTGTATACTATATATGGGGAGCGTGAGATGCAAGCGTTCCTCTAGATTGATATTTATTTGTATTTAGACATTATGATAATACCAGAGAAAGATATTGATCTCAAACTATTTTGGATTTTAGTAAGGTAAAAACCGTCTGTGTTTATGTGTGGACTGGTCTTACTATTATCCTTTTCTTTCAAAAGGATCTTGAACTTTAAAATCAATATGGATGTTATATAAACTGTGCGAGTTATTCTCACTCTGGTTCACCAGACTGACCCGGTATTTGAAATGCTCGGGTTAGCCCGGGTGGTACAGGTCCAGCTTATCAGGCGCTGCAAAGTCTAGAGACATGTCGAAAGAGTTCAGACATATGATTATATTCCGCTGTGTGATGTATATGAGGACAGGTTGTTATAACTGTCCAAGTGTATTGATGTACTCTGATGTTGTAAGTATATTTTCAAGCTCTCAATAAAGATTATTTCTATATTTTGTTCCGCTGCGATGTGAGACTCTGTATAGTGTGTGTTCTTCTTCTTATTCTTCTATTCTAATATTTCTATCTCATCTTTCTCATCCTCCAACTTCTTTCTTCTAGCTTTCTGGAGATTCGATTCTCGAGTGAGACACAGTTTGTGTAAATGTCGATAATTCGAGTGTCGAATATTCCGGGACGCTACATGGATTTTCTACAACACATGTATATATCAACAACGATGAATAATCAATCATCATCCAAAGTGCATTCTACACTGTATAAGCATCAAATATAAATATTCAACGCTTATAACAGTCTGTCAATCAATCGATCGACATACAACTAAACAATCGGGATTAGTGTACGTCAAATATCATCCCAATACCCGTGTGGGGTTTCAAACAATCAAACACAGATTTTATTTGTGCAGTTGGGCGATGTGTAAAATTTATCGTCCCAATCAATGTCCTTCAAATAGGTGTACATAAACAAACCGTCTGGTTTGTAAATGAATATTTATTTATTCACATTCACGTTAAAAATTATATTTTTAACGATCAAACTATTTTATTCAACCTATGAATATTCTATTCGGTTCATTTATTAAATAAAATGTTATCTTTATTTTTCTAACTTATTTTTAGAAAATTTCGGCGGCATAACGGCACGATACTAGAAACGGGACAAGGCCTAGCCTTATCCCCGGTCTAGTGAAGGCCCACGCCATTCACACATCAATCAAATCAATTTCATTTCACCAAACAATTCAATTCAAACCAAATAATCTAACCAACTACACAACCAAACAATTAAACAAACAAGCCATCCATGATCTGTGGATGACGGGTGTCGGGTGCTGCTAAGCACCGTCTGCATCCTAGTATATGTATAACTAGAAAAAGAGATTGAAGAGTGAGAAGTTCTCACCGATAGCTATCCCAACTTCACGACACTTCATTTATAGAAATCTTCGCCGTTCTCGCCTTTCGTCACTTTCGTTGCCCGTAGCCACTACATATGTAAAAATCGAATTTTTACTTTGCTATTCAATATAAAAAAATCGAATTTTTACTTCGTTGTTCAATATATAAAAATCGAATTTTTACAACGCTACTATATAGATAAAAATTCCATTTTTATCACACTATTCTATATAAAAAGATTTCGCCTTTTCAATTTTAAAGATATCGTCTTTTTCAAATTCATCATTATAAAAATCACATTTTTATTTTGCTACACATATAAATATGATATTTCTAATATTCCTATCATGTAAAAATTTATATTTTTAATTCTCTACATAAACAAAAATCATATTTTTACATCTTCCATATAGTAAAGATTATATTTTTAATACTTTAAAAATATGTAAATCATATTTTTATTATTTTAAAAATATAAAAATCATATTTTTATATTTCCTACATAATAAAGATCGAATTTTTATTATCTATATTATACAAAAATTATATTTTTAGCCTTTCTATAATATAAAAATATCGCCTTTTCAACTATAAAAATCACATTGTTAGGTTGTTGTTCATATGGTAAAAACCATATTTTTATATGAATAAAATGATACCTTCATATAAATAAAAATCAAAACTTTCCTATAATAAAAATCTAATCTTTAACATCATAAAAATACTTTTTTTAACCATTTAAAAATTCCGTTTTTAACACTATAAAAATCCAGTCCTTTCAATACATAAAAATCGAAATTTCAGAATTAAAATAAATAAAAACAAACTTACTGTAAAATGGAAGAAGGGGGTGGCTTGTTCGCTTGCTCGTCCGAGGGGGGTGCGCCTGAGGTGAAGGGGGAGGCCGCGCGAGGTGCTGGAGGGGGCGGGTGTTCATCGATTTGGGGATTGGGCCCTTGGGGGTACGGTTTTTCAATCGGAGGAGAGGGGGGGGCTCGCATCGGAGGAGGCGCCGGCCACCTGAGGAGGAGGGGCTTGGACGCGGCGGTCCTGGAGGAGGCGGCATCGTCTTCAGCATCGCGAGGCTAGGGGGGTTCGGGCGTCGCTCGTGAGGAGGGGAGGGGGACCTCCGACTGGCGGTGGTGACTTCGGCGAAGGAAGGTGGAGGGAGGCTGGCCATCGTTCGCGGTTGGGTTCTTTTTTTTTCTTTTTCTTTTTTTTTCTCTGAATGCCGATTGAAAATCAAAGGGGGGGAGGGCCAGCGGAATTTAAGGGGAGAAGAGAAGGATATATATATATTTTTTAATTATTTAATTCAAAAAGTTGTCTTTTATTTTCGTCCTCGAAATGAGGCCCACCGCCTGTCGTCCATAGCGTTTTACCCCCATTCCGAACACAATGGGATATGTATCGCAAGCTGATTCGATCGTTTCGAACAGTTTCCGTTAAAACCAACATATAACTCTATATATTGAATTTGAACGCGTATTTCAATTTACCGGGGTCACATACTAACTCGAAAAATTTCAGAAAAATATTTTCTAGCTTCGTATTGATGATACGGTCCTAACAAAACCAGTTTCATCGAATTCCGAGACCGTTTGAAAAATGGCCAATTTCCAGTCGATTAAAATCAACTGAAACTGGTCAAACGCGTTTTCCTTTGCCACGCTCACATATTGATTCGAAAAATTATGAAATCTGAAACCTAGCAATAATTTGACATCACGGACCCAACAAATGTGGTTTCGTCCAAATCCGAGGTCGTTTGCAAAATTCCGATTTTTAAGGGCCTGAATTCCATAGCGACTATTCAGAATTTTCAACCGGACATATCTTTTGATTCGCGCTATGAAATTTTGATTTCTCGGATTCGTTGGAAAGATATTATCAATTATATTCTATTATTTTTGGTTTCACTAAAATCCGGATTGTTTTGCACCCGGTACATTCAATTGAAGTTTGAAATCTAATTATCGAACTACCGCGCCATTTTCAATTCCTTTTATATATATAAATAAATATTTAAATTCTATCGTCGATTCAAGCGAATATATACGTTCGAATTATATTCAAAATAAATTTCTCGTCGTTATTATTTAAAATAATTCTTTTTAAATAATCAAAATTCGCTAAAATTGCCAAAATAAAAAATTTAAACTGGCCCAGATTTTCGGGTTGTTACAATCTCCCCCACTTAAAACTTTTCGTCCCCGAAAAGGAACAAAGTCAAAAGTGGTTTGATTAATCAACTCTACGTTCGATCTGGCTTCCATTCTCCAACTTTTCAGTTTCTGAGAATTTTCAAATTTTAAAAAAATTGGCTAACACCCTAAAATTTCGCCATAACCTCCCCTACACCGGGAGCCACGGGAAAATCCTGAAATTGCCATATAGGCCTTCTGATCTCAAAAAGAAAAAGAAAAAGCCAAGCGGCTAGCCAATAGGCTCATAAAATCATCATCACCCAAACAAAACAGTAAATTATGTAGTAAACATGAACCTATTTGTCGGGCAAACAAATTTTATTCTCTGCTCTAGCCTCCTTGCTATGACCTGTTCAATGTATGCACATGTATATGCAAGCAAATGCGACCAATTTTCAATACAATTCCATGTTTGGTTCAATTAGGCTAAATGGTTCAAAATTGTCAAACAAATAAACAAACAGCACAAACATCAATCAATTAGTGAATTAGAGTTTCAAATTCATAATTTTGATACATATACAAAAATCATGTTTTTGATGCCAAATCACAACAATAGGTCCTATCTAATTTTTGGTACTCACACCAGTCAATAGGAAATATATAGATATTACACGTTCGTCACTCGAATATAAATTCTGATGATGATATATCAATCATCAGAATCAGCCCCGGGTGACTAGAGTGTAACTCTATATCTATCCAATATATCAAATCTTCGAATACACGCTAGCTAGGCGCATACGCAAAATCTTTATATATTGGATTGTCCTAATCAATATGAAATAAATAATCAAATACGAAAAATTGATTTTAAAATTTCAAACAAAATTGTTTTCATTTGAAAAATATACTCTTCACACTCGTTCTTGGATACTACTGATCCTATCTCTAACGAGTCATTCTAATTGGATATTACTAATCCAATATCTGATGAATTCTTTCGTATGGTTCTAATGTGTCTTGTTCTCGAGCTCTGTAAACCAAAGCTCTGATACCAACTGTGAAAACCCGTAACTTCCCCGGTGAGGAAAGTGCGGATAGTTCGAGAACAAGCCACATCAGAACGCAGACGGAAGAACATTTCATTGTATATTACAACAATGCATCAGATTACAAGAATATACAGAGTATGCATAAATATTACACAGAAATATCAGAGATTTAAATTACATTTAAATACATCGCAACGGAAAATAATACAATACACAACTAGAAGAGATATACGGATACAAAGCTTTCCGGATATCGTTCCAGCTGTAAACCAGGATCCTGTGAATATAAATCTGCAAAACCAAAACTACTAGCAGCCCGTGTCAAAATAAGGGCACCCAGAGTTTAGGTTAAAACAATAAACTCCAGGTCAGTCATGTGACTGGTGTGAGAACTAAAACAGTTATTAATCTTTATTTTTAAAGTTCGGTAAATCAAGGGACCACGCCGTATAACACGGAACGGGTTTCCCCCCAAGAATACCAGTGCATAAAACAATAGCGCAATGCTAAATAAAGAAAAATGAAGCTATTATAAGACCCAGGTCCTATCACACAATGCAACGCAAGCCGGGGGATAGGGTTTTTACCTTATAATAGCCAAGAATGCTTGATACGTTTAAAACAAATCATTTGATACTATTATAAGTGCATAGTGTATAAAACAACTTCAAATCATAAATATCAATCATAGGCGGCATGAATGCCCCATACCACTATGTCGCCATATATAGGTTATACAATCAAAATCACAAAGTCACGTATTTGGAAATTGGATTTCCATCTATGAACCGAGGCCAGGGATCGTCCTCAACCGATTCGAGACTCTCTAGCCCGAGCCTCAGGACCCAAACTCAGGTGGTCCCTTGGAGCGACAGGGCCGGTCCACCGATGTGGATTAAAATGCCTGAACACTGTGTTTCCCCGCCCTTTGGGGCGTAAATGAGCCAACGAATGGCTCCATCGGACCCGGATCGTCCGATCTAACCGAGGCGCCTCGCAACAGCAACAACCACACAGGTGAAAAGTATATAAATGTCAGGGCTGGGAGGTCACTGACACCACCCTAGCTAGAAAGAAACGCATGCCCTCCCTGAGGTCCTCTCCCGTTTTTGGTTCACAACCGGGGTGCGAAACTCGCGAAGTAAACGTTACACAAAGCTACGCCACAAAGGCCGTGCTTTGATCATCACCACAAGACTTTGCTTTTCAACAGAAGCCTCGATCAATTGCCACTTAGGCATGCCACACAGGCAATTCACTCCATGCGTTTGATATCCATCAATATATAACCCCTGAGCTCGTACGTCTCAGAGAAGGGCGTTAAGCAAGAGAATAAATTCTCCGCCGCCAAACAGATATATATTTAATAGAGATCAATCGCACGGACTAAAATCCAGTGTCAGACACACAGTCCATTTACAAGTCCGTTCTAGGTCTGAACGAAACCGGAGGCACCTAGTACCCCGCATATCCATCGATCTCCAAGCACGTCTGGACGATCACCAACTGTTTCCATCTTCTTGGGTGTACAGCTCAATCAAGATCATCGGTAATCACCCAAACGACGTGAAGACCTCCGGTCTTCGACCATCGTCTTCATCTTCGACTTATCGTCGTATCAGTTATTCAGAATGGGATAAACCCGGTCTTTCCAAATAACTCGCGTATATTTTAAGTAAGTGTTACACAAACACAACATACGCCTCATTCCAATTCATCAGTCACTAACCGTAAATTAATCAAGAGAATAATTCCCCAAATATTAACCCCGAAGGCCGAAACCAACATCAGATCAATATCCAGGAAACCATTCTACTTAGCTAACCGACAGTTAGTTTCTAAATTTCACATTCATATGGAAAGGTTCCCATTAATTTTATCAAAGATAAATTCTTTATATTTATTCTTTAATCTATCCTTTTGAATTTCGATTCAACTAGTCGGGATTAACGAAACTTACCCAAGTAATCATTTGTTTTAATTTCCCAATCCCAACCTATTCATCCCATGAAGTAAAACTGGTAATACTTCATATCTAACACCACAGTGTTATCGGCAAATTCAATTACCATTTCACGTTCAAATCTAATTAAAGATTTAACTATCGCCTGGAATAAAAATGGTGATACTCCATTCTCGATCTTTTCAATCTAATTAAAGATTCATTAAAACTCCACTTTGTTTTAATCGTTAACTGTGTTAAAGAATCAGTGTCATTTAAAACACGGTTCAAGATAAACCCAAATTCACATCACATTAATTATCGGGTTAAAGAACAAGTGTTATTTAAAACACTGTTCACGATAAACCCAAAAATCAATATCAATTCAATTAAATATTATTTAATTGGTACACTTCATTAAATCTAAATAAAAAGATTCAATCTTTTTCTCAACTGGATTCAAGAACAGTGTTAATGAAGACACCATTCACGACAAACCCAAATCACATTTGATATTAAATACAAGGCTCTGAATAGAAAATATATCGGCTTATATTCAATATCAAATTCTATGACCAACAGATATCGTATTGGAAATAACGATATATATATCTATATCTTTCAAATTTCCATAACAACATCTGTATAATCACGAATTCCAACATCGAAATATTCCGAAGACAATTTCGATTCAAATCCACTCCAATGCAATCATTGGAAATTCTGGTTATTTTTAAAACCCTTTTTAAATTCAATTTATTTATTTAAAAATAAATAGAATTATAATTCTAGTTCAAAACTAATTCATTTCGATAAAAATCTATTTTTATCTTTTCAAATATGGAGTTTTTCATCCCAATTTTTCCCAAATCATTTCTTATGATTTTACACAAATTATTACTATTTTTAATAATTTTATCAAGGCCCGTACAGTCGATTTCCATCAACGACCATCGAACTGCACTTACAGCGACCTTTTTCAAATTTGATTTGGACATAATCCCAAATCCAACCGTTAGATTTCAAATTTCAAATATCCATTAGAAAGCTCTTTTCGATACGAACCCAACGGTCCCGGTTTTAGGAGAATCCGACGGTCGGATCTCCCGCAATATCCGTTCGAAGTCAATGGTCGAAATTCGCGAACTGCCGCGGCGCGGCACGTTCTATTCAGGCCATTATATTATATATATAATATATATAATATATACTTCGTCGATTTCAATTTAAAACGTGCTTTATAAATCGTTTTAAATTCATTTTCAAAACGGTTTCAACTTCATGTTCAATTTCAAATCAAAATTGAATATTCCAATATAAATTCGTTTTAAATTCATTTCAAATCGATTTCAATTCAAATTGATTTCTAATTCAATTTCAGTTCTAATTCAATTCAATTTCAATTCGAATTCATTTATATTCAATTTCAATTCGAATTCATTTATATTCAATTTCAATTCGAATTCATTTATATTCAAAAAATCAGATTTTGAAATCACTTTCAATATTCATTATAAAATGAATAAAATCGATATAAATATCGTTCACGTCAAAATGGCGTCAATCTAACCAACACGGCTTCATATGTTTCTATTTTCAAATATTCTATTTCGAATATTTCTATCTCAAATATTTCTTTTCAAATATTTCCTTTTTCAAATATTCTATTTTCAAATATTTCTATTTCAAATATTTTTATTTCAAATATTTCTTTTTCGAAACTGGAATGAGGCCCAATCAATTACCATATAATGTTAATTATATGGATTTTCTACAATACATGTATATATCAACAACGATGAATAATCGATCATCATCCAAAGAGCATTCTACACTGTATAAGCATCAAATATAAATATTCAACGCTTATAACAGTCTGTCAATCAATCGATCGACATACAACTAAACAATCGGGATTAGTGTACGTCAAATATCATCCCAATACCCGTGTGGGGTTTCAAACAATCAAACACAGATTTTATTTGTGCAGTTGGGCGATGTGTAAAATTTATCGTCCCAATCAATGTCCTTCAAATAGGTGTACATAAACAAACCGTCCGGTTTGTAAATGAATATTTATTTATTCACATTCACGTTAAAAATTATATTTTTAACGATCAAACTATTTTATTCAACCTATGAATATTCTATTCGGTTCATTTATTAAATAAAATGTTATCTTTAATTTTCTAACTTATTTTTAGAAAATTTCGGCGGCATAACGGCACGATACTAGAAACGGGACAAGGCCTAGCCTTATCCCCGGTCTAGTGAAGGCCCACGCCATTCACACATCAATCAAATCAATTTCATTTCACCAAACAATTCAATTCAAACCAAATAATCTAACCAACTACACAACCAAACAATTAAACAAACAAGCCATCCATGATCTGTGGATGACGGGTGTCGGGTGCTGCTAAGCACCGTCTGCATCCTAGTATATGTATAACTAGAAAAAGAGATTGAAGAGTGAGAAGTTCTCACCGATAGCTATCCCAACTTCACGACACTTCATTTATAGAAATCTTCGCCGTTCTCGCCTTTCGTCACTTTCGTTGCTCGTAGCCACTACATATGTAAAAATCGAATTTTTACTTTGCTATTCAATATATAAAAATCGAATTTTTACTTCGTTGTTCAATATATAAAAATCGAATTTTTACTTCGTTGTTCAATATATAAAAATCGAATTTTTACAACGCTACTATATAGATAAAAATTCCATTTTTATCACACTATTCTATATAAGAAGATTTCGCCTTTTCAATTTTAAAGATATCGTCTTTTTCAAATTCATCATTATAAAAATCACATTTTTATTTTGCTACACATATAAAGATGATATTTCTAATATTCCTATCATGTAAAAATTTATATTTTTAATTCTCTACATAAACAAAAATCATATTTTTACATCTTCCATATAGTAAAGATTATATTTTTAATACTTTAAAAATATGTAAATCATATTTTTATTACTTTAAAAATATAAAAATCATATTTTTATATTTCCTACATAATAAAGATCGAATTTTTATTATCTATATTATATAAAAATTATATTTTTAGCCTTTCTATAATATAAAAATATCGCCTTTTCAACTATAAAAATCACATTGTTAGGTTGTTGTTCATATGGTAAAAACCATATTTTTATATGAATAAAATGATACCTTCATATAAATAAAAATCAAAACTTTCCTATAATAAAAATCTAATCTTTAACATCATAAAAATTCTGTTTTTAACCATTTAAAAATTCAGTTTTTAACACTATAAAAATCTAGTCCTTTCAATACATAAAAATCAAAATTTCAGAATTAAAATAAATAAAAACAAACTTACTGTAAAATGGAAGAAGGGGGTGGCTTGTTCGCTTGCTCGTCCGAGGGGGGTGCGCCTGAGGTGAAGGGGGAGGTCGCGCGAGGTTCTGGAGGGGGCGGGTGTTCATCGATTTGGGGATTGGGCCCTTGGGGGTACGGTTTTTCAATCGGAGAAGAGGGGGGCTCGCATCGGAGGAGGCGCCGGCCATCTGAGGAGGAGGGGCTTGGACGCGGCGGTCCTGGAGGAGGCGGCGTCGTCTTCAGCATCGCGAGGCTAGGGGGTTCGGGCGTCGCTCGTGAGGAGGGGAGGGGGACCTCCGACTGGCGGTGGCGACTTCGGCGAAGGAGGGTGGAGGGAGGCTGGCCATCGTTCGCGGTTGGGTTCTTTTTTTTTCTTTTTCTTTTTTCTTTTTCTCTGAATGCCGATTGAAAATCAAAGGGGGGAGGGCCAGCGGAATTTAAGGGGAGAAGAGAAGGATATATATATATATTTTTTAAATTATTTAATTCAAAAAGTTGTCTTTTATTTTCGACCTCGAAATGAGGCCCACCGCCTGTCGTCCATAGCGTTTTACCCCCATTCCGAACACAATGGGATATGTATCGCAAGCTGATTCGATCGTTTCGAACAGTTTCCGTTAAAATCAACATATAACTCTATATATTGAATTTGAATGCGCATTTCAATTTACCGGGGTCACATACTAACTCGAAATATTTCAGAAAAATATTTTCTAGCTTCGTATTGACGATACGGTCCTAACAAAACTAGTTTCATCGAATTCCGAGACCGTTTGAAAAATGGCCAATTTCCAGTCGATTAAAATCAACTGAAACTGGTCAAATGCGTTTTCCTTTGCCACGCTCACATATTGATTCGAAAAATTATGAAATCTGAAACCTAGCAATAATTTGACATCACAGACCCAACAAAAGTGGTTTCGTCGAAATCCGAGGTCGTTTGCAAAATTCCCATTTTTAAGGGCCTAAATTCCATAGCGACTATTCAGAATTTTCAACCGGACATATCTTTTGATTCCCGCTATGAAATTTTGATTTCTCAGATTCGTTGGAAAGATATTATCAATTAGATTCTATTATTTTTGGTTTCACTAAAATCCGGATTGTTTTGCACCCGAGACATTCAATTGAAGTTTGAAATCGAATTATCGAACTACCGCGCCATTTTCAATTCCTTTTATATATATAAATAAATATTTAAATTCTATCGTCGATTCAAGCGAATATATACGTTCGAATTATATTCAAAATAAATTTCTCGTCGTTATTATTTAAAATAATTCTTTTTAAATAATCAAAATTCGCTAAAATTGCCAAAATAAAAATTTTAAACTGGCCCAGATTTTCGGGTTGTTACAGCCCGCCTCCGCCACCACCTGGAATTGAAAGGCCTCCCTCTCCTCTTTAAATCCATACCAGCACCACCCACCATCGACGCCCCTAGCTCGAGAATCGAGCCCCTAAAGTTGCGCCGCCTCGCGCCCGATTCCGTCCGCCTACCGCCGTCGAACTGGTGATGGTTGGTGGCGCCAGGAAGCCCGTTCCTCCCTCTACAACGTAGTGCAGTCTGATTCTCCCCTCGAGCTTCGGATTGAACGAAAGATTCAAACCTAATTTTGAATCAAAGGGCTGAGGTACGGCTTTGAATATCTGAATTGATTTAGACACCTTTAAAGTGTCGCAAACTTTGATTTCACGAGAAAAATCATATCTTTTTCATATGTAGTCGAAATCCAGTGAAACAAGAGATATCGTGACCGTGAGGACGTCTTCTACATTTTAGAAGAGACCGCATGTTTTTCTGAGCTTGCTACTATTTTTGGCAACGTGAAAAGCAATGTGAGATTTCTAATTTATAAACGATATGGAAAACGACGATGTATAAATTATATAGTCGATGTATGAGTTATATAAGCATTGTACACCTCTTGTATAAGCGTTGTATAAGTTGTATGTTCGGTGTATAAGTTATATATGCGTTGTAAAAATTATATATGTGTTGAAATAGAAGTGAATTGCTATATATAAATATATATAAATATAAATATATATATATACGCCCCTCGTCCACAAACCATGGACGATATTTATTGGTTGTGATTGGTGTGAAAATTGATTGATAGCGAATGGTTGTTTGGGATTGTTTGTGGTTGATATTGATTGATTGTGGTTGAAAAATACCCATTTGTGGTTGAGAAATATTTGGTTGAAACCACATAGGATTAGTTTGTGGAAATGAAATAAATATATACATGCCGCCTGTGTGCGAACTAGATGCATGATCCCCATTGTCAAAAACCGCGAGGTTTTAAGGTAGAGCGAGGAGCCGTACTAGGGACGGTCCCGGTTTTAACTACCCTGCCGTTATGCTGCCGAAATTTTAAATAATGTTCATGTGTTTGAATTATTTTCATTTGCTGAAACTATATTTATTCGTTGTATAGAAAACCTTCATGTGTTGAATCGATATTCATTCGTTGAATTGAAATTCATGTGTTGAATGGTATTCGTGTTTTAAATATAAAAATCACATTTTTATCTATATATATAAACTATAGAAAACCTTCATGTGTTGAATCGATATTCATTCGTTGAATTGAAATTCATGTGTTGAATGGTATTCATATTTTGAAAGAAATTGTTTTATAATAAAATCCCATTTTTAACATCAATATGAAATGTATAAAATAATCCTGCTTTGAAATAAATTGTTTTACAATAAAAAACCTTTTTTTATCACCAATATAAACTATATAAAATAATAGTGTTTTGAAATGAATTGTTTTACAATAAAAATCACATTCTTATTATATACCTGAATTGTTGAAATGTGAAGTGTTAAAAATAGCCACTCGTTCAAATAAATATGCATGAGTTGAAATATTCATTAATTAGCTAATGATATGATTTTTGCCTATGCATGCAACATTAGAATGAATGGTGTTTTTAAAACAAATGGAATCAAACATGAAGTTGAATGGAAAATGATAAGTGATAAGAACTGTATATCTGTACATGCATATTTATTTGAACAGGTTACAGCAAAGGGGCTAGAGAAGAAGAATAAAATTTTTGTGCCCGACAAATAGGTACACATTTACTGTTTTGTTTGGGTGATGATTTTATGAGCCTGTTGGCTAGCCGCTTGGCTTTTTCTTTTTCTTTTTGACATGAGACGCCCGTGTGGCTATTTGGGAATTTTCCCAGCCCCTCCCGTACAAAGGAGGTTATGGCGAAATTTTCCAAAATTTAAAGGCGTTACTGAAATATTAGAAGTGGAAACAATATAGGAATTTTTGAATGAACTATATTTATATAATTATATAAATATAAATAAAATTAAAACGAAACGTGGTCGTGCAGTTCGCATTTTGAAACCATGATTTCAAACGATTATACCGGGAGATCCGACCATCGGATTTTCCTGAAATCGCAATCGTTGGGTTCGCTTTGGAAAAATCTTTCCAACGGCACCAACTTTGTAAAAATCCAACGGTTGGATTGTCTGGAATGTTTAATTCAAATCTGAAGAAAAACAGCGCCAGAATCGATTATATATATGTATATATATAATTATAATTAATCGAATAACGACGCTGCAGTTCGTATTTTGAAATCGAAACTTCAAACGATTGTACCGGGAGATCCGACCGTCGGATTTTCCCGAAACTAGAACCGTTGGATTCGTTTTGAAAAGATCTTTCTAATGAGGTAAATTTTGTGAAGATCCAACGGTTAGATTTTCATATATGTGTAAATCAAATCTGAAGAAAAACAGCGCCACGGCCGCGTTATGGCCCGAAGCGTCGTTTTGAATAAATTGGCTATTTTAAAATAAATAAAAATAGCGATAAATCGTTATAAAATATTATAAATGATATGCATGTGACTTAGAAATTAACTGAAGGTTGGTTAAGTCGAATGGTTTCCTGGGTGTTGATCTGATGTTGGTTTCGGCCTTCGGGGTTAATATTTGGGAGATCGTTCTCTTACTGATTGACGGTTAGTGACTAATGAATTGAAATGATGCGTGTATATGTTAGTGTGCACTTGTTTATTATATACGCAATTTGCTCAGAAAGACCGGGTTTAACCCATTCTGAATAACTGAATCGATGATAACAAATCGAAGATGAAGACGGTGGTCGAAGACCGGAGATCTTCACCTCGTTTGGATGGTAACCGAGGTCCTGATTGGGAGGCATCCCGAAATATGGATAATGAGTGGTGATCGTCCCGACGTACGTGGTGATCGATGGGTTTGCGAAGTATATAGTGCTTCCGGTTTCGTTCAAACCCAGAACGGACTTGTAAATGGACAGTGTGTCTGACATTGGATTTTATTCTGTGTTGATTGATCTTTATTAAATATACAACTGCTTGGCGGTGGAGAATTTATTCTTTTTCTTAACGCCCTTCTCTGAAACGCACGAGCTCAGAGGTTGTATATTGATGGACATCAGTCGCATGGCATGAACTGCTAGTGTGACATGCCTAAGTGGCAAATGATCAGGGCTTCTGTTGAAAAGCAAAGTCTTGTGGTGATGATCAAAGCACCGCCTGTGTGGCGTAGCTTTGTGTATAACGTGAATTCGCGAGCCTCACACCCCGGTATGAACCAGAAACGGGAGAAGGACCTCAGGGAGGGCATGCGTTTCTTTCTAGCTAGGGTGGTGTCAGTGACCTACCAGCCCTGACATTTATATACTTTTCACCTGTGTGGTTGTTGCTGTTGCGAGGTGCCTCGGTTAGATCGGACGATCCGGGTCCGATGGAGCCATTCGTTAGCTCATTTACACCCCAAAGGGTGGGGAAACGCAGTGTTCAGGAATTTTAATCCACATCGGTGGACCGGCCCTGACGATCCAAGGGCTCACCTGAGTCTGGGTCCTGTGGCTCGGGCAAGAGAGTCACGAAATCGGTAAGGACTATCTTTTGCCTTGGTTCATGACGGAAATCCAATTTCCAAATACGTGACTGTGCGGTTTTGATTGTATACCTATATATGACGACATAGTGGTATGGGACATTAATGCCGTCTATGATTGATAGTTATGATTTGAAATTGTTTTCAAAACATATAAACACTAGCAGTAATATCAAATGCCTTTGTTTTATTCGTATCAAGCATATTTTGGCCGTTATAAGGTAAAAAATCTATCCTCCGGTTTGCGTTGCATTGTGTGATGGGAACTGAGTCTTATAATGGCTTCATTTTTATAAAAAGCATAGCGATGTTTCAAAGAATGATTTGTTTTAAAGCACTGGGAATCCAATGGAGTAAACTCGTTCCACGAAAGTGGCGTGGTCCTGTGATTTGCCATATATTAAATGTGTTGAGTGGATTTCTCATACCAGTCCCATGACTGACTCGTAGTTTGTTTCACTTTCAAACTCGGGTGCCCCTTTTTCTACATAGGCAGCCTTGTATTCAGGTTTAGCTGGTTCTTTCTGGATAGCTGGAGCTGAAGATGGATTCTATCTTTATCTCTTTTTATGTTGTTCAGCTCCTATTGTACATATTTTGTTTATTTTCCGCTGTAGACATTTATGTATAGCTGAACTGTATTTGTACTAAGTAAGATCCTGTATACTGTGTAACTCTGATGATTACTTTTATCCAGTATATTCTATTGTTCATTATCTGGTGTATTTATTTAATTTTGTTCTGCTATTATCTGTTTCTGTGTTATATTCCAAAGATTACCCTTGCCACCATCAGTACGAGGTTTGGGGTCGTCACATCAAATGATTTGAGTTTACTCACACCAATCACATGATGACCCAGAGTTTATTTTGTTTTGTTTTCCCTAAACTCTTGGGTGCCCAATTTTGTACGGGCAGTCAAGTTGTCGGGATTTTTCAGATACTTGAAGAGCTAGAGCAGGAGGATTCAGGATTATATAGCTATTGTTATTTCCGTTGTGTTGTAAGTGTTGTACTCTGATAGTGTTACTGTATACATATATTGATTTTATTTCAAGGGTATGTTATCTATTATATGTTGTTCGTTCCGCTATGAGATTCGTGTTACTCTGATGTTGTATGTTCTTCTTCTTCTTCTATTCTAAGTTTCTATCTTATCTATTCTCACCCTCCAATTTCTTTCATGGAATATCCGGTGTTTCTGATGCTTGAATAGTTGACATGGTGTTATACGCCGATATCCAAGATCGCGAAAATGCCCCGTTGTTACACATATCAACTCCGGCCACCGTGACTTCACCACAACCACCCTCGCAAACCCCAAATCTCATACTGATCCCATCATCGCCTTCAGATCCACCTCCGATCATCCTATGTAAAAATCACTGTCTCAATCGAACTTCACACAACAACATCGATCCACGAAAACTCATCCAGTCTCCGCCTCAGTCCACCGGAACACCTCCAAATCCATCCATACGACGGTGACAACCAACGTCACCGATTCCCCCCTGTGCGCACCTCCCCCAGTCCCCCGTGGTGGCGCAGTTCCGACAGTACCAAATGACTACACAAAGGTACCCAACAACCCTAATTCTATCTCGTCTACACTATCTACACATTAGAAAAATTATGTACCATTTTTCCCGTACTCTCCGACTCGACACGCTCCTCCAGGCCACATGTCGTCGAACTCCATCATGCGGTTCGTCGGAATTTGAAAAAAGTTCCATTTATTGATCATCTCGAATTTCGCCTTACTCACATTACTAAATTTGATGATATTACCATTAAAAATCATGATTTTCGAAGATGAACACACCCATATGCCTGAATTTTGATTCTGTGATAATTAAATTTTAGTGCTTAAATCCCTTTTTCTGTATATCTATTTATATCTGCCAATATATATACTGATTTGAGTTCAACTTATTTTTAAATTAGTCTCCACTCAATTATGAACTAGTTTTGTATTGCAACCAAATCCTGCATCAGACTAGGATTTAACGCATGGGATTTATTCTTATACGCTTGTTTAGTTAAGAGACAAAGCCTCATCTTTACTACACATGTTCCAGATTTTAATCCCAAAACAGATCTATTTACAAATGTTATATGTAAGTAATGTATACACAACTAGCATACCCAGTGTATCACTTGAAATTAATCATATATCAGTGAACAAATGATTAACAAAATAGTAAAATATATGAGTTTACTCACCTGCCGCTTGCCTATTCCTGAAATCTGCTGCTGTTTCTATTCTTGAATCCTCTTATTCAAATGATTTTGCTTCAATTTGATTGTTTTGTGTGTAGGAAATAGTATGGGTTTTCAAGTGTTATTTATAGGCAAGTTCTTATATTAATTAATTCACCTATTTTAATTATTTAATGGTTGTAGGCTTTCCCATCATCAAGGCTACGTTATCCTTAGCTTTAGATTTCCCATTTTCCCTAAATCCTACTTGATTGAAATATAATGCATAGTAAGGATATTTTATACTAGATATTTGCATATCCATGTCCTTATCTATGCTTCCAGAAACTCTCCACCATGCCTTATAAATGCTTCGAAATGACTATATAAATTTCCTTAGGTTTGAAGATACGTAAACTAGTTTTTAAATGTATGATATTTGATAAATAATGGTTTTATATATGCAAGTTGTATTGAGGTTTCTAGGAGATGACTTGGCCTATATTTAGCATACTATCACTTGTTAAATCATATTAATGTTATTGAATTTTGCTAGATATTTTACATGCACCAATACTCTTTGTTTTATTAGTTACATGAGTATTTTTTTTGTTACTTTATTGTTGTGTCATTTTATCAAACACATGCTGTTCACCATTCATGGATCTTATGTTTGGCTATGATAGCTTCTTGCATATATTTATCTACATTGGTTCCTAAATGGAATATTTATTTATTTCCTAAGTATTTAAATGTCATCATACATAAATATGTACATTATGTTACACATGCTTGTATATAATGTATGGATTTTAGTAGCAAGCTTTTATTATGCATTTAAAATATAACTCCAAATATATGCATACTACATACATACATTTGTACATCTATAATATAATTATATTTGTTTTAGCTAATTTTATTTTGACTGTCCCATTATAATCAATGTATATTGTTAAACAAAGTCGGTAAACCCGGGACATTACATTTATCACTTTAAAAATCATAACTTTATCATCGCCATTCATATATTAAAATCATAACTTTTTATATAATAAAAATAATGGCTTCTTATATTATAAAAATCTAATTTTTATATCGCTATATAATATATAAAAATCTAATTTTTACCCATGGTTATTATATTTTAAAACCGAAAATAAAATAGAATAAATGTATATAAATAAAAACTTACTTCTTTTTCAGATCTACGGGTTGGAGGAGGGGATGGACATCTCTGGTGGTCGGCAGGTGGTGCGGCAGGCCGTGGTGGGCCCTGGGTAGCGGCGGCGGTGGGTCTCCGGGCTGTTGGGTTGGAGAAGGGGTTATTGAAGAGAGGGGGAGGCGACAAGTGGTTGGTGGCGGCTCAGGGAGGTCCGGCAGCGCGAGGTGGAGGCTGTGGCGGCGGGCGCGACACAGAGGGGTGGGCGGTTGGGCGAGATCGAGGGAGAGGGACTGAGCGCGGGTTTCTTCTTCTTTTTATTTGGGTGCATTGACTGAATGAGGGAGAGAGGAAAGGAGAGATTATATAACATATATATTTAATTTTATTTATTTTCTCTAAAAAGTTGCTTTCTAATTCAAACTCTAAATCGAACCCAACGACTGTCGCCCCTAGCTAATTACCCCATTCCGAACACAATAGGACATGTTTCATAAGCCAATTTGGCTGTTACGATCAGTTTTTGCTAAAATCAAAATATAAATTTATATATTGAATTTGAACGCATGTTTCAATTTACCGGGATCACATACGAACCCCAAAAATTCTAGAAAAATAAATCTGGCTATATTTAGACGATACGGTCCTAATAAAACTAATTTCGTTGAATTTGGAGAACGTTTTAAAAATGGCCATTTTCTAGTCGATCCAAATTGACTGAAACTGTCAAAACACGTTTTACTTCGCCACGCTCACATGTTAATTCCAAAAATTATGAATTTTGAAATCAAGCGATAATTTGACATCCCTGATCCAACAAAAGTGGTTTCGTCGAAAACGGGGGTCGTTTGCAAAATCGCCATTTTTAAAGGCTATATTTCTATAGCGACTATTCTGAATTTTCAACTGGACATAACTTTTTATTCCCGCTATGAAATTTGGATTTTTCAAATTCGTTGGAAAGATATTTTCAATTAGATTCTAATATTTTTGGTTCCGCTAAAATCCGATTCATTTCGAATCCTGTACATTCATTTGAAATTTGAAATCAAAATTTCAAACTACCACGCCATTTCCAATTCCTTTCATATTTAATATAAATATTTATATTCCAATTTCAATTTATATAAATATACATGTTCTAATGCTGTTCAAAATAAATTTCTTGTCGTTATTATTTAAAATAATTCATTTTAAATATTCAAAATTCATCAAAATTGCCAAAATAAAATTTTTAAATCGGTTCTGATTTTCCGGGTTGTTACACACTCAGCTCAGAAGTCTGTCCTAGATATGACAGACGTCTATTGGTGCTCCTGGGAAATTTTCTCTGCACCCACAGACGTCTGACACTTTTTGGTCAGACGTCTGTTGAGACTCTCGTGAAATGGTTACATGTAGACGTCTGACCAAAGAGATATAAGACGTCTGTGCTGAAGCTTCCTGCTTCACCTCACTACTTCCAACCACCATCTCCCTCATCAAGCTCAGATTTGCACATTGCCTTCTCCTACTCGATGTTATTTTCATCCTCTTCAATCCAACATATAGTATCGCAAACTTCAACAGGGCTCGATATCTAATAGGCTTATAAGGATCCACCTTTTTTGTTATAATGTCAACAACATATGGGTATTTATATCTAAAAGTTTAGAAACTTCAGCATTAATCCCCACCCATTTTTACTAAGAATGTATTAAAGCTTCAAAATGTTTCATTGCACAAAATTAAAAAGTAGCTAACAATTTGATTTGAAAGAACACATAATGAAAATAACAAATGAATAGGATTACTAACCCTATAGAGCTAGCTGAATTACTACCATTTTCATGCCCGTCTTAGTTTGGCTCTCTGCCGAAGTGCTCAAACACACTTTAACTTAGGTTGTGGTGTTGCAAGCTCTCACTATTCATTCAAACTAGTACACCTTTGTCTTCGACGTTACTGGCTTTCAGCACTTATGACAACATCTTCAACAGTAAGCTCAGCTAATTTATTACACCATCATTGTACAATATTTCTTATGTCATATACACTGATGATATTATGGACTTCCACACATCAAACACTTTCAAAACAAGAGTAATTCATAATTATGTGGGACAATGATAAAATTATGGATGATTATTTTTGTTAATTATAGATAAGAACCTATGGGCATGCAAAGTTGAAAGCAAGAATCCTTGTGTGAGATAACGACAAAAAAATTAGCAAAATACCAAATAAGATTCAATAAAAATCAATATGTATTTACCTAATATTGCATTCAAATCGCAGTCAGAAGAGCAATCAATCGAATTGGGAGGTGATGTTATGTGTCACGGTTGGAATTGAGCATGGTTTTTCTTTCAACTTTATGCAACTTCCACTGTGATTTTTGAAAAGTCAAACCAACCGATTTTATATTGACATATCAATATTTTGTCTACTGCAATTTATTACATCACCTCTTCCCCGGTGTTTAGCTTATCAAATATTGTAGCCAGTGGTTAACAGGCAACTTAACAAGGTATGCATAAACACAAAAAATATCTAGTCTTGCGTCATTTCAAGGATTATATAAGTCAATTATACGTAGAATCTGAAAGGGCAAAAGTACCTCAATATGTTTGTTTTGCACAAAGCAAAGGAAACTAGCATACAACTCCCAACATGTAATTAGACGTGTAAAAATACCTTTGAAAGTGAATTGATTTTATGTTTTATAAGCATTTCTATAATTGTACCCTGTCTAATTTTATTTGCTTAATCACCTACCTACACTAGATGTCCGAAGGGATAACATGAAAAGAGTTTCAAACTTACAGAGCAGGTTTGTAAATTGACCACTTTTCTAATTATTACTCCAAATTAGACCAAGTACAATTTATACATATAGTTATACCTAATCTATACGTGTAATTGACAACATTTGGTTTCCAAAATCTGTCGGGGGAATAAGATTTGTTAACCAGAATTATGTCCATGACAATGATTGTTGTCTAGAAAAAATATATGAATTTTGCAATTAATTACAAAAATTACATTAAACAAAATAAGAATAAATGGGATAATGTTACCTGGAGTGGTTGACCATCTCCGACAATAACTACAGAACCACACTATAATCCACCTTGAATCTGAAGTGAATCTAACTCAAAATCATGCCCAAATGAACCCTAATAAAATTGAAGATCCTTGTTAGAGCTTTTCCATAAGCATAGAAACGGAATCATATTAAGCTTCAGAATCGAAACCTTTAGCAATCATTGTTCTGATGAAAACAAAATTTGCATGTCATAGCTTAAAAAAAGGACGAAATTAAAATTAATCAACATATACCTGAATCCTAATATTCAGGATGGGAGCAAATGAGACGAATTAGGATAGGAAACTGCAGAGGACGATGAAGAGAGGTGTGAAATTAGGGAAGAACAATTTAGATGAGAGGGAAGAAAATAAAAAAAGAGGAAAACAATTTTTTTTCACGAAGTTGTAAAGAGAGGCCGAGAATAGATGGAGCGTGTTATTCTTAGCGTTCTCACAAAAACATCGGCCCCGCTTAAACCCCAAGTTCAATCCCCATGATATTTTTAGTAACACGTTGAGCGTAATTGCTGTTAAAAGCATTTTTTTTCTTGTCGTCTCGTGAATATAAGGTTGTTGAGTTCAAAACCACGGTGGATGCTCTTAATGAACTTGTATCTAAGAGGGGTAATGCAATAAAAACTGTAACATGTGGGTGTAGTAACCCCAAATTAGAAACCCTAGTTTGATTTTATTTAAATTTGATTAGTAATAAAGATAAAATATTTGCATGTATGGATGTTATGACTGAATATATATAAGTATGAGTTCTTATCGGTATTCTTTGTATTTCATTATTTAGGGTGAATGAAAACCTAAAAATTAATAACATCATTTTAAGAAAAACTAAATAATTTAATGTTTCAGGTAGGTAAAAATTGCATGGACCTAGGTTACATTTAAATATATATAGTTTAAACTAGATATCCTTACAAGTCATCTGTATATAAACAACATTTGGGTCACACTATTTGCATGATAACTCATTACCATAAATAGCAAAGAGGCATGACCATTATAATAAAGAGAAATAGGGGGTCAATTCTGTTAGTATTGACCGAAGGAAAATGTTGAAAATATTCAAATAAGAGGATGGCAGCAAACTAAGGATAGGATATGTATTTGGTAGGTCTAAAACCCTAGTGCCTGGTTATAAAACTCAGTAGTAAATCACTCGGGGAAAAGGTTATGTAAAACAACATTTCTATAAAGATATAATATCAATGGAGCGGTAAGAATAAGTAGAAGTGCAAGCTGGAAAATATAAGATCAAGAGAAGAAAGAGGTTTGGTGAGTATAATACATTTTCGAGGCATTAAGTCCTACTATAGGAAGCCAATATTTATGCTAAAATATTATATTTTTTTATTGATTTGAATATGTGAATATATATAGGGTTTTTGTAACACCCCGTATTTTCTGTTAACGGTATAGTAACAAATTAAACAATACTTAATTTAAAATGTGAGAATTAAGGGAAACGGGTTACGCCATTGTGTTCATCTTGGAATTTTGGTTGAGATAGAGTCCGAGTTTGTGTAAATTGGACTTCGTATGAAGAAGCTATGGTTGTCGGAAGTTTCCAGAAAATTCAAACAGCTCGAAAACAGATTCAAATTCAAATCAGAGTTAGAAGCGGGCTGGGCGGGAAAATTCCCGCCCAGGACCCAGGTCGACCCTAGTGTCGACCTCTCCCCTACAGGTCGACCTGGGGGTCGACCTTCCCCCTCCCCCCCCCCCCCCCCCGGGGCGATCTGAAAGGTGATGATTTTGTGACTCAATGCTAAGTCACTAGGGCTGAGGTGTCACCCTATCTTGATTGAATGGTGGTGGTTAACCCTAGGATCATGCAACAGAACAAATTGAATTGAAAATCTATATAAACAACCCAATGCTCAAACCTAAAAATCACACAAAAATAATCCTAGAACTATCATGCTGTCAATAGAAAACTTGGAGTAGCCGTCACCAATTCAAAGACAAGATAAGAACCTGAATCAAAAATCAAATTAAAAGTTATCAAATTCAACGATCTACATCAAAGGCGAGCTTACAAATTTCAGAATTCAGAACGCAAGAATTCCTTTTTAGTTTGTAAGTTGGTTATTACGCAGATTTAAACGTTCTTTCAAATGAATCATGACATGTTGTAATTTGAATATAGAATGATGCTTATGTATAAGATTGATTCTCGTTTATCTTAAAGTATCGTTGCAATTAATCATGTCTATATGCTTGTGGTGATGAACATATTATATATTAATCATGTCTATATGCTTGTGGTGATGAACATATTGTATGTTATTGGAATCTATTGTGATTGGGTAATGGATTTATTTTGCCAATTAAATGGTGAAACATGTCATGTTATAAATTGGTGGTTATTTGCAAGTTTATGATCCAAAACACTTGCTTATATGTTAGATCAATACTCATATATATTCATGTTAGGTTGAATCTATTTATGTTGTAAAATTTGGAATTGTAATCCTCTTATGTTTTAACACATAAGTATCATGCTAAGTTGTGATTCAAATATGTTTATAACAGCCCTCTTATGTTTAACACACACATTTTATCATGTTAAGTTGTGATTCGAATATGTTTATAGTAGCTCTCTTATGTTTAAAACACATAAGTCATCATGCTAAGTTGTGATTCGAATATGTCGATAATAGTTCTCTTATGTTTAACACACATAAGTTAATATGCTAAGTTGCGATTTAAAAATAATTATAGTAGCTTTCGTATGTTTTGACATACATAAGTTAATATGCTAAGTTGTGGGTTGAAACTGTGATTATATGTTAAACCTCCATGCTAGACCTTTGTCAAGTTTACATGACAATTAGACCCAACTTAGTCACAAGTTCACCTTTACCCATTTAATTGAAATTAATGATACTTCTATGCCAAGTTACACATGACAATTTGAAATGTATGCTATTTTATGTTTATTTCATGTCCCTTGTTTATTACCCTTTTTGTTTATGGGTTTGGGCTAATTTACTAGCCCAACATTTTATGTGAGTCATGCGTACGTTCCACGGGGGTAGCGATAGGAAAATATGAAAATTCATGGCATAGATTTGTTCAGAAAATGGTATATTTGATATACCATTTATGGTGAGCATAATCAAAGGATAATTATGGCATGATTAAATAAAATTTAATTTACATAAAGAAATTAGACATATATAGAAAAATGTGAATTTAGAAAAATACGAATATGCCTAACCCGATGTTAGACTGAGTTGTGGTGTAAATCTGCCTCGAATCTACCGGCATATCCAGTGGCCACAACAAGACCTGTCTAGCGCGGGTGGTTAGCGCATCAAGCACAAAAAGAACCCGAGGTTATACTGAGTTGTGGTGTAAATCTGCCCGGAACCGATCGACACATCCATTGACCACAACAAGACCTGTCTAATGTGAGTGGTTGGTACTTTAATAAATTAAAGCTAAGTCAGGATTGGTAGAGTTAAGTCAATTAGGGAAACACTTAACCAATTCAACATGTTAACTAAACGAATGGGTGGGGTTAGGTAAACTTGGACACTTAACCAAATAAACATGTTGATTAGAAAACCCTAGTAACGGGGACCCATTTCAGCAGTAACCCACATAGATGTATCATGGTACCCTGAAACTAGGCAGGGTGGGGCACGACTACTGGGCTGAGTATAAGCGGTCAAAACGTCGGCGGTTGGTGGGCTAATGTAGGTTCCGACGGAGTATGGGCATGCACGTACTTCGGAGTGGAAAAATCAGGCACTGGGCATCAGTAGTATACACTGTGCATCTTGAATCATGTCGGGTTGCCACCAGAGGGACTGGTACACCCCATGGTGGGACCAGCACAGGTATCTACAGTCAAGAGGGGACGAATGGCACAGGATATGAATGTATGTGAGTAGGAGCCGATCATTAAGGGGATCGCTTGTTATAAACATGTAGGGCTGGTTGAACCAATGGTTAGGTAGGTGCAGAGACTATAGTAATGGGTGCGATCACATGTTCCTCTTATCTTGTATTAGGGTATTGTCCTATGTTCTGTTATTACTGTCATGATCCCTTTCCTTGTTTAAATATTAGTAATCACCGAACTTACCAGACTTATTGTCTGACCCGTTTTCTTTCGTCATCTTTTCTTCCGTTCCCCTCCCCCCCAGGTCCACAAGGAGGGAATAATGCAGCTTAGTCAGACTCTTTGCAAGCTTCAAGAAAGTAGATGTATGATTTCGACTCTCTCGCAAACTTGGCTATGGCTCTTGGACATTATCCTTGGGGATTTATGCAGTTTTACTTATGGTTTATGCTTCCTTATTAAATAATCAAGACAGAAATTATGTTGTAATGTTTTGGAAGTTATTTTGAGACAATTTGATGTAACGCTTTTGTATTTAACCACGTATGCAATAAATATTTGAATTTCGCTGCTTATATTTATCTGTCTTGTAAAGTTTTATGTGTCTTGTACCTATAACCGTCCACCAAAGTTAAGGCATTCCCTTTGTGAGTGACCTTAACGGAGGTGGGGTGTTTCACTTGGTATCAGAGCAAAGGTTTACCAGATCAGATAAGAGTTTTTGAAAAATTATTTTCAAAAATAAATATAAAGAAGCAATTTACAAGAAAGAGTGTTGTTTTAAATTTAAAAAGGCATGATCCCCAAAGCCATATGCACTATTTTTCTATCCTTCGTTTTGAATCTTTTCTTTTCCGTTTCAGCATGTCTGAGAATCTTAACCTTCCAGAGGGTGTACCAATACCTGGCTGGTTCAGGAGGTACTTAAAGGCTAGGGCCAACGACGCAGGCCCAGCAGATATTCCTCCTCCTCTAGCTGCAACGGTTCCTCCTCCTCCTCGTGCATATGCTTTCTCAAAGATTTGTAGAGACTTTAGGGCCATGGGTGGAAAGGATTTCAAGGGAACTGAATCATTCATAGAATCAAGGAACTGGCTCAAAGAAACTGAGGATCTGTTCGTTATCTTCGAAGTGGACGATAGGCAGAAGATACAGTTGGCTGTATGGTTGCTCAAAGACGAAGCTTCCTATTGGTGGGAAGTCACTAACGCTGAAAGACCAATTGACACATGGATGGATTTCAAAATAAGGTTTGAGATGAAATTCCTCTCACAAGCTGAACGAAGTTTACAGCTGGAAAATTTCTTATCTCTTAAGCAAGGAAGTATGACGATCAAGGAGTACGTCAATCAATTCAATTAGCTGGCCCGATTCGGACTGGACTTAGTGAATACTCCTCATAAGAAGGCTCTCCGTTTTGTCAAAGGATTGAATGAGTCACTTCACAGCTTGGCTATGACCCATATACCTATGGGGGCTACTTACGAGAGGTTAGTGGACATGGCACTCTTACATGAGGAAGACAAGGGCAAGAAAGAGGCAAAAGCGGAAGTGCCTCAAGATAAGAAGGGGAGGGGGTCGCAGAACAAGAAGGCTGATTCAAAGAAAGGCGGGAAGAACAACAAACCCCGTGACAAGAGAAAGTGTAATTTCTGCGGCATTCCCGGACATCTGATCAAAGACTGCAAGAAGAAAAAAGGAAGATGGGTGGCTGTTTCCACTGTGGTGAGACAGGACACATGGCTAGGGCCTGCCCAGGGAAGCAAGGGCAGGGAGCTGGACCTTCTTCTGGAGGACAAGTTCATGCTCTCACGGCACCTCCACAAGAATGAGGTAGAAATATTTCTGTCGAAAGTTTAGTCTATCTTTTTGATCATCCTGTTCGTACACTATTTGATTCTGGCGCATCGCACTCTTTTATATCTACTGCCTTAGTGGAATCTCTGCACCTAGACACCAGTATAGTAGAGGATCCCTTGGTTGTTTCAAATCCAATTGGGGGCTCAGCTTATTTGTCAATGGTTTGTTTGGATTTGAAAATATCTATACTAAGCGTTGGGTTTAGATGTAATGCCTTTGTTTTGGGCTTCACGGGCTATGGGTTGATTCTAGGCATGGACTGGCTATCCAATAATGGTGCCGTCCTCGATTGTGAAAAGAGAGTGATTAGACTCATGACTCGCCTCGGTAACACCCTCGAAATTTCTTGTAATCCCATGAACTCCGTTATGCTTAGTTATCTAGAATCTCTTGATGTGTCCGTTGAGAACTTGCAGTCTGTAAGGGTAGTCCGTGAATACTCGGATGTGTTTGAAGAGTTAAAGGGCTTACATCTAAAGCGGAAGATAGATTTCCGCATATACCTCATGGACAACGCAAAACCCGTTGCTTTACTCATTAGACACATGGCTCCGAGGGAGAGGAAAGAACTCAGCAAGCAAGTTAAAGAATTGCTTGAGAAGGGGTTTATAAGGTGGAGTATTTTTGAATGGGGTGCTCCAGTAGTGTTCGCAACTAAAGCAGACGGTTCGCTTCGCCTGTGCGTTGATTATAGGGAGCTAAACAAGCTGACCAAGAGGAATAGGCACCCACTCCCGAGAATAGATGATTTGTTCGATCAGCTTGTAGGTGCATCGATTTTCTCCCAACTAGATTTAGCTATCGGGTTTCATTAGCTCAGAGTGGCTGAAGACAGCATTGATAAGACCGCGTTTAGAACTCCAGATGGTTTGTTCGAGCAGCTTGTCATGCCTTTTGGGTTGACAAATGCACCCTCTTACTTCATTGATTTAATGAGCAGGGTGTTCCGAGAGTTCCTCAATAAGTTTGTGGTGGTCTTCGTAGACGATATTTTGATCTTCTCAAAGAATGAGGAAGAGCATGCTCAACATCTAAAAGAAGTCATGGATACTCTCCGTGCACATCAGTTGAAGGCGAAATTCTCCAAATGCCATTTTTGGAGGGAAGAAGTTAGGTTCCTTGGACACGTGGTGTCCAAAGAAGGGATAGCTGTGGACCCCCGCGAAATTGGTTGCTGTGCAAGATTAGAAGGTTCCTCGAAACGCAACCGAAGTCCGAAGCTTTCCCGGGCTAGTAGGCTTTTATCGAAAGTTTATCAAAGATTTTACAAAAATCTCTGCTCCACTGACAAGATTGACAAAGAAGAACCTAGCTTTCAATTGGGATTTGGATTGCGATATTGCTTTCCAACGTTTGAAAAGGGCTCTAACAACAGCCCCAGTTCTGACATTGCCTGATGGAAGCAAGATGTTTACAGTATACACAGATGCTTGCGGAATGGGACTAGGCGCTGTTCTGATGCAAGAAGGGAAGGTAGTGGCTTATGGTGGAAGACAGTTGAAAGTACACGAGAAAAACTACCCAACCCACGACCTAGAGTTGGCAACCATCGTTTTTGCGCTTAAGTCTTGGCACCATTATCTCCTAGGTGAGAAATTTGAACTGTATACTGACCATAAATCGTTGAAATACCTTTTCTCGCAGAAAGACCTCAATTTGAGGCAGCAAAGATGGATGGAGTTTCTTGCCTCGTTCGATTTCAAGATTTCCTACACTCCTGGCAAGGGCAATGCAGTAGCAGACGCCTTAAGTAGAAAGAAGCTGGCCTTAAGCCCTCTCTTTGTGGAAAGGCAAAGCTTGGAGTTCATAGCAAACTTTAACTTTAGATCCTCCTCTGACTTTGTACCTGGTTTGCTAGCAATGCTAGAAGTTCGGCCAACTCTATTAGACTCAATCGGAGCCGTGCAAACAGAAGACCCTCAGCTTGCCGATGTGATGGACAAGTTAACTAGGTGTGAGACTTCTAGTCACCTCAATAGATACTCCATTGATGCCAAGGGCTGGTTGAGATGAGATGGAAGACTATGTATCCCACAAGTAAGGGATTTGGTAAAGGCGGTTCTAGAAGAGGCACACCATTCCAAGCTGACCATACACCCAGGCGGAGACAAAATGTATAAAGACATCAAAAGAGTTTTCTTTTGGAATGACATGAAGCAAGACGTAGTTGAATTTGTTTCTAAGTGTTTAATATGCCAACAAGTCAAGGCGGAGCAGAAGAAGCCTGGTGGTCTGCTCCATCCTCTAGAGGTCCCACAGTGGAAATGGGATAGCATCTCGATGGACTTTATAGATGGGTTGCCTAGGTCAAGAAAGGGCAATACCAGCATTTGGGTAATAGTGGACAGGCTCACAAAAAGCGCCCACTTTATACCCGTCAAGAGTAGAAGGACGACCTCATCTCTAGCATCCATATATCTTAAAGAGATAGTTCGACTCCATGGGATACCCTCCAGCATAGTGAGTGATCGAGACCCTATCTTCACGAGCGAGTTTTGGAAGAGTTTACAAGAGGCAGTAGGCAAACAGTTATGCTTAAGCACGGCCTATCACCCCTCAAACCGATGGCCAGACGGAAAGAGTCAACAAAGTATTAGATGACCTCTTGAGATTGTGCATTATTGACTTCGGAGGTACATGGGAGGATCATCTACCTTTGGTGGAATTCACTTACAACAATAGCTACCAAGCCACCATAGGCATGGCGCCTTTCGAAGCTTTATATGACAAACTCATGCTTGGACCAGGCATGATTAGGGAAACTTCAGAGAAAGTAGACTTGATACGAAGAAGAATGAATACTGCCCAAGATACACAAAAGTACTACGCGGACAAAAGAAGAAATGACCTTGAGTTCGAAGTTGGAGACAAGGTGTTCCTTAAAGTATCTCCTTTGAGGAACGTCATTCGCTTTGGATCCGCAGGAAAGTTAGCACCAAGATTTGTAGGGTCGTTCCCTATCATCGAGAAGATTGGGAAGATGGCTTATAGGGTACAGCTCCCTGAAAGATTGGTCGAAATTCATAATGTCTTTCATGTCTCTCACCTACGGAAATGCTTACACGAGTCTGCGGAAGTGGTAGAACCAAGCATGCTAGAGGAAGTAGAAGTTGAACGAGAAGCGACTGTGAGGAGAGTTCCAACCCGTTTCTTGGGAACAAAGGTCAAAAAGCTACGCAACCGTGAAGTTAAGCTCGTCAAAGTTCAATGGAGCGACACCAAGGAAGACGCGACTTGGGAAACTGAGGACAGAATATGCGCAGCCTAACCTTTTCTTTTTGAGGGTACGCCCTTAATCTCTTTTTCCTTAAGTTTATGCTCGTATCTATCTTTTTAGGTATATCTCCTCGATCCTATCCTTTATCCTTAGGTAGAAACCCATTTGGATGTAAACATGTAATTGAAACATGTTATGATTGATGGTTGCAAATGGTTGCTAGTGGTTGCTCGTGGATGCATATACACACACATTAGGTATTAGATCGGCTCAGTCACTTCCATATCGCATATGCATATATGTATTGGTATATGGATTGAAACTTGATGTGTTATCAAATGGACGTTGCATTTGTATGAATGATTGTGCACTCATGTAGGAAATTTTGAGTAGGAAAATAATTGCATTCATAGTGGACTCATGGCACTGACATAATTTGCATTAAGGAGGTTAACTGAATCAGTAGACCGCCTGATTTTGCATTAGATAAGGACATGTACACACACAATGCATATGATCGTGAAGCATTAGAAATCTTTTAAGGACAATGGACGCCTGTGTTTGATGGATGAGTAGATGGGTGATTGGATGGTAGGATATAAGTTTTTCTCGACTTGAAGATTTCGGGGGCGAAATCCTAAAAGGAGGGGAGAATGTAACACCCCGTATTTTCTGTTAATGGTATAGTAATGAATTAAACAATACTTAATTCAAAATGTGAGAATTAAGGGAAACGGGTTACACCATTGTGTTCATCTCGAAATTCTGGTTGAGATAGAGTCCAAGTTTGCGTAAATTGGACTTCGTACGAAGAAGTTATGGCTGTCGGAAGTTTCCAGAAAATTTAAATAAATTCAAACAGCTCGAAAACAGATTCAAATTCGAATCAGAGTCAGAAGCGGGCTGGGCGGGAAATTTCCCGCCCAGGACCCAGGTCGACCAGGGGGTCGACCCTAATGTTGACCTCCCCCCTACAAGTCGACCTGGGGGTCGACCTCCCCTCCCCCCGGCAGATCTGAAAGGTGACGATTTTGTGACTCAATGCTGAGTCACTAGGGCTGAGGTGTCAACCTATCTTGATTGAATGGTGGTGGTTAACCCTAGGATCATCCGACGGCTCAAATTGAATTGAAATTCTATATAAACAACCCAATGCTCAAACCTAAAAATCACACAAAAATAATCCTAGAACTATCATGCTGTCAATAGAAAACTTGGAGTAGCCGTCACCAATTCAAAGACAAGATAAGAACCTGAATCAAAAATCAAATTAAAAGTTATCAAATTCAATGATCTACATCAAAGGCGAGCTAACCAATTTCAGAATTCAGAACGCAAGAATTCCTTTTTAGTTTGTAAGTTGGTTATTACGCAGATTTAAATGTTCTTTCAAATGAATCATGGCATGTTGTAATTTGAATATAGAATGATGCTTATGTATAAGATTTGATTCTCGTTTATCTTAAAGTATAGTTGCAATTAATCATGTCTATATGCTTGTGGTGATGAACATATTATATATTAATCATGATTATATGCTTATGGTGATGAACATATTGTATGTTATTGGAATCTATTATGATTGGGTAATGGATTTATTTTGCCAATTAAATGGTGAAACATGTCATGTTATAAATTGGTAGTTATTTGCAAGTTTATGATCTAAAACACATGCTTATATGTTAGATTAACACTCATGTATATTCATGTTAGGTTGAATCTATTTATGTTGTAAAATTTGGAATTGTAATCCTCTTATGTTTTAACACATAAGTATCATGCTAAGTTGTGATTCGAATATGTTTATAACAACCCTCTTATGTTTAACACACATAAGTTATCATGTTAAGTTGTGATTCGAATATGTTTATAATGGCTCTCTTATGTTTAAAACACATAAGTCATCATGCTAAGTTGTGATTCGAATATGTTGTTAATAGTTCTCTTATGTTTAACACACATAAGTTAATATGCTAAGTTGCGATTTAAAATTGATTATAGTAGCTTTCTTATGTTTTGACATACATAAGTTAATATGCTAAGTTGTGGGTTGAAACTGTGATTATATGTTAAACCTCCATACTAGACCTTTGTCAAGTTTACATGACAATTAGACCCAACTTAGTCACAAGTTCACCTTTACCCATTTAATTAAAGTTAATGATACTGCTATGCCAAGTTACACATGACAAGTTGAAATGTATGCTATTTTATGTTTATTTCATGTCCCTTGTTTATTACCCTTTTTGTTTATGGGTTTGGGCTAATTTACTAGCCCAACATTTTATGTGATTCATGCGTACGTTCCATGGGGGTAGCGATGGGAAAATATGAAAATTCATGGCATAGATTTGTTCATAAAATGGTATATTTGATATACCATTTATGGTGAGCATAATCAAAGGATAATTAAGGCATGATTAAATAAAATTTAATTTACATAAAGAAATTAGACATATATAGAAAAATGTGAATTTAGAAAAAGACGAATATGCCTAACCCGAGGTTAGACTGAGTTATGGTGTAAATCTGCCCGAAACCGACCGGCATATCCAGTGACCACAACAAGACCTGTCTAATGTGGGTGGTTAGTGCATCAAGCCCAAAAAGAACCTGATGTTAGACTGAGTTGTGGTGTAAATCTGCTTGGAACCGACCGGCACATCCAGTGGCCACAACAAGACCTGTCTAATGTGAGTGGTTGGTGCTTTAATAAATTAAAGCTAAGTCAGGATTGGTAGGGTTTACTGATTTGAATCCGAGAATATATATATGGTTTTATCATATAAATGAGTTGATATTTTATGAATCCAATATTCCTTTGAATATTGGATAAACACATTTCTTCTTGTTGTATAAAAAGGACTGGAAAATGCATAACTGAGCAACATGAACAAGTAGGTTCAAGCTTATGTTCACTTGTGTATAAGAATCAGTGGAGCAATGATGATTCATGTGTTGATCTGCTGGTTCGTAGAGTTGATTTTCTAACCCAATAAAACGGATAAAGGTTACAAATGACTGGGAAGAAAAACATGAGAGCTAAAGGGATAGCCCTAAAATATCCCTAATCCCAGCTATACTGCATGTAATAACTTGTAGAAAAATAAAGTATGTGATTATTAATATGTTACAAGTTAGTATAAGTTATGTTTATGCTCAGATTCATTATATATTACTCAATCAGATTTAAGTTAATTATCCAGTCATTTCACCATGGTTCTATTTTGTATGAGATACCGATGAATGGTTAACATATGCTTTTATATGAATGTACCGTTGTGATTAGATTAGGTGATCATTCGGTAATTAATATAATTCTGAAAAGGAAAAATAGAGAAGGGAAATGTTGGTTAGAACATGAGTGAAAAATATGACAGATAAATAAGAAAATAGGTCAAGAGAGGTGCTTAACACTAGTTTATGTTGACCTGCTTGGTACACTGATTTGTGCCAAGTATGCACATGGTTTGATTTAACCCAATAGTCCTTTGTGTGTGCCGATAACAGAATTGAAGGACCCAAACAGTATGCACCCATATGTTCAATGTATGATAATAAGTCTAAATTAAATTTGCCTATAAACTAGGTGGTGTTATAGACTTAGAGAAAACAAGTCAATGAACAAGCTATTTAGGAGAGGAATTGGGTAGTGTAAACTCAATTGTATTGCATGAACTGGATGAATTGATTGACATGGTTGTATATTGATGCTTTATTGATTAATAATTATATTTTTAAAGAAGAGGTGATCCTGAATAAGTATTACACTAAAACCCTGGTATGTAACATCTAATCTACTCGGTTTTTACATATATTCAGATATAGATGTACATTAAAAGAAGTAACTGACTTTACATATAAATTTAGTGAATCCGCATGTATTTACCCATACCAAACGTTCATGTCTGACACTATTTGGATGTGTTTGCAATCACTTGGGGGTGCCTCACTATGATGGGACAACTCAAAGATTGATTTCAGGTGGAGGGTTTGCTTAGCTGCATGTTAAAGTTGCTTGGAGTGCTTTGTTAAGGAGCAATTAGAAGTTATTTAAGAATTCATGCTAGTGTTTTCTGTTTTAAGCTTAACTATGTATATGAAGACTGAACTTAATAGTTTCCTGTTTATGTAATGCTTAGTAACTATAAGTTTGTATGGGTCATCAATGTTGATGCACCTGAATTAGTTAATTTCTAGTTAGGTTTAACCTATTTAAATAGTCACTGAACGGTGAGGTGATCATCCCATTTTAAGCAGTAAATGGAGGTGATCTCCTCTATAATTTCTAATGTGCATTTACATCGGTTTTAAGTGCTTTGAACTTGTTTTAAGCTAAAATTGGATAGGCAAGTGGAAGAAATATGCACAAACACCTAGTTATGCTAGTTGAAATAAAGTGTGCACTACATGTGAATCATATGTGCATGTGCCTCTTCCATTTAGCCATTCTAACATCTCAGTATCGAAATCTTCATATGTTTTATCCCTTGTTTTATACATGTCAAATTGGAATTTATGCACTTGTAGTTCTAGAGATTTTAGTCCAGAAAGAAAGTGGTTCCTAAGCTAAAGTGTGCATCCATTTTTCACTATTTTCAGGTATATAGTCATATCACTATGACAGCAAATGCATTAACAATCACATTGCCAAATAATTGCACCTATTACAGCTTATAAATTCTTAAATGAATTAGGAAAATTGATTTTATAAACTCCTTTGTGATTTTACCTTTATGAGTCATGTTTTATATAAGATTTCTGTTTTAAGTTTTATGCTTATATCTTATGACCACATTTTTCTTAAATTATTCCGCAAAGCAAAATGAGTTTATATATCTTCATCTATATAAACTATGGATAATTTGTGTGTGCTAATATATTTATATTTGTCCCACGATCTTGGGAAATTTAAAGAGGAAAAATATATTTTCAGAACTGTTGAGAAAGTGGCTCAAGAACAAAAGTAAAAATACGTATGCCTAAATAAACACTTAATAGAAAAAAATTGAGATAGTAGAAGGTGGTCACTTTAGTGGGTTTGCAGTTTATTTTATCAATGTATAGTATTTAATTGTAATTAATTTTCTGTGTCTAAAAATAGAATAAACAATCTTATTAAAGTGATGCTTGATCGCAGTCTTGATTGTTCAGGAGAAACCAATGAAGATTTTGCTTCAACAATCTGCCTCATCAAGGCATATCGATTATCTCAATTCACATTCTCGGATTTACTCCAGACCTGATATGTATTGTATGTTTCTTGATTGTTTTATATTCACACATTTCCTTATCTACTTATTGATGTTGGTATTTTTTTTAACTTTCAGCTCAGCTGGTTTGAGGAGTTGGTGTTCGGATGTTTGATGGGTGTGGTGCTTGTTGGAGATGATTGCGGCAGCTATGAATGGGTTAAGAGAGGGTGACAATGGCTGTAGCCAATTCTTTTATTCCATAGATTTTTTCACAAAAAAAGCGACGCTATTTTTGATAGGTAGTTATTGAGCTTTCGCAACTTGAAAACCAAAAAAAAAAAAATGAAAGGGACGCGACACATCTATTTGAAGTAGAGCCTTAGTTAAGCCTATTTTTTGGACATTGTTGTCCATTATACGCAGATCTACACTCTTATAGGAAGTAACTACACTGCGTCAACTACCTTAATGCGTTACATGGAGTCAACAAACTCAACATTGCACTATGTTTGTTAACTTATTGCAAATACATTGAGTAAAATACTCACTACATTTGCATCAATTGCAAATTCAGGCAATTTACTTAGTGTGTTTGCACTAAATTAACAAAAATGGTTATACTCAATGCATTTGCGTCGAATACAGCCCAGTAATAAACTCAATGGACATGCTTCAAGTTCATTATATTAGTGCAAATCTGCATAACTCACTGACTTTATAAACTCATTGCCTTTGGTTAATGTCTCTCAACCCATTGTCTCTAAATCCATTGAATTTATAAACACAATTGTTGCTAGTCTTTGTCCAATGCATCTTTTGTACTTATATATACTGATAAATATATATATGCTTGGGCTTCTTCTTGACAGATGTTGTATGATGCTTTTGAGGTTGATACACGATGTCACACTCTTTCTCCTTCATATCGGTCATGCTTGTCGACGTTCATGAAAATATTTTTTAGTATGCATCATTTGCTACAATCGTATGTATTGTTAATTTTTATCATAAATATTTATGTTTAATTCTTAATGTACGAAATATTATGGATATGTTAATTTTGTGATTTGGCTTATGACTCCATTTGTGTATTTACATTAATGTGACAAATGTGATTTTTGAATTGTTATAATATATTAGTAGAATTGAAGATTGCAAGCTTTGAATGTTATGGCAGAAAAAAAGTGCAATGGAATTTATTTTACAACATTGTAACTATGCAATAAAAAGAAAATTTCTTATAGCTTAGTAAAATTTGTTATATCCATCCATTTAAATCAAAAGAGGCATAACATATTCGTTTAATCTGACATACAACAATAATACGATTATTACTCGCACACCATCGAGATTTCATTTAAACCTAGTTTCCACTTTATTTATTAACAAAATCATATTGGATACATATAACTTCATTTTATTACTATGAGCAATTTAACTATGATGTTCAGGGTAGTGTTATAGGTAAGGAAAATAAGAAATAGACATAAGCATAAACCCTTCTTGATCACGTTGCTTATTTCCCTTAAAAGCCCCACCTTACAGTAATTTCATATTTAATCTGTTAAGTAGGACTTTCAGATCAAATATTCTATTTTACTCATAAATATAATCAAATCACAATCACAAAATTATATCAAGTTAGGTTTAACAAACCCGTATATTTTATATACACAGTTCTGCAGCAAAATATAAATATATTAAAAGGGTCACCTCTTATAGGTATTAATGCCATATGTAAAATGATGCATACTCACCAGTACTCTTCTTCCTCTTGATCCAATGATTCTCAGATTTCCCCAATTTAATCTTGATCAGTTCTACAGCCTCCTTAATATTTTTGTGCTTAATAAAAATGAGAATATTATTTTTCTCCCATAGCCTTAGCTTGCTACTTTATAATGTTGTATTAAGGTTTCATTTACTTAAGAAATACCCATTTTATCCCTAATCTAGTTGTTATTCAATCAATAATTTCTAGTGGTCCTAACTAACTTTAATTCCCTGGCATTCTCTTTATTTTGCGCAGCATGCCACATTTCTATTTTTGGTAATTAATTTATCATCTCAAAACACTTGTCATTTACACGACTAGGTCACTCCATGTAGCCTTTCTATTTATTTTAAATAAGTATATTCTCAGCCAATATTCAAGTTTGGCCTACACTCAGATATAAACTGGTTTGCAATTATTCTTAGTTATACACAGGTTATGTGTGATGCATATTTTGTAAATACTTTCATATCAAATTATCTCAATAATTTTCATTTCAGCCAACATCATGTTTATACAAATATTTATCATATTCAATTCGATTTATATATTGCATTTTCACACTCAACATCCATATAGATATATTTATTTATTTCCACGGTCCTTATACATCAATCATGTATAGGGTACACGTATATCATGCACTTCTTCATTATTTTCATTTGCACTTACATTTATTTTATTATTATAAACTTAACTTAAATATGAATTAATACCCATGTTTTAATCATCAATATATACATAGGTTTTATTTCCAGAAATTGTTACAAACTAAACATGCATGGTGTGCACCTATATGACATTCACACTTAAATGTCATTGTTCATTTATCACACTTATATATTTCCAAGGTAATCAACTCTTTAAAAAAATTAGTCAATCATCATAAAATATGGGGTCATAACACTCACAAGGACCACACACCTTTGGGTCCTATAAACCGGATTGAAATTATGTACAAATTGATTTCTAAAGACCTTTTATATTTTATTTCTCTATAAATAAGATTTCTAGGGTATATATATATATATATATATATATATATATATATATATATATATATATGGGAGTGGCAATTGGGACACAAAATTTGACATAAATAAGATAAATAAATTATAAATTGTTAGATTTATTTATCTTTATATGGAAGATGGAATTCATAGGAAGAGCTAATGACTGAGATTGCTTGTGCCTAAATTTGTATCACCGTCTTGTGTCTAAATAAGTGTTCCTTTAATTTATATTTTAAGAATACAAATACATTCACTTCTTATATTTTTAGGCTCTATCAACCTAATCTCTGACACATGATGTAGCAACCCACACTCCAACGGCCTGAATTTTGGCAAAAAGCGAAAACCCAAGTCCATTGAAACTTGGATCGTTTGCTTGTTATTTTACAAATAAACAAAGATAATTATTAGAGCTTAAGTAAATAACTCACAGTGGAATAATTTAAATCATAATAATAAATATGTGCTTACTAAAATATTGACACTTCCAAGACAATCATAATAATAATAACTCACAGTGGAATAATTTAAATCTCAGTCCTATCTTTTACCTAACCAGCGGGTTATTTTGTGGAGGGGTCAATGCAATTAATCGAGCTAATAGTAAATTATGCACTTTTATATATGACACTATATATACTAATTGCATAGCATTTTTTATTAGGTTTATTTATATCGTTGAGACCTCATCACCATGCACATATTGCACTCATCTATTCCGCAGTAGATCTTACCTAATATATCATAAATATTTATGTATGAAATGCATCTCCTTGGACCATCTCGATCCTAGATACCACCCATAGCATCCTTCATAATCATCTCATTGGGAATCCTCATATCACCACGTTATGATACCTCCATCATATGATTTGATAACATGTAAACTACATCTGCAATGGACCGTTTTACACCCACACTATGAATATGCACGTCATCATCCTATCATAAGTCTTTCTGAATCCCACTAATAGGCACCTTATTGCCCACGCTGCACGGAAACTCAGTTGGGGATTTAATTATATGGTCCGTGTAACAGACCACACCTTCATTCACGTAGATATTATCCCCAAATTAACACAGTATAGGAGTGAGGTTTTGTTTCTCAAAAGGTATCGACGTTATTAAAAAGGTGGAGTTTCATTATATAAGTTCTCACTTCATACCTAATTTCACTGTGTGGGACTTCAAATTCTACTCCAAAACTAAAGGGTGTAATTGTTTGTTTTTTTTCTATCGTGGACTAGTTCTGCGCAGCCTTTCCCTTTTAGTTGGAATGTACCTCTTAATGCGGGTTAATAGCCCTTTTCCTAAGCAAGCAATCTAAATGAACCATGTGACATTACATAGCCCATCTCAAGCATCTCGATAATGAAAGATCATTTGGGTTAAGAGGTATAACCCATGTCCATTCCCGTTCTCGCCATTTGATCAGTGATAATCAGTAATCTTGTGGCTACAATCCTTTTTGGGTTCCCCTAATAGGCACCGACCTATTTTTCGCACGATTACATAACCAACCTTTTACCTTATAGACTGTCTGAGGCAGTCAACACCATATTCCCTTGATACACTATTACAGACCATGCATTTGATGAACCGCCAATATTCCTACATCTGAGGAACATTCTATGGTATTCCTATCTTTATGTTGAATGATATCCCCAAAGGATTTGGGATGGACCACAACTCAATTGCCTACATCACAAATTCCTTTAGGTCGTATTTAAACACATGAGATAAAATTACAGTTGTAATTTCACTCTTTATCTGATTCCATGTCCGACTTTTCTCTCTTCTGCGTTTAGTTCGTCTTTTATTAAATTCATCGTTCTGTAATTTTATTTTTTACTTATTCCTTTACCTATAACAAAGATAGTCATTGTCTTTAATTTAGGCCTCTATCTAAAATAAAGAGAGCCATTGTCTTTTATTTAGGACTTTACTTATCACAAAGATAGTCAATGTCTTTCATCTAGGTCTTTCCCTATTATAAAGAAAGTCAGTCTTTTATTTAGGTCCATCCATCATAAAGGCAGTCATTGTAATTATCTTTTATTTAATTTTATTTACTATTCTTGTTTCATTATTTTGTTGTTGCCTTTTTATAACTTGAGTCATAGCTCAAACATCAACCATTAAACTTTATTATCCTTCAAAAAAATTCCCTTCTTTGCCTGCTTAGCTTCTTTCGTAATTGTTATTGTTACGTCAATTCCATATTTTTATTAGAGAGTTTTCTTTATATTCTTTCTTCTTGTAACCAGACATATTTTAGTAAGTTCACTAATTTCTATTTTATAGACAGTATATTTCCATATTTTTCACAAAAATAAAGTCGTTGCACGATTTTTGTAATTGCTAGACATTCGATTTTTCCCTTTATTTTTCCCAAATAATTACACTCATCGCATTTTCAAGGGACAAACAAGAAATATGAAAATTCTTTTTATCTTTTCTAACAGACTAAAATAGAGTATTATTAATGGCACTTCAAAAACGGATAAAGGGGGATCATATTTTATTTTCACTCCATTTAAAATTAAATTGTTAAAGGGGGTCAAACACAGGAAAAATAAATAAAAGAACCCGATTTTACCCTCCGTTCAAATACACAAAACACGGTAAAAATCGATAAGAACATACTTAAATTCAGTACAAAATTTGGAAATAACCCACCGAAAATAGGTAAAAAGATGGACCTCCGTTTTTTTAGTAAATTGTTGTCTTTTCGATGATTTCTTAAACAAACTCAAGATGTCGTTCGCTTTTTTGAGTAAATATCATGTTGTCTTCCTTTTCAAAGTTAGAAATTTCATTAAAATTTAGTTACTCCATGTAAATGTGATTGATTGTTTACTTCGAAAAGAAGAAGATGACTAGAGTTTAATGAACAATATAATGTAATTAGGATAAAATAATAAAAGAGCATTTTGATCTATATATTATAAATTGTTAAGAGGAGGCTATGTTAAATGATCCTCCCCCTAGTAAATCTAAACAAAAACAGAAAGCGACCGCCCCTTAACCGTTTTTGAAGTGGTATTAACAATGCTTCTAAAATATTGCTTAGTTCCTAAAAGAGAAATTTATGTTAAATTACTATGTAAGTTTTCAATGTTTACTCCTTCAACAATTTACATTCATTTAAATCTAGCTTTAATATTTTCTTTCATTTAAATCCAGATTTACGTATAAATCTATTTATAAATGTTTTTTTTTTTTTTGGGGGCAACATCAAACGACCGGTTTTTAAATTGATCCATAACAACCAGTTTTTAAAGTGATCCGTAACGCTTTTATCGTTACAAATAATGAGTCCATTACATTAATATAAAAAGGATAAACAGCTTGCCTATTACAATCATCTTGTGCTGTGCCACAGCAACAACACAACCAAAAAAAAAAAAAAACACCTTGAACTAGCAATTTCACGACGTAGAGTGCGGCATTGCCTGCAAAAAACATTCTCAATCACTACTTCCCTGGTGCCTGCAAAAAACATTCCCACCAGGCTTAAATTGTTATTGGTTGTGCTCTCAATCACTACTTCCCTGGTGCCCCGTTCCTCGAAATTTCCAGTTGGATTTTCAGAACTTACGGTTATGGTTTGTTCTTCCACATTCCCAGTTGATATTTGCTTTTCTTAGATGATCCTTCAACGCTCCCAGTTGGCTCTTCAACGTTTCCACTTGGATCTTCAATGTTTCCAGTAGGTTCTTCAACGTTTCCAGTTGCTTCTTCCATATCCCCTACCATTGGAAACATGTAGTTAGTGGTAATAAAAGCATGGCTTTCTATCAGAGTGTGAAAATTTTAAAATGGCTGCTTTGGCTGCCACTCAAAATAACTTAATTTTCATCATATAGCATTTACACTACAGTTTTGATGACTTTCAACTTTACTCTGCGATCCTGATTATACCATGCAATCCTTTGTAATTAAAAACAGCTAATAGTCAGAAAAGTCAAACAAACCAACCAAGAATATATGCAACACGTGCTTGAAAAACAAAATAATTTATTAAGACTGGTATAGATTGCACACATATGCATCTAAGAGCTTTTTACTTGAAAATAACAATAACAGTCCTATTGAAGAACATCAATGATGGCAGTTTGTTCGGGGAGTCAAACACAAATTGATAATGAAATCTCATCGATTAGGTCGGTAAAGCGGAGATAGTGGAGGAGGTCACAAACGGATAGTAAAGATTCCATTGACCGGAGGTAATGATGGGAATCCATGTAGGGTATTTTCAAAAATTTAAAAGGGCATGGTGGAAATCATATTGATTGAATTTTTATTATTAATACTAGAAACAAATGAAAATATTACAATGGGAAGCCAAATTTGTTTCATTCCATGTAGCATCGCCGCATCGCTTAATTATTATATCTTTATGTATATAAAATAATATACATACATATGAATGTGTATGTATATGTGACGTCTGTGTGTGTGTGTCTATATGTGCATGTATTTGTGTATGTGTATACGCAAAATTGTCAAGCCAAAAAAGCCTCAGGTTCTAGCCTACCGCTTTTTTGTGCCTAAAGCTTCTTTGGGCATCTTGAATGATATTTTTCAGTTTTCAGCTTAAAAAAAACCGCATTTGTCGATTTTTGGTTTAAAAAGGGTAAATAAAAGCAAATTAGAACAAAACATCATACGATTAACATAAATCAAACTAAAAAGGCAAGGACATTCAGTTCAAGACTACAACCAACAAAATACTTGAAACATAAAAATTACAAACAACATTGCGTAAAATGTTAAATAGAATAAACTTCCATAAATCAGGTTCTTAGAATTCGACAAAAGAAATCAAAGGCTTTTTTATTTTTGAGAGGTCGACGAAAGAAAAACAACGTTTCTTTTAAGAGAATATGCTCCAAATCAACAGTTAAACGAGGTCATTTTTCTTACCATGTTGAATTTTGGGCTCCTATTGGGTCAAATACAGAAACTTTCAATTTCTACATAAATGTTGCAAAAGGCACGCTTTTTTACTGCTCCACTAAGAGATAAGCTTGGCGCTTTCCTGGCTGCTTACGCATCATAGCGCCTTGGAAGATATAAAAGCCCTAGGTTGGAGCCTAAAGTTTTTTGGAGCTTAAGCGAGGGCTTTGATAGCATAGTGCGTACTTTTATGTATGCAGGTGTGTGAACATATAGTAATATTATATGCATCACATAGACCACAGGAACTAAATAGAAACATCAAAAGGTTCTTAATTCTTATGAACTGCAACATTTTCATACTGATAATACACCCATAATAATGACAAAATTAGAGCAAAACAACATTCTCGTTGATGTATCATGTCGAGGTAAAAAAATAATCGGTTTAAGCTCATGAATGAAAGAAGCTTATTTACTGATATCAAAAACTATTAAGAATTGCAATGCTTTAAGACAAAAAGGGTATTTGGATTATACATTTTTTTTTACAAATCACATGCTTTCTTAAAGACATTTTTACAACAAACATATATTGGTACATGCATACATTTGATTTATTATTTACTTTTCTATTAGTTAACAGAACAAACGTTTATTGTTCTATGTATGTACCAATATATTTTTCTGTTAACATGTATCCAACATATATTGTTCTGTTAACAATTTTCTTTTCACACTAATAGAAAAATGCTAATGATGAGTGACATTGTGCCATAATAAGGCATTACCATAACTATCTTTCTGAAATACTAAGCAAATCATAATCCATTTAGCCAAAACGAAAAAAAGAGTCGTTCTTATAAGCTTTAAGGACTTGCTTATTATATAAACATAAGCCAATTATCATTATTCACTTGGCCAAGTTGCACCGATGAAAACAGCACCTTCTTTTGGTTTAGGCAACTTTCATGAAGCTTATCACACAAGTAACCTATTTTTAAGACCAATAACAAACTAGTTGCTTCCCATTGGCACAATTGAAACTCCAGTAGTACTGGTTCAATTACACTGTGTCAAAACACTTTTGTTAGAAAGACAAATTGAAATAAGTAGGTATTATAATGGATTGAATTACACTGACACAATTACACACTGCACATACATTCTCAACACAATTACACACTGCACATACATACATTCTCAACAAGAAAAACATCAATTTTTTCTATATAAACTTCGAAATCATACTAAAATTAAAAAAAAAAAAACTTGTAGTCCCAATTCAGAGGTTTACAAAACTTCAAAAATTTGGTTAATAAACGAATTTGAAATATATATAAAATTCTCAATGGACGTCATCGTCGCTAGAGACATGAATTGGGACGAAAACCATGACAAATCGTTCCCTTTAAATAATAAATGATGCGATGCTCAGTCAATCTTGAGACCCAATAACAACGGCTATACCTACGACACCGTGGCTAATCCCATGATAAGCAATTCAAAGATAAAATGGCAAATGAGGCTCGACAGAATACTGGTGAAGTTAAAAAATTACGAGATGATTGATATAAAATTAATTGGAAACAAACACACTGGTGAGCAAAACGATATATGAATGAACCACTACCTCTTCTACCGAGCGATCACTTTGGACTGCTACTCACCATTCGTCACAGAAAACACCACGTAAGTCACGCTACATCCCTTGTTTTACTTTCCTATGTGGACATTACATGACCTGAAAGCTCAGTTTATAACCTAAAGGCATGTCTAATGACGACTTACCAATATGAAATATCGTCTAAAAGCAGTTAACGTTATTTTAAAAGTTGTTAAGTAGTAACATCTTAGAAGTGTCAAATAATTAGTCATATGACACCCATCAAAAAATTGATAAGTGAATAGTAAATAATAAAAGTGCTTGGATTGTAACTTAAAACCTATATGCCACATCAAACTCATTAAAGAGTAACAATCAAATTTTTTGCTTGGTATAACTAATTATTTGACACTTCTAAGATGCTACCGTCTACCAATTTTTAAAAATAAAATTTGCTGCTTTTAACTATATTTCATATTGGTAAGTCGTCATCAGACATGCACGTAGGTTATAATGTGAGCTTTTAGGTCATGTAATGTTCATGTAGACATTAAATGCAGTAAAATAAGCAATCAAGATAGCGCAACTTACATGGTTTATTTGTGGCGAATGGGGAGTAAATGTCCAAAATGATCACTCAATGGAAGAGGCAATGATACGTTACATTACCGTTTTTGATATCGCTCACAAGTGTGTTCATATCCAATTAATTTTATATCAAACATCTTGTAATTCCTTAACTTCACTGGTATTCTATTGAATCTCTCTTGTAGTTTTATCTTCAAATTGGTTATCGTGTGATTAGCCACGATGCTGTAGGTATAACCATTGTCATTGGATCTTAAAGTTGACCAGGCATTGCATCACTTATATTATATAAAAAGAATGATTTGTCATGGTTCTCGTCCTTGTTCATGTTCCCAGCGACAATGACGTCCATCGACGAGTCTAGAGCATTGATTGTGTCAAAGGCTTGGTTGTATCTTTAAGGTAAATACTATTCTAAATGTAAGATGTGTTATTTGTTCGCACAAGAATTAAGAAATCAATTAATGGTGTTTTAATCCATACTAAAATTATGTCTCTCTTAAATTATCTTCTTTTGATGCACAAGTAGTGGTTGAAACATTAATAAATGCCTGAAAAGTATCATCATTTATTAAAAATAAATGATAAAGAGGACATTAAAACCTTAAACATCTTATATTTTGAAACATATCAAACTTCTTAAAACATCTTAGGAGGGAGTAGCTATTATACTCGTCAGGTTTCTTCAAATGATGATGTCGAAGCCTGAGCGTCTTATGCATTGTTGGCGCCTTGGAAGGTAGAAGTCTAGGGCATTTTGAAGCCTAGATGCACCTAAGCGAGGGTTTTGAAAACATAGGGTGATTATGTGATTATGTGAGTCTATTTCATTTATACATGATTTAGCTACTCTACTTATAATATTCTACGAATTATACTATTTTTTATGTTAAAAGTTACAGTAGCCAAATAGAACATTGCCACCTAATTTTTTATTCATTACTTATATTTACTACACAAGTGGAGATTACACTATTATTCAAAATCATAATATGTTATTAGAAAATAATGCTAAATAATTATATATATATATATATATATATATATATAAGTTGACGTATAAGTAATGGTTTTAATCCTAACAATCTATAAATGTTTGTCTCCATAAAGCATAGCACGCATATAATTGATTAAGACCGTGTCGTATAAAGAATATATGGAACATCTGAATGTTCAGAATTATATAAATTTGTCCTTTCATGAGGGTACATGCTGGGGTGGATCTACATGTTAGTGAGATGGGGCATTGGCCCCACCTGGATCCTATCATATCACGCTAAATTTCTAATAAAATATAATTATGCCCTATCTGAATTTAGATCCATGCCCAACCTGGCATTGTTTGCATGTCATTTTGATTTAATAATGTGCTTTCTTTTCGACCTTACATAGCTCATTGCATTCTTTTTCCATGAGAACTTCAATCTGGTGTTCTATATATCATCTTATATATAGTAATATGCAAGTTTTTTTGCCCTACTATGATAAATATAAAAATTGCTTAGATATCTGCCCTATCTCAGCAACAATGCTGGCTCCGCCACTGGGTACATGGTAATTTGCCTTTTTCCCTTATTTTTTTTCATAAATTTTATTTTACATTTTATGTTCTTTATTTGAAAGTTTAAGTTGGAAATGTTGAGCCTCAACTCCAATGCTGGGGAGTAATTACGAGTTATTTCAGATTTGGAAAGTCTAGTTTAAGAAGAGACAGCTCAACATCATTTAAAGGAAATAATAAATGTCGCATTTCATTTTTTTTAAATAATCTCAAAATATATTATTTATGTTCATTTTCTTCTAGAATGAAATATCAAATGAGAAGTACATGCTTAAGCATATTTGCTAGCAGAAAGCCTTATGAAAGGAGTTGAAAACAATATATTATTAAACAAATAGTGAATTGAATAATTTCAGGAAGCAATCAATTGAAAACACATATTACTTTGAGACGTGAACCTACAGTGCACCAAAAGCGACTGCAGAATTATAATGAACAGATATACAAACATACGGAAATTACCTCACACAATGAGACTCACAAGAATTGGGATCTTCAATCAAAATTTCCTGAAGAAGACGCACAAGAATCTGAGTACACCTACTCCGCACCGGTGCTGCTGACTAAGTGCCTAATCTTGAACAAAACGTGGAAATACAGAAACGGCTTCCAGAAAGAGACGCAATCGCACCTGTTTTCAGTTAGGGGAAATAAGTAAGTACCAGGTTTTGGATAAAGAAACAGAAGATGATATTAAATGAGAGGAGAAATTACCTTTATTCAGTAATTCAGAGATCTTGTTTGTCAAAAACAGATTTAATGCCAAGCAGTCTCGACAATAGCCTCGCTCGCGGTCAAATCTAAACGATAAGAGTTCCACCAACTTTAAGCTCAGCGTGTTATCTTTTGTAGGCGTAGAATGAGGAAGCCGCTAGGGTTTCTGCGGCTTTTATCCGAAGTTGCGCTTTGATCCAGTGTGCTGCTATCCACACCCCAATTTCCTCTTCTGGCCACCAAAACTAAAGGCCACCATAAAGAATATCATTTTCTTTTTTCAGCTACCATACGTTAAAAATATTAATATGAACAGGCACCCCACTACGGAACGAAAGCTTCGGTTTCTTCCTGCCGAATTTACAATCATATTTCGGTTGGTAGTAGCCGTACGGTTGCTTCCTGCCGAATTCATATTGTTAATTCGGTTGATTATGGCCGAATGAAGAAAAATGATGTGGTGGCCAGAAGTGTAAAAAATATAATCAAGTTTATTAAATTTTGTGTGGTGGCCAGAAGAGTAAACTGGGGTGTGAATAGCAGCACACTTGATTTATGGCCTGGACTGGGCTTACTGCAAAAGCGAATGGCTGCCAATCATGGACCGTTCCACCTCTTCATCATTTTTTTTAAATAACCACAAAAATCCATTCTCTTTTCCTCCTTTAACCAATAATATTAGCTACTATTCCTTGAAAAAAAAAAAAGAATATATGACCATAAAACAACTAAATAAATAAGAATTTCAAACCCTAAAGGTAAGAAACAAAATATTTCATTTTTCTAAATGATGAAGTAATGCGAGATTAGTAGATAATCCTAATTTTGATAAGCGTAAAGAGTTTTTACATTCTACTTTTTAAAAATTATTTTTAATCATACATGTCAATTTTAGATGTTTAAGACCCTTGGTTATTTTTTAAGATGAGCTTAATGATCCCTTGACCACAAATTTAGTGAATATAAAGATTGATAAAGTTGTAAATGAAAATCTCAAAGTCATATTGAACTGTAATGTTTTATCACATGACTTTTATATCTTTTTCTTGTAATTTTTTTATTTTTTTATTGAGACTGCAATGTAATAACTGGAATGGTGTCAAATGAATGGATAATCTAAATAACATGCATATAAACAGACATAGCATAAGGATTAATAATCGTAAATAATCACATGAATCAATCACTTATTATTTCAGTTGATTTACAACTACCATTCCATGTAAATTAACAATGTAATTACATAAAACTAATAACTACCATTTAATGTAAACAACAACTAATATGTTATGTGATTTACTACAAACAAATCATGTAAATGACAAATATTCACACATTTAATAATTGATTTAACGTCAAGTAGTAAACAACCAACAACCAAAATTTTAACAACAATATTACCATCATTTCATTTGACATCAATACTCGCAAAAAGGATGTTAATCGTGAGTGTTATCGCACCTTGCATGAATTTAAAGATGGATAAAAGCAGACACAAGATAACTAATGGAAGCCAGCAACAAAAGCAAAGCAAATTTAAAATTTTCCATTTTCTCTATCTTTTTTTACATAGAGAAAAGGAGGAGGGGAGGACTGGTTTTAGGATAAAGGTGAAAGAAATAAATTGTGAAATACCAAGATGAAGAAATAAAAGAAGAAGAGTAAAGGTATTTTTTGTGAATTTGTAAGAAGAGAATGTGAATTTTGAACAAGAAGAGGTGGCTGTGAATTCAGGTTTTTTATTGTCTTTTTTATCTTTTCTTCTGAATATAAACAACTAGCTATAGAAGAGAAGGGAAATATATATACGTGGAGATGGTTTGTCCTTGAATAAAAATAATGAGGGAAACAAAAGTAGAAAGGAGAAATCAGGGAATGCAAATTTAAGGAATAAAAATACGTGAATGAAATATAATGCGTGAAAATAGAATAAAGTAAAAAAAAAAAAAGGGAAATAAATTAATAGAACGAAGGGAAGAAATGAATGTGCGGTTAATAAAGAAACAAAGTGAAGAGCAAGGGGACAATGAATTTGGGGAAAATAGAAAAGGAAGGAGAAAGAAAATTAACTTGCATGAAACTTGAACGGACAAGAAAATAATGTGCGTGATTTATTTTTCTTTGAAATGAATTAAATGGCAAGATGTGATTTTATAATTGAGGAGAGCTTGAGTAAGATAGAAATGAAAACGAAACGAGGAGGAGAAAAGGGAACATCATGAAATATTTAGGAAATGATAGGTAATAGGGATGCATCACTTTTGAGGGAATGAATAATGTGGTATCAAGGAAATAAATGATGCAGCTATTCACATTTCAAAATAAATAAATTAATGAAAGTTTGACCATATACTCGACGAATTTCTAAAAATAAAATTTGAATAGACAGAGAAAGTATTAAAAAACCAACGCAACATTTTAGCAGAATTTAATAAATTTCACTAATAATTTATTAGAATAACCAACGTAATCTATAGCTATGTAGTTAAGAAACCGTAGAAATTTAGGAATAACACACTTGCTATGAGTGCGATTTTGTTCACATCTTTTAAGAGATGTGAACAAAACACTCGGTCCCCATTGGTGGAAATCAGGGGAGTCCATATGGGTCCCCCTGATTTCCACCAATCAGGGTGGAGTGTTTTGTTCACATCCCTAAAAAGGATGTGAACAAAATCCTATTCCACTTGCTATGTAGCATTTGATTAAGATAATATTTTAAAATTGTTTTTTTACTCTTTCTATATTTAGTACGCACATGAAACAAACGAATACATAAGTTATGTCAAGCTGTAACATATACATATACATACATATATATATATATATATATATATATATATATATATATATATATATAACTGGACAATACACTATAGTTTTGATACATATGCTCATAAATGCTTGAATAAATGTATAGATGAATACTAAATATTATGATTACACAATTACTTATTTAATCATTGTTACATACCATATCCGCTTAATGTTTTATTTTAATGCCAGCATTATGGAATTTTTATTATGGAATTTATAATTTAACGATCGATCTAATGTATTTAAATTGAACTAGACACGAGTAATCCAAATTCGAATTCAAAATTAAAGTTGTTAAGTTTAATGCCAAAACCGTTTCTATTCGTTTACAACTATTATTAAATAACCGTAAAATATTATTTCAAGATTTAGATTTATTATCTTTAAAAAATAAGACTTATATTTAAAAATGAACACATGTAATTTATTTGATTATTAATGTTAACATTAATTTTCATTAGCTACGATAATCCAAAACATACGTTATATATCGTTGACATTGTGTTTTGTTACAATTCTTCATATTCAAAATTAAAAGGTAATGTTCATTAATTTATTATAAATTATAGCATTAATTATTGTTTATCAAGAATAAATTTCGGAATCATAAATTAATGACATCATAAATTTGGTTTAATACCATTTTTAATTTTATAATTAAATTAAATTCTATACTTGAACAAAATTTGGTTTAATACCATTTCTCCCACTCGGTACTTTTTCCCCTAGTAAATGAACGAAATTAGGAACTAGCAATTAAATGATATACCACTCATGTGCATATCAACTACAATTGCTTGTTCGAATGCATTTTTTTCTTCCAACTAGTGTGGATAACTCGACTGCTCTAATACAAACAATGGTTGATTCTTGAGTAGAAGCTTCCATTATCCTTGCATAGCAATAAAACTTGATAATGAATTTCAGATTCATATCAGAAATTATTATCAGTATTCATTGTTGAAAATCGAGCAAATGATTCTATTTAAAATCAAATTTGTATATTCAAAATTGAATCGGGACTGTTATGCGAATATAATGATTTACATTCAACTACGTATTCATTACATTAGTTCTTTTTATTTCCGCAGACCAAAAATATAATTTTGATATATTTCAAGTGTGGTGCTAAGAGCCTCCCAATATGCTCTTCCTAATACCGCAATTAGAAAAATAAAACTCATTAAATTTTGCATGATTCCTAATACCACATTACCTCTCCATTCTAATATCTCAGTCATCCAGTATTTGTCAAACTAATCACGTTGTCAGCCCTAATTTGAAAGCCCTAATCAATAACAATTGTTGTTTACTTTATCTTTCCCACGGAAAAATTCAAGTTTTTACCGTTTGAAGCCCTAAACTAACTTGATTGAGTTGACTGGGGTTGAGATAACGATGTATCCGCTGCTTTCTTCGTTCTAGGCATTGCTACGACGTTGAAAACTTTATCGTTGATCGATCAATAGAAGAACTAGGGTTTCAAAATGGAATGAAAGAGGAACGAATAAGAGATGAGGGGGGAAATAAGGTAATGATGGTGTGGTAGCCCCTAATTTTTAGGTGAGATATTAAGAAGAGTATAATGATAATTCTTGTGGTACTTTTTTAGTAGCGGTAATAAGAAGAGTGAATTGGGGTGCCCTTAGCACCACACTATTTCAAAGTTGTGAACTTGCAAAACAATTAAAATCTCTTTCTTAAGGGCATTGTTATTGACACTCCAAATATTGTTAAGGTAGGACCAAATTTTTTTAAAAAAAAAATTGTTAAGGGGAGTACTAATGAGGGGAGTAGTCTCTTAACAAAATAAACGTAATTTTACCTTATTACCCATTTAGGCTTAATTTCATTCTTTTGTTCATTAATCTAATTTTTAATGGTTAATCAACACCAATAGTTTTGGAGAAATCAAACCCTAACAAAAAACACAATAAAAAAAAACAATATGATATTGACACAATAGAGTGAGTGTTATGTCAGAGTTGATCAGAGTGAGGAGATAATAAGATCTAATTTCAGTTTATTAAGTCGTATGCACATGTTGTTGGGAATAAGATCTAATTTCAGTTTATTAAATCATATGCATATGGTATCAATTATTCCTGACGTTATTTGCAGTTAAACAATTTAGGATTTTTTAATTAAGAGGTTTGATGATTTTATGGTGCGTAAGTTTTTAAAAGTAAGGGTAAAAGTGTAAGAAGTTAAAATAAATTAGCTACCTACGTTGACCAACCCCCCTTAATAATTTAAAAAAAGCTGGAGTGTTCTAAAAATTTGACCCCCCTTGTAGCGCCCCGCCTCTATACCCACTATAGTCCAGTTCATTTCAGAGAAATGTCGTAGACCATAACGGAGAATGAGGTTTGTGAAGGGCGACCGATTGTATAATTGCTCCATGTGAGGAATGCACATTGAATTCTGATACCGATTAAAATTTCAACATGACCATTTGGCACATAAGGCAACTACACAATGGCTATATGCAATCCGGAAAGCAGTATAAAACATGCAACAACAAAATATAAATATGGTATATCTCATAGCCAGACACAGAATAATCATATCATAAAGGCGGAATAGATATGAATAAGCCAAGAATGTGTACAACAAGCTAGTGGTCAACCAAGATCCACTAATCCCAAAAGAATAGATACATGCACCATGATCTAATGAAAAGAATATGTACACAACACTAGATAATGTCATAGGTACAAAAGTACATAAAACTATGGAGACAAAGTAGCAAGCTGAAAGCGGAAGATCAATCATGCAAGGAGTCTCAGAGGAGTACCTAAAAGGACTCGGTCTGACCCGAGTATTATTTATAAGGAAATAAACAATAAACGGATCAGTCTAGCTGTACTTATCAAATAAACTGAGATAACAAGAGATATAACACATGATGACATGAACATGGCATGTCGACACAATCAGAAAATGACAATGGAATGTCAACGCACAAATATCTCTAAATAATCTCCTAGCTAATATAGAATGCAACATTCAAATAATAGCACACAATAGGAAATGACAGCGGAATGCCAAATACACATCAAATTGATGACCATCGCATCAAAGTAAATCATAAATCACCAAGTAATCATAAATCATCAAGACATCATAAATCACCAAGACTTCATAAATCATCAAGACATCATAAATCATCAAGACTTCATAAATCATCAAGACATCATAAAGGGGCAGACCTGTTCACAAATGAGATACGATCTCTAGGTAGCGAACCCATATGTTTGAGCAGAAGCTCCCCACAGAGCCGGGTCGCGACCCCGGAAGAGAGAAAACACATAAATCATGGAATCTCTAGAAAACATCACAAAGAGGGGGCAGGTCTGTTCATAGATGAGATACGATCTCTAGGTGGCGAACCCATTAGTTTGAGCCTACGCTCACCACAGAGCCGGGTCGTGACCCCGGAAGAGAGAAAACACATAAATTATGAAATCCCTAGAAAACATCATAAATCATAGAAAGTTCGACCGAAGTCCCATAGGTGAAATCCAAGAATTGTAAACCCCACTCGGGCGATCGAGGACCACAAGACACAAGTCATAAAGGATCAAATCGATCCGGGTGAATAGAAATTACTCCGAGCTAGTTAATATAAGAAAATAGCAACATGTCCCATAACCACATGCTATTCTCGAGTATTTACACACTCGTAATTGGTTCCTATTCAAAACAGAGAAAATCATAGAAGGGGCATTGCCACGGTTTTCGATCGGACAAGTCCAAGAATTAACTATCGAAGCAAAAGCAAGGGTTCATAGTCCTTGATTTTACTAAGACGTTTAATTAGATTTCTCATACGAACGAGAAAAAGGTTTATAAAATATGTACTAGTAGATTTGAAGAAGGTTCATAAAACGATTTCGTAAATTAGCTTCGTATAATGAAGCAAGATTGGAAACCATTTTAGTACAAGAATTTGATATCTACTAAATAACGTAAAACCTCTTTATATAATTTCAAAGTGACAATAAACAATAGTACGGTTGCCGAGGCAAATCGATCCAGGGGATTCACGTCATAATGATGTAATTCCAAATCATAAATCATAAACCCACATCACAACAACATACATGAAATCAAGGGATAACGGTTGTAATTTCGATCAATGAACGAATCGAAATCCCAAACTAGCACCCGAAGGTTTTAAACTACATCGGAATAGACTCGAAGGATATCGAGTCGATAATTCACGTTTAAGAGGCGTGAATCATCTTAACAAGAGTATCGAATAAATTCGACATACGAATCTGAACGCACGGGCTTCAGAATGATCACTTATTCAATTCTCATCATAAACAAACGTGAATCGGCCAAGAAGGATCAACATTGGAAGAATCACATGAGAATCAAAGTCGAGGAATCGAGATGCAGAAATCTGCGAACCAGAGAAACTGACAAGTCATAAACGAAGTCGAAATGGGCCGAAAATTTGCCGGGAATGAGCCTAGATGGGGGTAAACTGTGGACCGAGGTCCCCTCTGGTATCCACAGCAGAAAAACAGATTCAGACGTCTGAATCATTTAGGTCAGACGTCTGATTGTGCAATTTCCTAAACCCGAAAGAATTTAGTTCATTTTGGCCCTAATTCAGACGTCTGAATTATTCCGGCCAGACGTCTGAATTACAATTCAGATGTCTGAGCAATAATTTTCAGACTTCTGAATTATGTTACTTGAAACTATAATTATTTGGAGCAGGTCAGACATCTGCTCAAAAATATTCAGACGTCTGAATCCTGTTCCAGAGCACAATTTGCCTTGAAAACATGTTCAAAACGATATCGACGAATGCCCGAAGGCCTATGATGTTATGCACATGTATATGAGGCTTCTAAAGCTCATCGGGGTAGCTCATAACACCAAACTCACATGCACAAACATTCATACAAGGGATTTGTGATGGTTTTGATTATAAATTTTAAAGCGGACAAATTTTCTAACCAAAGCAAATCAAACGCAATTCAAGTGACTTGTGAAGACTTAGAACTTGTTGGGGGATAACGGAGCTTCACAACATCACCAAATCAACTCATAGCATATGCATTTGATCGTATGAACAATACTTATCGTAATTTTCAACTCAATAAAGCATAAAAACATGAAATCGGCTAAGTTACACTAACATAACCAATTCACTAGCACATGCAAACTCATATGAACACTAAATTACACTTGTACAAGCCAATGGTTTGAGGCATAGATGTGAGTTCAAAAAGAACTCACCTTGGTTTCAAACGATGAAGAACAAGCTCCAATACGCACAAAGAACCCCTCTTTCTCCAATAGCTTCTCAATAATCACCTCATGAACACAAATGAAGACACATGAGTGTTAGGGCATGATCAAAATCCGAAATTGAGAGGAGAATAGGATAGAGAAGATGAAGAGAGAGCTTACCCAAGTTGTCTCTTTGATTTCCCCTTTGATTTGAGCTTGAAATTGCAAAACCTAGCTTAGGAATTTCTATTTCCCTTTCCACTCTCCATTTTTATTTCTCTTGAAGGGTTGGAAGTGAATGAAGAGGGAGAGAGCTATTGGGGGTTATAAGGTAGGCTAGGTTAGCCAAACCAAGAACTAACCAAAGTCCCAAATTTCTGAATCTCGGAACATATCGATGCTTATAGTCAAAAAGGTCGTAAATGATGATCCAGACTCAATGGAAGTGGTCCCGAGTCCTAATTTTATCATTTGTGAAAAACGACTTTTTGAGTGACACATGAGATACGACGATATATATAAATAAAATATTTAAATCTAAAATCGTCGAATGAGCTGGTTGTTACAGACTTTCCCCCTTAAAAGAATTGCGTCCCCGCAATTCCTTAAGATTGAAGTAATGAGTAACAACCAAAAATAACACCACGGAGTGGTACCACCAGAACCGACAAGAAATGAAAAGATCACACCAACGGCTGGGTGAGATCCCAATTTCATGTCACAAGATCATAAAAACTAGAGTTCAATCTCAAATTCCATTACCCATGAAGGTAGTCATCCCAAATGGGTAAAATAATTCTAGAAAAAATTCATAAGCGCTATGAATTCATATAGACTCGCCTTTCTTCGTATGATTCTCAAAGGAATGAGAATCAATAGAATGCACAAAAACCAAGCGAATCTAATTTGGAATTTCAAGGAGCAACGGGACTGCGTCCTACAGACGCGAGATATCAATAGTAGATATTTCTCTTAGGATATGAGATAGGAATTTACGATGGTTGACTAATCCATCCCCAAATCAATCACGGCGATGTAGCAAACATCGAACCCGAGCGCTTTAGTCCTGCGACAAGGTGGCTGACACCAACATAAGCACAACACAGAGATTCCAACGAATTTATCTAAGGAAAGCTATTTTCGAAGGAATAATCAATTTTAATATCAATGATTCAAGGTTGGTAACGGAATACCAACCGGCTAGAAACCGATAAACACACATTGGTAACGGAATACCAATGAACTACAAGTCGATAACAAATATTGGTAACGGAATACCAATGAACCACTCGGAGAAATCAATTTCTAACTAGGTACTAAATCTCATTTAGTAACCATAAGGATGAATCATTAGGAATTATACGAAATTCCCAATATTCAGAGACTTGAGTATCGATTTTAGAAAACCAGAAGCATCGAGAAGATGATGGATAAGTAGTGCACAACTTATCACTTCGGAACAACATGATTCAAGATAATTTTCCGCCAAAAATCTCAAATCGCAGAAACATCAACAATTATTCAAAGAAGCAATAGACAATTCCTCTAACAAGATGAGATTAAACCAAAGAGGTCATAATCCTCAAAGATTTGATTGACAAGGGTTAACAAACGTTCAGAGACAATTGTCAATCCAAATGATTCAAACAAACAAAGGAGGAATATCAAAAGAGCTCATCCTTTCGATATTCATTTCTAAGAACAACGCAAGGCTAAGTCCATAAGTGAATTGACTATAGCACTTCCGGATGATCGACTAGATCATAGATTCGAAGAAAGGAATTACTGAGTTCGCCATGGACCGAAAAACCCAAATATCCCCTTCCCCCACGGTACTCTCAATCTCTCAAGTGATCGTTCACTAAAAAAAATAAGGGGACCCATAGAATCACAAGAATACTAAATTCTTTTTTAGCAAATCGAAACAAGGATTATGATTTAGGCGAGATTCTCAATCACTAAGAATTCTCGAAAATCAAAGATCCGAAATCCAAAAACAAGAGACATAAATGAATAACTCTTTGGGTTGTTCCTGGAGTTAATTAATTTACTCAAAGAAAAGATTCAAGACAATTTCTAATTAAAAATCTTGAACCACTCAAATTCTTGGAATTGCTTCAAGTTAATCTAGAAATAAATTATCTAGAAAGATAACAAACGATCACGAAAAATCGCAAAAATCCAAAATATTATTATTTTGATTAACTAATTAATGGTTAATTTAATTTTAGGGATCATTTCAAATGTCGGATTGTCACATAATGGTGTTTAGGAATTCCGAACTACAACATGGCGTCCCACATCTCATTCGAGATCCTTAACGCACCTGATGGACAAGTTAACACAAGAAAGTCCTCACAATTTCTAACGTTCACGCAGATCTCGCGAAAATATAAAAATTCAATAAATCACTCGGGATGGCATAAAGGAATAAAATTCCTTTATCAACTTACGAATAAAACACAATTGATATCTTTTGATAACGAAGAACACGGTCGACGTATATCAAAAGAACATAAATAAAACAATCTTTGAATAAGGTAAATGACATTAAGGAATTAATGACACGTATCATGACTCAAGAAGAGAGATCACAAGAAGCGGGATGCTTTCCCTCATCCTTGATCTTGAGTTAATTTAGTACAAATCCTTGGTGACTCACACCGGCACAACGAGATAACAAATGAGTTGTTTTAGCCCGAAGGCTTGGTGATCTCGCACCGAACTAGAACTACATAGCTGACAACAAGGGAGTAGTTTTAGTCACAATGACGTGGTATCTCCATACCGATCGACAAGTGATCAATAGACCACGCTAGGTACATAGCGACGCACGAAACAATCTTAACTAGAAAACACGAAATATCAGGATCAAAGGCGCTTACGACGTGCGTAACGACGCACGGGCAAGATATCCAATGATCAATCAACTACAAGGATCATAAATGATCAATAAGATAAGTGTGATACACAATAGGTCAGTTAATAAACAAATTCAGCCGAACGTCCCATACCGCCAGCTTCAATCAAGAATTAACGAACGAATTGTTGAATCCCACTCGAATATTCAAAACGGTTATTATCATAGTTTTCAAATGCACAAGTCCAGTAATTATCCGTCAAAGCAACCACAAGGGTCCATAGTCCTCATGTTTACTAAGACGTTTAATTAAATTTCTTGTATGATTGAAGTAGTCATGAAAAATGTCAAAATACGATCACCGAGGCGATCGACAACTTGAAATTTACGTTTCAATAACGTAATTTATACAGAGACAGACATCGATTAGCAACTCGAGTCAAAGAATGAAACAGAAGCACCACTAGAGCACACGGGCCCTAGATGGACTATAGAAATCAACCCGAAAGAGAACGAGTCGATAACTATTCTAAAAGACTAAAAACAGGACACTTGAGACATAACCACCACTCCCGTAGGAGGTATACTGGGTGAACCGGCACTTGCATGGCTACGACCAACTATTTCGCTTCTTTAAGGAAAAAGAAGAAAGAAAAAGTTAATCTCAAGTTGAATTCAAACGATGTGAATTCAATCAAAATGGAATAGTATTAGAAGATAAGCTATGACGGGTCTTAAACTCTAACTAAAACCCTAAAGCACGATTCCCGAGAGAGGCTCATGATAATACCATCGCCATGCTATCTTACACTGTTCCGAAAAGTTGGCTCTGATACCAACTGTAGCGCCCCGCCTCTATACTCACTATAGTCCGGTTCATTTCAGAGAAATGTCGTAGACCATAACAGAGAATGAGGTTTGTGAAGGGCGACCGATTGTATAATTGCTCCATGTGAGGAATGCACATCGAATTCTGATACCGATTAAAATTTCGACATGACCATTCGGCACATAGGGCAACTACACAACGGCTATATGCAATCCGGAAAGCAGTATAAAACATGCAACAACAAAATACAAATATGGTATATCTCATAGCCAGACACAGAATAATCATATCAAAAAGGCAAAATAGATATGAATAAACCAAGAATGTGTACAACAAGCTAGTGGTCAACCAAGATCGACTAATCCCAAAAGTATAGATACATGCACCATGATCTAATGAAAAGAGTATGTACACAACACTAGATAATGTCATAGGTACAAAAGTACATAAAACTATGGAGATAGAGTAGCAAGCTGAAAGCGGAAGATCAATCCTGCAAGGGGTCTCAGAGGAGTACCTAAAAGGACTCGGTCTGACCCGAGTATTATTTATAAGGAAATAAACAATAAACGGATCAGTCTAGCTGTACTTATCAAATAAACCGAGATAACAAGAGATATAACACATGATGACATAAACATGGCATGTCGACACAATCAGAAAATGACAATGGAATGTCAACGCACAAATATCTCTAAATAATCTCCTAGCTAATATAGAATGCAACATTCAAATAATAACACACAATAGGAAATGACAGCGGAATGCCAAATACACATCAAATTGATGACCATCGCATCAAAGTAAATCATAAATCACCAAGTAATCATAAATCATCAAGACTTCATAAATCATCAAGACATCTTAAATCATCAAGACTTCACAAATCATCAAGACATCATAAAGGGGCAGACCTGTTCACAGATGAGATACGATCTCTAGGCAGCGAACCTATATGTTTGAGCTGAAGCTCCCCACAGAGCCGAGTCGTGACCCCGGAAGAGAGAAAACACATAAATCATGGAATCTCTAGAAAACATCATAAAGAGGGGGCAGGTCTGTTCGTAGATGAGATACGATCTCTAGGTGGTGAACCCATTAGTTTGAGCCTAAGCTCCCCACAGAGCCGAGTCGTGACCCCGGAAGAGAGAAAACACATAAATTGTGAAATCCCTAGAAAACATCATAAATCATAGAAAGTTGGACCGAAGTCCCATAGGTGAAATCCAAGAATCATAAATCCCACTCGGGCGATCGAGGACCACAAAACATAAGTCATAAAGGATCACATCGATCCGGGTGAATAGAAATTACTCTGAGCTAGTTAATATAAGAAAATAGCAACATGTCCCATAAACACATGCTATTCTCGAATATTTACACACTCGTAATTGGTTCCTATTCAAAACAGAGAAAATCATAGAAGGGGCATTGCCACGGTTTTCGATCGGACGAGTCCAAGAATTAACCATCGAAGCAAAAGCAAGGGTTCATAGTCCTTGATTTTACTAAGACGTTTAATTAGATTTCTCATACGAACGAGTAAAATATGTACTAGTAGATTTGAAGAAGGTTCATAAAACGATTTCGTAAATTAGCTTCGTATAATGAAGCAAGATTGGAAACCATTTTAGTACAAGAATTTGATATCTATTAAATAACGTAAAACCTCTTTATATAATTTCAAAGTGGCAATAAACAATAGTACGGTTGCCGAGGCAAATCGATCCAGGGGATTCACGTCATAATGACGTAATTCTAAATCATAAATCATAAACCCACATCACAACAACATACATGAAATCAAGGGATAACGGTTGTAATTTCGATCAACGAACGAATCGAAATCCCAAACTAGCACCCGAAGGTTTTAAACTACATCGGAATAGACTCGAAGGATATCGAGTCGATAATTCACGTTTTAGAGGCGCGAATCATCTTAACAAGAGTATCGAATAAATTCGACATACGAATCTGAACGCACGGACTTCAGAATGATCAATTATTCAATTCTCATCATAAACAAACGTGAATCGGCCAAGAAGGATCAACATCGGAAGAATCACATGAGAATCAAAGTCGAGGAATCGAGATGCAGAAATCTGCGAACCAGAGAAACTGACAAGTCACAAATGAAGTCGAAATGGGCCAAAACTTTGCCGGGAATGAGCCTGGATGGGGATAAATTGTGGACCGAGGTCCCCCCGGTATCCACAGAAGAAAAACAGATTCAGACGTCTGAATCATTTTGGTCAGACGTCTGAATGTGCAATTTCTTGAACCCGAAAGAATTTAGTTCATTTTGGCCCCAATTCAGACATCTGAATTATTCCGGCCAGACGTCTGAATTACAATTCAGATGTCTGAGCAATAATTTTCAGACTTCTGAATTATGTTACTTAAAACTATAATTATTTGGAGCAGGTCAGACGTCTGCTCAAAAATATTCAGACGTCTGAATCCTGTTCCAGAGCACATTTTGCCTTGAAAACATGTTCAAAACGATATCGACGAATGCCCGAAGGCCTATGATGTTATGCACATGTATATGAGGCTTCTAAAACTCATCGGGGTAGCTCATAACACCAAACTCACATGCACAAACATTCATACAAGAGATTTGTGATGGTTTTGATTATAAATTCCAAAGAGGACAAATTTTCTAACCAAAGCAAATCAAACGCAATTCAAGTGACTTGTGAAGACTTAGAACTTGTTGGGGGACAACGGAGCTTCACAACATCACCAAATCAACTCATAGCATATGCATTTGATCGTATGAACAATCCTTATCGTAATTTTCAACTCAATAAAGCATAAAAACATGAAATCGGCTAAGTTACACTAACATAACCAATTCACTAGCACATGCAAACTCATATGAACACTAAATTACACTTGTACAAGCCAATGGCTTGAGGCATAGATGTGAGTTCGAAAAGAACTCACCTTGGTTTCAAACGATGAAGAACAAGCTCCAATACGCACAAAGAACCCCTCTTTCTCCAATAGCTTCTCAATAATCACCTCATAAACACAAATGAAGACACATGAGTGTTAGGGCATGATCAAAATCCGAAATTGAGAGGAGAATGGATAGAGAAGATGAAGAGAGAGCTTACCCAAGTTGTCTCTTTGATTTCTCCTTTGATTTGAGCTTGAAATTGCAAAACCTAGCTTAGGAATTTTTATTTCCCTTTCCACTCTCCATTTTTATTTCTCTTGAAGGTTTGGAAGTGAATGAAGAGGGAGAGAGCTATTGGGGGTTATAAGGTAGGCTAGGTTAGCCAAACCAAGACCTAACCAAAGTCCTAAATTTCTGAATCTCGGAACATTTCGATGCTTATAGTAAAAAAGGTCGTAAACGATGATCCGGACTCAATGGAAGTGGTCCCGAGTCCTAATTTTATCGTTTGTGAAAAACGACTTTTTGACAGACACATGAGATACGACGATATATTTAAATAAAATATTTAAATCTAAAATCGTCGAATGAGCGGGTTGTTACACCCCTCCCCCAACATAAATTGGAGTGTCGATAACAAACCCCTTTCTTAATTAGTTTGTTATGTTGAAGTGATATAATATTAGATTTTCATGGTATTGGTTTGTTATTTAAAGTCAAAATTGTTGGAGAATGGAGTTTTGATGACAACAACATTATCTCAATTATCGTTGATTATAAAATATATACAAACATCTCTATCTAGGAAACATAGACATATATATATATATATATATATATATATATATATATATATATGTAGCATTTGTATACAGGACTTAAATACCGAAGACTGTACAGTTTTAGAGATTTAGAATTCAGAGAAGATTCAAGACTCATGAGTAATCAACAAATCAAGAGTTCAGGACAAATACAATAATAGAGTCTAGTTTATATGTAAGACTCGGAATAGCACTCCAGGTTCAAATTCAAATTCTGTTTTTCAAGTTTTGATTTTTAGATTTCAAATTCTATTTTCAAAATTCAAATTCTAATTTTAATCTTACTTTGGATTTTAATCTTGAGTTTTAAATTTATAAGTTTATATATATTTATATAGTTATATACTTTTATATTTATATATTTTTAAACTTTATGATTTATAAATATGTTTATATAATTTGTATTTATGATTTCATATGATTTTCTACTTTATAATACTAATTTATATCACTATGTTTTAATTTAAGAATTTCCAGAATTATATAAATATATATATATATATATATATATATATTAAAACACTTGAAAAATATTCAAATTTAAAATTTTCAAACACATATGTCGACATACATATGTGGGGATGTCGACATACAACTGTCATATTTTAAATTTTGAAAGGAATTGTCTTTTCACCATTTGTAACCTTTCAGAAGCGTTGCAACCTTTCAAATCTAATAAATAGTTTATTCATTCTTCTTTTCCATCTTCAGCCCTTTTCATTCCTCCATTATTATTTCATATTTTATTAATTTCTTTGCTTCTACTCTGTCAATTTCTATTCTAAATACATAAAACTTCTTCTCTTCTCACTCTTTATTCATTACTCATTACTCTTTGAATCAAAGTGCAATTGAAGAGTTATAGGGCTGTTGTAATCATTTGGGATTATTTTGGAATAGTTTTGAAAGCAATGTGTTTTTTGTAATCGTGAAATCAAGGAAAGGAAACGAAGTTAACCTTGTAGCCGGGAAATCAAGGGTGGTGGAAATGGTGTTAACCTTGTAGCTGTGAAATCAAGAGGATTGTACTGAGATTTTGATCTAGTACTAAAACTCTATGCAATCCAGCGTTGCATAGGACTGGACATAGGAGCAATATGAACCAGTATAAAATCTAGTGTGTTCTTTCCTTTTTTGCATTTTATTTTTGTTTATTTCACCTTTTATGTTTGTTTTGTGTCTGTGATTATCTCTATGGTGTGTTATTCATATAGTGGATCATATTAGTTTTATGTTTTCTTAAATTGCTTGAAAACACTATTCACCCTCCCCCCTCTAGTGTTCATTTTGCCTTAAGATCCATTCCGGATTCCCTAACAATTTGTATCAGAGCTAGGTTTTTCAAAAAGTTCATAATCTGATTTTTGAAAATATTAAATGGCAAGTTTTGAAATGATTTATAACACTTATTTAAATTCATGCCTTGCATCAGTATTAGATGAGTCTGCATTCAGTTTTATTAAAAAAAAAAACAAATTATCATGATTTGATTTCTTGAAAAGTTTAAATGGATATATCACAAAATCAACATGATGTTATTTCTTAAATTACAATTAGTTATTTTGAAAATTCGCGTAATTTTTTGAAAAGGTATGTTGTTTTGCAGGAAAAGAAGTTATATCAGATGACTGTTGGCCAAAGGATACCAAGATTATCGTTCATCAATCAAGAAAAGAAGAGTTTATGAAAGAAATATGACTTTTGGGCTTATAGTAGTTGAAGTGTCCATTCATTCAAAATTCAAAATCAAAATTTTGACGCCAAATTGGTTAAACTATTAAATCATCGATCTCGTCGTCAAATTCTAAAAGATGTAAATGTATGGTTCATGACAATGGAAGAAATGAAGATAAATGTTATAACTACAACAAACCAGGGAATATAAAGAGAATGTGTCCATATCCACATAAATCAAATCAACAAGACAGATAATAATAATTCATCAAAGAAAAGAAAGAGGGCATACGCAACAACTTTAGATGATTCAGATTCATCATCAAGCGATGAGGAGCCAAAAACTAGAAATTCAAATATGTGTTTCACAACAATTCAGAATTGAAAGAATGTCGAAGAAATGGACCTAAAAACCGGGTATGCCTTGATTAATTTTTAATTTTTTTGACTGAATGGATGTTTTGTTTACTTTATTTTGAATTTGAAAATTAAACTTTAAAATTCAAACTTGAAATTTGAATTTTGAAATTCAAAACAATAATAATAAAATAATAATTAGTAAAATAATAAAATAAAATTTGAATTTTGTTAGTGTTAATATTAATTCAAGAAATAATAAAACATGAAGTATAAATCGATAATATAATAAAACCGAAAAGTCATAACAATATGTCTGTTGAATATTTTGCATGTATGTCGACATACATAGAAGGGCATGTCGACATAAAGACCAGAAAATGAAATTAAATTTTAAATTTCAAAAGTTTAAACTTTCAAACTTTCCTCTATCTTTTCAATAAGAAAACGCTAGTTTAAACTCTAGTTATTAACTTTGTTTGTCTACTTATTTTCCTATCTCTTGTTTCAAAATATATATATTAAAAAGTACATAAATTAATAAAATTATATAGACATGATAATATGATATACGGAATTAATATAATTTTTTTATTGATATAAAATATAATTTTTTATGTATATAGTTTAAAAATAAATTTATTTATGCATAATTTAACTTATATATTATTCATATGATTTCATAACAATTATGGGTTACATTATCCCAAATATTATTTGTAACTTAATACTTATTTTGACTTCTTATTAAGATTTATAAAAGCTTGAATATTTAACCTAGTATTTTAGTATAAAAATAATGTGTGTATATATATGATTTTATGTCATAAATATGTAGTTAAAATATAAGAAGTTATAGTTTTATAGTTTAATTAATATCCAGATTTCATAATTTTGTTATGACTATAGAATTCTTTTTAACATATAAATGGTTCCTTAGCAAATTAATATATTTTGATTTCTAAAAAATTTAAATTTAAAATTGATTTGTATCAAAAGATTGATTTATATTTCATAATAAATTAAATTTTAAGTCCTTTTTAAAATTATTATATATATATACACATACAATCATGAATATATGTTTATATAAAAATAGTTTACTTTACATGGTGCAATTCTATATTCTCTTTAAAAAGATCTTCAATTTTTACTATATTAAAGAAGCACCCTACTAAGATTATTTAACTCCACATTTCTCATAGAATTATTCTAAAAAAATTATTATCTATGATGAATACCATAAAACTTTCATCTTTACTATCCTTTAAATCTCTTTCATAAGTATCATTAACCTAAGTTTAAAAATTAGTATATATTACCCTTGTTTAATTCAAATAATTTATAATATATATGTATATGCATAATAGTTAGATAGTACTTTGAATATATTTTACCTAAATAGATATAATAACCAAATCATTCTATATACTATCATTACACATCTTATTTCATATCATACATCATTCTTATAAATTACAGTACATCACAAATTAAAATCATTCACATCATAAGTTGCATTTCATTCAGTATATCACTTCATATAGTTTTGCATATGACATACTGCATTACATGTTAACTCTAACTCCACACATAACAAATATTGTAACAACCTCGAAATTCTGAACCAATTTAATTTTTTTATTTTAGCTATTTTAATAAGTTTTGAATATTTAAAATGATTTATTTAAATAATAACGATTTAAAAATTTATTTAAATTGAAGTTAGAACGTAAGAATTAAAAATTTAATTAAAACGAGCCTAAAATGGCATGGTAGTTTGAAAATTCGATTTAAAATTTTAATTGAATGTATAGGATTCAAAATAAATCAGATTTTAGTAAAACAAGAAACATTTGAATCTGTTTAATAATATCTTTCTAATGGATGTAAGAAACAGAGGTTTTACTTTATAAATCGAAAGTTATGTCCAGCTTAAAATTTAGAATAGTCGCTATGGAATTTATATATATTTTAATGTACTATATAACCCTTAAAAATAGATATTTTGCAAACGACCTCCGTTTTCGATGAAACCACCTTTGTTGGATCTGGAATGTCAAATTATTGTTAGATTCAAAATTTCATAATTTTTGGAATTAATATGTGAGCATGGTATATTTAAATGTGTTTGGTAATTTCAGTTTGAATTTAATCGTCTGGAAAAAGGCCATTTTTCAAATGGCCTCTAAATTCAACGAAATTAGTTTTGGTAGGACCATATCGTCAAAACATAGCAACATTTATTTTTCTGTAATTTTTGGAGTCAGTATGTTGCCCCGGTAAATTAAAATGTACGCTTCAAATTCAATATATGGATTTATATTTTAATTTAAATAAAAACTGATCAAAACAGTCGAATTGGCTTATGAAACATATCCCATAGTGTCCGGAGTGGGGGTATTTGGCTAAGGGAGACAGTCATTGGGTTTGGTTTGGAGTTCGTAGCTATAAACAAACATTTTTAGAATTAATTAATTATTAAATAAATATACATTTATATAAATACCCTCACTTATTATCTCCAAACCCTAACCAGAATAAGCTGCTGCCTCCTATAATAAATGGCCAAAACCGTTCAAAATAGAATCCCTAAATCATTTCGAATTAGACATGGAAATATAAACGAAAATTCTAGAGGGTAGTGATCGACGCTAGTCTATGAATTAGAAAAGCGCGACATTTGTAATAAATTCTGCAAGCATACAGGTGTGTAGCATACAGGTCGAACACAGGGAGGAAAGTTAATTTTTATTATTTATATGTTTCGTGGGCGTGTTAGACGAACTTTGGAGGTTGATTTTGCAAAACAAAACAAAATTAAAACTGTAATTTGATTCAGAACAGATCTAACTGAACCGACGATCAAATCACAATTTCAATGGAAAGCAAATGAACTTATGAATTAGATTTGAATCTAATCAAACCCAATTTGACCTAAGAAAATAATAAAAAGCAGAAATTGAAATTGCAGAAATTGAAATAACAAACAAGAATTAAAATTAGGATTTCCGCTGAATCTAATCAGACGGTAAATCACTAATGCAAATAAGTGCAAAATACAAATAGTGTTCTACCGAATCTAATCGTATAGACAACACTAGTTGCTAAGAAAACAAAAAAATACAGAAAATAAAAGAGAAAGAAGAACTTTTATTAGAACAATGGAATAAGAGATGAGATATAGGATGGTGGCTACAATGCCATTACAAGGGTATATATAGGGTAGATAGCCAAACCCTAACCCTAACCCTAATGGTAAATGGGCCTGGTCATTACACCACTAATTAGTTTACAAAGAGAAACATAAATGGGCCTTAGATAAATAAAGCAAATTTGGGCCTTTTCTCTTTTTCCTCTTGCTTCCTTGACATTTCTTCATTGATTTGTGATGTTCAAAGCCTTTTTATCAATCCTTTTCTTGTCCAACAGCAACTAGATGTGATGTCTTCATCTACAATTCTTCAAAATGCAAATACACAGCAAATTGAACTCTATTTCTCTACATTTCTGGTTGCATGCGGCCAGGGTTGGACTATCTGTAAAAATAACAAAACAATACCCAAGTAATATTTATTTATATACAAAAGATAAGATATAAGAGCATAAAATAAACACATTTCTATGTCAATCAGGTAGTTTGCTCGTTAATATCATACGGATGTGATCGAATATGTTTTGATAATTCATGAGATATGGTGGCAGAAAGGTGCGTCGTTCGAAGCTAATTTTCGGCGAGAGGGGCAGTTTGAGTGGCACCATATCGGAGGCGCAGGGAGAGTGAACGTCGACGGTTGTTGTGGGGTGGGCGATGGTCTTCCGGTGGCGCAGATTAGTAGGTAGCGGCGGTTCCTTATTTGAACGATGGGTTCTCTCGAAGTCTGGAAGCAAATACGATGGGAGGGAGATTACAGTAGGTTTAGGAAATAAATTAGTTTAATTATATTATTTTAATCAAATAATGTAATTAAGGTATAATTTATCATATCTTGGTCATATGGAATCAGAATTAAACGAAATCAGTTTCGTTGGGATCGCGAAAAAGAGAGCTTCGCTATGGAATTGATCAGGACAAAAACGGAGCAACTTAGAATTAGAGGCAAATTCAAAATCAAAACAGAACAATTCAGAAATAAAGAATGGCGGAGTCGAACCCAAATTGAGAATTCTCTCACTAAAATTTGTACAGTTATTTAATTTATTTTATAACTGTAAATATTTTGAAATTACCAGTATTGATTTTTATTTGTTGTATGGAGTTCAACACTCGAATTCGCACAAATTGGAAACGATGTATGGATATTACCAACACTCGGATTTCATACTCCGCGAATGGCAACTTAAGGCACCGTAAATGGGATTGGGTAGTTGAGTATTTATTTATATGGATGGTTTAGTGATTTGTGATGTGATTGTGATGTTTAACATATTAAAAATAATTTTAATATTAATATGATAGTGAAATTAAATTATATATATCTATTTATAATTTAAACAGTAAAATTGGTTAATTAGAAAAATAATTCAAACTGAATTTGAATTGGTTAAATTTATTAACTAGTGATTTCTTTAAATAGACTGTTGTTGTTTGAAAACCCCACACGGGTATTGGGATGATATTGGACATACACTAATCCCAATATTTAGTTGTATGCCAATCGATGAGTTGACAGACTGTTGTAAGCGTTATTTATATATTTTAACGCTTATACAGTTGTAAATTGCACTCTGAATGATGTTTGAATGATTAATGATTAATTATCATTATTGTGAATACATGCGGTGTATAAAATCCATATAACTGAAATTATATGGTAATTGATTGAGTCGCATTCCGATTTAGAAATAAAGAATATTTTAAAATAAAGAATATTTTAAAATAATATTCAGAAAAGAATCAAAATATGATTTTGATGTCCGATTTGGGATGGACATGGAAATATTGAAATATGGAAGCGAGTTAAGTATAGAAACGCCATTCTAACCCGAGTGGGTTTATCGACCGATTTTATTCAATTTGTAATGAATATCGAAAAGAAATGATTTCAAAATCAGATATTTTGAAAATAATATCATTTTAATATTTTAATGATATGGAATATTCAATTTTGATTTAAATTGAAAATGAAGTGAGAATCGTTTTTAAAACGAATTTGAAAAGATTTATAAAATACATTTTAAATGGAAATCGACGATATATCTATTAAATATATTTATATGGCCTGGATAGAACGCGCAACGCAGGACCGTTCGTGAATTTAGACCATTAACTTCAAATTGATGTAGCGGGAGAATCGACCGTCGGATTCTCCTAAAACCGAAACCGTTGGGTTCGTATCGAAAAGAGATTTCGAATGGTAACAAGAGATTTGAAATCTAATGGTTAGATTTTTAAATATGTCCAAATCCGTTTTGGAAAACGTCGCTGTAAATGCAGTTTGATGACCGTATATGGAAATCAACTGAAATGGCGATATTAAAATCATTAAAAATGTGAATAAATTATGTAAAATCATAATAAATGATTTGAAAAGATTTTTGAAGGAAAAATTCCATATTTGGAAAGATATTTTTTTCATCTGAACGAACTAGTTAATAACTAGAATAATAATCCAATTATTTTTAAATAAATAAATTGGATATGAAACTGGCTTTAAAAGAACCAGAATTTTCCAACGAATAAATTGGAATGGATTTGAAATGGAAATAATCTTTAGAATATTTCGATATTGGATTTTGTGATTATACAAATATTATTGAGGAATTTGGAAGATACAGATATCGTTATTCCCAATACGATATCTGTTGGTTTCATAATTTGATATTGAATATAAGCCGATATAATTTCTATTCAGAGCCTTGTATTTAATATCAAATTGGATTTTGGGTTTTCCCTAAATGGTGTCTTAAATAACACTATTCTTAAACCCAGTTGAGAAGAGAATAAATCTTTTAATTAAGATTTAGAGATGTTTTCCGATTAATTAAATTTAATTGGAATTGAATAAAAGAATTAGATTTTTGGGTTTATCGTGAACGGTGTTTGAAATAACATTTGTTCTTTAACCCAATTAACAGTGAAGATATGATTTGGAATTTATAATCTTTTAATTAAGATTAAGGGGATTTTCCAAAGTAAATTTTTCCAGTTTAATATATTAAATTGGAATTTGATTCGGTCATAATCGAGATGAGCTTCTTTGAAGGAAGAACATTACTAAATATGGAATTTAAAAGGGTTTGCCATTATTCCATTTTTATTATTAGTCTGATATGGGAATTTATATCGATTATACACTGTTATGATTTTCGTTTAGATTACATTTTGATGGAAGATGATTTTGGGTTTATCGTGAACTGTGTTTTAAATGACATTGGTTCTTTAACCCAAGTAAAAAGGGGATTTATTTCCTGAATTTGAATAATCATTAAGTAATGATTTTTGAAGATTAAAACTAAGTGGAGTTTTAATGAATCTTTAATTAGATTGGAATGTTAATGTGGTAATTAAATTTTCCAAATTTGAGAAGTGTTCGAAAATGGAGTATCACCAGTTTTACTTCATGTGATAGTTAAATCTTTAATTAGATTTGAACGTTAAATGGTAATTGAATTTACCAATAACACGGTGGGTGTTAGATATGGAGTACTACCAGTTTTTCTCCATGTGATGAATAGGTTGGGATTGGAAAAACAAAATGAATGATTACTTCAGTAAGGCTCGATAATCCCAACTACTTTGATGAATCATAATTTGGTTTAAAGTTGTGAAAAGATAATACAAAATCTTTTGAAATGGTTTCCAAGTGAAGTTTTAAACAAGAGATTTAAATGAATTAAATCTTTGATAAGATTTATGGGAGTAATTCCCAATGCAAAGAATATTTGAATAAAACAATATTCTGGATTGGAATGAGGTGTATGATGTGTTTTTATAACACTTGATTAAGATACGCGAGTATTCGGAAAGACTAGATTTAACCCATTTTGAATAACTGATACGACGATTGAAAGTTGACTATGAATACGGTGGTCGAAGACCGGAGATCTTCACACCGTATGGATGATTATTGATGTCTTGATTGGGCTGATCCCCCGAGACAAGGTAATAAGTGGTGATCGCCCAGACGTACTTGGAGATCGACTGGATATGTGAGGACCTCTCTCCTGTATTGGACATATGGGATGAGGAATAAGGTACCTCCGGTTTCGTTCAGACCCTGAACGGACTTGTAAACGGATGTGTGTCTGACATTCGATTTCATTCTGTGTTGATTGATTTCTATTAAATATATATCTATTTGGTGGCGAAGAATTTATTCTCTTGCTTAACACCCTTCTCTGAAACGTACGAGCTTAGAGGTTATATATTGATAGACATCAGTTGCATGGCATGAATTTTTAATGTGGTATACTGTGATGCAAATGATCAAGGCTTTTGTTGAAAACAGAGTCTTGTGGATGATGATCAAAGCACAACTTTAATTAGCTTAGCTTTGTGTATAGCGTTAATTCGCGATCTTCACACCCCGGTACGAACCAGAAACGGGATGAGGGACCGCAGGGAGGGCATGTGTTTCTTTCTAGTTAGGTGTGGTGTCTTGGTATGGATCCCGGACATTTTATTTATGTGGATGGTGGAAAGAGAGGTACCTCGGATTTGAGACCCTAGTGGCTCTCGATGGTCGACATACTGACCAGATTTTATGATCCATAGGACAGGGAATCGTATTGTTCAGGAATGACTAATCCACTAAAGTAAGTGTGGACTAGTTCTGCCAGATCCCAGGTGCAGTTGCGGCTGAGTCATGAGACATGGTAGGCTAGATTGTCTCGAATCGGAAGGAGATATCCCTTGCCTTAGTTCATGATAGAAATCCAATTTCTAATACGACATTGTGCGGTTTGGATTGTAAAACTAGTATGGCGGCATAATATATGGTACCTATGTCGTCTACGATTGCTACATTTATATTTGAAGTTGATTTTGACACTATGCACTTATAGCAATATCAAAATGATTTGTTTTTAAACGTACCGAGCATGTTTGGCTATCATAAGGGAAAACTCTATCCTTCGGCTTGCGTTGCATTGTGTGATTGGACCTAAGTCTTATAATAACTTCATTTTCCAAAAAGCATTGCATTGTTTTATTTTAAACTGAGATTCATGTGGAGTAAACCCGTTCCGTGTTATACGGCGTGGTCCCATGATTCCACAACTTTTAAAGTAAAGATTTAATAACTGTTTTAGTTCTCACACTAGTCCCATGACTGACTCGGAGTTTATTGCTTTAACCTAAACTCTGGGCGCCCATATTTCCAAACAAGCAGCTAGTAGTTTTGGTTTTCGTAGATACTTTTTTCATAGGATCCTGCATTACAGCTGGAGCTATATTTGGAAAGCTTTGTATCCTTATATCTCTTTCAGTTGTGGTTATAGATGATTTCCGCTGTACTATATTTTTATGTATTATTTTTCCGTTGCATTGTAATTTAAATCTCTAATATTTTTCAATCTTTAATATTTACTCGTACTTTGATATATCATGTACTCTGATGTAATTGTTGTAAAAGCAATAAAATGTTCTAATGTTTGTGTTCTGATGCGTTGTATTCTCAAAGCAATCCGTTGTTTCTCATCTCTTTGGAGATTGGGGGATTTTGGGTCGTTTCATTGTGGTATCAGAGCTTTAGTTTACAGAGCTCGAGAACAAGACACGTTAGAACCAAAAAAAAAAGAATTCATCAGAGATAGGATTAGTAACATCCTATAAGAATGACTCGTTAGAGATAGGATCTGTAGTGTCCTAGAACGAGTTTGAAGAGTATTATTCATAAAAAAAACAAATTTAGTTTTGAAATTTAATATCTATTATTCATATTTGAATATTTTATTTTATATTTAATTTGGACTATCAGGTATTAGAAGATTTTACATACACGCCTTGCAAACGTATATTCGAAGCCTCAAATATACTAGGTAGATATAGAATCACACTCTAGTCACCCAGGGATGATCCTGGTAATTGTGATCACATTACCAGCGCTTGTGTTCGAGTTTCAAAAGTGGATATCTATATATTTCCAATTGACTGGTGTGAGAATCAAAACTAGATAGGGATTATTGTTTGTGATTTGGCCTTGAAAATATGACTTTTGAGTATATTAAAGTTATATATTTGAAAAGTTAATAAAAAAATTGATTGATGGTTGTGATGTTTGATTATTAGTTTATCTAATAAAAATATTGGAATGATAATTAATTCAACCTATATGAAAATGAAAGGTAAATTTAGCCAAATCAAGTCAAATTTGAACTGAATTGAAAATTGATTGAAATTGCATATATGTACATGTGTATATAATGAATAGGTCATAGCATAGGAGCTAAGAAAAGGAATAAAATTGTATGCCCGACAAATAGGTACATGTTTAATATATTCATTGGGATTGATGATTTTATGAGCCGATTGGCTAGCTGCTTGGCTTTTTCTTTTTCTTTTGGATTGATGAGGGCCATGTGAGGCAAGTTGTGGTTTTACCGATAGGGCCGTACAAAGGAGGTAATGGCGAAAATTTTCGAAAATTTAAGGTGTTAGCTAAATTTTTGAGAAATTAGAAAATTCTTAGAAATTGAAAAGCTGAAGAACGAAAGCCAGAATGAAAGTTGAGTTGGTTAGTTAAACAACTTTCAGCTCTGTTCCTTTTCGAGGACGAAAAGATATTAAGTGGGGGAGATTGTAATAACCCGAAAATTCTAAACCAATTTAAAAATTTTATTTTAGTTATTTTAATGGGTCTTGAATATTCAAAATGATTTATTTTAAATAACGACGATTTAAAATTTTATTTAAATCGAAGTTAGAACGTAAGAATTAAAAATTTAATTAAAACGAGCCCGAAATGGCACGGTAGTTTGAAAATTCGGTTTTAAATTTCAATTGAATGTATAAGATTCAAAATAAATCGGATTTTAGTAAAACAAGAAATATTTGAATCTATTTAATATTATCTTTCTAACGGATGTAAGAAACTGAGATTTCACTTTATAAATCGAAAGTTACGTCCTGTTTAAAATTTAGAATATTCGCTATGGAATTTATATATATATATTAATATAATATATAACTCTTTAAAATAGCCATTTTGCAAATGACCTCCGTTTTTGAAGAAACCACTTTCGTTGGATCCGGAATGTCAAATTATAGTTAGGTTTAAAATTTCATAATTTTTGGAATTAATATGTGAGCGTGGCAAATTTAAATGTGTTCGGTAATTTCAGTTTGAATTTAATCGACTGGAAAAAGGCCATTTTTCAAATGATCTCCAAATTCGACGAAATTAGTTTTATTAGGACCATATCGTCAAAACATAGCTAGGTTTATTTATTTTGTAATTTTTGGAGTCAATATGTGTCCCCGTTAAATTAAAATGTACGCTTAAAATTCAATATATGGATTTATATTTTAATTGAAAGAAAAACTGATCAAAACGGTCGAATTGGCTTACGAAACATATCCCATTGTGTCCGGAATGGGGGTAATTGGCTACGAGCGATAGTCATTGGGTTTGATTTGGAGTTCGTAGCTATAAACAAGCATTTTTAGAATTAATTAATTATTAAACAAATATATATTTATATAGATACCCTCACTTATTATCTCCAAACTCTAACAAGAATAAGTCGCCGACTCCTGTAATATATGGCCAAAACCGTTCGAAATAGAATCCCTAAATCATTTCAAATTAGACATGGAAATATAAACAAAAATTGTAGAGGGAAGTTTGCTCGTTAATATCATACGGATCGAATATGGTTTGATAATTTATGAGATATGGTGGCGGAAAGGTGTGCCGTTCGAAGCTAATTTCCGGTGAGAGGGGCAATTCGAGTGGCACCATATCAGAGGCGCATGGAGAGTGAACGGCGGCGGTTGCTGTGGGTGGGGCGATGGTCTTCCGGTGGTGCAGATTAGTGGGTGGTGCGGTTCCTTGTTTGGAACGATGGGTTCTCTCGAAATCTGGAAGCAAATACGATGGAAGGGGGATTACAGTAGGTTTAGGAAATAAAATAGTTTAATTATTAATTTAATTATATTATATTAATAGAATAATGTAATTAAGGTATAGTTTATCATATCTTGGTCATATGGAATCAGAATTAAACGAAATCAGTATAGTTCGGATAGTGAAAAAGAGAGCTTCGCTATGGAACTGACCAGGACAAAAACAGAGCAACTTAGAATTAGAGGAAAATTCAAAATCAAAATAAAACAATTCAGAAATAAAGAATGGTGGAGTGGAACCCAAAGTGAGAATTCTCTCACTAAAATTTTGTACAGTTATTTAATTTATTTTATAACTGTAAATATATAGAAATTACCAGTATTGATTTTTGTTTGTTGTATGGAGTTCAACACTCAAATTCGCACAAATCACATAAATTGGAAGCGATGTATGGATATTACCGACATTTAGATTTCATATTCCGTGAATGGCCACTTATGGCGCCGTAAACGGCATTGGGTAGTTGAGTATTTATTTATATGGATGAATTGGTGATTTGTTATGTGATTGTGATGTTTAACATATTAAAAATAATGTTAATATTAATATGATAGTGAAATTAAATTATAAATATCTATTTATAATTTAAATAGTACAATTGGTTAATTAGAAAATTAATTCAAACCGAATTTGAAATGGTTAAATTTATTAACCAGTGATTTCTTTAAATAGACTGTTGTTGTTTGAAAACCCCATACGAGTATTGGGATGATATTTAACATGCACTAATCCCAACATTTAGTTTTATGAAAATCGATGGGTTGATAGACTGTTGTGAGCTTTATTTATTTATTTTAACGCTTAAACAGTTGTAAATTGCACTCTTAATGATGTTTGAATGATTAAAGATTAATTATCATTATTGTGAATACATGCGGTGTATGAAATCCATATAACTGAAATTAATTGGTAATTGATTTAGTCACATTCCGATTCAGAAATAATGAATATTTTAAAATAAAGAAAATTTTAAAATAATATTCAGAAAAAAAATCAAAATATGATTTTGATGTCCGATTTGGGATGGACACGAAAATATTGAAATATGGGACCGAGATAAGTATAGAAACGCCATTTTAACCCGGACGGGTTTATCGATCGAGTTTTATTCAATTTATAATGAATATCGAAAAGAAATGATTTCAAAATCAGATATTTTGAAAATAATATCATTTTAATATTTTAATGATATGGAATATTCAATTTTGATTTAAATTGAAAATGAAGTGAGAATTGTTTTTAAAACGAATTTAAAACGATTTATAAAATACATTTTAAATGGAAATCGATGATATATATATATATATATTATATTTATATGGCCTGAATAGAACGCGCCGCACAACGATCGTTCGCGAATTTCGACCATTAACTTCAAATTGATGTAGCGGGAGATCCGACCGTCGGATTCTCCTAAATTGGAACCGTTAGGTTTGTATCGAAAAGAGCTTTCGAACGGTAATAAGAGATTTGAAATCTAGCGGTTAGATTTTTAAATATGTCCAAATTAGTTTTGGAAAAGGTCGTTGTAAATGCAGTTCGATGACCGTATATGGAAATCGACTGAAATGGCGATATTAAAATCATTAAAATATGAATAAATAATGTAAAATCATAATAAATGATTTGAAAAGATTTTTGGAGGAAAAATTCCATATTTGGAAAGATAAAAGATATTTATTTATCCGAATGAACTATTGAATAACTAGAATAATAATCCAATTATTTTTAAATAAATAAATTAGACTAGAAATTGGTTTTAAAATAACAAGAATTTTCCAACAAATAAATTAGAATGGATTTGAAATGGAAATAATCTTCGAAATATTTCGATATTGGATTTCGTGATTATACGGATATTGCTGAGGAATTCGGAAGATACAGGTATCGTTATTCCCAATACGATATCCGTTGGTTTCGGAATTTGATATTGAATATAAGCCGATATAATTTCTATTCAACGCCTTGTATTTAATATCAAATTGGATTTTGGGTTTGTCGTGAATGGTGTCTTAAATAACACTTCTTAAACCCAGTTGAGAAGAGAATAAATCTTTTAATTAAGATTTAGAAGGGTTTCCCAATTAATTAATATTTAATTGGAATTAAATAAAAGAATTTGATTTTTCGGTTTATTGTGAACGGTGTTTTAAATAACATTTGTTCTTTAACCCAATTAACAGTGAAGATATGATTTGAAATTTATAATCTTTTAATTAAGATTAAGGGGATTTTCCAAAGTAAAGTTTTCCAGTTTAATATATTAAACTGGAATTTAATGGAATTTGATTCGGTAATAATCGAGATGAGCTTCTGTGAAGGAAGATCGTTACTATATATGGAATTTAAAAGTCTTTGCCGTTATTCCATTTATATCATTAGTCTAATATAGGAATTTATAAAGATTATACACTGTTATGATTTCCGTGTAGATTCCATTTTGATGGAAGATTATTTTGAGTTTATCGTGAATTGTGTTTTAAACGATATTGGTTCTTTAACCCAAGTAAAGACGGGATTTATTTCCTAAGTTTGGATAATCATTAAGTAATGATTTTGAAGATTAAAACTAAGTGGAGTTTTAATGAATCATTAAATAGATTGAAATGTTAATGTGGTATTTTAATTTGCCAAATTTGAGAAGTGTTCGAAAATGAAGTATCACCAGTTTTACTTCATGCGATAGTTAAATCTTTAATTAGATTTGAACGTTAAACGGTAATTGAATTTACCAATGACATAGTGGGTGTTAGATATGGAGTACAACCAGTTTTGCTCCATGGGATGAATAGGTTGGGATTGGAAAAATAAAATAAATGATTACTTCGGTAAGGCTCTATAATCCAAACTATTTTGATAAACCATAATTTGGTTTAAAGTTGTGAAAAGATAATCCAATTTTTTTTGAAATGGTTTCCAAGTGAAGTTTTAAACAAGAGTTTAAATGAATTAAATCTTTGATAAGATTTATGGGAATAATTCCCAATGTAAAGAATATTTGAATAAAACAATATTCTGGATTGGAATGAGGCGTATGATGTGTTTTTATAGCACCTGATTAAGATACGTGAGTTATTCGGAAAGACCGGGTTTAACCTATTCTAAATATCTGATACGACGATTGAAAGTCGACGATGAAGATGGTCGGAGATCTTCACATCGTATGGATGATCACTGATGTCTTGATTGAGATGATCCCCCAAAACAGGGTAATAAATGGTGATCGTCCAGATGTACTTAGAGATCGACTGGATATGCGAAGACCTCTCTCCTGTATTGGACATATGGGACGAGGAATAAGGTGCCTCCGGTTCTGTTTAGACCCAGAACGGACTTGTAAATGGATGTGTGTTTGACATTTCATTCTGTGTTGATTGATTTCTATTAAATATATATCTGTTTGGTGGTGGAGAGTTTATTCTCTTGCTTTACACCCTTCTCTGAGACATACGAGCTTAGAGGTTATATATTGATAGACATCAGTTGCATGGCGTGAATTGTCAGTGTGGCATACTGAGATGTAAATAATCAAGGCTTTTGTTGAAAAGCAGAGTCTTGTGGATGATGATCAAAGCACAGCTTTAATTAGCATAGCTTTGTGTATAGCGTTAATTCGCGAGCTTCACACCCCGGTATGAACCAGAAACGGGATGAGGGACCATAGGGAGGGCATGCATTTCTTTCTAGCTAGGAGTGATGTCATGGTATGGATCCCGGACATTTTACTTATGTGGATGATGGAAAGCGAGGTACCTCGGATTTGAGCCCCTAATGGCTTTTAATGGTCGACATACTGACAAGATTTTATGCCCCATAGGGCAGGAAAACGTATTGTTCATGAATAACTAATCCACTAAAGTAAGTGTGGACCGACCCTGCCATATCCTAGGCGCAGTTGCGACTGAGTCCTGAGACATGGTAGGCTAGATTGTCTCAAAGCGGAAGGAGAGATCCCTTGCCTTGGTTCATGGTGGAAATCCAAATTCCATGTAACGACCCAAGAATTTCCGACCCGAAAATCGACATAAAATCACCATGTCGACTATTCAAGCATCGAAAACATTGGATTGTTAATAGAAAGAAATTAGAGGGTGAGAAGTAGAAAGAAAGATATATTAGAACAGAAGAAGAAGAGGAACACATCAGAATCTCACAGCGGAACTAGTAAATATAATATATCAAATCCTTTATAAAAGAAAACTGTATACATACACATACCACTTATCAGAGTACAACATACATCAGTCACAGCAGAAAACACTTTATACATTTAACGGTGAAGCCTCCTGCTTCTAGCTCCTGAACACCAGCGGAAACCTAACCTGTAATTATACTCGGTCTGACCCGAGCACATTTGAAGCAAAGCAAATTTCACCGGGTTAGTCTGGAAATACTTTCAGTGATAAATTCACAAAACAAACAAACTTGTTTAATTTTGAAAAATCCTTTTCGAAATCAAAGGATAATAGTAAGACCAGTCCATACAAAAATACAGATAGTTTTTACCTTACTATAACCCAAAACAGTTTTGAAATCAATATATTTTCTGGTATTATAATAGTGTCTATCAAACCACAATTAAATATTAATCTAGTAGAACGCTTGCATCTCACGCTCTACATATATAGTATACAAATCAAAATCGCAGACTCTTATTGGAGAATGGATTCCAACTATGGCAAGGTATGGGACCACCTTCCGACAATGTACCTCCGGAGATGAATACATTGGGGTTCAACAAGAACGTCTTGCAACCCGGGTCACACATGACCGACCCCTCACTTCCCTTGAGAGTACCGAATATAACATTACCACGGTTGGGGCCAGCCAACCGAATCAATAGCATACATGTATATAAATTAAAGGTACAACCGAAGGCATTTGATTTCTCCAGATCAGGTAATGATATACCTTAATGGGTGCAACCCACATAGCCATTCTGCCTACCCGATTTTGTGCCATTTCTCGGTTGATGAGGCTTGAGGTTACGTTTATCTAAAAATCAACACATCTTTGAATGTCACATCGTCAGATCCGTCAAATCACCAATTGACGTCCACAAATACACTATGGGTGTTAAGCAAGAGAATTTCTCCGCCACCAAACTCAGTATATTTGTAAAAATCAATGTACGTGACTCTAAGGAAATACTCTGTCAGACATCCATCCATACAAGTCATCCAGGAACAGGATGAACCGAAGGCACCCTCCTACTGCATCAAAGGAATCACCCTATTGATCAGTAGCGAGAAGTCCTTGCATACCCTAGATTCCAGCCACGACAGAACCACGGTTTATCTTGGGGTGCGAACCCGAGATTATAAGTAGCTCTTCCGTTTCATGAAAGTCTATGGTCTTCAATTTGCTCCATCTCCATTTGCTGTACATTAGTTTTGTATGCTACGTTGATTTCGAACTGGTTTTGGGTCTAGTTCCCATCCCGGTCTCTTTGAAAACAACTCGTTAAAAGGTCCAGTAAATAATACATTTGATAGTTGGTGTTTTAACTATCAAAGCATAACAATATTGGTAAGTATATTGGCAGCTTGGGTCCTTTATTGATATTCAATTATCGAAAACTATTTCATTGATTCTTAGATATTATTCCCATAATCCCATTACTCGAGTAACATATCTTTAGTTATCAAATCCCATTTCATTCCTTTCTTATCCAAAAACATCACCTTATATTCACCAATCACTTATATTATCTTTGCCTTGCGAAAATCTCCTTATTCTCATCTTATGGATATAAATGAAATCTATACTTCAATGTTGATCGATCGATGTTAAACTTACACATCATTTATGTTTTTAAAACTAACCAGATTAAGGTCTTGAAATTTCCAAAATTCCTTGTAACACTAATAAACCGATCTACCCGTTACAAACTAATATTATTCCTCGACAGTCGTGAAGCCGTTCAAGTTGGGGTATTTAATTACCTCTCAGACCTTGACCGACAACAGTCCTATCTCAGAATAAATAAAAGTTTGAAACACACGATTCATCCTACTTGTTATCACTTCACTTTACCGTTTATTTAACTTGAATTCGAATTCTAAATCCCCTTGTACAATTCCTTTACATTTCCTCTTGAAATCATATTTAACTCTAAATATACTTAATTAGATAATTAAGTCAAAACAAATCTCACTTACCATCTCGGTTAAAATCGGGTTTTATAAACCATTCCATAAAAATTGAAATCTCTTACTTACTTTGTTCGCTAATCTCTTAATTCACTAAACTAAATTTAAAACTTCTTATTCAATTATATCATTATTTCAATTCTTAAATAATCACTTATTTCTTATCTTGGTTTCCAAATTCCTTGCACTTTCATTTGGGTTTATTTTCAAATATATGTATACAAATTTATTATAGAACCTCCTAACTCAACTTGGATTTTTACATACAAAAACCCAATTTCCATAATCACATTCTCTGTCAATATATTACTTATCTTCCTTGAAAACATATCTCCGTTAATTTCATTTTACTTAATTTTATTAAGTAAAAATCTTATTTAAACTTCACATTAGCTTACAAGTTCTATTTACACATCTCGTTGGTAAATTTGGATTCTAAACTCCTTCATAAATATTACTGCCACTTGATCTCCATTGAATTCCAAATAAACATCATTGCTTTTAGTTATTATTGATTACCATAATAATTACTTCTTTCTTAACTAGATTAAAATAGTTAACTGGATATTAACTACAAAATAGAATAACTATCATTTTTAAAAGCTTAATAGTAAATAACTTTATTAACATTAAATAATTCGATAATTACTTTTAACAATATAGTTAATCGAAGATTAACTAACATTCAACACCATTCGTTAAGTTTAACGAATATGCAGAAACCCATTGATCGAATCAATCCAATAGCTAATTTAAACAATCCACTTTGTCGACTGTTAATATCAGTTAAATGTTAACTGAATTCCATTCACCTTACCCCCTTCAGTAAATTAACAACCTAGTTGGTTTAAAATATTGGCTAATTTCTTTATAAAACAGTTGTTCACTTTTTACTAACCCATAAGTTATCAAATGATTTTCTATTTATAAATGATATAAAAATCCATTATATAATCGTTTAAATAAATTCTCCTATGAACATAGTTATAAATATATAAATATAAATTCATAAAAACTTCTATTTCAATAACTTACATAAATTAAATCTGAACTCCAATTCAGTTATAAAAACAGATTTTTATAACTTCAAACCTCAAACTTCGTCAATCTGACTGATGGTAAAATCACATCTTAAAATATTTGAATTCAATCCCTTACTGCCAAATACTTAATCAATATTGCCAATTGATTAAATTCACAACAACCATCACCCTCGTTCAACCATCAACAATCAAACTGGATTCAATGTCATTTGGGGTGCAAACATTTGATGTGTAAACAATAAAAAAAAACAGCATGCAAAATATTTGAGGAATCCGGTCGGATCCCTCCAACCTGTTCTTCCCTGCATCACAGATTATTATAACACTTCATGATGGTATATAATTTTAAATAAATAAATAAATAACGATAAAACAATGAACAACAACCATTAAAATCAACCACTAGCAAACAAGGCATCCAATCAACCAGTTTGTAGTTTAATATGGATTTATCACATCATAGCAGTCCAGAAAAGTGTGAGGATTAACTCACCAATTCAAACGGTTGGCAATTGACGTGTTTGATCCAATTAATTCCAATTGACGTTCAAAATTGGCTGAAAAACCAACTGCGTCCAATTGACTCCCGGTCAGCGCCATTGTCTAGATCTCGTCTCTGCGATCCCAACGGATCCTGTTTCGCGTAAATCGGGTACAGTATGGAAAAGTTACGCTAGTTTAAAGTTTGTATAAATTATACGCTATTTAAACTAATTAATTAATTAATACTTAATTACCATATTACCTTAATTACTGGCCACGTCAGCATGGGTTTAATGATTCAACGCGTCTCCTTCCTCTCTGATAATTCGAACTCGATACCCACCCTTTGAACCAAACACCGGAACTTCGAAGCCTCCTCGCCGCAGCCTTGCACCTCCGGAGCCGCCTTCGACCATCGTCACAGCACCACCGTGCCTAGAACCCCCCACGGTCGGAGCGCCGCCACCCGGATTCGCCTCAGCCCGCCGGAAATGATGCTCGAACAAACCCCGTTCATCCCTCGATTCACGCCACCACGCCTAGATCTGGACCACCGCGCCACCACCATTCCGACCACCTCACCTCCCCTTCCATCGCCATCAACCTCCGCCACCTGCCGCTGGCCAGAGCTGCCGCAAAAACCACCAAAACTATTCGAGCTTCGAAAACAACCGGAAAACACTACCCCACGTTCAACTCGCCACCACGACCTCCTCCGACCACCAAAGAACCTCCGGTCAGTACCAATTGAAAGCCCAGCTCCTCCTCTTCAAATCCCCCTTGGTCTGAGCCCTTGAAATCGACCATAGCCTCCCAATTTCACCAAAGAACGAAACTGAATTGTTTCGGTTTTCATGAAATTTCGGCCACCTTAGACCTTCGTTGGCCACCAATTTTTGACAGCACCTTCCCCTCGACACCCTCTACGACTTTCACTTTGGCCGCTACCACAAATCATTGCCATAAATTAAGATATAAATTTTTTTAGTTTTTGGACTTTTTGCAAAAATAGATGAACGGTGGTGAATTTGGGAATTAGGGTTTTGAGGTATGGCTTTTTATATAGAGGGGGAAAAGTTGGAAAAAAATTATTTAATTCCAGTGACGTGACTAACGATATTTTCTCTCGTACCTATCGCTAATTTAAACGCTGTTTATTCGCTCCTGCGCTCACATACAAACTCCGTTCGAGGTGCAAATGGACCACGTGGTACAATTTTACGTTATGGTCCTAATGAAACTTGTTTCGTCGAATTCCGAGTCCGTTTGTTCAAATGGCGCTCGTTCACGTACAAATGGTTGTTATTTTTGTATTTAATTTTACCATGCTCACAGAATAACTCCGATTTGCGTGCAACTTGAAAATCTAGCAATAATTTGTCATTACGGTCCCAACAAAATTTGTTTCATCGAAAACGGAGCTCGTTTGAATAAAATCCCTTTTCAACGGTCCAATTTACAATAAAATAAACAAATTTTAAAATACCTCAATATTAAAAATTTAAAATAATACAATTTGCCATACACGACCAGAATTTCGTGTATTACCATAATAAAATAACTCGGGTTGGATTTCAAGCCAAAACGATATTTAAAATATTTAAAAACCCTTTATTTTAATAAATAAATCGATATATAATATAAAGGAAATCCATAACGACCTTTTTAAAATTTGATTTGGACGTAAAACAAAATCTACACCATGAAAACTCGATATTTCTCTTCCATTAGAAAAATATCATCAAATAGATTCTAGCGTTTCTTGTTTTAAGGAAATCCGACTTATATCGGACCCTGTACCCCAACTAAAGTTCAAACTGCAATATCGCGAACTGCCGCGCCGCTGCAGCTCGTTTTAAAATTAAATTATATATATTCAAAATAAAATGGTTGAATTAAATTATTTAAATCCAAAATCAATATTTTAAATAATAAAATAAATTAAATAATTGGCCAGAAAATACAGGTCGTTACATTCCTTCCCCCTTAAAATAATTTCGTCCTCGAAATTGCTAAGATAGAAGAATGTTGTAAACCCGTTATCTATACAAAAATATCTAGTTAAAATTCATCTTTATTTCAAAAACAATCCAACTGGTTTTAAAACCAATTTATATTCAAATAATAAAATTTTCCAAAAAAAAATCAAAAATATTCTAGCACCTTAAATTTTGGAAAATTTTTGGCGGAGTCTCCCCTGCACGGAGGGACATCTGCAACATTGCAGGTACAAGAAATATGTATACCTCGACCAACACGGTCGGAAAAATTCAAAATCCAAACTCAAAACCCAAATCAAACCCAAAATTTAATATTTTCGTAAGCGTATCTTTTTGCGAGCGCTATTATGCGATAAGCGATATATATTCATGCTTGATTGATTAACATGCCAACTGGATTCAATATACCCCAGAATTTTCTTGGATTAACTCTATATCTGCTGTCAACTTTAATAAACTTCACTAGTTTCCAAAACAAATGTCAGTCAGATCCAAATATTCATATATCCATTCCAACCAATTGGAAATATTCAGTTCTCATGGATTTAATTATAACCAATCTCAGCAATCCATTTATTTATCTATCCATTCAATTTTATTAACCTTGGATTTATTTATTCAACTTGGATTATTTCAGATTGGTCTTCAATCAACTGTTGGTAAATTCTATACAAGCTATCAATATATAGCAACAACCAAGGCAAAATAATTCAACCAAGCCATTTTGATTCACACAAATATCTCTCGTTTGCTTTCACTTTGGTTTTACATCAATCGATTTGTATTGGATTAATTCCCATCCAATCTATAATTTACTCGATTTCACAAGTGAAATCTCTTTTCATTATATTATTCTATTCCAGTTCAATATTCCAATCTGAATTCTTATTCAAGTTATTCAAACAAATCCATATTATAATATCTTAAGAAAAATATATTTGTATAAACATATAATCTAAGCAAAACTATATAAAAATAATTTGATAATAAATTACAAATACGCGCTCTTATATATACTCAAACCCAATCTAGGATATAACTAATCCCATCTCTATTGAGTTACTCCACAGGGCCAAGGTTATCACTAAACTAATAGCTCTGATACCACTGTAACGACCCAAGGATTTCCAACCCGAAAATCGACATAAAATCACCATGTCAACTATTCAAGCATCGAAAACACTGGATTGTTAATAGAAAGAAATTAGAGGATGAGAATTAGAAAGAAAGAAATATTAGAATAGAAGAAGAAGAGGAACACATCAGAATCTCACAGCGGAACGAGTAAATATAATATATCAAATCCTTTATAAAAGAAAACTGTATACATACACATACCACATATCAGAGTACATCATACATCAGTCACAGCAGAAAACACTTTATACATTTAACGGTGAAGCCTCCTGCTTCTAGCTCCTGAACACCAACGGAAACCTAACCTGTAAATATACTCGGTCTGACCCGAGCACATTTGAAGCAAAGCAAATTTCACCGGGTCAGTCTGGAAATATTTTCAGTGATAAATTCACAAAACAAACAAACTTGTTTAATTTTGAAAAATCCTTTTTGAAATCAAAGGATAATAGTAAGACCAGCCCACACATAAATACGGACGGTTTTTACCTTACTATAACCCAAAACAGTTTTGAAATCAATATATTTTATGGTATTATAATAGTGTCTATCAAACCACAATTAAATATTAATCTAGTAGAACGCTTGCATCTCACGCTCTACATATATATTATACAAATCAAAATCGCAGGCTCTTATTGGAGAACGGATTACAACTATGGCAAGGTATGGGACCACCTTCCGACAATGTACCTCCGGAGATGAATACATTGGGGTTCAACAAGAACGTCTTGCAACCCGGCTCACACATGAGAGGCCCCTCATTTCTCTTGAGAGTACCGAATATATCATTACCAAGGTTGGGGGCCAGCCAACTGAACCGATAGCATACATGTATATAAAGTAAAAGGGACAACCAAAGGCATTTGACTTCTCCAGATTGGGTAATGATATACCCTAATGGGTGCGACCCACATAGCCATGTTGCCTACCCGATTTTGTGCCATTTCCCTGTTGATGAGGCTTGAGGTTACGTTTATCTAAAAATCAGCACATCTTTGAATGCCACATCGTCAGATTCGTCAAATCACTAATTGACATCCACAAATACACCATAGGTGTTAAGCAAGAGAATTTCTCCGCCACCAAACTCAATATATTTGTAAAAATCAATGTACGTGACTCTAAGGAAATATTCTGTCAAACATCCGTCCATACAAGTCATCCAGGAACAGGATGAACCGAAGGCACCCTCCTACTGCATCCAAGGAATCACCTTATAGATCAGTAGCGAGAAGTCCTTGCATACCATAGATTCCAGCCACGACAGAACCACAGTTTATCTCGGGGCACGAACCCGAGATTATAAGTAGCTCTTTCGTTTCATAAAAATCTTTGGTCTTCAATTTGCTCCATCTTCATTTGCCGTACATTAGTTTCGCATGCTACGTTGATTTCGAAGTTGTTTTGGGTCTAGTTCCCATCCCTGTCTCTTCGAAAACAACTCGTTAAAAGGTCCAGTAAATAATTCATTTGATAGTCGGTGTTTTAACTATCAAACCATAACAATATTGGTAAGTATATTGGCATCTTGGGTCCTTTATTGATATTCAATTATCGAAAACTATTTCATTGATTCTTAGATATTATTCCCATAATCCCATTACTCGAGTAACATATCTTTAGTTATCAAATCCCATTTCATTCCTTTCTTATCCAAAAACATCACCTTATATTCACCAATCACTTATATTATCTTTGCCTTGCGAAAATCTCCTTATTCTCATCTCAAGGATATAAATGAAATCTATAATTCAATGTTGATTGATCGATGTTAAACTTACACATCGTTTATGTTTTTAAAACTTACCAGATTAAGGTTTTGAAATTTCCAGAATTCCTTGTAACACTAATAAACCGATCTACCCGTTACAAACTAATATTATTCCTCGGGAGTCGTGAAGCCGTTTAACTTGGGGTATTTAATTACCTCTCAGACCTTGACTGATAACAGTCCTATCTCAGAATAAATAAAAGTTTGAAACACACGATTCATCCTACTTGTTATCACTTCACTTTACCATTTATTTAACTTGAATTCGAATTCTAAATCCCCTTGTACAATTCCTTTACATTTCCTCTTGAAATCATATTTAACTCTAAATATACTTAATTAGATAATTAAGTCAAAACAATCTCACTTACCATCTCGGTTTCAAATCGGGTTTTATAAACCATTCCATAAAAATTGAAATCTCTTACTTACTTTGTTCGCTAATCTCTTAATTCACTAAACTAAATTTAAAACTTCTTATTCAATTATATCGTTATTTCAATTCTTAAATAATCACTTATTTCTTATCTTGGTTTCCAAATTCCTTGCACTTTCATTTGGGTTTATTTCCAAATATATGTATACAAATTTATTATAGGACCTCCTAACTCAACTTGGATTTTTACATACAAAAACCCAATTTCCATGATCACATTCTCTATCAATATATTACTTATCTTCCTTGAAAACATATCTCCATTAATTTCATTTTACTTAATTTAATTAAGTAAAAATCTTATTTAAACTTCACATTAGCTTACAAGTTCTATTTACACATCTCGTTGGTAAATTTGGATTATAAACTCCTTTATAAATATTACTGCCACTTGATCTCCATTGAATTCCCAATAAACATCATTGCTTTTAGTTATTATTGATTACCATAATAATTACTTTTATCTTAACTAGATTAAAATAGTTAACTGGATATTAACTACAAAACAGAATAACTATCATTTTTAAAAGCTTAATAGTAAATAACTTTATTAACATTAAATAATTCGATAATTACTTCTAACAATATAGTTAATCGAAGATTAACTAACATTCAACACCATTCGTGAAGTTTAACGAATATGCAGAAACCCATTGATCGAATCAATCCAATAGCTAATTTAAACAATCCACTTTGTCAACTGTTAATATCAGTTAAATGTTAACTGAATTCCATTCACCTTACCCCCCTTCAGTAAATTAACAACCTAGTTGGTTTAAAATATTGGCTAATTTCTTTATAAAACAGTTGTTCACTTTTTACTAACCCATAAGTTATCAAATGATTTTCTGTTTATAAATGATATAAAAATCCATTATATAATCGTTTAAATAAATTCTCCTATGAACATAGTTATAAATATATAAATATAAATTCATAAAAACTTCTATTTCAATAACTTACATAAATTAAATCTGAACTCCAATTCAGTTATAAAAACAGATTTTTATAACTTCAAACCTCAAACTTCGTCAATCTGACTGATGGTAAAATCACATCTTAAAATATTTGAATTCAAGCCCTTACTGCCAAATACTTAATCAATATTGCCAATTGATTAAATTCACAACAACCATCACCCTCGTACAACCATCAACAATCAAACTGGATTCAATGTCATTTAGGGTGTAAACAGTTAATGTGTAAACAATAAAAAAATAAACAGCATGCAAAATATTTGAGGAATCCGGTCGGATCCCTGCGACCTGTTCTTCCCTGCATCACAGATTATTATAACACTTCATGATGGTATATAATTTAAAATAAATAAATAAATAAATAAATAACGGTAAAACAATGAATATCAACCATTAATATCAACCACTAGCAAACAAGGCATCCAATCAACCAATTTGTAGTTTAATATGGATTTATCACATCATAGCAGTCCAGAAAAGTGTGAGGATTAACTCACCATTTCAAACGGTTGGCGATTGACGTGTTTGATCCAATTAATTCCAATTGACGTTCAAAATTGGCTGAAAACCCAGCTGCGTCCAATTGACTCACGGTCAGCGCCATTGTTTAGATCTTGTCTCTGCGATCCCAATGGATCCTGTTTCGCGTTAATCGGATACAGTATGGAAAAGTTACTCCAGTTTAAAGTTTGTATAAATTATACGATATTTAAACTAATTAATTAATTAATACTTAATTACCAAATTACCTTAATTACTGGCCACGTCAGCATGGGTTTAATGATTCAACGCGTCTCCTTCCTCTCTGATAATTCGAACCCGACACCCACCCTTCGAACCAAACACCGGAACTTCGAAGCCTCCTCGCCGCGGCCTTGCACCTCCGGAGCCGCCTCCGACCATCGCCACCGCACCACCGTGCCTCGAACCCCCCACGGCCGGAGCGCCGCCATCCAGATTCGCCTCAGCCCGTCGGAAATGATGCTCGAACAGACCCCGTTCATCCCTCGATTCACGCCGCCACGCCTCGATCTAGACCACCGCGCCGCCACCATTCCGACCACCTCACCTCCCCTTCCATCGCCATCAACCTCCGCCACCTGCCACTGGCCAGAGCCGCCACGAAAACCACCAAAACCATTCGAGCTTCAAAAACAACCGGAAAACACTACCCCAAGTTCAACTCGCCACCACGACCTCCTCCGGCCGGTACCAATCGAAAGCCCTGCTCCTCCTCTTCAAATCCCCCCGGTCTGAGCCCTTGAAATCGACCATAGCCTCCCAATTTCATCAAAGAACGAAACTGAATTGTTTCGGTTTTCATGAAATTCCGGCCACCTCGGACCTCCGTTGGCCACCAATTTTTGACAGCACCTTCCCCTCGACACTCTCTACGACTTTCACTTTGGCCGCTACCACAATTCATTGCCAAAAATCAAGATATAAATTATTTTAGTTTTTGGACTTTTTTGCAAAAATAGATGAACGGTGGTGAATTTGGGAATTAGGGTTCTGAGGTATGGCTGTTTATATAGAGGGGGAAAAGTTGGAAAAAAATTATTTAATTCTAGTGACGTGACTAACGATATTTTCTCTCGTACCTATCACTAATTTAAACACTGCTTATTCGCTCCTGCGCTCACATGCAAACTCCGTTAGAGGTGCAAATGGACCACGTAGTATAATTTTACGTTACGGTCCTAATGAAACTTATTTCGTCGAATTCCGAGTCCGTTTGTTCAAACGGCACTCGTTCACGTCCAAATGGTCGTTATTTTTGTATTTAATTTTGCCACGCTCACATAATAACTCTGATTTGCGTGCAACTTGAAAATCTAGCAATAATTTGTCATTACGGTCCCAACAAAATTTGTTTCATCGAAAACGTAGCTCGTTTGAATAAAGTCCCTTTTCAACGGTCCAATTTACAATAAAATAAACCAATTTTAAAATACCTCAATATTAAAATTTTAAAATAATACAATTGGCAATACACGACCAGAATTTCGTATATTACCATAATAAAATAACTCGGGTTGGATTTCAAGCCAAAACGATATTTAAAATATTTAAAAACCCTTTATTTTAATAAATAAATCGATATATAATATAAAGGAAATCCATAGCGACCTTTTTAAAATTTGATTTGGACGTAAAACAAAATCTACACTATGAAAACTCGATTTTTCTCTTCCACTAGAAAAATATCGTCAAATAGATTCTAGCGTTTCTTGTTTCAAGGAAATCCGACTTATATCGGACCCTGTACAGCCAATTAATGTTCAAACTGCAATATCGCGAACTACCGTGCCGCTGCAGCTCGTTTTAAAATTAAATTATATATATTCAAAATAAAATGGTCAAATTAAATTATTTAAATCCAAAATCAATATTTTAAATAATAAAATAAATTAAATAATTGGCCAGAAAATATGGGTCGTTACATTCGAATACAACACTGCGCGGTTTTGATTGTAAAACTAGTATGGCGGCATAATATATGGTACCTATGTCATCTATGATTGCTACATTTATATTTGAAGTTGATTTTGACACTATGCACTTATAGTAATATCAAAATGATTTATTTTTAAATATACCAAGCATTTTTTGACTATTATAAGGGAAAATTCTTTCCTTCGGCTTGCGTTGCATTGTGTGATGGGACCTGAGTCTTATAATAGCTTCATTTTCCAAAAATCATTGCGTTGTTTTATTTTAAACTGAGATTCATGTGGAGTAAACCCGTTCCGTGTTATACGGCGTGGTCCCATGATTCCCCAACTTTTAAAGTAAAGATTTAATAATTGTTTTAGTTCTCACACTAGTCTCATGACTGACTCAGATTTTATCGTTTTAACCTAAACTCTGGTATCCCATATTTCCGCACGGGCAGCTATTTTCGTAGATACTTTTTTTCATAGGAGCCTGGATTACAGCTGGAGCTATATTCGGAAAGCTTTGTATCTATATATCTCTTTCAGTTGTGGTTGTGGATGATTTCCGCTGTACATTATTTTTATGCATTATTTTTCTGATGCATTGTAATTTCAATCTCTGATATTTTTCAATGTATAATATTTATTCGTACTCTGATGTAATTGTTGTAATAGCAATAAAATGTTCTAATGCTTGTGTTCTGATGCGTCGTGTTCTCCAAGCAATCCGTTGTTTCTCATCTCTTCGGAGACCGGGGGATTTTGGGTCGTTTCAAGTATACAGTATGAGAAGTTTTTATCTAATTAGAAATATAAAATTATTAATCAAATACATAACATATTTACTTTTTCTTGATTATCTTGATTGACTTGTTTGGCTTGGTTGAATTGATTGGATTGATTGACTTATTTGGTTTGTTTGATTTTTTTGACTTGAATAAACTTGATTGACTTACTTGACATGGTTAAATTTCATTAGTGGTTGATAGGTTTCATAGAAAAATACTTATGCATTTGTAGTTGATAGGAGCTTTATAGGTTTTTAGGAAAAATAGAAGTTACAAGAAATGTTTGGCTTTATGTTTTGATATTTTGTGACAACAAAACTTAACTTGGTTGATTGCTTGGATTAAACTGCTTGAATATTTACTTATCATTACCTGACTTATATTACTTTAAGTTGTATCGTTGTTTTAAGGATATCTTATTAGAATTATTTCTTAGTCTAGATTAAAGTCTTAAGGAAATCTTGGTTTAGGCTAGGTTTAGTCTTGTATTAAATTAAGGGGGAGTTTTATAGTTTCTAGGATTAGTTAAAGTCTCAAGAAGTGTTTTTGAATAGATTTGAATTTCTTGTTTGTTTGAATTGCTTGTTTGTTTAAATTTCTTGTTTGGATTGATTTGCTTGTTGGAATTGATTATACATACTGACTTGTTTGCTTAGTTTAGTATACTTTTATTTAGTTTATTAAGACTAGCATAATCATAATTTTAGGGGGAGTTACAATATTTTAGGCTTAGAATCAAAAGATTTAGAGGGAATTACAAGGTTATTCAATTCAGGGAGTATTATATAGTCATTTATAGCACAGATTTAGGGATTAGTGTTAGGATGGTTATAATAGAATAAGGATATAATATTGGCATAAATTTAGGGGAAGTTATGTATATTAGTACTTTAGTATATAGTTAAGTATTATAATCATAAAATATATAGAATAGGTTATAGATTTAGGGGGAGTATGTTTAGAATTTCTTTTTCAAAATGACAAACGGAGAGAAATTATAAAATAGGATATAGTTAAGATAGGCATAGTTTAAGGGGGAGTTAAGGAATTCATGGTAAAAGTGGAGTAATCAAGGAATCAGATTAATAGGTATGGATATTTTATAAATCAAGGTTGTCATCATCAAAAAGGGGGAGATTGTTAGAGAATGGAGTTTTGATGACAACAACCTTATTTCAGTCATTGATTACAAAATATATACTAACATCTCTATCTAGAATATATATACATATATGTAGGATTTGTATATAGGACATATACTGAAGACTGTACAGTTTTAGTTATTCAAGAGATTCAAATTTCAGAGAAGATTCAAGACTCATGAGTAATCAAGAAATCAAAAGTTCAAGAGTTCAAGGCAAATATAGTAATAGAGTCTAGTTTATATGTAAGACACTGAATAACACTCCAGTTCAAATTCAAATTCTGATTTTCAAAATTTAAATTCTATTTTCAAAATTCAAATTTTAATTTTAATCTTACTTTTGATTTTAAACTTGAGTTTTAAAGTTTATAAGTTTTTTTAGTAGAACGGATGTGTAACGTGATACTACACAGCTGATTAATAATATTATAAATATATATAAATATTATCCAGTCGGCAAGCCCAACTAGTGGCTAATAGTTCGATATAAGTGCATTAAGAACCCACAAAAACCATCAGAATCACTACAGATAGTATCATAATATAATACATCATAAAGACATAAAGCAAGCACCAAAATCACTGAAAGACATATCAAGACCTAACAAAATGAAGCACCAAAAATATCAGCCGCCCATGCAGGAATATCCAAACTTTAGTGTAAATCTGGGGTCAAACCACCTGCATTTGAACCCACCGATTCTGCAGGGCTATTACTCAGTGGCAAAGCAATCCTGAATCTAGCCGAAGACGATTGACCTGTCCATGACTGAAAGAAGTAGATGATGAGTCTGCATATACCTTCAAAATGTTTCAATGTTTTGTTATAAGTTTATATATTTATATAGTTATATACTTTTATATTTATATAGTTTCAAACTTTATAATTTTATAAATATGTTTATATAATTTATATTTATGATTTTGTACGATTTTCTACTTTACAATACTTATTTACATCACTATGTTTTAATTTAAGAATTTCCATATATATATATATATATATATATATATATATATATATATATATATATATTGAAACACTTGAAAAATATTCAAATTTCAAATTTTCAAACATATATGTTGATATACATATATGGTATGTCGACATACAACTGTCATATTTTTAGTTTTGAAAGGAAGTGTCTTTTCACCATTTGTAATGTTCGAGAAGCATTGCAACCTTTCAAATCTTATAAATAGGTGTTGATTTCGAATTTTTTATTCGTTCTTCTTCTCTATCTTCATCCTTTTTCATTCCTCCATTATTATTTCATATTTTATTGATTTCTGCACTTCTACTCTGTCGATTTCTATTATAAATACATAAAACTTCTTTCCTTCTCACTATTTACTCATTACTCTTTGAATTGAAGTGCTATTGAAGTGTTATAGGGTTATTATAATCCTTTGGGATAGTTTTGGAAATGGTGCGTTCCTTGTAGCCGTAAAATCAAGGAAGGAAAACAGTGTTAACCTTGTAGCTGGGAAATCAAGGGTGGTGGAAACAGTGTGTTCCTTGTAGCCATGAAATCAAGGGGATTTAATTGAGATTTTGATCTAGTAATAGAACTCTATGCAATCCAGCATTGCATGGGACTGGTTGTAAAAGCAATCCGAACCAGTGTATAATCCAGTGTGTTCTTTCCTTTTCTGCATTTTATTTTTGTTTATTTCTGTGTTTGATTCTGTGTCTGTGATTGTCTTTGTGGTGTGTTATTCATATTGTAGATCATATTAGTTTAGATTTTCTTAAATTCCTTGAAAACACTATTCATCCTCCCTCTTGTGTTAGTTTTGCCTTAAGATCCATTCTGCATTCCCTAACAAAAATATTTTTATAACTCGAAGTCTTAACAAGTTTATTTTCGTTCTTACGAAATTTAGGCATCCGTTGATCAGACGCATGACTAAAAATCTCCAAGTACTTAACAAACTTGTTTCAACTCTCAATGAAAATACTTGAAAACTTTAAAAATTAGATTTGGAAAGCACATTTCCCCATCGACTGCAGTTATATACGTAGTGGTTACGCTACTATTCCAGTGGAATCACTTGTAACTATAGAAATCTCGCCCCTCGAATTATGCCATGCACTAGTACAAAAAGCACTTGTTGCTTCTCTTAATTTGCTTCTGATGTGCTTGCAACAGAAGCAAATAATATTATTTTCTTCTGTTCCATCATTAGAACGGAAGCAATTAGTATAAGGAAAAAAGCAGAAAATCTATCCATACAAATTTGCTTGCGTTGATGTAGAGACAGAAGCAATAATAAGGAAGCAAATTCAATTTTTTGCTCCCAATTACTATATAACAGAAGCAATTTCAGGACCGTGTAACCCAAAATCCCTCGGCCCAAAACAACCTTTCACCACGCTCAAAATTCACGGAAAGAAACATTTCCCAAAATTAACAGAAAGACAATCGATTATTAAAGAGAAAGGGGAAAAAAGCAACCGATTTGCATCGACATCGTCTCTTCAGAGACATCAAGATTCAAGGGTGAATCTTCATCTACGTCATCTCTTATTCCAATCGGCATTTCCTTCCGCTTCTTCCAATCGACATTTGGATCTGTGTTTTAACCAATTTGTATCGACGTCAAGAAGGAATTTTTCTCTTCAACGCTAATTTGGATCTGCCTGATTTACTGATTTGCTAGTTTGGATTGCTCCAGGTATTACCAATTTACTAATTCCGTTGTTTTTTATTCCCTAAATTAATGTAATGCGTTTTGAGTTTAGAAGAGTTCAAAGTGATGGATTGGCTAAAAATGAAAGAAGGAAATGAGCAAAATAACAGAAGGAAATAAGCAAAATAACAGAAGGAAATGAGCAAAATAAACACAGAAACATTCATTTATAATATGCAAACCAAACACTAAACAAAAATTCTTTCTGAAACGTATTAGTGTTGATCCATTTCCATAAGAAACCGGCACTGTACACAATTTTCACCTCAACCAATCCCAAGTCTCCATTTAACAGAATGAGCGCCAGAGACCAGTTACTGACCAGAATCAAATACTTGATCAACCTATACAAAGATGAGGCGCTCAGCATTATATGTGTAGGGCACATCTTAGGCGCCAGTTTGGTCGTGCCGAGTGTTTTCGATATAGTTGAAAATGGCCTGGGTGCCTTTCTTGTATGTGTAGTAGTGTTTGGAAGCCTGCAAATAAGGAACAAGGAGTTCAGTGAGAGGGTAAAAGGGCTGTCGAACTTTGAAGGCTCTTCATGTCAAGAACAAGATCAATCTCATACCGCTGTACCCGACCAGGTTATTAGACTTCACGTATATGGGTACAGATCTAGTGGTGGATGCTCGGAAGGCTCCTTATATAAAGGATTCGAAGAACTTGAGCGACTAACATAACTTGAAAGGGATACCACATTGGGTAGAAGGGTGGAACGGGGAAGGAGAAGAATTTGAAATGAAGGTGAAGAGGAGCATTGCTTTGGTGAACAAGTCTCCGGAGTATCTGAAGGACGAGTGTTTGATTCCTGGGTCATGGTGGGTTGAGAAGAATAAAGGAATGGTGATTGATGATGAAGGGGAATGGAAGCTGGCTCCTTTGGATGAAGATGATTTGCCAAAGGTTCCTGATGGTGGTGATGTAATTAGTGGTGTTGGGTTGGAATTAGTTGTTACTTCTCCGGAGAAGAGGATAGATTCTAGGAAAGTTGTTGGTAAATTGGTGTCCAGTTTTCGAGTAGTTTTAGCTAAGGTTTTAATATATTTGAGTTCACACATCTAAAATAATAATAAGGAACTGACACCGAACCATTTTACAGAAAAAACGAAAAAAAGCTATCTCAATTCTTTCAAACTTTGTAACAAACCACTTATGTCGAACATAATTAGAAGCCAAGCCTCATATGTTATTTGGTGTTTTGTTTAGGCATATACTTCAAGTCCTAGTGAGATATACTTCAATTATAAAACATATACTTTCCCAGTGCTCAATTTCAAAAGATGTATTTCAATTGTTTGGGCATGGTGAGCTATACCTCATATGTAAAGATATACTTCAATTGTTTAGTTGTGCAAAGAGATGAGTTAAACATATACTCCAAGTCCTAGTGAGATAGCGTATAAGTTGATGTTTTGTTTAGGTATGCTGATATGTATATTTTTACGATTGTTGTATATTTAAATTTGTTACGTGAAGAACGGTTATTTTTACGATTGTTGTATATTCATTAGTAAATTGTTCAGCTGCAAAGCTTAAGAACCAACCTGAATGTTAATCAAATCTAACCTTTTTTAAGTCAGCACAAGTATATTGTGAATACACTTACAATTATCTTTTTCTTTTAACTGAGCTTTGTGTTTAGCTAATCATGTGCTTGTATGATACAATTATGAATGATTATATTGTTCGTATATGTTGTTAGTCGTTCTAGTAATAATTATATATGCATTTACAAAGCATGTGTTTACATCGGTTACTCTTTTATTTTCTCTTGTTTAAACCATTGTTATTAAAAGCGCGCATACGCGCAACGATGTGCACCTGAAGCGCATCGCTTAAGATATGCGATGCGACTTGAACTATGCGCGCGCTTTTCTTGCTTATGCGCAACACGCAATAATGCGCGCTCAGTTAAATGTGCAAAAATATGGGAGAAAAGGAAGAGTAAATGTAATTGACAAGCTTTAATCAGGTTTGATTGTCTAAAATAATTATGTTTTCACTAATAATGACTTTAACTCATACCCGTTTCAATTATCAATCGCTTCAAACGAGATCTTTTTCTTACAACGGCTTCAACTCGTACAACGACCAAATAAACTTCACTTCTTCTTTAATCTTTCTTTTCTTTTTGATATATTTCATCTGTAACTTCTATCTTCTTTTGCTTTCTTTATTATTCTTTTAATTTATTTGCTATTGCTTATCAATTAGTCTCAGTGGATCTCTTCGGTACTAAAATACTTTCTTTAGTGGCGTATGTAGTCTGTTATGTCCTTATCAATTTGTGTCATTGAGTTTCTTCGGTATTGACATGAGTTCTTTAGTACTATATGTATATGTTTGTGTTCATAATATTTTTGTATATACATGTGTGTGTGTTTATATATATACATATATATGTATTATATGTGCACGTATATACAAGTTATATTTGGTATTGCGTTTTACCTTTTTAACGGGGTTCTTCATTACTACTATTTATCTTATTTGTATACTATATACAAGTTATGTACAAGTTTTCTTTCTGTCTATATAAGGACATAACTATTGTTTTTTGCAACATAACTCCTCGAATTTCTTTAATTTTGTTTGTTTGTATTAAATTAGTTTGTATAAATATAACAACCGCCATGCATTTCTTTCTAATATCACATTTTATGTTCTGTAATGTTTACAGTCTCTTTGTTTGATGTAGTGAAAATTTGATTTGCATATGAATGTGTTATTTTCTATTAGTTCATAATATTTACATGAATGTTATTTTCTATTAGTTCATAATGTTTACATTGTTTACATGTGCAATGTGTGCATATATAAAATTTTATATATTATGCGCTTTGCTTTATTGAAGCGCGCGCTTCGTGTTTGCGCGTTGCGCTTATGCTCCAAAGGGCCTTGGTGCTTCGGTGCGCGTTTCACGTTTAATAACACTGGTTTAAACATGCATTGATAGTCAGAGTTGAGTATGACGGTGCTCTTTTGCTTCTTGTTTGCCTGAGCTAAAGGCTTTATTAGTTATTTTTAACCTTTATCCTTTTTAAATGTATGGCTAGCGAGTGAACTATGTTTCACTTCTTTGTTAAGGATACGATCTTTGTTTGATGCCTTGCTTTGATGTAGCTACATTCTTTTGGAACAAGTGCTGAAATTTTAATATGCAGGGTCAAGTTGTGCTGAATCACTAGCCTTTTTACCTTTTTACTAGCGCAAATTCATCCAATGCTAATGGGCTGCAGCACATAATATTTCATTTTTCCTTATGCCCATAGGCACAACTGTTTATAAAATATGGTGACATAGTTTTTGCACATAATTAAGCAAAGCTACTGGTTTAAATGTTTATTAGGAACACTTAAAGTGACATGCTTGCAAAACAATGGACGTAATAAAAAAACTAGAGTCAAATTATCGAGTTACACGAGGTATCACTTTCTTAGTTTTATCGTTTCCCTTCATATTTTATATCAAGTAATTGTATGATTAATTTAAAAAAAAAACATCTCTTAATTGCAGAATTTTATATAAGTTGATTCTTATAGCCAACAAGTGATGGACGAGGTTCGAGATAATATAGCTGGTTATATCATCGCAGTCGTCGTATATGCTTCAATATTGTGAGTTTATTCTTGTCTCTTTTAGTTGCATCATATTATAATAATAGCTCCATTATACATGGGTTGGTATTAACTAGTCCATTTGAAACTAATTTATTCTAAAATAAGGTAAATATAGTAGATTCTTTCAATGTGTTTACCAGTCATTTTACATAGTTAGAAATGGTACATCATTTGATGCAACAACTTTTAAGTGTTTGATATGCGATAGAACTTGGATACTATGTTGTTTGAAATCAAGAGACCCCAAAAAAAGTGGTTAGCAAATTGAAATAGACTTGATTGTTTGGATTATAGTGGTTATTTATAGCCTATGTCGGTGAAATATGCACGACAGTAACCATAATTAGGTAGGTGTCACGGTGGTAACCATAATTTGGTAGGTGTCGAGCTGCATTGAGTGTTAATGGGGATTGCTTCAGGTCTTCAGGGTATGCATTCTAATTGTGCTTCGGTAAACCATGTCAGTGTGGGTTGTGGTTTAGGCCAAATTTTGATTGGGAATATCATCTTATTAATGGGGAAATTGTGGTTTAAGGTGGATGAATCTTTGGATTTTTATCACCAATACTTTGGGTCTGGATCAAGAAAATGTAGGCAACAAGATTTTGGATTTAGTAAGAATTCAGGGAGAAGGGGAGCATATGCTTAATCAGTATAGAACATATGTAATCTACGTTTTGTGTAGATATGTTGTAGTTTCCGAGTAAAAGGATTTGCAGTTTCGTTGGTGATGATGACAAGTGTAAAGGGAATGTCTGCAATTGCCTTTTTATATATAAGTGGATTAAAGAGGACGGATGAGGTGGGAAGAAGGGCTGGTTTGTAGTGATAGTGCAGTTTAGTTTTGTGATGAAGGGGATACAGTTAATGGTGACGTTGAAGGAGTCACGAAAATATTGCATTTAAATACATTTTTTGCATGAAGGTTTCTACTATTTTACCATTTAGCAATTATTATCAATTTAACTATTTACACCAACCTTATATCACATCTTCCATACCATGTTTTATGCATGTTTATTTTTATGTTATGCATTTATATAAATCGAAATATTGTCCAATAAGCGTCTATTCGATAAGCGTGCACAAGTACTAAGCCTTTCTATAAATATTGTAATAAAGGATACCGATAGTAATGAGGGCACGCATAAGCGTGCAGTTATACTGCATGAGAACCATGTTTAATAGTAAAATTATTTTTGTAACATGTCAGTGGATGTATTTATGTCATGTGCTACACTTACGTTTATATTCACTAATACATCCATCAATACTAGATTGCACATGCAGATGTCATCTGCGTTTTGCATACACTGTTGTTGACAAACAACATAATTTGTAGTCAAATCATTCAATTGTTAATGAAAAAGTCGTTACACATGTAACGTTTTTCTATGTATTTTGTAGAAAATATGGAGCTGACTTTAATGTGTATCTCATGTCAATAAAAGGTGTTTGTGAAGAAAATCCAAAAGCAAATAAGGATTCGAGAACATTGGTTTTGTCATCTTAGGAGTTGTTAGTTTTCAAATATATTATACATTGTACAATAGACTTGCAACAATACATTGACAATCAATGACAATTGAAGAAGTTGGAACTGGAACTAAACGTTAACATACCCTAAAGGAGAAAACGGATTTAAAAGTAAATATCTGTTCTTTATAAAAACAATTAATGTTATAAAATATGATAACTATATTAGAAGATTGGTAATCTAAATTTATAAACATATATGAAACAAATCTAGTCTTCATTCTCAAAATTTGTTTGGTTTGGACTGTATAACGCAATATTTCGATCTATATAAAATGTGTTCTAACTCTTTAGATTCATGTTTTATGCTTGTTTCCTTTGATGTTTTTGGTTAAAACCTGAAAGTTCAACGTTCACACGTCACTTTTCGGTGTTGGTTTCAAAGTGTTGAAAATGATGGATTTTCAGGCATTGAATAATAAACATCACAATATAAATATTAATTTGCTATGCTAATTCTTAGCGATCATCCTCCCTATAAACAATTATATAGACAAGAAAACCCCACAATAAAATTGAGAACTGACAACAACCCTTACATAATGACTAAATTCTACATGTGCCCTTTTGATCATTTCACCTTTGGGCATGGTCTTACATACACGTGTTTGTGATTTTGTACTCGTTAGTAGCTATAAAGGGGTGATGCAGTCAGTAAAGAAGTCATGATGTGAAACGAACAAACAGAGGAAAATTAGCCACAAAAGTCATTCATTAGATAAGGTACACAGTATTTACCTTTGTTTAATTTGTGCATTTACGTGTACCTGATAGTTAAGTACTGTCTTATATGTTGCTTTAGATAAGCCTTCTTGTTCATAAAAACCTAGGAACTCGAACTTTAGTTTCTGATATGAGAAGGAAACCCTTCCATGTCTTGAATCTTTGTTCAATTTTTGTTTAGTCTATCTACATTATGTATACCGTATTCTTGTCTGTTATTCTCGAAACTTGGTCGGTGTTGGCTTTGCAACGAAATTATTTTCTGTCCTATTACCTTGTCACGCTATCATTGTATACGTAACGTCATAATCCATATATTATTGTTCATCCATGGTAAACATAATTGTTGTACCTACTTTATAGTATAAATTTAAGCTAATCGTTCAGTTCTAAACTCTTGGAACTAGATAGGCCTTCTTGGTCTTAAAACCAAATAGTTATTCAATAGTGTCAACGAATGGAAAAACCTCAGGCTTGCATACCATAATGTCAGACTTTTTGCACTTGTTTCATGCTTTGATTGGGGCACATGCTAGATGCTTAAAATTAGCTTGCAATTCTAGTACTTGGATTCGAAATATCAATTGAAAATCATGAGATAAAAAATCAATGAATGGAATTAACATGATAATCGTATTTTCAGCAATGCTGGTTTGGGACCCTTTGGCGCTAATTACTTTGTTGCCTTCCTTTTTGTACCATGCTATAAGTAGCTTTGTTTTAGTTAGTTTTATTTGTTGTTTTATTTTAATGCATCTGAAATAGACATGCTAATTAAATGTAAATGTTTAAATGCTATAAATAGCTTGAATGTTGTAGAAGTAGGGAGTGAAGACAGTTTTTGGAATTTTCTTCTACTTGGTATCAATATGTGTTTATGAATTAATTTTGGTAGAAAAAATGTCAATAATTCACTACTTTTTGGGTACCATGGTTTTTATTATTCGCATTGGACTAATAATATTTGTTTATGTGTTTATTATTCTACTTGGTATCAATTGTAACCCTTCGAATATGACAGTTTAGACTAGTATGTTGCGTTTAAGCAATCTATATAAATTTCAAGTTTCTGCTTGGTCCTAGTTTAATATTTACCAATGACACAACAACATAGTTTTCTGAATCAACTCATACACGTTAAAAGTAAAACATGTGATGACTGATTAGTTGTTAGCAATTTAAATTGTTATGTGCATCATGCCTGATGCAGTGTGGGTTATACATGCAAATTTTGTGCTGCAATGCAATTCATTGCATTCAAGTACACAATGATCACTACTGATGATAACATGACAATAAAATTAAATGGTTAACTTTAAGGTTCACAATTGTATATACGAACCCGTTAATTCTATGTAAACACGATTCCATGTAAACACGCACAATAAGTCATTACAAGCTTTTTTTTCCTTTTCAAGGAAAAAAACAATCAGACAATCTTTTAACAAGTAAAGCAAACATCACTGTAGATTGGAGATGGCCCAAACTCTTCGCTATTAGAAAAACTGCATGGGTCCAGACAAGAAGTAAATTATTACAAACACAGTAAAGAATTTTTATGAATATGAAAGATAGGAAACAATGTTGAAATAAGTACTCAGATATTTTGATATACTGAGCGATGTAATATTTTGATTTTCAAACGGATTAATGTGCTCCTTTTTTATAGAGAACTTTATTACGAATACTTGGATGTTTCTCTTATTACTATTCGACCTGTGTGACCTGCAATACTGGGACAACTTAAACTAATTCTAAGTGTGTGATCTTGTCAAAGTTGCTCTTCTGGATTCGATGAGGTAAATTGTTCAATTTAACTTCATCAATTGTTTAATGTTTTTCATATAACAGTTAAAGATATTATATCAATAATGTTGACTTAGTCTAATGTGCTACTGAATAAAACGAGACCTGATCAACCAGTGACAATTGCAAGCCTGTAAGGCAAAACAAATTCTTGTCTGTTTACTATTTATGGAATATGCCTACATACTATAAACAAGGCCACTAGCTGCTAGCCGCAACTCATGCCTACTCCCTTGCCATCGCATCTGCCAGACTGCCACACACTTGTCCCAGTTAGTGCTTTAAACAATAAATGTAAAGTTTGCAAAGGATCTAAGACTCTGCTATCCATGTTGGTTTCAGTTCTTCTCCTCTATCCATCATGTTGTGTCAAGAAATCCACCTCATTTATGTTTTTAGGTGTGTCAATTGAGTTTCGAAGTCGTGCTTATTATGTAAGGTAGTTTCAGATTAGCATTGCATAAAGGTGAGCATTTAACTCACTCATGGATATTAAATTTGTTATGCAAGTTTAAACAAAATCCTGTTGCAACTATATTTTATTGTTTGCTGTTTGGGTATTGACATTGAGCTGAATTTGACATTTAACTTGAAACCCATGCAAATAAACACCCAGCACGTGAGTGTTTTTATAACTCTCACTGATTAATTGTTTAAATGCAAGTTTAACTAAATTTTATGTTAATTATTATTACAATACTTGTCATATGTGCTGAGTCAATAATTATTAAATTGAAAGTTTAACTCATTAAAATGTTAACAAATACTGATATATAATTAGCTAGTGTAAATAAAAATAATAATGGCAAGCTAATTTATTAGTATAGGATGTTTGATTATATCAGTGATTAAATGCGTTATGGCATCTGTCATCGAGGTAGTTTGCAGCATTCAAAATACCAGCAGCACTCAATATGAAACGAGTGTGATTATAAGATAGGTACCCATATAATATGCATGCAACACTTGAATAATTAATTTTGTCAGAAGTGATTTTTTTAGAGTGGCATTAAACTGGTGCTAAAAGTTTGTACGAAGTTTTTTTTTAAAAGAGTGGCATTAAACCGGTGCTAAAAGTTTATTTTGTTTTGCTATCCAGGTAATGCACTATGTCAATTGTAGCCAACAATCAGAGAGCAACATGTTTGAAGAAACCAATGAGAAACTACATTCCCCTCAAAGAGCTGTATTTTGTAGAATCCACACTTCATCATAAAACTGTGATTTTATAATTAATAAGTTGTAGTTCTAAGTTTGTACTTGTGTTTTCTTGTGTTAAGACCAGATTATTAACAATATTACTAAATTATTTTGTTTTCTGTTATGTTGTTTCTCTTAAATGTATGAACTATAATACTATCAATGAAATTGTTGCATTTAGTTGTCCAATTTGTATTGTTATATATTCCGATTATATAATTGTTAAAGATAATTATTTGTAATATATATCAATTGCTTGTTTGAGAATTATATTGCTTTGAAAGGGGTATATTTTATTGTTAAATGTAGTTTTTTTGCTTCTGATGTAAGCACAACAGAAGTAACAAATAAGGTCACGTTACCCGTTTTAGCTTCGGCAGCTGGGAACGGAAGCATAAAATGACGTTTTTTTGTTGCTTCCGTTGTGTACCAAAGCAACAAAGTTGGGTGTATTTGCATCTTCTTCATTTGCTTCTGATGTTGAACAGAAGCAACAAGGGGTAAGAAACTGAAGCAAAAAAATGTTTTTTTGCTTTTGTTCCCAAGCCGAAGCAACAACTTTTGGTTTATTGCTTCGACTGCAGTTGCTTCTGTTGTTGAACAGAAGCAACAGGGGTTAGAGAACAGAAGCAAAAGGCCAGTTTTGTAGTAGTGATGAATGTTGCATAAATCACAGTTACTTAGCAGTTACACCACTATCCAAGTGGAATCGCTTGTAACCGTAGGCATCGCGCCCCGTGAATTACCCTATGATTATAGATCATAGTTACGCAGCGGTTACTTCACTATCCCAGTGGAATCATTTGTAACCGCAGGCATCTCATCCCTCGAATTACACTATAAAACATACCAAATAAGTATAATCAATCGAAGTGACCCCATGAGTGGGATTCCATTACAAGTTCTTACCGAGTAGGACCTTATTTTCAGTGGACACTTCCATCGGGTGGAGCTTCAACGCAACCCCTACCAAGTAGGTTTGCGATTTTCAATGGAAGGTACTTCCCATATATCTTCAATTTAAAATCATATGATACTATACATGGTATTCATTTCACTCCGCATATATTGTACTTATGTTAAATTTCATTTACATAATTAAAATAAAATTCCATTTTAATCAATTGAAAACAAATTTTATACTTATATGATGTAAAATTTCATTCATTTCACGTTTTAGATTTTTAACAGCTTTTGATTTGTTTAAGTTGCAATTAGTTGAAAATTTTAAATCTCACTTGAAATAGTTAAGTTATTCAAAATAGTCTAGAAAATAGAATTCCTTTTCAAAAGATTTGTAATTAGTAATCAAACACTCTTTGAGATGAAAATAAAATTATCCAAATGTATAGAATAATATTATTTAACCAAAATTCGAGAATCACTTTCCAGAATTTTATTCCAGTCATTATATATATATTAAATCATACTTCGGAATTCAAACCAAATTCATTTTGTTAAAATAAACAAGTAGCAAGGCTACATTAGCGGCCTCCACCACTCTGACTCTCGAAATGAATTTCGATGATGTAACCATCATTGTCGAAATTATTTTCCAACGTCAGAAGTGAGTTCTCCACTCTCATTTCTTTTGAAAAGAATTCGATAAAAATTATTTTGAAACAATTCTATTCAAGAATACTTTTAAACAGCACAACTATCATTTTTAAAAATGGTAGAAATCAATTTCATAATTTAATTCTCAATTTTAGTTAAATAACTTTTAGTTGCAACTTCGTATTAATCAAATTCAATGCATAACATCTTATTAAATCAAATTTTAATTCATATACATTTCATTTAAAAATTTCCATTTCAATTCATTAACCTTAAGTATAATATAAATAATGAAAAAAATCAAATGTAATAGATTAGAATAAATATGCTTTCTAAATCCATATATTCATTACTATAATAATTTTAAACTAACAACAATTACATTCAACCTTTAGATTATAGAAATTCAAGCTTAATATACTTAACTTATTATAATTACCACTTTAATTTAATTCCAAATTTTAAATTGTAGTAATTATTCAAAATCTCAAATATATTTATAAAAATACAAGTATGCTCTCTAGACATGCTTAACTCATTCTAAGGCAACACTGACTCTATATCTAATGAGTTTATTGCATAGGCTAAGGTTTATCACTACCAAAGCTCTAATACTAGATGTAATTATCCGCCTTTTTAGGATGATTCAAGTTGATAGTAAACCACACATGTTCAACAAAAACCATTCCAAAACAACGGATTATTATTGAGGTTTTATACAAAAAGAGAAAATAAGATGAGATGGAACGAAAAAATACGCAGAATCTCACAGCGAAACGACAAAATATAATAATAACATATACAGTTTATAAAACTGTTAAATAATATTTACTTGACGATTTCAGTTTACAATATCAAAGTTTTACAATTTAACATAATATAACAATAACGCAATAGAGATAAATAGTACATACGATCTTCAACTACGACATCGTCTTCAAGAATAAAAGTCTTCAAAATGATTGAAAACTCGATCTGACTCGAGCGTAAAGAAAAACCCAAAACTCGAGTGAGGACTATCATTCCTATGTAAGTAAATCAACTCAAGTGAAATGTTTAAATATTAAATAAACATCATAATTCATGTAATACATTGATTCAGTTTGAAATTTGATTTCCATTATCATTTCCAAATCTACTTAATATTGGATTCAATTGTAGATTCAAATTTCTGTACTTTAAGACGATTCATTATCAAACTTCAAATTTTGATTCAGCCTTCCATTTGATAGCTTGTATTAATGAAATATTTATATTCAACAAACCAAACTTAAAATATTCGGATCGGAAATGGGCTTTTATTCAAAAATAATTATATGACTATAATAATCAAATTTAATATATTGTAGTTATTTGAAATAGTTATAAAATAAAAATAGTTGAACTTTATATAAAATCGTTAAATTTAAAATGGTTATTATATAGATAGTTAAATTTAATATAAATGGTTTTTTTAAAAGAGTTATGAAATATAATTAGTTAATTTAATAGTTTAATTAAATAGGTATATAACATGATAGTAAAATAATATGTAAAATAGTAAGGGAGAAATTAGCTATATAGTTAATATACAATAATACCTATTTTAGAATAATTTTTATATAAAGTAGTTTAACTAAACCATATGAATTCAACTTTTGGTTCAAAATTTCACTCTAAATTATTTCCATATATCAACATTTTCAAAACTCGACTTAGATTAATCCATATTTCAAATTTCAAATCAACTTAAAGTTTAGTAGTTCAAATTTAAAACATACACTCAATCTGTAATTATAAACCATTTTCATAAACCAATTCAGTTTAATGGTTTAAATTAACAATTCACATTAATTCATTTAAATTAACAATATAATGTAAAGTATTAAGTTTTATTAGGTTCAACACATATCCCAATTGAATTTCAAGAACTTTCAATGTAATAACTGGAATGGTGTCAAATGAATAGACAATCCAAATAACATACATATAAACAGACATAACATAAGATTAACAATCATAAATAATCACATGAATCAATCACTTATTATTTAAGTCGATTTATAACTATTATTCCATGTAAATTAATGTTGTAGTTTCATAAAACTAACAAGTATAGTTTAATGTAAACAATAATTAATATTCTATGTAATTTACTACAAAAAACCATGTAAATGACAAAAATACAAGAATAAAAAAAGCCTACAGGGCTTTCATTTTCATGTCGACAAATTCATCTGGATGGATGAAATCTATCACACCAAGAAGAAAGCAGAACACAGAGATAAAGCAAAACCAGGGTTTGATCAAAACAATAAGCGAGTACGATGGCTAGAGTTTGACAACAATTCAGTGGCATTAAACAAATCAATAGCTTTTATTTACATGACAATGAGAGGGAATAAATTTCCCTGCTTCTCTCAAAGCCCAGGAAAGCCCGAAGCCTAAGAAAAGTGACGATTACTGAAGTTATCATAGGGTGAATGGTAATAAAACAAATGATTGTAAAGTCTTAACCAAAACTATTCAAAATCTTATTTGAAAGGGACAACTGCAAGAATTTGTCTAGAATGCCCAAAGTGTTCCCCGGGTAATAGGAAGTATCTGAAACCCTCTATTGGAGCCAATATTAACTTTCATGAAGAATAAAATGCAGAGGAAACGATTCCTCCTATTAATGTAATCCACGGAGGCCCGCATGTAGCAAAACAACTGAAGTTCAAAAGACCGGTACATCAAGAAAGTCAAAGAAGGGATCTTTTCAATCCAAAGAGACGTTTCGGTCATTCTCCGAGGGGGATCTATATGCATCCGTTGGTTGTAACACCGAATGAACTTAAGAAAGGAATCCATCACCCATACAATGATCCACTTATGGTCACTGCTCAAATAGGACAATTAGTAGTAGCCAAAATACCGATCGATACAGGAAGTGCCACAAATGTTATTTTCAAACATTCTTTTGATCGCACGAATGTTACAGAGGAGAAATTGGAGCCGAGTCATGAGATAATTTCCGGATTTAACAATAAAGGTTCAACGCCCATTGATCAAATAAAGCTGAAGGTTCAGTTAGGGCTCTCTCCATACTATCGTACTTTTGAAACTCTCTTCGTCGTTATCAACCAACCCTCCTATAATGTTTTCTTCGGGCGTCCTGCACTTGGTGAAATGGATGCTTTTGTCTTCCTAAGTACCTGATGGTGAAATTTCTAACAAAGAAAGGCTGAGGAACTATTAAGGGAGAGCAGTTCATTTCTACGAAAATGTATTTTACCGCCTTGGATCAATATAAAAGGGAGTACTTTGCTTATGGCGACACCTCTACCAAGTTAAAGCCATTGGATGATGGATATTCAATCCCTACATTCGAAGCAAAGGTAAGGGAGGTAAGAAATAATCAATTAGTTAAGCATAAAAATAACAAGTGCAAGTCTAAGGACATGAAACAGAAGAAATTAGTATGATAGAAAAAAAGGAAATTATAACCGATTTAGATTGTCAAGGAGAGGTTGAAAGAATTGAGCCAACAAAAGAAATTGACGAAACCAATATAGACTCTATCGAACCGAGAAACCTATAAAATTAGGACGGAACCTGGGGCCAGGATTAAGTAAAGAAACAACCCATTTTCTGAGGGGAAACAAAGGTATCTTAGCTTAGAAACATTTCAACATGGTTGGAATTGACCAAACAGTCATGTTCCATTCCCTCAATATGGACCCTAATGTAACCCTAGTTCGATAGAAGAAAAGGCAGTTTGACAAGATGCGATCGGAAGCCCTGAAGGAAGAAGTAAGGAAGCTGCTTACAAACGGGTTAATTAGGGAAGTTTACTACCCTAAGTGGTTGGCAAATCTGGTTTTAGTAAAAAAAGTCCAATGGAAAATAGAGGACATGTGTTGGCTATACGGACCTAAGTAAGGCAAGCCCAAAAGATTGTTATCCCCTACCAAAAATAGATCAACTAGTGGATTCCACAAGCGGGCACAAATTATTATCACTTATTGTGATGACCCCAAACTTCCGTGGACCGAAAGTAAGGATAATCATTTTGGAATACAACATATTCACAACAAAAACAGATCTCAGATAAATATCATAACACATAAACCATCGCAGCAGAACTAAATGTCATCAACATCACAACAGAATCATCAGAGTATGCAGTTTACAGGTTCAACTTAGCATAATAGCAGTCTCAACGAAAGAGAAATAAGTCTCAAATGAAAAGAAATGAGTTTCAATCCCATTACATACATCAAAAGCAAGAGATAGAAAAATGTCTCAAAAGCAGAATAAAAGATGGAGAAAGGATCTTCTTCTTCTTCCTCCCCAAAGCTAGCTCCCACCAAAAAGTGTCACCTAGAAACCTGTCAATTGGCTGCCCGTGTGGAAAGAGGGAACCCGAGTTTACAAAAGTGAAACAAACTACGAGTCAGTCATGGGACTGGTGTGAGAATTCTTAATTAAATTAACTATCAATATGGCGAATCTCAGGACCACGCCGCTAACGCGGAATGGGGTTACTCCATTGGATTGCCAGTGCATAATTTTATAAAGTTATATAAAACAACGAAATGACTTTAGAAAAATGAAATCGTCATAAGACTCCGATCCTATCACACAATGCAACTCACACAGGAGGATAGAGTTTTCCCTTATGATGATCAAACATGCTTAATACGTGAAAAGTAATATTTTAATATTATCATTAGTGTTTAAGCAGTATTAAAATACTTTAATTTAAATATATCAATCCTAGACGGCATAGTACCCCATCCTACTATGTCGCCGTATATAAGTTTACAATCAAAACCGAGATGTCGTCGTATTGGGAATTGGTTTCTGTAATGAAATCGAGGCTAGGGATCGTCCTCTTCCGATTCGAGACACTCTAGCAAATATCTCAGGATCCCCCGCAGTGAATCCTTGGATCTTCAGGGCCGGTCCCCACCTAACGGTAGTGGATTGGCAATTCCTGAACACACGTTTCCCGGTTCCTTTGAACCTATAGTATGACCACTTCCGGCCTATAAAAACCCGAGGTACCTCACTCCAAAATCCACATAAGTAAAATGCCAGGGTTGGTAGGTCGCTGTCATCACTCTAGCTAGAAAGAAACGTGTGCACTCCCTGCAGTCCTAATCCCGTTTTTGACTCATACCGGGGTGTGAGGCTCACGAAGTCACGTTATACACAAAGCTATGCCTAAACAGGCTATACTTTGATCATCATCCACAAGGCCTGCTTTTCAACAAAACCTTGATCATTGCATCTTGGCGTGCCACATTGACAATTCAACGCCATGCGGTCGATAACTATTACTACGTATCAGGGTGTTAAGTAGAGAATAAATTCTCTACCACCAAACAGACATATATTAATAGAAATCGATTTAAATTCATGAAGTGAATTTCAACGTCAGACACGCATCCATTTACAAGTCCGTTCTAGGACTGAACGAAATCGGAGACACCAGAGAGGTTCTCGCTTATCCGGACAATCAACCCATACGTCCAGACAACTACTACTTTGACCCCTTCCTGGGAGCAAGTCAGTCCAAGGTCTCAGTAATCGTCATCCATCCGATGTGAAGATCGCCGGTCTTCAACACCGTCTTGTTATATCTTTGATTTAATCATCGTGTAATTATTTGAAATGAGTTATACTCGGTCTTTTCAAATAATCATCGCATAATTATCATTTAAATGATTTCATATCGTTACTATTTATTTATAACGATTTATCGCTATTTTTATTTATTTAAAATCACTCAATTATAATTAAACGACGCTTCAGGTCGATGGGCGGCCCTGGCGCTGTTTTTACCAAAATTTGATTTACACATATCTTAAAATCTAACCGTCGGATTTCGATGAAATTTATATCGTTGGAAAGCTCTTCCCAAAGCGGTCCTAACAGTTCCAGTTTTGGGAAAATCCAACAGTCGGATCTTTCGGTATAATCGTTTAAAGTTACGATTGCCGATACGCAAACTGCCGCGCGCGTTTCGTTAAATTTTATATTATATTATATTATATATATATATATATATATAAATATATATATAAATATATATATAAACCATTTGGCGATTCCCACTATTTAAAATCCATTCTTTTTATTTTATAAAATTAATATTTTTGTTGGACAATTCTAATGCGACAAAAATAATGGTTTCAACAATGTATGTTTTTATATTCAATAAAAATGATATTTTTGTCCGCCAATTCTAATGCGACAAAAATAATGGTTTCAACAATGTATATTTTTATATTCAATAAAAATGATAAAAGTCCCTTATTCTTTTTATTTACATAGAAAATGTAAATCTCTTTTATTGTTTTCTATTTACATTAAAAATGTAATCTCTTCTATTCTTTCACATTGAAAAAAATGTAAATGTTTTATTTCTTTATATTGAAATGCAAATCCTTTTCTTTTTAATCCTTTACATAAAAAAGTGTAAGTTTTCAATTTCTTCCTTTTACATTGAAAAATAATGTTTTTCTATTCCTTTCCTTTACATAGAAAAAAATGATGTAACCTTTCTTTTTATTCTCCTTTACATAGAAAAATAATGTTTTCTTTTTTATTTTTCTTTCCCTAGAAAAAATGATGTAACTCTTTTTATTTTTCTTTACATAAGAAAAATGTAACTCTTTCTATTTTTCTTTACATAAGAAAAATGATTTAAAAAGTTAATTTATATTTCTATGCATTGTAAAATGCAAATAAAAAGGTGAATTTTATTTCTAATGTAGACGTCTTTTCTAGTGTCAACATTTCTAATATAAATATATTTTCTAATGTCAATATTTGATTCATTTCAACTATCTTAACATGACGATGGTATTTGGTGTCATTACAACTAGATTAACATGACGATGGTATTTGGTGTCATTACAACTAAATTAACATGACGATGGTATTTGGTGTCATTACAACTAAATCAACACAACGATGGTATTTGACGTCATTACAACTAAATCAACATGACGATGGGTTTTGTGTCAAAATACTCAAATTAACACAACGATGAACTTTGTGTCATAATTCTCAAATTAACACAACGATGAACTTTGTGTCATAATACTCAAATTAACACAACGATGAACTTTGTGTCATAATTCTCAAATTAACACAATGATGAAATTGGTGTCATAATTTCCATGAATCAAAATAAAAGTCCCATCTTAAAACAAAATCTCTAAACTTTATTTATATTATAAGTTAAAATTAAAAGATCAAATCTTTATTATATAAATCCAACTTTCTTTTATTTTAAAAATCAAAATAAAAGATCAAACTTTCTTTTGTGACATAAATCAACTTTCTTTTATAAAAAAAATCAAAATAAAAGATAAAACTTTCTTTTATGTTATTTAAAACAAACTTTCTTTTTATGTAAAAAAAAATCAATCTTTCTTTTATATTAAAAATCAATTTTCCTTTTGTGTAAAAAAAAATCAACCTTTCTTTTATTTTAAAAATCAAATTTCCTTTTATGTTAAGAAAATCAAACTTAAGAGATCAACTCTCCTTTTATTTTATTTCTCAAAATAAAAGATCAAATCTTCTTTTATCTATTATATAAATCAAAATAAAAGATTCAACTTTGTTTTGATTTATTTCAAAAACAAAAGATCCAAATTTTATCATATTTTGTTTCAAAAACAAGAAAAGATGAAAACTTGATTTTGGTTTATAAATCAAATTAAAATTCAAACTTTGCTTTTTATTTTGCAAATCAGTCAACCCTTTGTTTTTATTTTGCAAAGCAAGATAAAAATCAAACCTTTGTTTTTATTTTGCAAATCAAAATAAAATCAAACCTTTTTTTTTATTTTGCAAATCAAAATAAAAAAATCAACTTTTGTTTTTATTTTGTGAAAAAAAATTTCAAAATAAAGTACAGAATAAAGACGGGAACTTTACAGAGATTACATTAGAATGTATAGATCTACACAACAGACTATATCATGGCATTACAAATCATCACAGACAAATGAATTCTAATTACCACATCGTAGATAAGCAATAATAACATACATATCATTGATTTCAAATTTTAATTAATTAAATAAATCAGAATTCTCACAGTTTTTTTTAATTCTAAATAGATCCGTTTGAATTTGATCAAAAATCTGACTTGCTTAGAATTTATCCCTTCTAGCCTTGAAACGTAGCCCTCAGCTTCACGATTTCAACGCTCCCGAAATCGTTAAATTCTGAGTTAAAACGAACGAGTTACGATTCATTTAAGTTAGAAAAAAAAAGTATCAAAAGGGAATATTCCCTCATCTTCTACCTTTCAAAATCAGCCGACGTTTATGCTTATTGGGTTCAAAACTAGGGCCTCAGTTTACACGCGGCTCGAGGCACGGGGACACGATCAGGTGGTGGCACCTCGACCGGCTACGCGCGGCGCACCCACGCTGGAAGGAGGGGGCAACTCGGTGGAGCCTAGGGGGAGGCCGACGGGGTTGAACGGCGCGGGTTGAAGGCTTGGGTTCTCGGGGTTCGGGCTACTAGGGATCGATCAGGTGGTACATAAATGAAGAGGGAGAGAGGAGCTTTGACGTGGTGTCCGGGTTGGGTTCCAATTCGTTGGGATGAGGGAGAAATTAGGAGGAGATGTTTTGAATGACGGTGGCCATTGAAAAGAGAGGGTGGCGGATGAGAGTTTGAACGTGAATAGTGTTTTAGGGTTTTAGGCTTTCTATTTTATATTATTTTAAGTGCAATTTTACAAATAAATCCAAATCTTTCAAACCGTGCTGATTCCGGTCCAAACAAAGTTGACCCTAGCCAATAGCCTATGTTACGGACCCAATGGACCAGGTCCCGTCAGCCCAAACGGCTGTCTGTGGCCTGGATTATTTATTTTAATATTTAAATCCTTTATAAGTTAAATCCTGTCGCACAAATAAATTCACTGAGGCCACATATGGACTCAGAAAAATCCAGGAAAAATATATTTGGCTTCGTTATGACGATACGGTTCTAACAAAATTAATTTCATCGAATTCTGAGACCTTTTGAAAAATGGCTATTTTTCAATCGATTAAATTTAACTAAATCAAACAAAACACATTTTCTTTCGCCACGCTCACATATTAATTCGAAAAAATTCTATAAATTGGAACCTAGCAATAATTCGACATTCTGGTTCCAACAAAAGTGGTTTCATCGAAAACCGATATCGTTTGAAAATTGACTATTTCCACCCGCTTTAATATTATTTAAAAATGAAAATTTTAATTTCTGCCACATTTTCCACCAAATAATTTAAAAATAAAATTTTTAAATTGGTTCGGAATTTCCGGGTCGTTACAACCTCCCCCACTTAAGAATTTTCGTCCACGAAAAGGAAACAGAGTAAAGTAGGAACCAATGTGGAAAATGTAAATTGGTATAAACGTATCTTAGTACAAGAGTTACTCGGAGATATCCACTCTGCACTTGGGGTAAGCCTTTTTGATGCTATCTTTAGTCTCCCAAGTACACTCTCTTGGATCCCCACTCCACTGAACCTTGACTAGGTTGATCTTCTTGTTCCTCAAGATTTTGGTTTCTTTGCCAATGATCTTAACTGGGTCCTTTCTCACCGTCAGATTTGGAGCAATATCTAGGACCTGTTGGTTTAATTCATCCTCGATCAGATCTGGATCGTGCACATGTTTGCAGAGTTGAGACACATGAAATACATCATGCACCCCAGGCAACCAGTCGGGCAGCTGCACTCTATAAGCGAGAGTGCCAATCCTTTCGAGAATAGGGAATGGACCAATGAATCTTGGTGCCAACTTTCCCGTCTTCCCAAAACGAATCACACCTCTCAGAGGAGAAACCTTCAAGTATACTCGATCACCCACAGAGAATTCAAGATTCCTTCTTCGCTGGTCAGCATAGCTCTTTTGTCGGCTCTGAGCAGTCAACAAGCGCTTCTTAATCAAGTCAACCTTATCTGATGCTTCTCGAACCATGTCGGGGCCCAAGACTAATCGATTTCCTGACTCCACCCAACATGCCGGAGATCTGCACGGCCTGCCATAAATTAATTCAAATGGTGACATCCCCAAGCTTGCTTGGTAGCTATTATTATAGGAGAATTCCACCATGTGCAAGTGGTCCTCCCATGAACCGCCATAGTCGAGAATGCAAGCACGCAATAAGTCTTCCAAAATACGATTCACCCTCTCAGTCTGGCCATCTGTCTGAGGGTGATAGGCAGAGCTCAGATTTAACTGGGTTCCAAGTTCCTCTTGAAAAGCTTCCCAGAATTTACTGGTAAACAATGGATCCCGATCATTGACAATGCTTTTGGGAACCCCATGCAGTCTGACTATTTCTTTAAGATAGAGCTGTGCTAAACTTCGAGCTGTTCTATTAGACCGAACAGGAATGAAATGGGCAGATTTTGTTAAGCGGTCGACAATCACCCATATGCTATCATTGCCCTTTCGGCTTCGGGGCAAGCCATCTATAAAGTCCGTAGAAATCTCCTCCCACTCCCAACCAGGAACTCCTAGCGGTTGCAACAAACCTGCCAGTTTCTGTTGATCACTTTTAACTTGCTGACAAGTGGGACATCTAGCAACATAAATAGAAATATCCCTCTTCATCGCTTTCCACCAAAAGGTGCGCTTGAGATCATGGTACATCTTGTTTACACCTGGATGGATGCTTATTTTAGATTTGTGGCACTCATCCATCACTTCTCTTTTTAGCTCAGCAATGTCTGGCACACAAATTCGCCCTTGTAATCTAAGGATCCCATTATCGTCAATCTGGAAACTTGACGCTTCGCCCTTACGTACTCGCTCACAAAGCTTCTGAATAAATTCATCCTTCTTTTGAAGAGCAGAGACTTTATCAATCAGAGTAGGAGTGATAATGAGATTGGCGATAATGAGATTGCTGCATTCTGCATTCTTTCTACTGAGTGCATCGGCTACAACGTTGGCTTTTCCCGGAGTATATAGGATATCCAGGTCATATGATGCAAGAAATTCGACCCAGCGCTGCTGCCTCATATTCAAATCTTTTTGGGTAAAAAGGTGTTTCAAGGATTTGTGATCCGTGTAAATTTCAAACTTCTCACCCAAGAGATAATGCCTCCATATTTTAAGAGCAAACACAATGGCCATTAGTTCAAGGTCATGAGTGACATAATTCTTCTCATGCGGTTTCAGTTGGCGGCTAGCATATGCGACTACCCTGCCTCTTTGCATCAGCACCGCACCAATACCTTAAATAAATAAGGGATAACATGTTAAAATGAGATTAGTCACCTAAAGGAAAAATGTTATCTCAGACATGCTAATTTATAAAAGAGAAAAACTTGCTTAGAGGTGTCGGTCCAGACCTTCAAATCCTGATTGCCATCTATGATGGTCAACACAGGAGCATTAATCAACCTCTTCTTTAGTTCTTGGAAAGCTGCCTCGCATTCGGGTGTCCACTTGAATTTTGTATGCTTTTTGGTCAGGTTGGTCAAAGGACAAGCTACCTTCGAAAAATCTTTAACAAATTTCCGATAATAGCCGGCCAGTCCCAAGAAACTTCTGACCTCCGTGGGAGTCTTCGGCTGCTTCCATTCTTGGATGGCTGAGATCTTTCCTGGATCTACTGAGATGCCATCCTTTTATACAACATGGCCGAGGAATTTCACCTCCTCTTGCCAGAATATGCATTTAGAAAATTTTTCTTTCAGCACATTTCTTCGCAAAATATTTAAGACTCCTCTCAGATGTTGTTCGTGCTCAGTAGTTGATTTAGAAAAGATGAGGATGTCATCGATGAATACGAGCACAAATTTATTTAAAACATCTCTGAATACTCTATTCATCAGGTCAACAAAATATGCCGGAGCATTACATAGACCGAAGGACATTACTAGCCATTCATAAAAGATATCCGGTCCTCTGAAAGCAGTTAAAGGCACACACTCCTCTGCAATGCGAAGTTGATGGAAGCCTGTAGCTAGGTCCATCCTAGAGAATACTCGTGCCCCATGCAAGCGGTCAAGCAAGTCATCAATACGAGGAAGTGGGTATTTGTTCTTCAGAGTTTGTTTGTTGAGATCACGGTAGTCTACACATAGCCTGAGAGTACCGTCTGATTTTGGGACGAACACCACTGCTGCTCCCCATTCTGAGAAGCTGGGCCTGATCAGACCCTTCCACAAAAGCTGCTTGGTTTGATTTTTCAGCTCCTCTCTTTCTTTTGGCGACATTCTCCGAATGGGATGTACGACAGGCCTTGCATTTGGAGCTAAATCAATTTTGAAGCTGAATTCTCTATGCGGAGGTAGGCCCTCAACTTCTTTGAATACATCAGCGAAATCTTTGACTACAGGGATATCCTCAATATAAGTAGGGGTAACTTCTAGAGAAGACCAGAATGTTTTCCTGTCGGTGGCTGAGCCATGGCACGGGATAGTAATATTTCCAAGCTTAGTTTTAACTTTGATGATTCTCTCCGCACAAATTAACTCAGCCTCATACTTTGTTAGCCAATAAATCCCCAGTATGACATCATAACCAGAGAAATTCATAACGACCAAGTCAAAGGGGAACTGGTAGCAAGAGTAAGAAACAGGTACTTTACAATACTGATCAAGAATAAGAGAACCTCCTATCGGACTATTGGCTCTAATCAAATTTTTGAGTTTCCTTGGTTTCAGTTTCAACTTTTTAATCGCATCATTAGAAATAAAGCTTCGTGTAGCACCAGTATCAAATAAAACAGTAATAGGGATATTCTTAATATTAAGTGTACCTCCCAAGACATCGGGTTTATTAGGCCCCTCAGTCGAAGCTGGTGTATTTGTTCCCTCATAAACATGTGCCACCTGAGCATTCCTTAGCAGTGGACAATGCGCCTTGATGTGCCCCTTCTGATGGCAATTGTAGCATTCCCTTTTGTCCTGCGAATTCTGGCCACGATTCTGAGGATTTTGACCACGGTTTTGGGAGCTCTGACCACGGTTCTGACTAGGGTCTGAATCATCTCTCTTGACCCTTTTTGGCGCTTTACACTCGTAATTGAAATGCCCAATCTTGCCGCAGTTATAGCATGTCAACTTGCTCCTATCCCTCTTCTTCCCTTGTGGCTTAGCTGCAGAAGAATTACTCGCCTCTTGTTTCTTGTTAGCCTGTTCCTTCGGGTTATTGCTTTGACCTTTTCCCCTATCCTGCGGTCCAGACTCATCATTCTCTTCATAGCGGCACGCCATTTCCACTACTTCATTGAAAGGAAGCTTGATATGGGCAGTGACTCGATTCAAATATTTCTTGGACAACCCCTTGATAAATCTCTTGTTCTTCTCAACTGGGTCTTGAATCAAGCTAGGGGCATATCGTGAAAGCTCATCAAACTTCCTCACATACTCAGAAACGGTCATACTGCCTTGCTGCAGGTTAACAAACTGCTCGCGCTGACGCTCTCTAGCTTGCGGGGGTATATATTTCTCATTGAAAAGCTCCTTGAATCTGGCCCAAGACATATTGGCCACGTCGTTGCAGATTTTAATTGTATCCCACCAATGCCCTGCCTCCTCCTTTAGTTGCCAAACCGCTAGATAACGCTTTCGTTGATCTTCCAGTTCTAAGCCTTCCAGAATCTTTTCGCAATCTTTAAGCCATGCCTCTGCTTGGATCGCAGACTCCCGCCCTGTAAAAGGCACACCTCCAAGGTTCCTGAATTTCTTTGACATTCTGTCCAAATCAAAAGGCTATGGAGGTGGAGGTGATTCAACTACGACCTCTGAATTATGCTGGTCTTGAGTGATGGGTGTCTCGTCTCTAGCTTGCCCTCCAGCCCCTACTCGGGCTCCTCCTCTAGCCCCGCCTCGAGCTCCACCACGGGCTCCACCTCGGGCTGTTCTGGATCTAGTATCCATTTAAATTAGTCTGTACCATCAAGGAAAGAGTCAGACCAACAAAAATGAGAAATTTCAAGAAAAGATAAGATAAGGACGAGATGAAAAGATGATGATGTAATGACTGGAAAATATGTGTTATTATGCTGTGCTCACTCTAGGACATTTCTAGTCCTATCTCTAATGAGCTACTCGTCTTAGAATAATGTGGATTCTATCTAGACGGATTGTTCTAAATATGTTATATTCCGTAGCTAAGGTAAACCTTAGGCTCTGATACCAACTGTGATGACCCCAAACTTCCGTGGACCGAAAGTAAGGATAATCATTTTGGAATACAACATATTCACAACAAAAACAGATATCAGATAAATATCATAACACATAAACCATCGCAGCGGAACTAAATGTCATCAACATCACAACAGAATCATCAGAGTATGCAGTTTACAGGTTCAACTTAGCATAATAGCAGTCTCAACGAAAGAGAAATAAGTCTCAAATGAAAAGAAATGAGTTTCAATCCCATTACATACATCAAAAGCAAGAGACAGAAAAATGTCTCAAAAGCAGAATAAAAGATGGAGAAAGGATCTTCTTCTTCTTCCTCCCCAAAGCTAGCTCCCACCAAAAAGTGTCACCTAGAAACCTGTCAATTGGCTGCCCGTGTGGAAAGAGGGCACCCGAGTTTACAAAAGTGAAACAAACTACGATTCAGTCATGGGATTGGTGTGAGAATTCTTAACTAAATTAACTATCAATATGGCGAATCTCAGGACCACGCCGCTAACGCGGAATGGATTTACTCCATTGGATTGCCAGTGCATAATTTTATAAAGTTATATAAAACAACGAAATGACTTTAGAAAAATGAAATCGTCATAAGACTTCGATCCTATCACACAATGCAACTCACACAGGAGGATAGAGTTTTCCCTTATGATGACCAAACATGCTTAATACATGAAAAGTAATATTTTAATATTATCATTAGTGTTTAAGCAGTATTAAAATACTTCAATGTAAATATATCAATCCTAGACGGCATAGTACCCCATCCTACTATGTCGCCGTATATAAGTTTACAATCACCACCGAGATGTCGTCGTATTGGGAATTGGTTTCTGTCATGAAATCGAGGCTAGGGATCGTCCTCTTCCGATTCGAGACACTCTAGCAAATGCCTCAGGATCCCCCGTAGTGAATCCTTGGATCTTCAGGGCCGGTCCCCACCTAACGGTAGTGGATTGGCAATTCCTGAACACACGTTTCCCGGTTCCTTTGAACCTATAGTATGACCACTTTCGGCCTATAAAAACCCGAGGTACCTCACTCCAAAATCCACATAAGTAAAATGTCAGGGCTGGTAGGTCGCTGACATCACTCTAGCTAGAAAGAAACGTGTGCACTCCCTGCAGTCCTAATCCCGTTTTTGACTCATACCGGGGTGTGAGGCTCGCGAAGTCACGTTATACACAAAGCTATGCCTAAACAGGCTATACTTTGATCATCATCCACAAGGCCTGCTTTTCAACAAAACCTTGATCATTGCATCTTGGCGTGCCACATTGACAATTCAACGCCATGCGGTCGATAACTATTACTACGTATCAGGGTGTTAAGTAGAGAATAAATTCTCTACCACCAAACAGACATATATTAATAGAAATCGATTTAAATTCATGAAGTGAATTTCAACGTCAGACACGCATCCATTTACAAGTCCGTTCTGGGACTGAACGAAATTGGAGACACTAGAGAGGTTCTCGCTTATCCGGACAATCAACCCATACGTCCGGACAACTACTACTTTGACCCCTTCCTGGGATCAAGTCAGTCCAAGGTCTCAGTAATCGTCATCCATCCGATGTGAAGATCGTCGGTCTTCAACACCGTCTTGTTATATCTTTGATTTAATCGTCGTGTAATTATTTGAAATGAGTTATACTCGGTCTTTTCAAATAATCATCGCATAATTATCATTTAAATGATTTCATATCGTTACTATTTATTTAAAACGATTTATCGCTATTTTTATTGATTTAAAATCACTCAATTATAATTAAACGACGCTTCAGGTCGATGGGCGGCCCTGGCGTTGTTTTTACCAAAATTTGATTTACACATATCTTAAAATCTAACCGTCGGATTTCGATGAAATTTATATCGTTGGAAATCTCTTCCCAAAGCGGTCCTAACGGTTCCAGTTTTGGGAAAATCCAATGGTCGGATCTTTCGGTATAATCGTTTAAAGTTACGATTGCCGATACGCGAACTGCCGCGCGCGTTTCGTTAAATTTTATATTATATTATATATATATAAATATATATATAAACCATTTGGCGATTCCCACTATTTAAAATCCATTCTTTTTATTTTATAAAATTAATATTTTTGTTCGCCAATTCTAATGCGACAAAAATAATGGTTTCAACAATGTATGTTTTTATATTCAATAAAAATGATATTTTTGTCCGCCAATTCTAATGCGACAAAAATAATGGTTTCAACAATGTATATTTTTATATTCAATAAAAATGATAAAAGTCCCTTATTCTTTTTATTTACATAGAAAATGTAAATCTCTTTTATTGTTTTCTATTTACATTAAAAATGTAATCTCTTCTATTCTTTCACATTGAAAAAAATGTAAATGTTTTATTTCTTTATATTGAAATGCAAATCCTTTTCTTTTTAATCCTTTACATAGAAAAGTGTAAGTTTTCAATTTCTTTCTTTTACATAGAAAAATAATGTTTTTCTATTCCTTTCCTTTACATAGAAAAAAATGATGTAACCTTTCTTTTTATTCTCCTTTACATAGAAAAATAATGTTTTCTTTTCTATTTTTCTTTCCCTAGAAAAAATGATGTAACTCTTTTTATTTTTCTTTACATAAGAAAAATGTAACTCTTTCTATTTTTCTTTACATAAGAAATATGATTTAAAAAGTTAATTTATATTTCTATGCATTGTAAAATGCAAATAAAAAGGTGAATTTTATTTCTAATGTAGACATCTTTTCTAGTGTCAACATTTCTAATATAAATATATTTTCTAATGTCAATATTTGATTCATTTCAACTATCTTAACATGACGATGGTATTTGGTGTCATTACAACTAGATTAACATGACGATGGTATTTGGTAACATTACAACTAAATTAACATGACGATGGTATTTGGTGTCATTACAACTAAATCAACACAACGATGGTATTTGACGTCATTGCAACTAAATCAACATGACGATGGGTTTTGTGTCAAAATACTCAAATTAACACAACGATGAACTTTGTGTCATAATACTCAAATTAACACAACGATGAACTTTGTGTCATAATTCTCAAATTAACACAATGATGAAATTGGTGTCATAATTTCCATGAATCAAAATAAAAGTCCCATCTTAAAACAAAATCTCTAAACTTTATTTATATTATAAGTTAAAATATAAAGATCAAATCTTTATTATATAAATCCAACTTTCTTTTATTTTAAAAATCAAAATAAAAGATCAAATTTTCTTTTGTGACATAAATCAACTTTCTTTTATAAAAAAAATCAAAATAAAAGATAAAACTTTCTTTTATGTTATTTAAAACAAACTTTCTTTTTATGTAAAAAAAATCAATCTTTCTTTTATGTTAAAAATCAATTTTCCTTTTATGTAAAAAAAAATCAATCTTTCTTTTATTTTAAAAATCAAATTTCCTTTTATGTTAAGAAAATCCAACTTAAGAGATCAACTCTCCTTTTATTTTATTTCTCAAAATAAAAGATCAAATCTTCTTTTATCTATTATATAAATCAAAATAAAAGATTCAACTTTGTTTTGATTTATTTCAAAAACAAAAGATCCAAATTTTATCATATTTTTTTTCAAAAACAAGAAAAGATGAAAACTTGATTTTGGTTTATAAATCAAATTAAAATTCTAACTTTGCTTTTTATTTTGCAAATCAGCCAACCCTTTGTTTTTATTTTGCAAAGCAAGAAAAAAATCAAACCTTTGTTTTTATTTTGCAAATCAAAAAAAAATCAACTTTTGTTTTTATTTTGTGAAAAAAAATAAAAATTCAAAATAAAGTAAAGAGTAAAGACGGGAACTTTACAGAGATTACATTAGAATGTATAGATCTACACAACAGACTATATCATGGCATTACAAATCATCACAGACAAATGAATTCTAATTACCACATCGTAGATAAGCAATAATAACATACATATCATTGATTTCAAATTTTAATTAATTAAATAAATCAGAATTCTCACAGTTTTTTTTAATTCTAAATAGATCCGTTTGAATTTGACCAAAAATCTGACTTGCTCAGAATTTATCCCTTCTAGCCTTGAAACGTAGCCCTCAGCTTCACGATTTCAACGCTCCCGAAATCGTTAAATTCTGAGTTAAAACGAACGAGTTACGATTCATTTAAGTTAGAAAAAAAAAGAATCAAAAGGGAATATTCCCTCATCTTCTACCTTTCAAAATCAGCCGACGTTTATGCTTATTGGGTTCAAAACTAGGGCCTCAGTTTACACGCGGATCGAGGCACGGGGATACGATCAGCTGGTGGCACCTCTACCGGCTACGCGCGACGCACCCACGCTGGAAGGAGGGGGCAACTCGGTGGAACCCAGGGGGAGGCCGACGGGGTTGAACGGCGCGGGTTGAAGGCTTGGGTTCTCGGGGTTCGGGCTACTAGGGATCGATCAGGTGGTACAGAAATGAAGAGGGAGAGAGGAGCTTTGACGTGGTGTTCGGGTTGGGTTCCAATTCGTTGGGATGAGGGAGAAATTATTAGGAGATGTTTTGAACGACGGTGGCCATTGAAAAGAGAGGGTGGCAGCTGAGAGTTTGAACGTGAATAGTGTTTTAGGGTTTTAGGCTTTCTATTTTCTATTATTTTAAGTGCAATTTTACAAATAAATCCAAATCTTTCAAACCGTGCTGATTCCGGTCCAAACAAAGTTGACCCTAGCCAATAGCCTATGTTCCGGACCCAATGGACCAGGTCCCATCAGCCCAAACGGCTGTCTGTGGCCTAGATTATTTATTTTAATATTTAAATCCTTTATAAGTTAAATCCTGTCGCATAAATAAATTCACTGAGGCCACATATGGACTCAGAAAAATCCAGGAAAAATATATTTGGCTTCGTTTTGACGATACGGTTCTAACAAAATTAATTTCGTCGAATTCTGAGACCGTTTGAAAAATGGCAATTTTTCAGTTGATTAAATTTAACTGAATCGAACAAAACACATTTTCTTTCGCCACGCTCACATATTAATTCGAAAAAATTCTATAAATTGAAACCTTACAATAATTCGACATTCTGGTTCCAACAAAAGTGGTTTCATCGAAAACCGAGATCGTTTGAAAATTGACTATTTCCACCGGCTTTAATATTATTTAAAAATGAAAATTTTAATTTCTGCCACATTTTCCACCAAATAATTTAAAAATAAATTTTTTAAATTGGTTCGGAATTTCCGGGTCGTTACACTTATGTACGCATATTCAGGTATAATCAGATTCTTATATTCAAACCTAATGAAGAGCATACCGATTTTATTTCCGATAATGAAACATATTGTTACAAAGCAACACCCTTCGGGTTAAAAAAGTTGGAGAAACTTAATAGAGGCTTGTGAACAAAATGTTTGACGAATAAATCGAGAAGAATACGGAAGTTTATGTCGATGATATTTTGGTAAAGTATCAAAGAGAAGACAACCATCTAAAGGATCTAGGGGAAACGTTCGAGGTAATGAAATTTTTTTAAATGAAATTAAATCCTCAGAAGTGCCATCTTGGAGCATGTTTAGGAAAATTTCTTAGTTATATCATAAGCGAACGAGGAATAGAAGAAAGTCCTGCGCAGGTTAAAACAATAAGGGAAATGACAGAGCCTAAAACAAAAAAAGGATGTGATGGATCTTAACGGAAATGTAGCAGTCTTAAGTAGGTTTTTCTCAAGAGCTATTGATAAATTTGAATTGTTCTTTAATATAATTAAGAAAAAGAAGAATTTCAAATGAGGAAAGGAATGCTAACAAGCCTTTTAAGAGCTGAAAAATCACTTGGAAAACTCCTTATAAAGTCAAGTCCGATGGATGGGGAAACCATATATCTTTAACTGGCAGTATCAGAATTTGCCATTAGTTCGGTCCTAATACGGGAGGAAAACGACACAAAACTCCCACTTTATTAGGTAAGTGGAAGGCTAAAGGACGCCGAAACTCGTTACCCGGTTATTGAGAAGTTGGCTTATGGGTTAATTCTCACAGCATGAAAATTGCGTTCATATTTTCAAGCACATCCTATTAAGGTCCTAACTAACCTGCCTCTTAAACGTGTCTTTAGTAAACCAGAGATTTTTGGGAGATTAATAAAGTGGGGAATCGAATTGATTATGTACGATATAGAGTTCAAGCCATGAACATCACTAAAGGGCCAGGCATTAGCTGACTTTGTAAATGAATATAGTGGATTTATCAAACAACAATCGAAAAAAAGAAAAAGATCTAAAACCAAGATGGCAATTATTCGTCGATGGAACATCTAATTAATAAGGGGTCAACGCTGGATATGCTATAACGCTAGATGGACATCGGTTACATTACACCATGAATTTAGGATTTCCTACAACCAATAATGTAGTGGAGTATGAATCGATCGCAGCAGGGTTGACACTGGTAAAAGAACTCTGAATTCCAAGAATCCAAGTTTCCAGCGACTCTCGACTCATGGTAAACTAGCTCAAGCATACATATCAGACTAAGGATCCAAAATTATCACCTTATGTCAGGAAAATATTAGAAATGCTGGAAATAATCTAAAATATCTTAGTACATCAAATCCCAAGAGGAGAAAATTCGCTAATAGATTCACTAGCTAAGTTAGCTAGCTCAAGGAGGGCATGAGAAGCGCGAATAATCCTAATTGGAGGGACGGGTAAGCCTAGGGACATGCACCCAGCTCCGGTTGGGAGCATGCTCTACCTACCATCGTTACACGATCAAGCCCTGCCTCTGCTTCTGGCATAAGTATGCACTGCTGCTGCTTATTCCTACCCCAATGAAGGGATAAAAAGCTCAAAAGGAGCGATAAAGCACGTTAAAGCCTTTGCTTTCTAAAATGCATATAATGGCCAAAAGTAAATTAAAATCCAAATCGCTTACGTAACCAAACTGGAAGAGGACATTCCATATTCCTCTTAATATGCCAAAAATTGCACCATCAAAACCGAAATAGGATATTCGTAGTACAATTAAGCCGAAATAGGCTTCACTCTTCCTTATTACCCAAATCTGGGTCTATTAGACCGCACACAACAATTAATATTTGAATACGGGTTCCAGACTCCACGAAATATTTGCACTAACGATTTACTCTTAAAGGACTTCATTGGACTATCCCCGAGATATGATTTTTTTTGCGTACAACTATGCCTTCGGATCAAAGAACGACTTAGGTTTTGTATACATCTTGTGTAAATGTGAGTAATATTCATTGCTTAAGCCCAAATCAAGGTTTCTATCTCAACACGTTAAAAGGAAAAACTTGTTCACGATTTCCTTACAAAAATGAGGAAATAAAAGCAAGACATCGGAAAAAATGAGATAAAAGCAAGGCTCAGAGGGTATGCAAAAACGAGGAAAAGGAACGAGAAACTTTCTATGGAATCACAAAGAATACTCTACAATACCGACCTTGGCTGAAATGAAGTTTAGTTCAGCCATCGGCAAAGCCTCTCCAAAGGAGATAAAATCAAGGCTTTCCATGCATATCTTCGTAGCCTATAGAAATGAGTCACAACTAACATAATGAGAAAGGGCTACAAATCTGAGGCCGAAACCTTTAAACAACGAAAGCTCAAAAAAGTTTAAAATTGTTGTATGACCGTCTCTTCCGTACCTACGAAGTCCCTTCGTTGACGACCCCAGAAGCATCTATGTAAACCTACTCTCGTGAGGGAAAAGGAAAAAGCAGAGGAAAAGCTTGCCGAAAGGGACAAATATTAGAGAGGAAAAACCCATGACCCCACCAACTCGAAGAAAGCATCAATTCGAAGGAAAATCCTTCGCATGAATTTTGAAAGGTCCACCAAAGCGTTGATCAACTAAACTATTGAAGATGAAGGGAAAACCTTCGTGTGACTTTCGAAAGATCCACTAAAGCGATGATCAACCGAAACCATTAATGGCAAAGGGAAACCGGTCCGCTCTTATAAATATAACCCCAGAAGGCTGCGATCAGGACCTTTTTTTTCTTTCTAAGAAAAGAAATGAAGAGAATCCAGGGTGACGGGGTGAAACCCTAATTTCGAGACCAAATTAGGGACATATCCAATTCCTTATAGTCTCATTATTTTAGTCAGCAACAAAGCGGATTCAACGAGTTTGGTAATTGGATTTTAATTTTAAGAAAATGAAGCATGATTATCACGGCGATTAACTTTCTTAACAACTAATCACAGATGATTTATCTTCTATTTTCTTATTTTTATCTACCTGAATCTTTAATATAAAATCCAAAAAGAGGAACTACATCAAAGGTGATAGTGATTTCTCCTGAATAAGCGAGTTAATCATTGTTTCCGATAGAACTAGCTCCATAAAGGAAGCTTATAAAGCATGTAATTCCTTATTACGGGATTTTTCTAAGTATATTACTTTTTTCTCAAATCGATGTTAATCATTAACAGAGTGACTAACATTACAACGAAGGTTGAGGATTAAAAGAACATGTGTTGGAATCCTTTGAAGGATTGATACATAGATCTCAACTTTATAATGGGAAAAAGTTTTAAGGTGTTATCCAATTTCCTGGATGACAGCTTGCTTGCCTAAAGCCAATTTTGGATGTTAACCATTTTCATGGCTAACAGCTATATTATATAACTGGGTTATAATGTGATCCTTGATATATATCCTAGGGTATTTGATTCTCGAATAAGTGTATTCTCCTTTTAAACAGAAACATATTACTTTAGAGAAATTTATACATATAAATACAATAACTAAGTCATTTAGGCTTTGTATATGTACATAATAGTTTCAAGTTTTTGGCATTTAAAGGTGTAGCTTGTTGCCTTGGTTCAATAAGATTATGTCTGTTATACATATGCATTTCATATATACATTAGATCATAATTCTTTCCAAGCTAATTAAGTACTCACCAAATAAACATGTACTTAATAAACTTGGATTTGACTATCTATGACCCTCAAGTGCACCTATATTTAAGTATTATTATTCTTGGTTTGTACCTCATGTTCTAGCTTCTCTTTGTCCTACATGAACTAAGCTGGCACGCTTGTACCTTTTACATGCACATATGTCCGGCCATACTTATATCACTAAGTCAGCATTCTTTATTAATTCATATATATATATATATACTACAAGAAACGACTCAAATAGCGACGACAAATAGCCGTCGCAAGCCGTCGCCAAAAGCCGTCACAAATAATGTGGACGCTAAGTAAATAGCGTCGGCTGTGGCGACGGCTTTGGACACCGCTTTAGCGACGGCTAGCGACGACAAGGTTGTCACGTGGACAAAATAGCTATAATTCATACAACCGTCACAAACCATCACCAAATGGCCCTAACAAGCCGTCGCCAACAGTCACTATGCCATGCAACAAAGCCGTCGCCAGCCGTCTCCTTACGTGGCAAAACTGGGTAAAAAACCCTCGTAAGGCGTCGCCCGCCGTCACCAAACTTGACCAGAACGCCGTCACCAGCCTTGGCCAGCCGTCGCCAAACTATAATTTTTTTTTTTGCATTTCAGCAGCTAACAAGCCATCAAACCACACAAACTCAAAATGCAGTTCATCGACAACTCATATACACTCAATTTCACATTCCATCAACTCAAATTCACACTCAATCACCTCATCAACACTATAAATCAACTCATACCATCAACACGTCCAAAAAACAAAAATATAAACGATAAACTATCAAAAAACCATCACCATATCCACATCAAACAAACCATGTCCAAAATACCATCAAACAAACCATGTCTCCACAAAATACCACAAACATCTCAAGTCCATCACCAACAACTAGTTTGTATTTACAAAACAAGTCCAAAATAAAAAAAAGGACAAGTACCTACCTACTCATCATCATCAGTCTCACTGTCCTCCTCGTCCTCCTCCACGGGCTCACTCGGCGGCATCACACCATGCTCCTGAAGATATGCAGCAATCCGCGCATCCAGCACGGTCTCGAGCCTGTTCTTCTGAAAATCTTCTAAGGCTGCAACCTATTGTCGAAGCATGTTGATCTCCTCCTCATCCTGACGCCTCGTATAAAAGGCCTGAGTGCCCGCTATCTGTAATTATATTAAAAAAGTTAGAAACCATTGTCAAAAGTTTTTTTTATACACTTTACATGCTTTATACAATTATTGTAATAGAGTTGTCGATATAAAACGCTTTACCTCTATGTTTCTGAAGCTGTAGCGTCTACCCCTAGTAGGCGGGTCGATGATTCTGTTCCAGATGCGATTGCACTCCTCCACGTCCGGCTCTTGACCTAACTGCGTCGCTCGAGCATCTAAGGCCGCCCTGTATTTGTCCTGCGATAGCGAACAATTATGGAATACATTAAATACTCAATTCAAATTAACAATGTGAAATACAAATTATTACAAATGCTAACCATCGTTTCGCAGGACTTAGGGTCCGACCAGGTATATGAGGTGTTACCTTCCTCATCTGTCCGCTCGACGGCATGAGTCTATGTAAATACCTCAGCAAATGTAGGCTCCCGTTGGAGCGTCGACATCTGAAATGATAAAATATATATTTGGAATTAATCAATACGATTTAAAAAGTTTAGAACTATTTGTAAATGTAATTTATCGTTCGTACCAATTCGCGACAATGCTGGGAGAAGGACTTAGACCCAGCCCGATGCAAAGCAGGATTTTTGAGCCTGTTTGCTCTATTTCGCTCTGAAAGCTCCTGTATATTTAATTATATGATTAATTGATGGATATACAAAATAAAATTTTAAAACAAGCTTAAGTAATTTACCCTCGCAGCTTCCATGGCCCACAATTTCTAGAAATCGGCGTAGACCTCCTCGCTCATCCACTGAGGCCTCTTTTTCGCTTTTTTGCCTTGTATACATTGCCTGAATAATTTTTCCTCATCTTATGGTTCCATGCGGTGAGGAAAACATCCATATCTTTATCCCGTACAAGTACAGAACACTATAAATTAACAAACAAATTGTATTACATATTTTATATAATTTTGCAAATGAGAAATATATTTATACTTACAAAACCTCCGCGAGGATGGCATTCCTAATCTGCATAGGAATATCGTCCCAGTGAGGCCACGCCTCTGTCCATCTAGCGACATATGCTTGTCTAGACACACGTAAAACAAGCTCTCCTGGAATAGTATCAAACCCCCTGCAGAAAGTACGATATTAGCATTTAATAACTTTTGAATACTAAGCATTTACGAAATTAAAAACTTACCCTGCGGAGTTGGGCACGAGCTCTACGACCGGACGTGTATCCGGGGCTGTACCGCTCGCACCTGCCTCTGAACTATGGGTAGTCGGCGTCTAGGAGGCATATCTGTCACAAACAGATTATTTTGTATAATAATAACTCATACATCATTATGCACATCCTTTATCAAATAAACTCATACAACATATATTATCAAATGTAACTACAAGACCCATTTACATAAAAGAAGAAGAACCAGCTAATAAATAACCGTAGCACATCATATATAAGTTCACAAAATAGTACATCACATAAATTCACAAAATAGCACATCATATAAGTTCACAAGATAGCACATCATATAAGTTCATAACATAGCGATACAAATAATATTCTTCTTCTTCATTTTCTGATTCAGTCTCGGTCTCATACTCTATATCGTTGTCCTCTGTACTCTCAAAAGCTTCTATTAATTCATTTGATTCATCGTTTAAAGACTCTAAATTAACATCATTAGCAATTATTATTTCATCGTTTTGATTTGCATCTGTTTGATACGCTGCATCGTCTGGAATAGCAATTCCTTCAAAGGTAAATCTTGCCTTTGTTTTAATTACAGTAGACCAATCTGCTTTATCTCTTTTTAAGGACGGATACAGAGCAAAGTAAACTTGTAATGCTTGCTTTGCCAATACAAAAGGATCATACTTATAGTAATGTGATGTGTGCTTTATTTCTATAAGCTTGTAATCTTTATGCACGTTGATTCCAGTACCAGGAACATTGTTGAACTAGTTGCACTTGAATAGAACAACTTTTTCAACGGGTTGTACATAATATGTCAACTCTAAAATCTGTGTCAAGACGCCATAAAAGTCTTTTATTTGCTCTTTGGGATCATCACTACCTTTGACAAATACACCACTGTTATATGTTAATCTGTCAGTACCATGGTCTTTGGTGTTGAATTTAAATCCATTGACGAAGAATATTGGATAAGTCTTAACATTTCTTTTTGGTCCAAGAGCAAGATGTTGCAAACCCTCGTCATTGACGCAGTTTATTGGATCGAAAACGTACTTCGAGAACCATTTAGCAAAATCTTTACTGAGATCGCCATTTGGATTTTCTGATTCGTAAATACTGCAAATATAAATGATTTTATTACTAGCAAACAATTCATGTACACATAACTGTAATAAAGTTAAAAATTTAGTACCTAACAAATGGTGCAACTTCAGCACAATTTAGAAGAACATATGTGTGTGCTACATGGTGATCTCTATCATTTAACCATATTTCTACACATTTTCCAGAAGATCGACCATGTTGTCTAAAAACAGATAACATTGTCGGACAAAAATTGGGTTCCACGGTTTCATCATTACGAGGACCACTTACAAATGATAGGTTCACATGATCACTGAAGTAATGAGAAAAAAAGAACGAAGCTTCTTCTTCAAGATAAGATTTGCAAATCGAACCTTCAACTCGTGCTTTTTGACGTACTTTTTTCTTCAGATGATTCATATACCTAAAATAAAATTAATATGCACTAATGTCACTTTGAATTGTAAGCATAAATTTTACCTTTCAAAAGGATACATCCATCCATATTGCACTGGACCTCGAATAATAGCTTTGGATGGAAGATGAATAGGTAAATGCTCCATTACATTAAAAAATCCCGGAGGGAAGATTTTCTCTAATTTGCAAATCAATATCGGAATTTCTACTTCAAGTTTACGGAGACGATCAATTTTTAACGTTGCCGAACAAAGCTGTTTATAGAATAAGCTTAATTCTGTTAAAACACCCCACACTTTTACAGGCAATAATTCTTTGAATACCACTGGTAATAAATATTCCATCATGATATGACAATCATGACTTTTCATCCCACTCAGTTTATTGTTTTTATAGTCAACACATCTACGAAGATTAGAAGAAATCCCATCCGGACATTTCAGTCCCTCAACCCATTTCAGTACAAGTTTTATTTGTTTGTTGTCTAGTTCATAGCACGCTTTGGGTTTTTTATTGTCATTAGGCTTCATATGAAGTTCTGGACGTTTACAATATTCTTCTATGTCATGTCTCGAATATATATCGTCCTTTGTTTATCCTTTGACATTCAAAACAGTATTAAACACGTTATCAAATACATTTTTTTCATTGTGCATAACGTCGATATTATGTCGAAGTTTGAGATCTTTCCAATAAGGTAGCTCACAGAATATGCTTTGTTTACACCAATTATGAATGTCAGATTTACCCGGAATTTCTGTCTGCTCTCCAGTCTCACGGATCTTCGGATAATCCTTTACAATATCGTATATTTCTTCACTTGTCCAAATTTTGGGTGCTTGCAACGTCATTCCGCTGTTAGCTTTAAAGTTTTTTTATCTCTTCTAAAAGTATGATTGGTATGCAGAAAACAACGGTGACAATCAAACCACGAATGCTTCCTTCCATACCGTAAGAAAAATGCTTGTGATTCTTCCATGCATAACGGACAAGATAGACGACCGACGGTACTCCAATCTGAAAGCATCCCATATGAAGTGAAATAATTAATCGTCTATAACAAACAAGCGAACATACGAAAATTCTTTTTTTTTTTTTGAAATGTCGTAGGTTTCAACTCCATCATCCCATAGTTTTTTCAACTCTTCGATTAATGGTTGTAGATAAACATCGATGCCTTGTTTTGGATCATTAGGACCAGGAACGACAACAGCGAGAAACATATATGGAGTTTTCATACACATCCACGGAGGTAAATTATAAGGAGTAACGATAATAGGCCAAGATGAATATTTACTACCAAACTGAGAAAATGGTGAAAACCCATCTGTACATAAACCAAGTCTGACGTTACGGCTCTCTGCGGCAAATGTTGGATACGTCCTATCAAAATGTTTCCATGCTTCTCCATCCGATGGATGTGTCAAAGTTCCATCTTCTTGTGTTCGCACACTATGCCATCGCATATGGCATGCAGTGACTGAGGATGCATATAACCGTTGTAGTATAGGGATGATTGGTAAATAATGCATTCTTATATACAGAACTTCCTTACCTTTCTTTTTTCTAGGTTTATACCTTTCCCCGCCACATTTCTTACGGTTTCTAAGATTAATATCATCTTTCCAATACAACATGCAACCTTTAACACAAGTATCTATTTTTTGGTACGGCAAACCAAAAGCCGACATTAGTGTTTTCACTTTGTAATGACTATCGCACATCAGATTATCGGGTGACATATGTCTTTTCGCAGCTTGTACAATCGCTGTAAATGCAGCTTCTATAAGGTTAAATTTTGATTTCATGGTGATGTACTCAGCGGTTACCGATAATTCAGTTCCACTTTCACAACCATTCCACAATGGCCGCTTAGCTGAAGCCAATAAATCATATATTTTTCTGGCTTCTGTGTTCGGTTCTTCCTCAATATTGACGTCATCGTCGTCAACCTGACCAATATGGAACATTGACCGTGCTGCATCTTCCACCATATCTTCTATTGGATTCGTGATAACTAATTCGACCTCCGACGCTACAGGATTTACTGTAGGCGCAACAAGTTCTCCATGACGATCCCATAAATAATAATTTGACACAAAACACGATTTGTACAAATGTACTTTAACAATGTCTGGTTTATGAAACCTCATCAGTTTACACTTACTATACGGACAACGAAGCTCCTCGTAATTTCGATTATTAGATACTGCAAATCTAACAAATTCATTTACACCATTATAGAAATCTTCTTTCACTGAGCCTTTCATTCCAATTCTAACTTCATACATCCAACGACGGTCAATGTAATAATTGGACATTTTCCTGGTTCAAAAATATATGTCACTGATTTCGATAACACATACATATATTGTTCAAAGAATTTATTCAATGCATGAATATTTTTAATGGTTCATACATACATTAAAAATGTGATTTTTATTGTTCAAAGAATTTATTCAACACATGAACATTTTTAGTGGTTCATACACATAATAAAAATGTGATTTTCATTGTTCAAAGAATTTATTCAACACATGAATATTTTTAGTGGTTCATACATACAATAAAAATGTGATTTTTATTGTTTAAAGAATTTATTCAACACACGAATATTTTTAGTGGTTCATACATACAATAAAAATGTGATTTTTATTGTTCAAAGAATTTATTCAACACATGAATATTTTTAGTGGTTCATACATAAAAAATGTGATTTTTATTATCTAAGCAATTTATTTCTATCATGAATAAATTATCAACACATGGATATACTTCAACATATGAAAATAATTCAAACACATGAATATTTCTGAAAATTTCGGCAGCATAACGGCAGAGTAATTAAAACCGGCACCATCCCGATGTACGGCTCCTCGCGCTACCTTAAAGCCTCGCAGCTTTTGACAAGGGGGATTTCAACAATCTATTTCGTACGCAGACGAATTTTTTTTCCATAAACTAATCCTATTTGGTTTCAACTAAAATCAACCATAATCAACAACCAACCATAAGTAATATTCACCAAATTTCACATCACAACCCAACAATTTCAAAACCATCGCTTTTAAATAGCTATATCCAACAACATGTATACCAATCCCATATCCAACAACATGTATACCAATCCCATATCAAGTAACATACAATGTTCACGCACAAAATCAACTAACATACAATATTCAGCAATAAACAACTAAATTCACATTTAAGGGTTTTTAATCATAACTAAATCAAAAATAATTCAACAATCATGATATACTCACACAACATGTAACAACCCGAAAATCTGTGCCAGTTTAAAATTTTTATTTTGACAATTTTAGCGAATTTTGAATATTTAAAATAGATTATTTTAGATAAAATCGACGAGAAATTCATTTTGAATATAATTTGAACGTATATATTTATATACGTCGTCGTTTGAATATAATAATTATTTATAATTATAAAAGGAATTGAAAATGGCGCGGTAGTTCGATAATTCGATTTCAAACTTCAATTGAACGTACCGGGTGCAAAACAATCCGGATTTTAGCGAAACCAAAAACATTAGGATCTATTTGTGGATATTTTTCCAACGAATCCGACCAATCGAAATTTCATAACGGGAATCAAAATATATGTCAAGTTGAAAATTCTGAATAGTCGCTATGGAATTCAGGCCCTTAAAAATGGGAATTTTGCAAATGACCTCGGATTTCGACGAAACCACTTTTGTTGGGTCCGAGATGTCAAGTTATTGCTAGGTTTCAAATTTCATAATTTTTCGATTCAATATGTGAGCGTGGCAAGGGAAAACGAGTTTGACCAGTTTCAGTTGATTTTAATCGACTGGAAATTGGCCATTTTTCAAACGGTCTCGGAATTCGACGAAATTGGTTTTGTTAGGACCGTATCGTCGATACGAAGCTAGAAAATATTTTTCGGGAATTTTTAGAGACTGTATGTGGCCTCGGTAAATGGAAATGTGCGTTTAAAATAGAATACATAGATTTATATTTTAATTTAAAAGAAAACTGATCGTAACGGCCGAACTAGCTTACGAAACATACCCCATTGTGTTCGGAATGGGGGTAATTAGCTGGGGACGACAGTCGTTGGGTTCGAATCGGTGTTCGGATGAAAAGTCAACTAATTGAAATAAAATAAATAAATATATATTTATATATTATCACCCCCTACCCTACCTCTCTCTCCTCACTTCAGAAAAGGCCGTAGTTAAAAAAAAAAAAAAAGAGAAATCCCCAAATTAAAAATCGCGATTGCCAGGGGTTGACGCCCTTCCTCCGCTCCACCATCCGCCACTATAAGCAGCGACGCGCCCACGCCAGACCCAACATCACCTCCTCGACCTGAGCCTCTCCTCCAAATCGAACTGTAGCATCCGCCTGCCCAAGTTCTGATCCGTTCAGCGCTACAGCCAGAGGGAGGCGCCGCCTAGCTTGACGCCGTGGAGGGGGCGGATCGTCCTCCGACCATCTATGGAGGCGCCGACGAACAGAGCAAGGGTTTGAGCATGGCAGAAAGTCTCGTTCAAGAAGAAAGGGTAATGAAAACCTTTTCATATGTATATATATATATATATATATATATTTAAATCAACATTATAAGAAAAATCTGAAATTTATATATATGATAACATTATAAAATCTAAAATTTTTATATCTAATAGCATTTTAAAAATCCAGTTTTTCATAAATAGATCAATTTATAATAAAAATGTAATTTTTTTTATATATGTATCGAGTTGAAATTAACATTGTTTTTGAAAATAAAATTGCTTTGTTTTTTTTTAAATATATATAAAGCATTGTTTAAATCAAAAAAAAAATATATACATATACATCGTTTTTAGAAACAAAAAGATGTGATTTTTGCAAGTTGAAAGACGAGATTTTTCTAAACAAAAAGATGTGATTTTTGCAAGTTGAAAGACGAGATTTTTCTAAACAAAAAGATGTGATTTTTGCAAGTTGAAAGACGAGATTTTTCTAAACAAAAAGATGTGATTTTTGCAAGTAGAAAGACGAGATTTTTCTAAAACAAAAAGATGTGATCTTTGGAAAAATTATAGGATTTATTTATATATAGTTTTCAAATAAAAATATATGATTTTTACATGTATGTAGCTGAAAAAAAATAAATACGATTTTTCTATATAGGAATGTGAAGTAAAAATTCGATTTTTATATATTGAATAACTGAGTAAAAATTCGATTTTTATATATTGATTAGCGAAATAAAAATGTGATTTTTATTTATATATAAACAGCGGGAAAGGGACTGCATTGGAATTTCAAACAGATCCAGACGGTTCAGCAATTCAAAAGCAGAGCACGACGAATGGAAACCTCTGTGAGAATTTCTCACCTTTCAATTTCTTTTTCTAGTTATATATATATATATATATATATATATATATACTAGGATGTAGACGGTGTTTAGTAGCACCCGAGACCCGTCATCCACAGACCATGGATGGCTTGTTTGTTAAATTGTTTGGTTGAGTAGTTGGTTAGCCTAATTGGTTTGAATTGAATTGTTTGGTGAAATGGAATGGATTTGATTGATGTGTGAATGGCGTGGGCCTTCACTAGACCGGGGATAAGGCTAGGCCTCGTCCCGTTTCTAGTATTGTGCCGTTATGCCGCCGAAATTTTCTAAAATGAGTTAGAAAAATAAAAATATCATTTCTATTTTGTAAATGAACTGAATAAAAATCCATGTATTAAAATAAAATATTTTATCGTTAAAAATATAATTTTTAACGTGAAAGTGAATAAATAAATTTTTATAAACAAATCGGCCGATTTGTTTATATACACTGATTTGACTGATATTGATTGGGCCGATAAATTTTACACATCGCCCAACTGCACAAATAAAATATGTGGTTGATTGTTTGAAACCCCACACGGGTGTTGGGATGAAATTTGAAGTTCACTTATCCTGATTGATTAAATATGTCGATCGATTGATTGACAGGCTGTTATAAGCGTTAGATATCTTTATTTGATGCTTATACAGTGTAGTGCACTTTGGTTGATGGTTGATTATTTTTCAATGCTATTATCTACGTGTGATGTATGAAAATCCATATAATTAACATTATATGGTGATTGATTGGGCCTCATTTCAATTTAGAAAATAAAGAATAATATAAAACAAAGGTTCATGTGTTGACTGTACTCATCCGTTGAGATTAGTCATGTGTTGAACGAAATATTTTGATAATAACAAATATTTTGATAATAGGAAATATTTGAAATAGAATATTTGAAAATAGAAATATATGAAGCCGTGTTGATTAGATTGACGCCATTTTGACGTGAACGATATTTATATCGATTTTATTCATTTCGAAATAAAATGAATGTAAAAGTGATTTCGAAATAAAATGAATGTAAAAGTGATTTCGAAATAAAATGAATGTAAAAGTGATTTCGAAATGAAATGAATGTAAAAGTGATTTCGAAATGAATTGAATATAAAACCATTTTGAATTGAATCGAATAGAAAATCAATTTGAATTGAATCAAATTGAAACGAATTCGAATTGAATTGAAAACGAATTCGAATTGAATTGAAAACGATTTCGAAATGAATTGAATTGAAAACGATTTCGAAATGAATTGAATTGAAAACGATTTCGAAATGAATTGAATTGAAAACGATTTCGAAATGAATTGAATTGAAAACGATTTCGAAATGAATTGAATTGAAAACGATTTCGAAATGAATTGAATTGAAAACGATTTCGAAATGAATTCGAATCGAATTAAAATCGATTTGAATTGAAATCAAATAGAAATGAAAGTAAAAATGATTTATAACAGAAAATTCAACTTTGATTTGAATTTGAAATATAGGTTGAAATTGTTTTTGAAACGAATTCAAAACTATTTATATAATTCGTTTTAAATAGAAATCGACGAAGTATATATTATATATATTATATATATAATATAATGGCCTGAATAGGACGCGCCGCGCCGCGGCAGTTCGTGAATTTCGATCATTTATTTCAAACGGACATTACGGGAGATCCGACCGTCGGATTCTCCTAAAACCGGAACCGTTGGGTTCGAATCGAAAAGAGCTTTCTAACGAATATTAGAAATTTGAAATTTAACGGTTGGATTTGGAGTTACGTCCAAATCAAATTTGAAAAAGGTCGTTGTAAGTGCAGTTCGATGGCCATTGTTGGAAATCAATTGTACGGGCCTTAATAAAATTATTAAAAATAGTAATAATTTGTGTAAAATCATAAGAAATGATTTGGGAAAAATTGGGGTGAAAAACTCCATATTTGAAAGGATAAAAATATATTTTTATCGAAATGAACTAGTTTTGAACTAAATTTAAAACCCAATTATTTTTAAATAAATAAATTAGATTTAAAAAGGGGTTTTAAATAATCGGAATTTCTAATATATTTGATTGGATTTGAAATGGGTTTATCGTGAACGGTGTTTTAAATAACACTAGTTCTTTAACCCGATAATAAATAGAATGTGATTTGGGTTTGTCGTGAACTGTGTTTTAAATAACACCTAGTTCTTTAACCCAGTAAAAGGAGTTTTAAATAAATCCGCAATTAAATTGAAATGTGAATTGATAATCTAAATTATCAAATTTAGAAATTGAGCGAGAATGGAGTATTACCAGTTCTTGTTGCTGGCCCTTAGTAGGCCGGGTACGCATGATAGGGGGTTCTCGCTTCGCGGTTTGGTGGCGAACGGGAGACTCTTACCCCTACATGTCGCTGGGGAGGGCGTTGGTTCGCCAATAGGCGCGAGACTCGAGAGGGTCGCCGTAAAACAAGGGACTGGGTGTTATAGGCGTGGTCCCTTGATTTACCTAACTTTAAAAACAAAGATTAATAACTGTTTTAGTTCTCACACCAGTCACATGACTGACCTGGAGTTTATTGTTTTAACCTAAACTCTGGGTGCCCCTATTTTCCACACGGGCAGCTAGTAGTTTTGGTTTTGCAGATTTATATTCACAGGATCCTGATTTACAGCTGGAACGATGTTCGGAAAGCTCTGTATCCGTGCATTATTTTCAGTTGTGATTTATATTGTTTTTCCGCTGCGATGTATTTAAATCTCTGATATTTTTCTGTGTAATATTTATTCATACTCTGTATATTCTTGTATTCTGATGGAATTGTTGTAATATACAATGAAATGTTCTTCTGTCTGCGTTCTATTTTGTCGTGTTCTCAAAACAATCAGGCGTTTCGAAAGGTCTAGATCAGTTTAGCGACTGATTCGGATCGAGCGAAATTCCCGGCTGTCACAGTTGGTATCAGAGCTTTGGTTTACAGAGCTAGAGAACAAGACACTTTAGAACCAAACGAAAGAATTCATCAGAAATTGGAATAGTAATATCCAATGAGAATGACTCGTTAGAGATAGGATCAGTAGTATCCTAGAACGAGTGTGAGGAGTATATTTTTAAAATGAAAACCATTTTTGTTTTTGAAATTTAAATCATATCATATGTGTTTGACTATTTATTTTAAATTGATTTGGACAATCCAATATAAAAAGATTTTGCATATACGCCTTGCAAGCGTGTATTCGAGGTTTTAATATACTGGATAGATATAGAATCATACTCTAGTTGCCCGGGAATAATTCTGGTGATGGGGCCCCATCGCCAGTACTTGTTTTCGAGTTTCGAAAGTGAGATTTCTATATATTTCCAATCGACTGGTGTGAGAACAAAACTTAACTGAAATTTACTGTTTGTGACTTGACATTGAAATTTGATTTTTGAGTATATAAAAATCATATATATTTGACAATCTAATCAACAAATTGATTGATGGCTGTGATGTTTGATTATTGATTTAACAAAAAAAAATACTAGAATGATAAATGAAGTATAATCAAGATGATTGTTAAGTGAAAAATAATGCAAACTCTCTTGACAAAAATCCTAAAAATATTATATAGGATATGGACGACTATGGCTTATCTCATACTGAATTCTGGATGACCCCGAAACAAGCGAGGAGAGCTCACCAGAAAGCAGAAAAAGAACGTGAGTTGAACTTAGGAACGTACGTGGGTATTTATTGCCGCATATGCAGAAAAGAAGGACATTATGCCGTTCGTTGCCCTGAGCGAAAGAAAAGCAGGGAGAAAATGATGAGAATGGACATAGTGTGTTTCAAATGCAAAGAGACGGGGCATTTCGTACATAAGTGTCCGAAGATAAAGAAGAAACCCAAAAATTTAGTAAAAGAAAAGAAGTGCTTTCAATGCAAAGAAGTAGGGCATCTAGCCCGAGATTGCCCGTTAAAGAAGGGTGATAAGAAATCCAAGGGAAAGGAGCTATCAACTTTGGAAATCATGCAAGAAGAAGGCACGACTTCCTAGAAAGCTGGGTTTTAATGTAATGTACTAGCGTTTTGGATATATGTATGTATGTATGATGCTTGTATGAACGTAATTATGCTTTTTGTTTTAAAATGTATTGGTATTGTATAATATAACTAAGGTAAGAAAATGTTGAACCAAGTTGAATTTAGCACCAAACATCGAACTGTATTGAAAATTTATCGCATTTGCTTGCACATACATGTACTTACATTGAACAGGTCATAGCAAGGAGGCTAGACCAGAAGAATAAAATTTGTTTGCCCGACAAATAGGTACATGTTTACTATATAATTACTGTTTTGTTTGGGTGATGATGATTTTATGAGCCTATTGGCTAGCCGCTTGGCTTTTTCTTTTTCTTTTTGAGATCTGAAGGACCGGGGAAGCTATTTGAGTTTTCCCGATGCTCCCATTGCAGGGGAGGTTATGGCGAAATTTTTCGAAAATTTAGGGTGTTAGCCAAATTTTTGAAATTTTTGAAAATTCTCAGAAACTGAAAAGTTGGAGAATGGAAGCCAGATCGAACGTAGAGTTGATTAATCAAACCACTTTCGACTTTGTTACTTTTTGGGGACGAAAAGTTTTAAGTGGGGGAGATTGTAACAACCCGAAAATCTGGGCCAGTTTAAAATTTTTATTTTGACAATTTTAGCGTATTTTGAATATTTAAAATAGATTATTTTAGATAAAATCAACGAGAAATTCATTTTGAATATAATTTGAACGTATATATTTATATACGTCGTCGTTTGAATATAATAATTATTTATAATTATAAAAGGAATTGAAAATGGCACGGTAGTTCGATAATTCGATTTCAAACTTCAATTGAACGTACCGGGTGCAAAACAATCCGGATTTTAGCGAAACCAAAAACATTAGGATCTATTTGTGGATATTTTTCCAACGAATCCGACCAATCGAAATTTCATAACGGGAACCAAAATATATGTCCAGTTGAAAATTCTGAATAGTCGCTATGGAATTCAGGCCCTTAAAAATGGGAATTTTGCAAATGACCTCGGATTTCGACGAAACCACTTTTGTTGGGTCCGAGATGTCAAGTTATTGCTAGGTTTCAAATTTCATAATTTTTCGATTCAATATGTGAGCGTGGCAAGGGAAAACGAGTTTGACCAGTTTCAGTTGATTTTAATCGACTGGAAATTGGCCATTTTTCAAACGGTCTCGGAATTCGACGAAATTGGTTTTGTTAGGACCGTATCGTCGATACGAAGCTAGAAAATATTTTTCGGGAATTTTTAGAGACTGTATGTGGCCTCGGTAAATGGAAATGTGCGTTTAAAATAGAATACATAGATTTATATTTTAATTTAAAAGAAAACTGATCGTAACGGCCGAACTAGCTTACGAAACATACCCCATTGTGTTCGGAATGGGGGTAATTAGCTGGGGACGACAGTCGTTGGGTTCGAATCGGGGTTCGGATGAAAAGTCAACTAATTGAAATAAAATAAATAAATAAATATTTATATATTATCACCCCCTACCCTACCTCTCTCTCCTCACTTCAGAAAAGGCCGTAGTTAAAAAAAAAAGAGAAATCCCCAAATTAAAAATCGCGATTGCCAGGGGTTGACGCCCTTCCTCCGCTCCACCATCCGCCACTATAAGCAGCGACGCGCCCACGCCAGACCCAACATCACCTCCTCGACCTGAGCCTCTCCTCCAAATCGAACCGTAGCATCCGCCTTCCCAAGTTCTGATCCGTTCAGCGCTACAGCCAGAGGGAGGCGCCGCCTAGCTTGACGCCGTGGAGGGGGCGGATCGTCCTCCGACCATCTATGGAGGCGCCGACGAACAGAGCAAGGGTTTGAGCGTGGCAGAAAGTCTCGTTCAAGAAGAAAGGGTAATGAAAACCTTTTCATATGTATATATATATATATATATATTTAAATCAACATTATAAGAAAAATCTGAAATTTATATATATGATAACATTATAAAATCTAAAAATTTTATATCTAATAGCATTTTAAAAATCCAGTTTTTCATAAATAGATCAGATTATAATAAAAATGTAATTTTTTTATATATGTATCGAGTTGAAATTAACATTGTTTTTGAAAATAAAATTGCTTTGTTTTTTTTTTAAATATATATAAAGCATTGTTTAAATCAAAAAAAAAAATATATACATATACATCGTTTTTAGAAACAAAAAGATGTGATTTTTGCAAGTTGAAAGACGAGATTTTTCTAAACAAAAAGACGTGATTTTTGCAAGTTGAAAGACGAGATTTTTCTAAACAAAAAGATGTGATTTTTGCAAGTTGAAAGACGAGATTTTTCTAAACAAAAAGATGTGATTTTTGCAAGTAGAAAGACGAGATTTTTCTAAAACAAAAAGATGTGATCTTTGGAAAAATTATAGGATTTATTTATATATAGTTTTCAAATAAAAATATATGATTTTTACATGTATGTAGCTGAAAAAAAATAAATACGATTTTTCTATATAGGAATGTGAAGTAAAAATTCGATTTTTATATATTGAATAACTGAGTAAAAATTCGATTTTTATATATTGATTAGCGAAATAAAAATGTGATTTTTATTTATATATAAACAGCGGGAAAGGGAATGCATTGGAATTTCAAACAGATCCAGACGGTTCAGCAATTCAAAAGCAGAGCACGGCGAATGGAAACCTCTGTGAGAATTTCTCACCTTTCAATTTCTTTTTCTAGTTATATATATATATATATATATATATACTAGGATGTAGACGGTGTTTAGTAGCACCCGACACCCGTCATCCACAGACCATGGATGGCTTGTTTGTTAAATTGTTTGGTTGAGTAGTTGGTTAGTCTAATTGGTTTGAATTGAATTGTTTGGTGAAATGGAATGGATTTGATTGATGTGTGAAAGGCGTGGGCCTTCACTAGACCGGGGATAAGGCTAGGCCTCGTCCCGTTTCTAGTATCGTGTCGTTATGCCGCCGAAATTTTCTAAAATGAGTTAGAAAAATAAAAATATCATTTCTATTTTGTAAATGAACTGAATAAAAATCCATGTATTAAAATAAAATATTTTATCGTTAAAAAAATAATTTTTAACGTGAAAGTGAATAAATAATTTTTTATAAACAAATCGGCCGATTTGTTTATATACACTGATTTGACTGATATTGATTGGGCCGATAAATTTTACACATCGCCCAACTGCACAAATAAAATATGTGGTTGATTGTTTGAAACCCCACACGGGTGTTGGGATGAAATTTGAAGTTCACTTATCCTGATTGATTAAATATGCCGATCGATTGATTGACAGGCTGTTATAAGCGTTAGATATCTTTATTTGATGCTTATACAGTGTAGTGCACTTTGGTTGATGGTTGATTATTTTTCAATGCTATTATCTACGTGTGATGTATGAAAATCCATATAATTAACATTATATGGTGATTGATTGGGCCTCATTTCAATTTAGAAAATAAAGAATAATATAAAACAAAGGTTCATGTGTTGACTGTACTCATCCGTTGAGATTAGTCATGTGTTGAACGAAATATTTTGATAATAACAAATATTTTGATAATAGGAAATATTTGAAATAGAATATTTGAAAATAGAAATATATGAAGCCGTGTTGATTAGATTGACGCCATTTTGACGTGAACGATATTTATATCGATTTTATTCATTTCAAAATAAAATGAATGTAAAAGTGATTTCGAAATAAAATGAATGTAAAAGTGATTTCGAAATAAAATGAATGTAAAAGTGATTTCGAAATGAAATGAATATAAAAGTGATTTCGAAATGAATTGAATATAAAACCATTTTGAATTGAATCGAATAGAAAACCAATTTGAATTGAATCAAATTGAAACGAATTCGAATTGAATTGAAAACGAATTCGAATTGAACTGAAAACGATTTCGAAATGAATTGAATTGAAAACGATTTCGAAATGAATTGAATTAAAAACGATTTCGAAATGAATTGAATTGAAAACGATTTCGAAATGAATTGAATTGAAAACGATTTCGAAATGAATTGAATTGAAAACGATTTCGAAATGAATTGAATTGAAAACGATTTCGAAATGAATTGAATTGAAAATGATTTCGAAATGAATTGAATTGAAAATGATTTCGAAATGAATTCGAATCGAATTAAAATCGATTTGAATTGAAATCAAATAGAAATGAAAGTAAAAATGATTTATAACAGAAAATTCAACTTTGATTTGAATTTGAAATATAGGTTGAAATTGTTTTTGAAACGAATTCAAAACTATTTATATAATTCGTTTTAAATAGAAATCGACGAAGTATATATTATATATATATTATATATATTATATATATAATATAATGGCCTGAATAGAACGCGCCGCGCCGCGGCAGTTCGTGAATTTCGATCATTTATTTCAAACGGACATTACGGGAGATCCGACCGTCGGATTCTCCTAAAACCGGAACCGTTGGGTTCGAATCGAAAAGAGCTTTCTAACGAATATTAGAAATTTGAAATCTAACGGTTGGATTTGGAGTTACGTCCAAATCAAATTTGAAAAAGGTCGTTGTAAGTGCAGTTCGATGGCCATTGTTGGAAATCAATTGTACGGGCCTTAATAAAATTATTAAAAATAGTAATAATTTGTGTAAAATCATAAGAAATGATTTGGGAAAAATTGGGGTGAAAAACTCCATATTTGAAAGGATAAAAATATATTTTTATCGAAATGAACTAGTTTTGAACTAAATTTAAAACCCAATTATTTTTAAATAAATAAATTAGATTTAAAAAGGGGTTTTAAATAATCGGAATTTCTAATATATTTGATTGGATTTGAAATGGGTTTATCGTGAACGGTGTTTTAAATAACACTAGTTCTTTAACCCGATAATAAATAGAATGTGATTTGGGTTTGTCGTGAACTGTGTTTTAAATAACACCTAGTTCTTTAACCCAGTAAAAGGAGTTTTAAATAAATCCGCAATTAAATTGAAATGTGAATTGATAATCTAAATTATCAAATTTAGAAATTGAGCGAGAATGGAGTATTACCAGTTTTGCTCCAAAGCGATAGTTAAATCTTTAATTAGATTTGAACGTGAAATGGTAATTAAATTTACCGATAACACCGTGGTGTTAGTTATGGGGTAATAACAGTTTTGCTCCATGGGATAAATAGGTTGGGATTGGAAAATAAAATAAATAATTACTTCGGTGTGGTTCGCTAATCCCGACTAGTTTGGAAAACCATAATATGGTTTGAAATGATATCCAAAGGAAGATTAAAGAATAAATTTAAAAGAATTTATCTTTGATAAAATTAATGGGAACCTTTCCCTAGGAGTGTGAATATCTAAATTGGAATGAGGCGTATGTTGTGTTTGTATAACAATTGTTTATTATAAACGTGGGTTATTCAGAAAGGCCGGGTCTATACCCATTCTGAATAACCGATTCGACGATAAGTCGAAGAGATTGAAGACGGTGCAAGACCGACGATCTTCACATCGAATGGATGGGTGCTACTGACGCTCACGATGGGAGTAGCTACCTTGAAGGGGGCTGAAGTGGTAGCCGTCCGGACGTGCTTGGAGGTCGACGGATATGCGAGGAAAGTGCCTCCGGTTTCGTTCAGACCCAGAACGGACTTGTAAATGAATGGTATGTCCGACATTGTATTCCTTTATATTGTACTCGTTGATCTCTGCTAAATATATATCTGTTTGGCGGCGGAGAATTTATTCTCTTGCTTAACGCCCTTCTCTGAGACATACGAGCTTAGAGGTTATATATTGGCAGAAATCAGTGGTACGATATGGATTGATAGTGTGGCATGCTGAGATGCAGTGATCCAGACTTTTGTTGAAAAGCAAAGTTTGGTGGATGATGATCAAAGCGCAGCTTTAATATAGCACGGCTTTGTGTATAGCGTTGATTCGCGAGCCTCACACCCCGGTATGGTGGTAAACTGATGGTTTGATCAGTATGCTTTTTCGTGGATGGGCACCTTCGTGGTGTCGTGGATTCGGTCGACCGAGATTGAGCTTAGTGCTCAGAGGGATAGGGTAAGCGGTGTTTTCTCTCGCCGGGACGTAAGCCGCAGTGATACTCGATTTCCCAAAAGTGCGGATGTGCATTACGGTGTTTTCTCTAGCCGAGACGTAAGCCGTTGAGATGGCACTACGCGATCGATCTTTCGAATCAGGAGCCACCATGATGGAAATCCAATTTCCAAATATGACATTTTGCGGTTTTGATTGTAGAGCCTAGTATTGGCGACATGATATATGGTACCCATGTCGTCTATGATTGATACATTTATATTTGAAGTTGTTTTCTCCACTTATAGTAATAATATAAGATGAAATTTCGCGTATCAAGCATATTTGGCTATTATAAGGGAAAACCCTATCCTCCGGCTTGCGTTGCATTGTGTGATGGGACCTGGGTCTTATAATAGCTTCATTGTTCTTTATTTAGCATTGCGCTGTTTGTTTTCTGCACTGGTATTCTTGGGAGGAAACCCGTTCCGTGTTATACGGCGTGGTCCCTTGATTTACCTAACTTTAAAAACAAAGATTAATAACTGTTTTAGTTCTCACACCAGTCACATGACTGACCTGGAGTTTATTGTTTTAACCTAAACTCTGGGTGCCCCTATTTTCCACACGGGCAGCTAGTAGTTTTGGTTTTGCAGATTTATATTCACAGGATCCTGATTTACAGCTGGAACGATGTTCGGAAAGCTCTGTATCCGTGCATTATTTTCAGTTGTGATTTATATTGTTTTTCCGCTGCGATGTATTTAAATGTAATTTAAATCTCTGATATTTTTCTGTGTAATATTTATTCATACTCTGTATATTCTTGTATTCTGATGGAATTGTTGTAATATACAATGAAATGTTCTTCTGTCTGCATTCTATTTTGTCGTGTTCTCAAAACAATCAGGCGTTTCGAAAGGTCTAGATCAGTTTAGCGACTGATTCGGATCGAGCGAAATTCCCGGCTGTCACACAACATATACATTTAACTAACTATTAATTAATTAAATTAGGAAATTAGGTTAGAAATCAAACCTAGAATTGAAGAGGAGTGACGGCTGGAGAGGAGGAGTGACGGCTGGAGAGGGGGGAAGCGTCGGTCAGTGGCGGTCAGCGGCGAAGCTCGGTTCGGCGTCGGCCGGCGTCGGTGGTGGGTGGTGGGTGGTGGGGGTTTTTAATTTTCAGTCGGAGGGTTTAATTTTTGGGGGAAAAGTGAAATGATCGATCTGTACTGTAGGCTCGCGGTATATCATTTTTTGGGCGACGACTGGCGAGTGCCGCTTTTTTTAACCGTCGCCAGCCGTCGCAAGGGGCCGACACCAATTACACCTTAATATGCCAAACTGGAAGAGGACATTCCATATTCCTCTTAATATGCCAAAAATTGCACCATCAAAACCGAAATAGGATATTCGAAGTACAATTAAGCCGAAATAGGCTTCACTCTTCCTTATTACCCAAATCTGGGTCTATTAGACCGCACACAACAATTAATATTTGAATATGGGTTCCAGACTCCACGAAATATTTGCACTAATTATTTACTCTTAAAGGGCTTCATTGGACTATCCCCGAGATATGATTTTTTTTGCGTACAACTCTGCCTTCGGATCGAAGAATGACTTAGGTTTTGTATACATCTTGTGTAAATGTGAGTAATATTCATTGCTTAAGCCCAAATCAGGGTTTCTAGCTCAACACGTCAAAAGGAAAAACTTGTTCACGATTTCCTTACGAAAATGAGGAAATAAAAGCAAGACATCGGAAAAAATGAGATAAAAGCAAGGCTCAGAGGGTATGCAAAAACGAGGAAAAGGAACGAGAAACTTTGTATGGAATCACAAAGCATACTCTACAATACCGACCTTGGCTGAAATGAAGTTTAGTTCAACCATCGGCAAAGCCTCTCCAAAGGAGATAAAATCAAGGCTTTCCATGCATATCTTTGTAGCCTATAGGAATGAGTCACAACTAACATAATGAGAAAGGGCTACAAATCTGAGGCCGAAACCTTTAAACAACGAAAGCTCAAAAAAGTTTAAAATTGTTGTATGACCGTCTCTTCCGTACCTACGAAGTCCCTTCGTTGACGACCCCAGAAGCATCTATGTAAACCTACTCTCGTGAGGGAAAAGGAAAAAGAAGAGGAAAAGCCTGCCGAAAGGGACAAATATTAGAGAGGAAAAACACATGACCCCACCAACTCGAAGAAAGCATCAATTCGAAGGAAAATCCTTCGTGTGAATTTTGAAAGGTCCACCGAAGCGTTGATCAACTAAACCATTGAAGATGAAGGGAAAACCTTCGTGTGACTTTCGAAAGATCCACTAAAGCGATGATCAACCGAAACCATTAATGGCAAAGGGAAACCGGTCCGCTCCTATAAATATAACCCCAGAAGGCTGCGATCAGGACCTTTTTTTTCTTTCTAAGAAAAGAAATGAAGAGAATCCAGGGTGACGGGGTGAAACCCTAATTTCGAGACCAAATTAGGGACATATCCAATTCCTTATAGTCTCGTTATTTTAGTCAGCAACAAAGAGGATTCAAGGAGTTTGGTAATTGGATTTTAATTTTAAGAAAAATGAAGCATGATTATCACGGCGATTAACTTTCTTAACAACTAATCACAGATGATTTATCTTCTACTTTCTTATTTTTATCTACCTGAATCTTCAATATAAAATCCAAAAAGAGGAACTACATCAAAGGTGATAGTGATTTCTCCTGAATAAGCGAGTTAATCATTGTTTCCGACAGAACTAGCTCCATAAAGGAAGCTTATAAAGCATGTAATGCCTTATTATGGGATTTTTCTAAGTATATTACTTTTTTCTCAAATCGATGTTAATCATTAACAGAGTGACTAACATTACAACGAAGGTTGAGGATTAAAAGAACATGTGTTGGAATCCTTTGAAGGAATGATACATAGATCTCAACTTTATAATGGGAAAAAGTTTTAAGGTGCTATCCAATTTCCTGGATGACAGCTTGCTTGCCTAAAGCCAATTTTGGATGTTAACCATTTTCATGGCTAACAGCTATATTATATAACTGGGTTATAATGTGATCCTTGATATATATCCTAGGGTATTTGATTCTCGAATAAGTGTATTTTCCTTTTAAACAGAAACATATTACTTTAGAGAAATTTATACATATAAATACAATAACTAAGTCGTTTAGGCATTTAAAGGTGTAGCTTGCTGCCTTGGTTCAATAAGATTATGTCTGTTATACATATGCATTTCATATATGCATTAGATCATAATTCTTTCCAAGCTAATTAAGTACTCACCAAATAAACATGTACTTAATAAACTAGGATTTGACTATCTATGACCCTCAAGTGCACCTATATTTAAGTATTATTATTCTTGGTTTGTACCTCATGTTCTAGCTTCTCTTTGTCCTACATGAACTAAGCTGGTACGCTTGTACCTTTTACATGCACATATGTCCGGCCATACTTATATCACTAAGTCAGCATTCTTTATTAATTCATATATATATATATATATATTCATATATATATATGTTAGACCAAAAAATGGTCCTAACACCCAAATTATCATATTTAGAGCGTAGGATATGAAGAAATAACTGAAAAAATAAGAGAAAAGCAAGACAACAGGATTTTTATAGTGGTTCGGCGTTAGCAAGCCTACGTCCACTACATATTTTCTCATTTCACTCATAGATTACAATTACAATGAATATTGTCTTTCAATCACTTGAATTCAATGAATAATTCTCTCTGAATCCATTGAATTTATTGAGGAAGATGGTGGTTATTCATGGAGAAGTGTTGGCCATGGCAGCCATGGAAGTTGAGATGCCAAAAGTCCCCTGAAAATTCCCTCTGAAGGTGTATTTATAGCTGTAGGAAAGCTCCTGGGAGGACTGGTTCGTGATGGGGTATGTGGCAGGCGATCCAGAAAAATAGGAGAGCCAGTAGCCTTGAGAATAGGTCAAAACAAGCTGCGTGTGAACAGGTCCGAAGTTCGGATCGCGGTCATAGGTCGGATCGCGGTCATGGGTCGGATCGCGGTCATAAGTCGGATCGCGTAGACAAGGGCGGATCGGATCGCGTAGGCAAGGGCGGATCGGATCGCGTAGGCAAGGGCGGATCGGATCGCGGTCATATGCCAGCTTACACTCGTTCACGGAAATGGGCGTAACTTTCAAACCGTAAGTCCGATTGAGCCAAACCAAAGCTCAAACTGAAGCTAATTCAAAGGGCTACGAGTATATGAGGTGAATAGATCCAAATGAGGTCATTTGATAGGGGTTTCAGACCAGTTTATACTGATGTTGTGATTTTGACCAAACTGCCTTGTGTCTTCTGACGATGCTTCCAATGCCAGAGAGCGATGTTATCCAGAGATTCCATATCAGACAGCATTTACCGAGAGGTGTGTCAACATGATCTTTGCTTTGGGTAGCCTGGTCACAAAGCAGGCTAACATTTTGCCCCCCAAAGTACATCTTATCGAAGATGAGATGTGCTTTGAATATGTTGAGCTAAATCTCTCTAGAACGTCATTTATCCTTGAGAAGGCTTCATCCAACTACTGCATTGCTTCCCTGGGAGATAGTCAGGCCAAGTTCTACGGAAGGAGTATTCGAGACGATCAAGAAATTGTTTAAACCTTGTCGGATCAAAAGATCTAATTCATCCATCAAATGTCATGCTAAGACATTGGCTCCCGAGCGTGATTCTACACGCGCAGGTCGTTGCCAAACAACATCATCATTCTATGCAAGCCAAGCGCGTGGTAGGGTTGGACTTTCTTTTTCATATGAGCCAATGTATGAAGTAGCCAACCAAATCATGGGGCAATGTAAGAATCCTTGGGCTCTGAGCTAACAACTGGACTATTGAGATAAAGCACATCAGAATCAACATACGAATTTGTCATTTGTACTCAAGATTGGACTAGCCTGATATCTTGATATTGATTCAGGATCTTAAAATCGCATTGAATCATAACAGTAAGGAATTCAAAAGCCATGATCACTCTGGATCGTAGTCGAGAGAATCCACAACTGTTACAGATCATTTCTTAATCCAATATTCACATATGAAGTAGTCAGTAAGGGACGTTATTAAAATTATGTGGACCAGTGCCTATAGGATTGTCACCATCGCAAGGTAGTAGATAGGTTTGTCACACCTTCCATTTGGTGTAGTTTGAGTCTTTAAGTTCACATTTGATCCACAAGCTAGCTCGCTTGGTCGGCAAAGATGAGTAAGGTTGTACTCCGGAGGCATGACGTACATGTTTTGAATCCCATTTCATGCCAGGATTGTCTTCAAAGTTAGTTTATGAACCGACACTTGTGCTCTTAGTGCCATCGGAGGACAAGCGAGGTCAGTACTTATGCCCCCAGTATCGATGGGGGTCTATGAACCGACACTTGTGCTCTCAGTGCCATCGGAGGACAAGCGAGGTCAGTACTTATGCCCCCAATATCGATGGGGGTTGAGTTGAGTCAATAAGGCATTTAATCTTGAAGATTTTATACTTCCTGTCATTGCATCTGGTAAGAGTTGCAGGTTCAGCAATCTTAGTCGACCCAGATCATTCGGTATTGTTTCTCAATTTAGCAAAAATCGGAATTGTATATGCGAATGGTTGAACCACATTTGCTTTGATATCATCTCTTCTCTTTAGTCAGATAGTGAGGATTGCCTCATCGGGCATCAGTGACTTCGGTTACTCTCATCAGATCAGTTGCGGAGTCAAGTAAGGTTGTTGAATGCGAGTGAATAAATTTCGTTATGAAGTTAGTTGGGCCCCACCGTTTATGCTTCAGCATAGTCCGAAATGGTTATCACAGTCTTATTGAGTCTCTTTCTCATGCTCGGTTCAATTGTACTTGACAAACAAGATCATGCGCTCGATAAGTGGTATAGATTCTCTTTGGAATTGCACATTCTTGTCGTTGTTTTCCAGGGCTTTTCCTTTGTCCTTATCGTTTCGGGAATTAGAAGGTACTCCATTCTTTAGTCAGGAAGGCCTCTAGGTCATTCGTCTCGACGCTAACACCTTTTTGTCATGAAAGTCTATCCACTTCAGGGTTGAATTCATCAAAATCTCTGAGCAAGTCTTGTTATAGAGAAAATTTAAAGTCCGGGGGAATAACAGGGGATCCTGACGTCCCACGTGTGAGGGCTGTAATTGTTGTTATCCATATCATCTCGAGAAGTGCCGCCTCTCGAGAGGCGCCGAATCAAACTAGCGAGCAGGTTGCCATCAAAGAATTGATGCACATTATCAAGATCCTGGCTGGTGCCCCCAGCATCGAATCTGAGATTACAAAGGGGTTTTTTGCTGATTTCTTGTTTCCACGTCGATATTGCCCCCGGGTCATGGTTCGAGTCATTCGACCTGACCGGGTTCCTGTTTTTCGAATTGTTGCGTTCTTTCTTGGAGCTGAGTATGAAATGTCGCTCAAGTATTCATTCGAGTTGGAGTTAAAACTAGTCGTGCATGATCTGAGTTCATTGTGATTCTTGCATTCTCATCTAGGAAGTTGCAGGTAGTCGTTCCATCGCCCGTGTTTCCATCCATGACGTAGGGAATCGAAACCGCATGTTGCGCGCCTGCTGATTGGTTTGTGTTCAACCCAAGCTGATGGTTGATATCTGACTGTGCCAAGTTCGTCACTACCTGAACTTCAATTTTATCATTTCCAACGAATTGATGATTGTTGCTCGGCCTTCCAGTTCATTCCTGAAATAGGTGAAGGTCGGCCTCGGGCTTCTTGATTGTACACGAGCATTAGCCGTCAATCAGGCTTTTGTCATTCGGCTGGGAACGGAGGCATCGAGTAACCGAACTATGCTGCTCAAGGCTCGTACCATGTGCCCCCTATCCACAGGGGGTTTTGTTGAGCAGTACACTTCGAATTCACGTCTTCTCTGGATTCATGTTCACTTCTTGCATCAAGAGCCGGAGTTAAGTGCAAAAATGAATTGTTGGTATTCAGCCCATGCTAAGCCCTAGTTTCCCATCCAAGCTCCGAGGACAGAAATCAAGCGGTGAAGGGTCAGATTGTAGTCGCCTCGAGTGCTCCCGTTTGCTCTTTGCATCAAGGGAAAGGTCGGGGACGAAATGGTTACATCATGTTCAATTATTACGTGGGATATATCCAGCCTTATATGAGCTTCCCATTCTAGAAGTCGGTTGGGATCAGCAAATGGACATTCTCTTTGCATTTGTTTCTTGGTCCTCAAGGGGGCCTGTTAGGATCACAACACAAGTTAAACACAGGCACTTAAGTTATGCCGTTTGTAAATATTTTCAATAGCCATGGCCCCAGTTATAGGGTAAGTGCGAAAGACATGCGGTCGGATCACTTCCCTTTCGAATTCAGACATGTATACATGAGAAGAGGAAGTCACTTTCAGAATTCAAGCGATCATACTATCCAAGCATGGAGTAGGACGTGTTTGGGACGGTACAAGAAGCCTGTAATTCATAAATGTCCAGAATTCCACGATTACATCGAATCGTATTAAGGCCAAGGAATCAATGATCGCTCAAGATCGTATTAAGGTAGGGTAGACATCAAAAAATCTCAGGGCCTCGCCAGGTCCTTCCAGTTGCGAGTATGAAGTTGTATAACATGTCGCTGAACAATTCACTATCCAGGCTTCTTTTTCTGTCGTCGCCGTGAGTCGCACAGGCAGCTTAGAATTATACGCCTACGTCATCCTTCTGGACGCGGCCCTTTAGTTATTTCCTACTGGTCTGCTGTTGTTGTGCGAGTTCCGATCTCGCATTTTGTCCAGCTTTGTTTTGTGAGCCTGTACTTAGTGAATGAAAATCCATTTCTTTTTGTACTGCTGTGTTCGTGTGCTGCCCCCCATTCCCGGAAACGAGTGGTTCGAGCTCCATTTTCATTCTTGGTCCCAGTCGTGTGACGGGATAGGATCCCTTGAGTGGCATATGTCATCATGCACTTATACTCACCTGATCCTTCAGCGGAGCAGAAATTATGGGGGTTGCTGAGTCTCCAACACCTTTCTCAGCGCTTAATCATAGACGCTTTTATACTCTCCTGGCGGTCGCCAAGGTTAGAGTTCGAACTCAGCTGTTCTGTCGCTCCCCGATCCTTCAGCGGGGTAAGAGTTATTTCTCAGCGCTCAATCGGAGATGCTTTTATACTCTCCTGGTGGTCGCCAAGGTTAGAGTTCGAACTCAGCTGTTATGTCGCTCCCCGATCCTTCAGCGGGGTGAGAGTCCTTTCGCATTATCCTGTACCTGCGAGCATTCCATAATTAGTTATGCATTTAAACATTTGAAACGCAAATAAGCAAACAAGTCATGAAACATTATAAGTTATCAGTGCAACTTATAAGTGAAAGTGCAGTAAAGTAGTATGTATGTATAGGTATGCCCCCAATCAATCATTAACTTAGTGCCTGGCCAGGTCTTGTTGAGGATTGATTAGGACCATAACTGTGTTGCCCCCATGTCCGGACATGGAGGATTTGGGATCAGCTTCCATCCTGCCCCCCCCCCCCCCCCCCCCCCCGATCTTTTAACGGGGGAGGAAATTTCCCGTGGCGCTAAGTCTCTAGCGCTTTTATACTCTCCCGATCCTTCAGCGGGTTAGAGTTGCTGGGGCGCTGAATCTCTAGCACTTTTATACTCTCCTGATCCTTCAGTGGGTTAGAGTTCGAGCTCGGTTCATGATCTGCTCAACGATCCTTCAGCGGAGCAGAAGTTCTCAGCGCTAAATCATAGACGCTTTTATACTCTCTCTCGACTCTGGAGAGTTAGAGTTGGGACTCAGCTGTTCCATCGCTCCCCGATCCTTCAGCGGGGTAAGAGTCCTTTCTCAGCGCCAAATCATGGACGCTTTTATACTCTCTCTCGACTCTGGAGAGTTAGAGTTGGGACTCAGCTGTTCCATCGCTCCCCGATCCTTCAGCGGGGTAAGAGTCCTTTCTCAGCGCCAAATCATGGACGCTTTTATATTCTCCTGGCGGTCACCAAGGTTAAACTTTTGCTCAGGCGGCTCCGATCATGGTACACCGCCATGCCTTGTGGACGTCATCTTCGCGTCCTTTATACTCTCTCAGCTCTGGAGAGTTAGAGTCACGGATCAAGCGGTCTGCAATCATGCACGCTCATCAAACTCGTCCTAGGTTTACATTTTAATCCAAGCTCCGAGGATTAAAACCAGTCGGACAAGCAGTTGGAGCATTTGCCAAGGCTTTGAGTTCCTCCGAACAGTCTACGGGAGGAATGGTTGGCACCAGACTTCGGGTACCTGCATTATTCACACCGCACAAATTAGTCACGTCAGTAACTCGGAAAGCATGTGAAAGCAAATTTTATGATTGAAAAGTAAGCAAATTAAGAGGCAGTGTTGCCTCCTTTATTTGAATTCATGTAATCTGGTGGCGTCGAGCATAGGATCGAGCCATGAAGGCGGTCACACTGCGTCCATCTGGAGTCGGACTACGACTTTGTAACTCAATGATTTATGTTCAATTGTCTTGTGGTCTGCCACGTGTGAGCTAAGGATTGGATGGTCATCCTGGATCCACCTTGAGCTATACAGCATTCTTTAGACGAAGAGCGTGGCTTTGTAAATGAGCAGTTTAGTCGAGCTCGTTATAGTATTGCTCTATGGCTCTATATGCGGGTGTTACAAGTTTGATCGGTAGCAAATCCTGGATACCTACACCATCCACATATTAATTCATCTGAGTTAATTACATCAATAACTCATAAATCATGCAAATATAAGAGTCATGGTTATAGAATAATCCTGTTAAAGGAATGAGTATCATTCTGAGTGAAAAATGGCGTTGCATATTCATTGCAGGTCCATTTTACTTCGCCCTATCTCTGCCAATAAAGGGCTGCCAAAGTCCTTTAGTTGATGAGGGGTATCTTTTCAGATTATCATGGGGGTGGCAGTCCCAAAAAATGAATAGACCTTGGTCGGGGTCTTGAGATGGCAAAGGCGGCTAGGTAGGTACTATAAGCGAGTGATGAGGTCGCATCTCCTTCAAATCGTCTTTTTGCCCCCGTGCTGAGGGTAAGGATGGAGTGTCAGGAAGTCATGACTGGATTGCTAATGGTAGCACATCTTTGCATTGGTGTTAGGTTTTAAATTAGCATGAGAACATTGGATTCATGCTTATAGAAATTTTTGCACTTTCCATGCTAGGAAATAGGATATTACTGCTGGTGGGATAATCACATAAATTTGCTGATATACCCTCGATCCCATATCGGGGACAAGGGTTGGTGCGCCGACAATCAACCAGCATTCATGCGTAAGCGTTCTAGATCTTCAACTCACTAACTTTCAGGCAAGACTAAGTCAATTGGCTAGGCAAATTCTTGATGTATCAGCTCCGAATTAGATGATGTAATCTCGAGCAATTTATGCTCAAATCTGTAGTTGCCCCCAGCCTTAGGGGAGTGAGTCACTTGGCAGATAATCGATGAAAAGAGTGGAAGTATGAGTCTTCACTTTCTAACTTCAGAACGTCGTTCGCCAGAAGTTTCATTCATGTACATCTCCCATCTAATGGGTGGCTGACTGGTGATTTGGTCGAATCATTCAGGGCGGTGAATTCGGCAATTGCACTTGTTGGTGTTTGTTTTGGGACAATCTTCCAAGAGAAATATGCAATGTCGAATTGCGTGTCATATCTCGAGGCATAAAGAACGATTGCACGCCTTTCACTTCACCTTGTTAGATGCATTCTGTGCTGTAGGAAGTTTATCATGGAGTTAACCATGACTCTCTTCCGGGTTTGGTCTCCAACGTTGGATCAACTTCCATTTTATCAATGGTTGTATTTCATAGTGTCTTGATGGGGATCATCTCTATCTTTCCTGGATTATCGGAACTTTCTTATTCGACCAGATGATTCGACTTTAGATCTTTTGTGTATGAAATATGAGGTATGTTGTAACGTTCCAATCCATCCAATAACTCTTCTGCCCATTCTAGGTAAGCTGCGAGTTGTGGTTTCTCCGACTGGAATTCCTTTCGAGTCGTCCTTCGGGGGTTATCTGCAAAACTTCGGCGTTGGATTGCCGATCATTTCTTGCACCGTCTGTATACAACTTCCAGGTGCTTGATTTCATCTTTCATTTCGAATGGCAACTACATATAAAATCCCGCGATAGTGAACTTACTGCATACATCTTATTTGCTTGACAGGAGCACACTTCAGGTTTATACTCGAGAAATGACTCATAATTTGGGATAAAATCCCGCAAATATTAGCACTGGTCCAAACGAACACATCCAGGCTCGCCTACAGAAAGCATATAAGTTCTCTCGTTCGGAAGAGGTCTAAAGGAGATCCGATGTGAAGACCTTAGTCAGGTCGGCTTCACCAGTCGGAACACGTGCAGTTGCGTTATTAGATGTCACCCTTCTTCATCCCGAATCACCATCCTCTCTGGAATCTATGTCTTCGGGCAGGTCGTTTGGCAATTCCTTTTGCGATGCTCCCATTATTCGCAATATTGACACCTCCTTCACACTCCATTTCATCTGGAGGGGAAGCGTCTTTGGGTTTCACGCAATCTCTATTGCGTAGCATATTCCATCCTTCCTAATCAGTCGGCTTCTCCAATAACTTGGTCACCATAGACCAGTCTCACTCCGTCTTTGGTAGGGATATTTAACGGTTAACACCAAGATGCTATGTAAGCTCTGAATTCCTCTAGACCTGGTTGGTTGAGACCACGATCAGATAAGCTTGAATGCAATAGCATGGCTTGCAAGGCTTCAAGTAATGTTCATACATTCTGTCATAACTGTTGTATGAAGTGGATAGCTAATGGTTGGTTCGTATTTGTGTTGATCTCAAGTTCTCATCTCTCAACCGAGATCGTATGGTGGCTGGTGAGCAGTCAAATTGCTATCGCCCGGGCAAGGATCCATATGCCCGATCATGGCCCACGGTGGTTCAATTGGTACCTAACTCTGGGCACCAAAGTACATTGATCTACCCTTCATTGTATGGAAATCAGTCTTCCTTGATGCGGTTGACGACAAATAGGCATTGCAAATGTTAGCTAAGCTTTTCAAGGAGTGAACTGTGGGACATATATTTTTCACCACGCCATTCAAGCAAAGGGTAACTTTGTAGTGCTAGGATCCTTTCTTGCTATTGGATATCCCATCATTGAGAATCATGGCCATTGGGATCTTCTGAGTCACCTTTAGAGTAGTGTCTGGATCGTTCTATGTCAATGGCATCTGGGACTCCGCCTGTTGGACATGTTTAAGCCACGTAACTAGGTGATCACCACTCGTTCAGGAACATCATCGGTTGCATTGGTGAAATCTATAAACCATCGGAGCTCTGAAAGAGGAGGTTGCCAGGAGATAATCTTTACCTCGTATATCATCATAGCCAACATGCTGAATCTTTTCTATATCTCCTCACATTGAATAACATCAGTAAATGGGTGTTATGGCTCTAGGAAGAACTCCCGTCGTTGCCAATTTGCTGTCGATTTCCTCAGGCTATCTACTGAATCTTGGTTGTTAAGCGTTTGTGATAATTGTACGCCAAAACGTATTACGAGCCGAAGGCGAGCCGTGCTACGAGCCGAAGTTCGGATCGCGAAGTCCCGAAGTTCGGATCGCGGTCATAGGTCGGATCGCGGTCATGGGTCGGATCGCGGTCATGGGTCGGATCGCGGTCATAAGTCAGATCGCGTAGACAAGGGCGGATCGGATCGCGTAGGCAAGGGCGGATCGGATCGCGTAGGCAAGGGCGGATCGGATCGCGGTCATATGCCAGCTTACACTCGTTCACGGAAATGGGCGTAACTTTCAAACCGTAAGTCCGATTGAGCCAAACCAAAGCTCAAACTGAAGCTAATTCAAAGGGCTACGAGTATATGAGGTGAATAGATCCAAATGAGGTCATTTGATAGGGGTTTCGGACCAGTTTATACTGATGTTGTGATTTTGACCAAACTGCCTTGTGTCTTCTGACGATGCTTCCAATGCCAGAGAGCGATGTTATCCAGAGATTCCATATCAGACAGCATTTACCGAGAGGTGTGTCAACATGATCTTTGCTTTGGGTAGTCTGGTCACAAAGCAGGCTAACAATATATATATATATATATATATATATATATATATATATATATATGTGTGTGTGTGTGTGTGTGTGTGTGTGTGTGTGTGTGTGTGTGTGTGTGTGTGTGTGTGTGTGTGGTGTGTGTGTGGTGTGTGTGTGTATATATGTATATATTGCCAAGATGCTTTACCACTTGGTTCCTATGGACTTTTTAATATATAGGCAGCTTGGTATTGTATACAATATGTGTATGATATGAAATCACATTTTACTGGATTCGATCTCTTTAATTTAGGTTCATTTCAAAGTTGAGAACTAAACATTTAACATGACAGATACTACAAATTAGTTCAGTACATCAAATGCATCATGACTTCTAATGCAGAGCTTAAACAAATTAACACATCAATCACAACTAAAATACCTTAATAATTTTACAACTAAGCATTCATAATTTCTCTCAACACTATAGTATTTTAAAACAAATTAATCAACAAATTATTACGTGTATATCCTGTTTAATTGCAATAAAGTAAGCGCACAGGTGATTCATTTGCTGTGTTTCTATCTACGTATTTATATGCCTACTCATTTTACATCTTACTGTGTAAGTAAGAAGGTATTTGCATATATCAACTTATATGTCATTCCCTCCTCAACAACATAGTATACAGATAAACACTTGTATTCACAAATCATTTCCGGAAATTACTTAAGGACTCAATTCATACACTAGTTCAAATACATCCAAGTATTTAAATAGGATTCCAAAGATTAAGGTTTACATTTGCATAGCGATATTACAATTTACTAATGCATTTAAACAACCATATCCGAGTACTCTTAAGTAACCAATTTTACCAATCTCCAAGGCTCATCACACTTGCAAAATCATGCACTTTTCCTGTAACTAATCTCTAAGCTGCTTCATCAAAAATGATACACAAAGATGATTGCAAAAAGGCAATCAAACAAGGTCAGACAACTTGCCTGGTATGAGTATAAATCATTTAGCATATGGCATATGAGTGCAAGTCAAGTAACACTTATCATATATTTACTCTTCTCTACACTGGACATTTCTAGCAGGTGATCTATGTGAATAAAGCTTATAAAAAAACCATTGTTCCCAAGATTAAACAAACTTGCACAACAATTTATATCCAAACATTTATGCAAACAAGGCATTCTAATGAATATAAAAAGCAACAATCATTCAGTCATCATAAACATATCCCCTTGCCGTCCCTTTGGCCATATATGTTTAGAACTTAGACCACATTTAGGGCCCATATCATTACCTATGACTTAAGCCATCATATACGTCATGTTTTTACAATTTACTATATTTACTTATACTGATATAGGTGTATATTTATAGGAATGTTTATATTTCAGATGTTGCTTTAGAGCTAAATAAATATATCAGCAGTTCATATACATATATATCTGCATTCATAACGTTAAAGATACTAAATAAAGAACAACATGCCTTCATTCATGACACACATACCCAGTCCATCCCATTAATCATTTAGTTCATGACTTAATCCACAGCTGAGTCTACAACATCTCCTAGGACTGCACTCATCAAATTTATAATGGGGGCATGGTTACTTCACATTGAACACTCATGTGCACACTGCCTGAGACGTTATCTTTGTTAACCTAGTACACTCAGATCCTCGGGCATAAACATACCATGTGCAAGCTAATCAATGAAATTTCCTTGGTGACACAAGCACCCTTCAGTGACCCTTAATTTGGTTATATGTTAGGTTTCATGACTCTATTCCCCTAACACATCCCTCATGCACCATAATATGTGCATAAACACATTTTCTCACTAGCCATTGCCTATTTATATTTTTAGGTTATTCATGCTCTAGATCATGTTTCAGTATATACATGATAAACTCAAACAAGCACTCTCAACACAAGCATCAGGAAAATTATACTTAGGCATCCATTAACACGCTTTAGTACTTTGTTACATATGTATACAAAGTAAACTCAAACTTATACTGAATACAAACAATTGAACAACCATACCAATCCATCCATTTAAATATAAACTGGCATAACATATTCATTTCTAACTAATTTGGGTTTATTAATTGTAAACTAATTTCTGTATTTTCGTATTCATTAATTCAAATGTATCTGATTCTATTAGATCTTCTTGTATAAAAATTGTTTTTTACATTGTCCTGGCATGTCACAAGTACAGTGTTTTTCTTTTTCTTTCTGTCCACCACGCTCCGTATATTATGACAGAATGGACGTTAATATAGTTTGTTTAGATATTTGCTAGTAGTCTTTATTAAAAGAGAATTGTCCATTATCACATAATAAAAAGCCTAACTCAAGTATTAAACTTATATTCCTAAGTTTAATTCTGTTAACCATAGTTGTTTTAAGGGGTAATGTTGCGACCAGTCGTTACAAGTTGTATTAAATCTTATTTGTATATTCTTCACAACATATTTTATATGGAGCGTCTAATGGAACACAAAATTTGACACAAAATAAGATACTACGCCATAAACGGCCTAATGCAACACAAAAAATGTTGGCACAAGCCCAAAAAATGTTGTCATGGGTCTTTGGAAATACTTTTACTATGATGTAATTTTCACCGTTGCTAAAGACCTCAAATGCAACATTTTTACTATCTAGAGAAACATAACAAATATTGTTACAACAGAACCCTATTTGGGTCTACAGCAACATCCTTAGGTGTCTGTAGCAACATTCCAAAAATGTTTTTATAGATATTTATATGAATTTTTTTTTAAATATATATATATATATATATAATATAACAAAAAGGAGAATTAAATTCTACTGCACATAATTAAATATTCAAACAGTACTTTTATTCAAATAAATATTTTATGTCAACATTTGAAATAGTACATATTTCTAACTCCACTATTTACAACTCACTGTTAATAATATAGTCAATCACATATACAGATGTTTCTCATTACATTCCACTCAATTCACTCAGTTATACATACTCAACTACACATACATTCACTGACACTGACACACTAAGTTTTCTCGTGCTCCAATCCAGTCCAGTAACATGTATACCTCTCACAGAAACACACACAGTAAACTGAAACAAAAAAGATCTAAATATAAATTTATTTTAAATTTTATTTGCCTTATAATTTTGAGGTGTTTTTCACCATTTTCTAGACTTGGTCTAATATATATACTCGAGTGCTTACAGATTAGCCCCGACACATCTATACTGGTTTGCTGATCAGAACCAGCATTTAAAATTAGCTAATTATGAAAAGCCACAACTCAAATATAGTGGTCTGATGATAGAAAATTCATGTCTGCCATTCAAAAAGCTCACATATATTAATTACGCATGCACGATACATGTATACACATACATACATATGTATATAAACATATATATCAATGTGCAGACCACGTGAAAATGGCAGTTTCAAATGCCAACTACACAGCAGCAGCTCAAGTGCATTAAGATGGCACACAGTGACAATGCTAAAAGGACCAAAGGCACAAGTAAATAAATAAATGTATATGCAAACAAAAAAAAATTGGTTCAAAGGCATATATCAGGAGTTGATCAAACATGTATATGGCTCCGCAATTTCATATGCAACATTACAAACAAACCAGTATGACACAATGAATAATTCACAAGGTTCCAAGTCCAAACTTTGACAACTTACAGATGCATGCACATGATCCAGGTTTAGGCTCAGGCATATGGAGAGCATAGGCATGCACAAAAATTACAAGTGATGACAGCAAACATGAAGTAGTACATGGTCTACCAAGCAAATGACACATGTGCGCATGATGTCTCAACGGTCAACAAATGGTTGAAGCGCAAATATACACAAGGTCAACCAGCAGCTCTCGTAGATAAAACAATGCAAATGGAGTAGCAAAACTAGTTTAGGTGCGTATGATATATGACGAACAAAGACTAGCATACATGAATTTACATATGCATTTATGTGAATGTGGACAACAAGAGCATCTCAGTGTATATAAAACAAGATGCAACTCAAAAGCAACAATATACAACAGCTCAAACAAGTTCAAGTGTTTAGAGGTTGAAATATGAAACAAGACAATAATCTGGACAACAGCATGGAAATAGGCAACCAAGAAAATCAATGCACAAACTCATCAATGATATACAATGCACAAACAATGCACAAAACAATATACACAAGTATAAATCTATTTCAACTGTAATAACCCGGAAAATGCGAGCCAATTTAAAAATTTTAAATTGGTGATTTCAAAGGAATTTGAACAATTGAAATAGAATATTTCAATAAAATAGTGAATTAGAAATAGTGAGTCAGTTTGAAAATTTGAATTCAAACTTTGACTGACTGTGCAGGGTGGAAAATATAACGGATTTTAGAGAAACTAAAAATATTTAAATCTGTTAGTCAATACCTTTCTAACGAATCTGAAAAATCGAAATTTCATAACGGGAATCAAAAGTTATGGCCGAATGAATTTTCAGAAAGGTCGCTATATAGAATATATAGCCATGGAAAATTGATATTTTGCAAACGACCTCGGAATTCGACGAAACCACTTTTGTTGGGTCCGGGATGTCAAATTATTGCTAGGTTTCAAATTTCATAATTTTTAAAGCTAGTATGTGAGCGTGGCAAAAGAAAATGTGTTTGGTCAATTTTTGTTAAATTGGATCGACCAGAAAATGGCCATTTTTCAAACGATCTCAGAATTCGACGAAACTAGTTTTGTTGGGACCGTAGGGTCAAAACATAGCTAGATTTATTTTTCTGGAATTTTTCGAATTAGTTTGTGGCCCTGGCAAATTGAAATGTACGTTCAAAGTTAAAATTGAATGTTTCATACTTTAATTTGAAAAATAACTGACTGTAACAGTCGAATTGGCCAACGAAACATATCCCATTGTGTCCGGGATGGGGGTATTTAGCTAGGGACGACAGTCGTTGGGTTTAAGAAGAAGTTCGTTGGAGAAAACACTATTTAAAAATATAATATATATATCGGCCAATCAGAATTTTTCTTTCATAAATAAAAAAATAAAAAAAAACCCCGTAACCCTCGATTTCAACGGCGAAACCCGTTCGCCGCTTCCCTCCCCTTTTCCGACCGACTCCGCCACTTCCAGGCGCCGCCGCCACCACCCCTCGACGCAGCTCCGCCTCCTCTTCAAATCCGACCCCAGCACCCCCCCTCGACGCCTCCTCCACCAGAATCGAGCCCAGGAAGTCCGACGCTTCCCATCGCCGCCGCTGCTCCGATCTGCCACCGAGCGCCACCAAACCACCACCGACAGGACCGCCACTCGAAGCTCTTCCACGTCAGCACCCCCGATCGTCCCCACGTGCCACGGATTTCGCGAAAACCTCAAACCTAGTTTCGAACCAAATAGAAAGGTGAGTCCTTTCTGATGTCTGCACTTTGAAAAATCATATTTTTTTGGTGTGTTGACGAAATTCGATGAAACATGAAACATCGGGACCGCAAGGAAGCTCTCTACCACATAGAAGAAGCCGCGGATTTTTCTGAGTCATCTACGATTTTTAGCACTCCGCAAACCAATGTGAGAAATCTAAATTAATAGAATTTGAATGGAAAATGTCGTGTATAAATTATATAAGCGAAATATAAATTACACACGTGTTGTATACCTCATGTACATGCAATGTGTAAGCTATATGAGCGATGTATGAATTATACATGCAAAGAATAATTGATATATGTGTTGAAATGCAAGTGAAATATAACAATAATATATATATATATATATGTATATATACACACACTCCCCTCGTCCACAAACCATGGATGATATTTATTGTTGTGAATTGGTGTGAAATATTGGATGAAAAATACGAATGGTTGAATAATTGTTTGTGGTTGATATTGTTTGGTTGTGGTTGAAAAATACCCATTGGTGATTGAAATGAATTGGAAATATTTGTGGAAATAAAAATAAACATGCCGCCTGCGTGCGAATTAGATGCATGAATCCCCATTGTAAAAAACCGCGAGGTTTTAAGGTAGAGCGAGGAGCCGTACTAGGGACGGTGCCGGTTTTAACTACCCTGCCGTTATGCTGCCGAAATTTTGAATAATCTTTATGTGTTAGAATTATTTTCATATGTTGAAATTATCTTCATGCGTTGAAATTATAGCCATATGTTGAAACTATATCCATGTGTGGAAATGTTCATGTGTTGAAAAGTGATGTGTGAAAATTTAATTCATTTGTGAATGAATGAAGTGTTTAAACAATAAAAATCACATTTTTATAATATATATGAAGTATGTAAAATATTCGCCTTATATATAAATAGTTTCAACAATAAAAATTCCATCTTTCTAATATGAACAACATAAATAAAATATCCATGTGTGGAAATGCTCATGTGTTGAGAAGTGTGTGTAGTGGAAAAGTTCATGTGTTGAATAAAAAGATCGAACAATAAAAATTACATTTTTATTGAAACTATGAAGTGTTGAAAACATCCATTTGTCGAATAAATATTTTAAATGATAAAAATATCATTTTTATCATATATGTGATATGCTAAAGATATGCGGACGTTGAAATAAATATTTGTGAAGAAATATTATTTTTAACATGCATAGGAACTAAATAAAATAGTCATGTGTTGAAATCTATTTTAGTTCGCCAAAATTATCATCTTTGAAATGTGAAGTGTTAAAAATAGCCACTTGTTCAAATAAATGTGCATGAGTTGAAATATACATTAATTAGCTAATGATATGATTTTAGCCTATGCATGCAACATTAGAATGAATGGTGTTTTTAAACCAAAGTAAATCAAACATGAAGTTGAATGGAAAATGATAAGTGATAAAATTTGTATATGTATGTACATGCATATTTATTGAACAGGTTATAGCAAAGGGGCTAGAGAAGAGGAATATAATTTTGTGCCCGACAAATAGGTACACATTTACTGTTTTGTTTGGATGATGATTTTATGAGCCTGTTGGCTAGCCGCTTGGCTTTTTCTTTTTCTTTTTGACATGAGACGCCCGTGTGGCTATTTGGGAATTTTCCCAGCCCCCCCCCCCCCGTACAAAGGAGGTTATGGCGAAATTTTCCAAAATTTAAAGGCGTTAGTGAAATAATTGAAGTGAAAACGATATGTGAATTTTTGAATGAACTATATTTGTATAAATATATAAATATAAATAAAATTAAAACGAAACGTGGCCGTGCAGTTCGTGTTTTGAAACCGTGATTTCAAACGACTAGTGCGGGAAATCCGACCATTGGATTTTCCCGAAACCGCAACCGTTGGGTTCGTCTTGGAAATATCTTTCCAACGGCACCAACTTTGTGAAGATCCGACGGTTGGATTGTCTGGAATGTTTAATTCAAATCTGAAGAAAAACAGCGCCAGAAACGATTATATTTATATATATATAAAAATATAATTAAATTAAATCGAATAACGACGCTGCAGTTCGTAAATTGAAATCGTAACTTCAAATGGCTAGTGTGGAAGATCCGACCATCGGATTTTCCCAAAACTGAAACCGTTGGATTCGTTTTGAAATGATCTTTCTAATGATGTAAAATTTGTGAAGATCCAACAGTTAGATTTTCAGATATGTGTAAAACAAAATTAGTGAAAAGCAGCGCCAGTGCATCGACACGACCTGTAATGTTGTTTAATTAAATATGGCCGTTTTAAAATAAATAAAAATGGCGATATATCGTTATAAAATACTATAGACGATATAGAGTGGAAATAAACCAATTTCGTTGTGTTTGCTTGATATGTGATGGTTGAATGTATTTGACATGAAAACTATAACTAAAGAACTGAAATGTGAATGTTGAATAGTCCAACCATGTGATTAATTGATTTGAAAATCTAAATATAAGTGGATTATTTGAAAAGGCCGAGTTCATCTCATTTCAAATAATCAATCGACATTGAGAAGTCGAAGAGTCGAAGACGGTTGAAGACCGACGATCTTCACATTGGATGGATGGGCGCTACTGATGCTCGTGATTGGAGTAGCTACCATGAAGGAACTGAAGTAGTAGCCGTCCAAACATACTGTTGATTGTACGGATATGCGAGGAATTGGTGCCTCCGGTTTCGTTCAGACCCAGAACGGACTTGTAAATGGACTGTGTGTCTGATATTGGATTTTGTTCTGTGCTGATTGATCTCTGTTAAATATATATATGTTTGGCGGCGGAGAATTTATTCTCTTGCTTAACGCCCTTCTCTGAGACGTATGAGCTCAGAGGTTATATATTGTTAGAAATCAGTCGCATGGAGTGGATTGCCTATGTGGCACGCCTAAGTGGCATATGATCAAGGCTTCTGTTGCAAAGCAAAGTCTTGAGGTTGATGATCAAAGCATGGTCTGTGTGACGTAGCTTTGTGTATAACGTGAATTCGCGAGCCTCACACCTCGGTATAAGTCAAAAACGGGAGAGTGACTGCAGGGAGAGCACGACGTTTCTTTCTAGCTAAGGTGGTGTCAGTGACCTACCAGCCCTGACATTATATATACTTTTCACCTGTGTGGTTGTTGGAATGCGAGGCGCCTCGATATAGGTCTGTAAGGACCGGGAAACGTGTGTTCAGGAATAATTAATCCTCAAAAGTAAGGGAGGACCAGCCCTGAAGATCCAAGGATCATAGTGGGGTCCTGGGACATTTGCTAGAGTGTCTCGAATCGGAGAGGAGCTTGCCCCTTGCCTCGACTCATGAAGGAATCCAATTTCCAATAAGAAATATGCGGACGTGATTGTATTACTAGTATGATGACATAGTAGATGGTAGCTATGCCGCCTAGGATTGATATTTATGATTGAATTTGCTTTTGAAACATATATGCACTAGTAATAATATCAAACACTTTTGTTTTATACGTATGAAGCATTTTTGGCCATTATAAGGTAAAACTCTATCCTCCGGCTTGCGTTGCATTGTGTGATGGGACCTGAGTCTTATAATGGCTTCATTTTATAAAAAGCATTGCGATGATTTAATCATTTACTTTATTTCATGCACTAGCACTCATTTGAGTAAACCCATTCCGCGAAAGTGGCGTGGTCCTTTGATTTGCCTTATTATTGTTGTTAATAAGTTAAGTAGATTTCTCATACCAGTCTCATGACTGACTCCTAGTTTGTTTCACCTTGCAAACTCGGGTGCCCTCATTTTCACACGGGCAGCCTAGTTACAGGTTTCTGACGCACTTTTGGCTCATGGAGAGGCTTGACTACACCGTGCTGACTTGGATTTTCTCCGCCATTATTTTATCTATATTATGATTCTGCCATTGGCGATGTAGACTGATATTTATTTTGTGTACTCTTTATGTTTGATTCTGCCTCAGGCGATGGTGACTGATTATGTATCATTATGCACTAAGTTGTATCCTGTACTGTGCTTCTCTGATGTGATGATATCTATATGATTCCGCTGTCATATGTGTGTAAATTATTCTATTTTCTGTTTATGCTATTATCTGTGATCTGCTAATGATGATTAATGTGTTATATTCCAATGATTATCCTTAACACCGTGTCACGGGGTTTTGGGATCGTCACAGCTGGTATCAGAGCTTTGGTTAACCTTAGTTCTGGAGTCTAACACTTTAAACACTTTGTCAAAATAGAATCGGTAGTATTCTAAGGCGAGTCGCTCATTAGAGATAGGACTAGTAAAGTCCTAGAATGAGCCGAGCAGAATAGCAAAAACAATTTGATCAGTCCACCGTTACCTTTCCGTAAATTTTCTGCTTAACTATGCAATAAACTATCATTTCTGTTAGCTGACTCTTTTCTTGCTTATACAGAATTTGAAAAATGGCTACCAGAGCTGCCGCCGCTAGAGGAGGCCGTGCCGGCCATGGCAGAGGACGAGGAGAAGTCCCAGTTGAAGATGGACCCTTGATACAACCTCCGGCCGCTCAATACTTCGAGCTAGACCGTGTAGCTAAGAGATATAAGAACTTAGGAGGCAAGACCTTCTCGGGAACTGGCATAGTAATAGAGGCTCTTGCATGGCTCAAAACATGCGAGAAAATTCTTGAAGGCCTAAGGCTTGGAGACCAAGATAAAGCTGTTATGGGCGCCTGGCTTATGCAAGAACAAGCTGAACTATGGTGGGAATCTCTCACCGCCGGGAATAGAGAAGCTGGAAGAACCTGGGATGGATTCAAAGAACTCTTCAAGGAGAAATATGTCCCGGAACAAGCACTGGAACGAATGCAAGATGACTTCGCCAACCTCCAGCAGGGGGATCTTTCCGTGCAGGATTATCTGAATAAATTTACACTGTTGTCGTCCTATGCTCCGGAGCTCGTCGCCACTGCAAAATCCAAAAATAAGAGGTTTATCCTTGGGCTAAGGCGACAGTATCATGATAGAGCCATGGCCCATGTCAAGCTGGAATTTAACGAACTGGTGGAAATGACATGCAACTACGAAAACCTTGACCATAGGCATCTGGAGCAGGATCGCGCTAGAAGCCAAGCCGGGAACAAACGCAAGCCTGCAGCAAATCAAGCTGAGTCAAGCCAAGCAGCATCTTCAAAACCTCAGACTGGCAAGCCGCCAAGAGGAAGCTGCTTTTACTGTGGCAAAATGGGGCACTACTCTAATGTGTGCACAGCCCCGAAGAGGCAGAAGACAAATTCACAAGGTTCAAGCCAGGGTTCTCAGAACCCTCGCTCCTGCTTTAATTGCCGCAAGACCGATCATCTAGTCAAAGACTGTCCTTTGCTGAAGAAGGCCACAGTAGCTCACGTGTATGACGGGTCGAGCCCGCCAGCTGCTTCCGATGGAGCAGGTAAACCCGATGTTTTGGGAGGTACCCTTACAATTAAAAATATTCCTGTCTCTGTATTGTTTGACACAGGTGCATCACGTAGTTTTATTGCTAGTGACACAATGCACAAATTAAAGTTAAAACAGAGGAAGCTTAAAGAATCGGTTGAAGTACATAATCCGATAGGTGGTTCTATTATTCTCAGTTCATGTTGTAGAGTGCCAATCTCTTATTCTTCCTACAAATTTCCCATTAATTTGATCGTTATGGATTTTCCCGAATTCGACGTTATCCTTGGGTTAGAATGGTTAACGAAATATGAAGCCGAAGTGAATTGTGCAGAAAGAATCGTTAAAATTCGAACGAAGCTTGGATATATTACGGTACCCAGTCATGGTTCGAATCCAGATAGAAAAGAATTTTGGTCGGCATTAGAACTTATCCCCACTTCATTGGAAAAGATTCCGATTGTTAGAAACTATGCGGGTGTGTTTGAAGAAGTTGAAAACTTACCTCCGCAAAGAGAGATAGAATTCTGAATCGATCTAATTCCCAATGCCAGACCAGTGGTACATCCAATTCGCAGAATGACTCCGAAGGAAAAAGAAGAATTAGGCGATCAAACTCGTCAACTGTTGTGGAAGGGTCTAATCAGACCTAGTTTTTCTAATTGGGGTGCAGCTGTTGTGTTTGTCCCAAAGTCAGACGGTACTCTTCGATTATGTGTTGATTACCGAGACCTCAACAAACAAACGCTAAAAAACAAGTATCCATTACCCCGCATCGATGATTTGCTAGACCAATTGAATGGGGCGAAAGTATTTTCCCGAATGGACCTAGCTACAGGTTTTCATCAATTGAGAATAGCAGAAGAGTGTGTTCCTTTGACAGTTTTCAGAGGTCCAGACATATTTTATGAATGGTTAGTAATGCCGTTCGGCCTGTGCAATGCTCCAGCATACTTTGTCGATCTAATGAATAGAGTGTTCAGGGGAGTTCTGAATAAATTTGTCCTCGTATTCATCGATGATATTTTAATCTACTCCAAATCAAAACCCGAGAATGAAAAACACTTAGAACAAGTATTGGAGATTCTAAGAAAGAACGTCTTCAAAGCCAAATTCTCTAAATGTGACTTCTAGCAAGAAGAAGTGAAGTTTCTTGGCCATGTCGTGTCAGAGAAAGGAATTTCTGTTGACCCAAGCAAAATAACAGCGATTCAAGACTGGAAACAACCCACTACTCCCACAGAGGTTAGAAGTTTTATGGGGTTGGCTAGTTATTATCGAAAGTTCGTTAAGGATTTTTCGAAGATATTCGGTCCGTTAACGAAGCTCACAAAGAATCATGAGAAGTTCAAGTGGACTTCCGACTGTGAAGAAGCTTTCCAGGAATTGAAATCGAAACTGACGACTGCTCCAGTGTTAACCATTATTGATGGCAATCAGGATTTAACGGTTTGGACAGATGCTTCTATTAGAGGTCTTGGTGCAGTGTTAATGCAAAGAGGCCAAGTAGTCGCCTATGCAAGCCGCCAACTGAAACCGCATGAGAAGAATTATGTGACTCATGATCTTGAGTTGCTAGCCATCGTTTTTGCATTGAAAATCTGGAGGCATTATTTATTGGGCGAGAAATTTATACTGTACACAGATCATCAATCATTGAAGTATTTATACACCCAGAAAGATCTGAATTTGAGACAGCAGCGTTGGCTAGAATTTCTTGCAGTGTATGATCTTGATATCCTGTATACGCCGGGAAAGGCTAACGTTGTAGCGGATGCGCTTAGTAGGAAAACCGCAATCATTGCCAATCTTATAATTACGCCTGGATTGATTGATAGGATTTCAGCCCTTCAAAAAGACGATGAATTCATTCAGAGAATCAGTCAGAGGGTTAAGGAAGGTGAAACCACAAGTTTTCGTATTGACAATAAGGGGGTTCTCAGGTTAAATAATAGGATTTGCATCCCAAATATTCCAGGTCTTCGAAGAGAAGTGCTAGACGAATGCCATAAATCCAAATTTTGCATCCATCCTGGTGTGAGTAAAATGTACCACGATATCAAACGCACTTTCTGGTGGAGGGCAATGAAAAGGGATATTTCTTTGTATGTTAGCAGAGTCCTACTTGTCAATTGGTCAAGAGCGACCAACAGAAGCTAGCTGGACTGTTGCAACCGCTGGAAGTCCCAGGTTGGAAATGGGAACAGATTTCCATAGATTTCATAGATGGCTTGCTGCGAACCAGGAAAGGTAATGACAGCATTTGGGTAATCGTAGATCGCTTCACGAAGACTGCCCATTTTATACCTGTCAGATCCAATAGAACCGCTCAAAGTCTAGCACAGACATATTTCAAGGAAATCGTTAAGCTGCATGGAATTCCCATCAGCATATTCAGTGATAGAGACCCGATATTTGCTAGCAAATTCTGGGAGGCTTTCCAAACAGAATTGGGAACGAAACTGAATATGTGCACCGCTTATCACCCTCAAACAGATGGCCAAACTGAGCGGGTGAATAGAATTCTAGAAGATTTATTGCGGGCTTGTATAATTGATTTTGGTGGGTCATGGGAAGATCACTTGCATTTGGCAGAATTCTCATATAACAATAGCTATCAAGCAAGTTTGAGGATATCGCCATTTGAAGCATTATATGGCAGACCGTGCAGATCTCCAGCATGTTGGGCAGAACCTGGCAATAGACTTGTGTTAGGACCCGATATGATCAGAGAAGCATCTGATAAAGTCGACTTCATCAAAAAGCGTTTGAGAACCGCACAAAGCCGACAGAAAAGTTATGCAGATTCTAGAAGTAGAGATTTGACATTTGCTGTTGGTGATCATGTTTATTTGAAAGTTTCTCCGATGAGAGGAGTAATCAGATTTGGCAAAACTGGGAAGTTGGCACCGAGATTTATTGGTCCCTTTCCTATACTCGAACGAATTGGAACTCTTGCTTATAGGGTTCAATTACCAGATTGGTTACCTGGAGTGCATGATGTATTTCACATATCTCAACTTAGAAGACATGTGCATGATCCAGATCTTGTTGTAGAAGAAGCAGCGCAACAGGATATAGACATAACTCCAGAATTAGCACTCAGAAGAGAGCCATTAAAGATTGTTGGCAAAGAAACTAGAGAACTAAGAAGCAAAAAGGTTCATTTAGTTAAAGTGCAGTGGAGCAGTGATCCTAGAGACTGTACTTGGGAGACTGAGGAAAGCTTTAAGCAAGCTTACCCCAAATGCAGAGCGGATATCTCTGACTAACTTCGGTGCAAGGTACCTTTACAATACTTTGCATTTACATTTTGTTTCCTACTTTACTGTTGTTTCCTTTTCGAGGACGAAAAGTTTTAAGTGGGGGAGATTGTAATAACCCGGAAAATACGAGCCAATTTAAAATTTTTAAATTGGTGATTTCAAAGGAATTTGAACAATTGAAATAGAATATTTCAATAAAATAGTGAATTAGAAATAGTGAGTCAGTTTGAAAATTTGAATTCAAACTTTGACTGACTGTGCAGGGTGGAAAATATAACGGATTTTAGCGAAACTAAAAATATTTAAATCTGTTAGTCAATACCTTTCTAACGAATCTGAAAAATCGAAATTTCATAACGGGAATCAAAAGTTATGGCCAAATGAATTTTCAGAAAGGTCGTTATATAGAATATATAGCCCTGGAAAATTGATATTTTGCAAACGGCCTCGGAATTCGACGAAACCACTTTTGTTGGGTCCGGGATGTCAAATTATTGCTAGGTTTCAAATTTCATAATTTTTGAAGCTAGTATGTGAGCGTGGCAAAAGAAAATGTGTTTGGTCAATTTCTGTTAAATTGGATCGACCAGAAAATGGCCATTTTTCAAACGATCTCAGAATTCGACGAAACTAGTTTTGTTGGGACCATAGGGTCAAAACATAGCTAGATTTATTTTTTTGGAATTTTTCGAATCAGTTTGTGGCCCTGGCAAATTGAAATGTACGTTCAAAGTTAAAATTGAATGTTTTATACTTTAATTTGAACTGACGGTAACAGTCGAATTGGCCAACGAAACATATCCCATTGTGTCCGGGATGGGGGTATTTAGCTAGGGACGACAGTCGTTGGGTTTAAAAAGGAGTTCGTTGGAGAAAACACTATTTAAAAATATAATATATATATCGGCCAATCAGAATTTTTCTTTCATAAATAAAAAAATAAACCCCCCCCCCCCCCCCCCGTATACCTCGATTTCAACGGCGAAACCCGTTCGCCGCTTCCCTCCCCTTTTCCGACCGACTCCTCCACTTCCAGGCGCCGCCGCCACCACCCCTCGACGCAGCTCCGCCTCCTCTTCAAATCCGACCCCAACACCCCCCCCTCGACGCCTCCTCCACCAGAATCGAGCCCAGGAAGTCCGACGCTTCCCATCGCCGCCGCCGCTCCGATCTGCCATCGAGCGCCACCAAACCACCACCGACAGGACCGCCACTCGAAGCTCTTCCACGTCGGCACCCCCGATCGTCCCCACGTGCCACGGATTTCGCGAAAACCTCAAACCTAGTTTCGAACCAAATAGAAAGGTGATTCCTTTCTGATGTCTGCACTTTGAAAAATCATATCTTTTTGATGTGTTGACGAAATTCGATGAAACAGGAAACATCGGGACCGCAAGGAATCTCTCTACCACATAGAAGAAGCCGCAGATTTTTCTGAGTCATCTACGATTTTTAGCACTCCGCAAACCAATATGAAAAATCTAAATTAATAGAATTTGAATGGAAAATGTCGTGTATAAATTATATGAGCGAAATATAAATTACACACGTGTTGTATACCTCATGTACATGCGATGTGTAAGCTATATGAGCGATGTATGAATTATACATTTAAAGAATAATTGATATATGTGTTGAAATGCAAGTGAAATATAGCAATAAAATATATATATATATTTATTTATATATATATACACACTCCCCTCGTCCACAAACCATGTACGATATTTATTGTTGTGAATTGGTGTGAAATATTGGATGAAAAATACGAATGGTTGAATAATTGTTTGTGGTTGATATTGTTTGGTTGTGGTTGAAAAATACCCATTGGTGATTGAAATGAATTGGAAATATTTGTGGAAATAAAAATAAAATGCCGCCTGCGTGCGAATTAGATGCATGAATCCCCATTGTCAAAAATCGCGAGATTTTAAGGTAGAGCGAGGAGCCGTACTAGGGACGGTGCCGGTTTTAACTACCCTTCCGTTATGCTGCCGAAATTTTGAATAATCTTTATGTGTTAGAATTATTTTCATATATTGAAATTATCTTCATTCGTTGAAATTATAGCCATATGTTGAAACTATATCCATGTGTGGAAATGTTCATGTGTTGAAAAGTGATGTGTGAAAATTTAATTCATTTGTGAATGAATGAAGTGTTTAAACAATAAAAATCACATTTTTATAATATATATGAAGTATGTAAAATATTCGCCTTATATATAAATAGTTTCAACAATAAAAATTCCATCTTTCTAATATGAACAACATAAATAAAATATCCATGTGTGGAAATGCTCATGTGTTGAGAAGTGTGTGTAGTGGAAAAGTTCATGTGTTGAATAAAAAGATCGAATAATAAAAATTACATTTTTATTGAAACTATGAAGTGTTGAAAACATCCATTTGTCGAATAAATATTTTAAATGATAAAAATATCATTTTTATCATATATGTGATATGCTAAAGATATGCGGACGTTGAAATAAATATTTGTGAAGAAATATTATTTTTAACATGCATAGGAACTAAATAAAATAGTCATGTGTTGAAATCTATTTTAGTTCGCCAAAATTATCATCTTTGAAATGTGAAGTGTTAAAAATAGCCACTTGTTCAAATAAATGTGCATGAGTTGAAATATACATTAATTAGCTAATGATATGATTTTAGCCTATGCATGCAACATTAGAATGAATGGTGTTTTTAAACCAAAGTAAATCAAACATGAAGTTGAATGGAAAATGATAAGTGATAAAATTTGTATATGTATGTACATGCATATTTATTGAACAGGTTATAACAAAGGGGCTAGAGAAGAGGAATATAATTTTGTGCCCGACAAATAGGTACACATTTACTGTTTTGTTTGGGTGATGATTTTATGAGCCTGTTGGCTAGCCGCTTGGCTTTTTCTTTTTCTTTTTGACATGAGACGCCCATGTGGCTATTTGGGAATTTTCCCAGCCCCTCCCGTACAAAGGAGGTTATGGCGAAATTTTCTAAAATTTAAAGGCGTTAGTGAAATAATTGAAGTGAAAACGATATGGGAATTTTTGAATGAACTATATTTATATAAATATATAAATATAAATAAAATTAAAACGAAACGTGGCCGAGCAGTTCGTGTTTTGAAACCGTGATTTCAAACGACTAGTGCGGGAAATCCGACCATTGGATTTTCCCGAAACCGCAACCGTTGGGTTCGCCTTGGAAATATCTTTCCAACGACACCAACTTTGTGAAGATCCGACGGTTGGATTGTCTGGAATGTTTAATTCAAATCTGAAGAAAAACAGCGCCAGGAACGATTATATTTATATATATATATATAAAAATATAATTAAATTAAATCGAATAACAATGCTGCAGTTCGTAAATTGAAATCGTAACTTCAAATGGCTAGTGTGGAAGATCCGACCGTCGGATTTTCCCAAAACTAAAACCGTTGGATTCGTTTTGAAATGATCTTTCTAATGATGTAAAATTTGTGAAGATCCAACGGTTAGATTTTAAAATATGTGTAAAATAAAATTAGTGAAAAGCAGCGCAAGTGCATCGACACGACCTGTAATGTCGTTTAATTAAATATGTCCGTTTTAAAATAAATAAAAATGGCGATATATCGTTATAAAATACTATAGACGATATAGAGTGGAAATAAACCAATTTCGTTGTGTTTGCTTGATATGTGATGGTTGAATGTATTTGACATGAAAACTATAACTAAAGAACTGAAATGTGAATGTTGAATAGTCCAACCATGTGATTAATTGATTTGAAAATCTAAATATAAGTGGATTTTGTGAAAAGGCCGAGTTCATCTCATTTCAAATAATCGATCGACATTGAGAAGTTGAAGAGTCGAAGACGGTTGAAGACCGACGATCTTCACATTGGATGGATGGGCGCTACTGATGCTCGTGATTGGAGTAGCTACCATGAAGGAACTGAAGTAGTAGCCGTCCAAACATATTGTTGATTGTACGGATATGCGAGGAATTGGTGCCTCCGGTTTCGTTCAGACCCAGAACGGACTTGTAAATAGACTGTGTGTCTGACATTGGATTTTGTTCTGTGCTGATTGATCTCTGTTAAATATATATTTGTTTGGCAGCGGAGAATTTATTCTCTTGCTTAACGCCCTTCTCTGAGACGTACGAGCTCAGAGGTTATTTATTGAAAGAAATCAGTCGCATGGAGTGGATTGCCTGTGTGGCACGCCTAAGTGGCATATGATCAAGGCTTCTGTTGCAAAGCAAAGTCTTGAGGTTGATGATCAAAGCATGGCCTGTGTGACGTAGCTTTGTGTATAACGTGAATTCGCGAGCCTCACACCTCGGTATGAGTCAAAAACGGGAGAGTGAATGAAGGGAGAGCACGACGTTTCTTTCTAGCTAAGGTGGTGTCAGTGACCTACCAGCCCTGACATTATATATACTTTTCACCTGTGTGGTTGTTGGAATGCGAGGCGCCTCGATATAGGTCTGTAAGACCGGGAAACGTGTGTTCAGGAATAATTAATCCTCAAAAGTAAGGAAGGACCAGCCCTGAAGATCCAAGGATCATAGTGGGGTCCTGGGACATTTTCTAGAGTGTCTCGAATCGGAGAGGAGCTTGCCCCTTGCCTCGACTCATGAAGGAATCCAATTTCCAATACGAAATATGCGGACGTGATTGTATTACTAGTATGGAGAATAGTAGATGGTAGCTATGCCGCCTAGGATTGATATTTATGATTGAATTTGCTTTTGAAACATATATGCACTAGTAATAATATCAAACACTTTTGTTTTATACGTATGAAGCATTTTTGGCCATTATAAGGTAAAACTCTATCCTCCGGCTTGCGTTGCATTGTGTGATGGGACCTGAGTCTTATAATGGCTTCATTTTATAAAAAGCATTGCGATGATTTAATCATTTACTTTATTTCATGCACTAGCACTCATTGGAGTAAACCCGTTCCGCGAAAGTGGCGTGGTCCTTTGATTTGCCTTATTATTGTTGTTAATAAGTTAAGTAGACTTCTCATACCAGTCCCATGAATGACTCGTAGTTTGTTTCACCTTGCAAACTCGGGTGCCCTCATTTTCACACGGGCAGCCTAGTTACAGGTTTCTGACGCACTTTTGGCTCATGGCGAGGCTTGACTACACCGTGCTGACTTGGATTTTCTCCGCCATTATTGTATCTTTATTATGATTCCGCCATTGGCGATGTAGACTGATATTTATTTTGTGTACTCTTTATGTTTGATTCCGCCTCAGGCGATGGTGACTGATTATGTATCATTATGCACTAAGTTGTATCCTGTACTGTGCTTCTCTGATGTGATGATATCTATATGATTCCGCTGTCATATGTGTGTAAAATATTCTATTTTCTGTTTATGCTATTATCTGTGATCTGCTAATGATGATTAATGTGTTATATTCCAATGATTATCCTTAACACTCACGTAGTTAGACAAGGATTAGTCGCAGTTAAAACTACTGTGACTAAAGATGGAGGAAAGAAAGGAAAAGAGATTCAATCAAGGAAACAAACGATAGTGCTAATGGCTTTTGGGGAATAGCCTTTAAAAACTTTTCTTGAAAAATGCTTCTTTGTAAACGGTTTTTCAAATAGTTTTCAGGAGGTTTTAAAAACTTTTGCCCAGTCTGGTAACCTTCTGCTCTGATACCAAATGTAACACCCAACCTCCGCTAGGGTCACTCGCAAAGTAATGCACTAGCTTTAGAGGGGTATTATTGGTAAACATGTACAGAAATATTACAAGACAGAACATATAAAATAGCGGAAGTAAAACCAACTTTCATATCATTAATAAATAAGGTCTAAAGCCTTTTACATCAGAGAATTTCTTACATGAAAACCTGTCTTGCAATAGTAAAGAAGCATAAAAACCTTTTCATAAATTATTCCCCAAGTGAAACAGTAAAGTAGCCATAGCCAAGAAAAGTCCAAGCCATACATGATGATCTTCAAACAGAAGAAGTCCGAACTAACAATAGCATTTCCTCCCTGTAACCTGGGGGGAAACGGAAGACAAAGAGGCGAAACAAAACGGGGTCAGTCATAAAGACTGGTAAGCCCTATCTACTATCAGTATATAAACTAGTAAAGTTAACTGGCATGAGGAACTGAGATGAACATAAGTATGATGACAAGATAGATAAGCTAAACCAAAATAACAGGATGAAATATTGTACCAAGATAAACAAGTGTGTCATGATAAACTACGGTGTCAAGATAAGTCAAGGTATCACATCGTCAGGTTTCTATCAAGTACAATATCGCAAGGTATTTATCATGTATATTCGCTCTGCACCTCCCGTACTAGTATCCCGGCCCGCGTCATGTGTTAACTATGAATGTCTCTTGCCCAATATCATGTAATGGTCCATGTCATCCTAATATATCGTATATGTAGGTTTCCTGATTCGTATGATTCTTTCCATGCATAAGTTCAGTCCTTTGCCGTAGGCCGTACGGGCTTTCTTATGTAAATCTATACCACTTCAACGTAGTACCGTTTTATCCTTGAGGTTATTTTGGACTGCTACCCTTGATCTGGTTATGTTTTATTACCATGAACAATCGCGTGTTCACTTAGGATTTATGCCACCTAGGGTCACTAGGGATTATGCTACCTAATGAACGTTTCCGTGTTTTGGGTTCAAGCCACCTAGGGCCACTAGGGATTATGCCACCCGTCGACCGCGCCCTTTATCCCACGTATGTATCGTGAATCGTTTCCATGTCTAGACGCACATGTATCTCAATGTGCCACCCGAGTTCCGTGCTAGGGCAAATCAAGAAATACGGAACTCGGTCGGGAGCTTTAAGTCGTCTGCTGATGCAGATACCAAGGTCTGTTTTTGTATCCGTGGCTATGGTCCCACATGACCCCTCCCTCAACTACTGAAAGGCAATACAAGAAAAATCATGTATGAGAACTACATCCCGGCCCCACTATAGCCCCACTTTCCTATGGGCCAACCTCACCCATGACTCGATAGCAAGAACATGGTCTGTTGGGAGTTCTCTGCCTTTCCGTTCGTACACGATTGACTAAAGATGGTAGGTAGTCGGCGACGTGCTATCCAGGGCAAAAACAAGTATCGTCGACTCCACGCTAATCCATCCCAGTCTTTAGGTCGCTCGCATAGCAACCAAGGCATACTCTTGGCTCTTCTACCGCAGACCTTAACCTCTGTGAGGCCGGGTTTCATGGACCACCTGCCACCTCACAGAGGGATACCAAGAGTACCCTCACGTCCCCCAAAGCTACCGCTTCGTCACCCAGTTCGCTGGAGCTTTTTATCCAAGTCAGATAAGTTGCTCCTCCTCGTATACTAAGCGATGACTTACCGTATCTATTTATGAACTAGTCCCATGTCCTTGGCTAAGTATTATTACTTAGTTATCCTTAACTAAGTTTTACCACTTAGCTTCTCTTCCCACTATCCTTGTTAACTACGATTTTCAACCTAGTCCCCTGAGCTAGGGTTTTGTCTAATGGGTTAAGTGTTGTCATTCAAGTTCATGACCTAACCCGCCCACGAATCATGTCAAGATTGGCTAAGTACTCAAGTTCAAGGCTTAGCCCTACAAGTTGGTTAAGTGTACCAAGAAGCTCATGACTTATCCCTATCAAGTCAAATTGGTTAAGTATTTATTTGCCTTAACCCTATCAGATTATCATGTTAGATTGATTAAGCATAGATTATCTTAATCCCATCAGATTATCGAGTCGGATTGGTTAAGTATGGGTTAGCTTAACCCCATCCACTAATCGTATTACAATGGTTAAGCCTAAGTTAAAAGGTCTTGTGACTTAACCCTATCAGGTCCGCATATTAGATTGGTTAAGTATAGGTTACTTAACCTCATCAAATCATCATGTATAATTGGTTAAGTATAAGTTACTTAACCCCATTAAATTATCATGTTAAGTTGGTTAAGTATTGGTTACTTAACCTCATTAAATTACCAAGTTTAGATTGGTTAAGTGTTTAACTTAACCCCATCGAATTACCGTGCTTAGATTAGTTAAGTGAAGGTTACTTAGCCCCATCTAATTACCGTGTTTAGATTAGTTAAGTCTAAGTTACTTAACCCCATCTAATTACCAAGTCGGATTAGTTAAGTGTAAATTACTTAACCCCATCGAATTTACCGTGTTAGATTAGTTAAGTATGGATTACTTAACCCCATCTAATTACCGTGTTTAGATTAGTTAAGTGTAGTTTACTTAACCCCATCTAATTACCAAGTCGGATTAGTTAAGTGTAAATTACTTAACCCCATCCCCTAATTGTCTTATATGGTTAAGTGTCATTAAGGAACCAAGTCCGGTTTAACTTAACCTACCCATTCGTGTCATATCGGTTAAGTGTCATTAGTCAAAATTACTTAACCTTTTCATGTGGCATTAATTAGATTAATGCACCCCAACCTCTCACATTAGACTTTGTTGTGGTTACTAGTTAAGCCGGGCGGGTCCGGGTAGATTTACACCACAGCCTAGTCTAACCTCGGGTTTTAAGTGCTATATGACCAACTACCCACATTGGGTCCTATTGTTTGTAGCCACTAGTTAAGCCGGGCGGGTCCGGGTAGATTTATGCTACAAACTCAACCCAACCTCGAGTTGGCCACTTTCATGTTTGGTCTAGTGTCTTATTACACTTACAACCCATACGTGTCAAATTTTCAAGTCCCATGTTCATAGCCAAAATTACATGTTGTCATGTTTATACCAATTTACCCAAATCATGTTTCATGTCATTAAAGTTTACCCATAACGTAACCCCAATGCTTTTAAACTCGCATATACATTCGCAACAACGCATAATGGATTAAAAGAAGGAACTTGGCAAAGGTATGACAAAAGGGGTATAAGGCCGCAAGTTAAACATGGTGGGATATGAGACATAATATGTTCACAAACTTGCATGTTACATTATTAAGCCCCAAAAACATGCATAACCCCAAAACTTAGCATATAGGTGAATCATGGTGATAGATGACATAGAAAAATGGCTAGAAGTTCGCATCTAGCATTCTATGCAAGTTAACTTAAGGGATAAGAGAGTTCTTATGTTGCATAATGCAACATTTCAACATAAAGCTTATAGCTTTTAGCCCACAAAATCAAGGTGATGACTTTACGAATATGCATAGGATAAATCTACACATAACATGATAGTTTCTAAGCATGTAACCTACTCAATTTCAAACCCAAAACTTGCAACATGAACATTTAACTTCATAGTTAATATCTAAGAGTAGGAGGGGGCTTACAATGCTATGAAGGCACAAATCAATATATAAAAAGATTGAGACGAAGCCACACTAGCAAAAACCCCAAATCAATAAGCTCCAATAAAACCCTTGAGAAAATAATAAGAAAGATCCTTGCTTTGATGAAGATTTGCCTTGAAATCAAGTTTAGAAGCTCTTATATGAACATAGAAACTCTCATACACTCATATGATCATGTAATCTCTCATGTGAATGAAGATAGAATTTATGACAAGAGGATGGAGGCTTGAGTGGAGGCCATGATCATTAGAAATTTTGGCATAGTTTAGTTGTAGGATCAATTTATGAGGGTTTAAGGTAGGGTTAGGGGTCTTTTTATAGAAGACTAGGATAGTTTAGGCCGTAGGATAAACCCTAGTTTAGATCCTAGCCATCTAAATCCATCACAAGCCAACAAACTAGACCCAAAGCATGTCTTGGGGAAGAAGTCAAGTGTAGGAACCATTTAGGGCCTTTAGATCAACCCTAGAGTCAATCCGGACCATCAAAACTCATCCTGGGCCTCAAAAATGGGTTCTGGGCCACCCCAGGCCGACCAGGTTGACCTGTACAGGGGGAAAGTCGACACTACAGTCGACACAAGGGGGGCAGGTCGACTTGGGTGTCGACTCTACAGTCGACACGGGTCAGTCTGCCAGAAAGTCTGCTGAAATCTTGTTTTGGCCACATCTTGGTCATACGGACTCCGATTTTCGAAAATTCGGACTCTATTTCGCGTATTTTTCCGAGACGAACGCAATGGTGATGTCCATTTTACCTAATTCTAATTTTAAAATTTAATTCTGCCTTGATTTCTTGTTTTAACGTGTTGTTAAAATTCGGGTTGTTACATTCTCCCCTCCTTAAAGGATTTTGTCCCCGAAATCTCCAAGTTAGGAAGAACGTATCCTACCATCCATCATCCATCTACTCAAAACATCATCCACAGGCAACCATTGTCCTTAGATGATTTCTAATGCCATATGAACATATGCAAAGCGTGTGTGTATATGCTCCTTAGCTAATGCTAATGATCAGGCCTGAATGATCTTTCTAATGCAAAGTATGTTTAGTGCCATGAATCCAACATGTATGCAAATAATCCTAGTCATATAAGTACTACATGCGTGCACAAACATTCATTCATATGCAACATCCGCATGACAACACATTAACATTCAAACAGGTATAAATACTCGTGCATATGTAATGCAAAATGTGAGTGTGTCGATCTAGTATCTAACGTGTATTCGCGCATCCACGAGCAACCACTTGCAACCATTTGCAACCATATCAATCATAACATGTTTCAAATACATGTTTACATCCATAGAGTTCTATCTAAGGTTCCCAAGATAAGATCGAGGAGATAAACAAGACAAACTCCTTACGGGGTTTGCAACAGAAACAGGACCGAGAGGATATCCACCAAGCGATAGCATGCAAGCAAGCTCTACAGGAGAACCAGGGATCAACGATATACTCTTACAAAGAGACACGATGCGCGCGTCTAAGCCGCATTTCCTTGAGCTTAATTCCAGTGTGCCTTGACTGCCTTTGACTTCATGATTTCGTAGCTCCTTGATTCCTATTTCCAAGGTATGAGTCGGAACTCTTTTCACTGTCGCCTCTCGTTTCACTTTCATTTATTCTTTCCCTAGTATACTTGGCTCAACCATATCTACGTACTCATGCAAGCTCTCCAAAATTCACTAGTGAATTCTGGATCTCGTTTACCAATGCCAATCCATGTTACCACGTGCACTTACTAGGGTGATTCCTATAACCCATGCTTAAGCGGAATGGACCATCCGCCTTAGTGGCGAACGTTACTCGATCGGATCAGAGATTTCCGATAAATGCATCAAGAGATTCTAGGTAACTAACCATGACAGAACCCAAAAGGTTACACGAGACTTCGAGGGTATTACCAAGGCAAGCTAAGAGTTTAACTACCCTCCTTTCAAAACCGAGAATGGCATCCCTTACTGGATAACCACTTCATCCCTAGAATCCATCCATAGCTCAACAATAGAAGTATTGCTTCTAATCTCAACACTTGACATTTACACTCTCAATTCCAAACAAGTCATGAATAAATGGACCGACTCTCCAACCAGATTTTTGGGCCAAAAGTGGGATCTTCTACCATGCTAGTACTAAGGTGCAGAGACATAACTATCGAGGCAGACTTAAATGATGCGATGATCAATACAAAGTCTGGACGGGATGATAGAAAAGAAAGGCTAAGCCTTTAACAGAAACGGTACCATTTCTCTTAGGTACGCTAGAAATGAGAGCATACAATTGCCCTCTCGCTGATCTTGTCCTTATCTTCCTTTGTGGATCAAGCCATACCAACAAGTTGCTTATTCTTAAGCTCGTGTCCTTTATCCTTGCTCTTATTATCCCTTCTTATAACTTCGGTAACAGGTCTCTCGAGAACTTTCTCCATCGCACGGGGAAAACACTCACGTAGTTAGACAAGGATTAGTCGCAGTTAAAACTACTATGACTAAAGATGGAGGAAAGAAAGGAAAAGAGATTCAATCAAGGAAACAAAGGATAGTGCTAATGGCTTTTGGGAAATAGCCTTTAAAAACTTTTCTTGAAAAATGCTTCTTTGTAAACGGTTTTTCAAATAGTTTTCAGAAGGTTTTAAAAACTTTTGCCCAGTCTGGTAACCTTCTGCTCTGATACCAAATGTAACACCCAACCTCCGCTAGGGTCACTCGCAAAGGAATGCACTAGCTTTAGAGGGGTATTATTGGTAAACATGTACAGAAATATTACAAGACAGAACATATAAAATAGCGGAAGTAAAACCAACTTTCATATCATTAATAAATAAGGTCTAAAGCCTTTTACATCAGAGAATTTCTTACATGAAAACCTGTCTTGCAATAGTAAAGAAGCATAAAAACCTTTTCATAAATTATTCCCCAAGTGAAACAGTAAAGTAGTCATAGCCAAGAAAAGTCCAAGCCATACATGATGACCTTCAAACAGAAGAAGTCTGAACTAACAATAGCATTTCCTCCCTGTTACCTGGGGGGGAACGGAAGACAAAGAGGCGAAACAAAACGGGGTCAGACATAAAGACTGGTAAGCCCTATCTACTATCAGTATATAAACTAGTAAAGTTAACTGGCATGAGGAACTGAGATGAACATAAGTATGATGACAAGATAGATAAGCTAAACCAAAATAACAGGATGAACTACTGTACCAAGATAAACAAGTGTGTCATGATAAACTACGGTGTCAAGATAAGTCAAGGTATCACATCGTCAGGTTTCTATCAAGTACAATATCGCAAGGTATCTATCATGTATATTCGCTCTGCACCTCCCGTACTAGTATCCCGGCCCGCGTCATGTGTTAACTATGAATGTCTCTTGCCCAATGTCATGTAATGGTCCATGTCATCCTAATATATCGTATATGTAGGTTTCCTGATTCGTATGATTCTTTCCATGCATAAGTTCAGTCCTTTGCCGTAGGCCGTACGGGCTTTCTTATGTAAATCTATACAATTCAACGTAGTACCATTTTATCCTTGAGGTTATTTTGGACTGCTACCCTTGACCTGGTTATGTTTTCTTACCATGAACTATCGCGTGTTCACTTAGGATTTATGCCACCTAGGGTCACTAGGGATTATGCTACCTAATGAACGTTTCCGTGTTTTGGGTTCAAGCCACCTAGGGCCACTAGGGATTATGCCACCCGTCAACCGCGCCCTTTATCCCACGTATGTATCGTGAATCATTTCCATGTCTAGACGCACATGTATCTCAATGTGCCACCCGAGTTCTGTGCCAGGGAAAATCAAGAAATACGGAACTCGATCGGGAGCTTTAAGTCGTCTGCTGATGCAGATACCAAGGTCTGTTTTTGTATCCGTGGCTATGGTCCCACGTGACCCCTCCCTCAACTACGGAAAGGCAATCCAAGAAAAATCATGTATGAGAACTACATCCCGGCCCCACTATAGCCCCACTTTCCTATGGGCCAACCTCACCCATGACTCGATAGCAAGAACATGGTCTGTTGGGAGTTCTCTGCCTTTCCGTTCATACACGATTGACTAAAGATGGTAGGTAGTCGGCGACGTGCTATCCAGGGAAAAAACAAGTATCGTCGACTCCACGCTAATCCATCCCAGTCTTTAGGTCGCTCGCATAGCAACCAAGGCATACTCTTGGCTCTTCTACCGCAGACCTTAACCTCTGTGAGGTCGGGTTTCATGGACCACCTGCCACCTCACAGAGGGATACCAAGAGTACCCTCAAGTCCCCCAAAGCTACCGCTTCGTCACCCAGTTCGCTGGAGCTTTTTATCCAAGTCAGATAAGTTGCTCCTCCTCGTATACTAAGCAATGACTTACCGTATCTATTTTTGAACTAGTCCCATGTCCTTGGCTAAGAATTATTACTTAGTTATCCTTAACTAAGGTTTGCCACTTAGCTTCTCTTCCCACTATCCTTGTTAACTACGATTTTCAACCTAGTCCCCTGAGCTAGGGTTTTGTCTAATGGGTTAAGTGTTGTCATTCAAGTTCATGACCTAACCCGCCCACGAATCATGTCAAGATTGGCTAAGTACTCAAGTTCAAGGCTTAGCCCTACAAGTTGGTTAAGTGTACCAAGAAGCTCATGACTTATCCCTATCAAGTCAAATTGGTTAAGTATTTATTTGTCTTAACCCTATCAGATTATCATGTTAGATTGATTAAGCATAGATTATCTTAATCCCATCAGATTATCGAGTCGGATTGGTTAAGTATGGGTTAGCTTAACCCCATCCACTAATCGTATTACAATGGTTAAGCCTAAGTTAAAAGGTCTTGTGACTTAACCCTATCAGGTCCGCATATTAGATTGGTTAAGTATAGGTTACTTAACCTCATCAAATCATCATGTATAATTGGTTAAGTATAAGTTACTTAACCCCATTAAATTATCATGTTAAGTTGGTTAAGTATTGGTTACTTAACCTCGTTAAATTACCAAGTTTAGATTGGTTAAGTGTTTAACTTAACCCCATCGAATTACCGTGCTTAGATTAGTTAAGTGAAGGTTACTTAGCCCCATCTAATTACCGTGTTTAGATTAGTTAAGTCTAAGTTACTTAACCCCATCTAATTACCAAGTCGGATTAGTTAAGTGTAAATTACTTAACCCCATCGAATTTACCGTGTTAGATTAGTTAAGTATGGATTACTTAACCCCATCTAATTACCGTGTTTAGATTAGTTAAGTGTAGTTTACTTAACCCCATCTAATTACCAAGTCGGATTAGTTAAGTGTAAATTACTTAACCCCATCCCCTAATTGTCTTATATGGTTAAGTGTCATTAAGGAACCAAGTCCGGTTTAACTTAACCTACCCATTCGTGTCATATCGGTTAAGTGTCATTAATCAAAATTACTTAACCTTTTCATGTGGCATTAATTAGATTAATGCACCCCAACCTCTCGCATTAGACTTTGTTGTGGTTACTAGTTAAGCCAGGCGGGTCCGGGTAGATTTACACCACAGCCTAGTCTAACCTCGGGTTTTAAGTGCTATATGACCAACTACCCACATTGGGTCCTATTGTTTGTAGCCACTAGTTAAGCCGGGCGGGTCCGGGTAAATTTATGCTACAAACTCAACCCAACCTCGAGTTGGCCACTTTCATGTTTGGTCTAGTGTCTTATTACACTTACAACCCATACGTGTCAAGTTTTCAAGTCCCATGTTCATAGCCAAAATTACATGTTGTCATGTTTATACCAATTTACCCAAATCATGTTTCATGTCATTAAAGTTTACCCATAACGTAACTCCAACGCTTTTAAACTCGCATATACATTCGCAACAACGCATAATGGATTAAAAGAAGGAACTTGGCAAAGGTATGACAAAAGGGGTATAAGGCCGCAAGTTAAACATGGTGGCATATGAGAAAAAATGTGTTCACAAACTTGCATGTTACATTATTAAGCCCCAAAAACATGCATAACCCCAAAACTTAGCATATAGGTGAATCATGGTGATAGATGACATAGAAAAATGGCTAGAAGTTCGCATCTAGCATTCTATGCAAGTTAACTTAAGGGATAAGAGAGTTCTTATGTTGCATAATGCAACATTTCAACATAAAGCTTTTAGCTTTTAGCCCACAAAATCAAGGTGATGACTTTACGAATATGCATAGGATAAATCTACACATAACATGATAGTTTCTAAGCATGTAACCTACTCAAGTTCAAACCCAAAACTTGCAACATGAACATTTAACTTCATAGTTAATATCTAAGAGTAGGAGGGGGCTTACAATGCTATGAAGGCACAAATCAATATATAAAAAGATTGAGACGAAGCCACACTAGCAAAAACCCCAAATCAATAAGCTCCAATAAAACCCTTGAGAAAATAATAAGAAAGATCCTTGCTTTGATGAAGATTTGCCTTGAAATCAAGTTTAGAAGCTCTCATATGAACATAGAAACTCTCATACACTCATATGATCATGTAATCTCTCATGTGAATGAAGATAGAATTTATGACAAGTGGATGGAGGCTTGAGTGGAGGCCATGATCATTAGAAATTTTGGCATAGTTTAGTTGTAGGATCAATTTATGAGGGTTTAAGGTAGGGTTAGGGGTCTTTTTATAGAAGACTAGGATAGTTTAGGCCGTAGGATAAACCCTAGTTTAGATCCTAGCCATCTAAATCCATCACAAGCCAACAAACTAGACCCAAAGCATGTCTTGGGGAAGAAGTCAAGTGTAGGAACCATTTAGGGCCTTTAGATCAACCCTAGAGTCAATCCGGACCATCAAAACTCATCCCGGGCCTCAAAAATGGGTTCTGGGCCACCCCAGGCTGACCAGGTTGACCTGTACAGGGGGCAAGTCGACACTACAGTCGACACAAGGGGGGGCAGGTCGACTTGGGTGTCGACTCTACAGTCGACACGGGTCAGTCTGCCAGAAAGTCTGCTGAAATCTTGTTTTGGCCACATCTTGGTCATACGGACTCCGATTTTCGAAAACTCGGACTCAATTTCGCGTATTTTTCCGAGACGAACGCAATAATGATGTCCATTTTACCTAATTCTAATTTTAAAATTTAATTCTGCCTTGATTTCTTGTTTTAACGTGTTGTTAAAATTCGGGTTGTTACATTCTCCCCTCCTTAAAGGATTTTGTCCCCGAAATCTCCAAGTTAGGAAGAACGTATCCTACCATCCATCATCCATCTACTCAAAACATCATCCACAGGCAACCATTGTCCTTAGATGATTTCTAATGCCATATGAACATATGCAAAGCGTGTGTGTATATGCTCCTTAGCTAATGCTAATGATCAGGCCTGAATGATCTTTCTAATGCAAAGTATGTTTAGTGCCATGAATCCAACATGTATGCAAATAATCCTAGTCATATAAGTACTACATGCGTGCACAAACATTCATTCATATGCAACATCCGCATGACAACACATTAACATTCAAACAGGTATAAATACTCGTGCATATGTAATGCAAAATGTGAGTGTGTCGATCTAGTATCTAACGTGTATTCGCGCATCCACGAGCAACCACTTGCAACCATTTGCAACCATATCAATCATAACATGTTTCAAATACATGTTTACATCCATAGAGTTCTATCTAAGGTTCCCAAGATAAGATCGAGGAGATAAACAAGACAAACTCCTTACGGGGTTTGCAACAGAAACAGGACCGAGAGGATATCCACCAAGCGATAGCATGCAAGCAAGCTCTACAGGAGAACCAGGGATCAACGATATACTATTACAAAGAGACACGATGCGCGCGTCTAAGCCGCATTTCCTTGAGCTTAATTCCAGTGTGCCTTGACTGCCTTTGACTTCATGATTTCGTAGCTCCTTGATTCCTATTTCCAAGGTATGAGTCGGAACTCTTTTCACTGTCGCCTCTCGTTTCACTTTCATTTATTCTTTCCCTAGTATACTTGGCTCAACCATATCTACGTACTCATGCAAGCTCTCCAAAATTCACTAGTGAATTCTGGATCTCGTTTACCAATGCCAATCCATGTTACCACGTGCACTTACTAGGGTGATTCCTATAACCCATGCTTAAGCGGAATGCATCAAGAGATTCTAGGTAAATAACCATGACAGAACCCAAAAGGTTACACGAGACTTCGAGGGTATTACCAAGGCAAGCTAAGAGTTTAACTACCCACCTTTCAAAACCGAGAATAATTTTCTTAATCAAATAAAGAAAATTTTCTTAGCAAATCAAAGATGTAGTGGAGTAATAACAACAGATTAATTTCAAGCACAAGACAGAATAATTTTAGAAGAAATCATTTTTAAAATGATGCTGAAAGTGTCAACAAAAGGGAATCAAAGTTCCCGAAATCACCGAGCATCTTTTCCAGAAATATAAACTAATATACAACATTTTTTTCAAATCGATATTTTCTGAAGGGACCAATTCAAAGCAGTAAGATTCATACGCAAAATCGTAGCAAATATCATGATCAAATCTAATATTGAAATAATAGACTATTTAGGGATCGAAATTCTATAAATTCACACACAATTCATCATTGGCACTCACCCAAGTTCGAGCATAAATCAAATCATAATTCAAGTTGAAAAATCATACGAGAGAATGGAAATTGCTTGGATCCAAATAAAAATATTGCACTTGAATAAACCAAACAAAGATAGATATTGGAAATTCGAGAGCATCTACTAAGAAGTGGCAGCATATCACTTCACTAATCTAAGGAGATTCGAAACCCTAGTTTATATCACCATCGCCATTTTTGATTTCCAGAGCCAAGGATCGCTTAGGGTTACGAAATGAAAAGGGTTACACTACACCAGAAATGCCAATTAGGCAGTTCTCATGGCCGTATCTAATTCAATTTGGCAGTGCTATGGGAAGTATCAAATTTTGGTGTCTTTGTCAATTTGATACAATTAAAGCCTATATCAAAATTTAAAAATAATACAATTAGCTACTTTATTACAGCAAATTCATTACAACAAAGTAGGGAGAATGGTAGACTGCAAATTCATACACTATATATTGCACATGATTCTTGACCAATACATACAGACAGTCTAAAAAAAATTGCTTTGCTCATATGTAATACAATTTACAATTTAAATGATATGAAATGACTGAAACGTACAGCCAAACAACCTAAACAAAATTTACAACACTGAAGATGGTAAAGTTAACATTTGTAACATTTTCCAAATCTGGCCAATAGTACATCCAAACAACCTACCGACAACACAAGAATCGTTTGTCTGTCTTCCACTACAATTCCCCATGATAGAGATGAAGCCCTGAAAGGCACAATAGTACTTTCCATCAGCTGACTATGTGATGTTTCGAACTTTACCAGACCATTCTACAAGAGAGAAAAACAAGAGTTACGGATATACCTTTACCTAGGTTAGATGTAAATTCAAATGAAATGCACAATGAAGCAAACCACTGAAGTATATATGCATTGATATATATACAAAACAGAAATGCTCAACAGTATCACAGAACTGGGTGCAACAAATGGACGAGGGCACACACATGCAAACTCATGCACATGGTAGGTGAATGCAACAAGTCAAGATAGTGTATGGCAACAAAAAAACAAACAAATGTTGTGGCAAGTCTGAGAAATGGCAACATAAAGAGCAATACTACAAGCTAAACAAATAAGGAGCAGCATGGTCAATGGAGCTGTATGCACATAAATATACCAAACATCTCATGTTTGCAAATACAACATGAACATATGCAAAAATGAAATGGCTCAGAGGTTATGGTTTGCTACAACAAGGTAGATTGGTGGAAATACATGTTATCAATTTTAAGAAACCTGTTATTCTTAAAGCATTCGAACCCATAGATGTCCAACACTCCAATTTGTGACCTAGAATCCAGGTCTTAACCAACAGATTTATTGATATTATCGACAAGCCTAAATTGACCATCGTACAACAAAAATTAGTAACACGCATTAGGTTGTTGACAATAATAGCATACTGAAAAAAACAGCTTGCCAATCAAACAGGCGAGCATATACAGTCTTGGCAAGAGCATCACGGTTGGCAACTGAAGAAGCACAATCAAGTTCTTTAACTATTTTTTCCTTTATTAGTGTGTATTGAGCGGGAACACAAAGTTGCAAATAGAAGGTCAGCATCAACCCTGATGAACGAAATAAGTACCAAATAACTTTTAAGGTGCCTTAGCTAATATAAATATTATGAGTTTGCTGACAGTAATAAAACAAGTATACGAGCACTATCACATGGACGCTATTAACCATAGAGATACACAGTGCTTCCAATCAAATATGGTTGGCGTGCTTGTACATTCAGACATATCAACCACTTGAACGTAAGTTCAATGGTAGATTTTGGTTATTCATAAAACTTGCATTCACAGTTAATTTATACTCTATCATAGTTAAATTTTCTCATTTTTCATCCAATTTGTGGTATCAAACTGCTCAACCAAATTATGCAAGATTTAGATACTCAATATATAGGTTTGAATCTCCTTATAAACAGTAGCGGGTAAGGATGCATAAGCTTCAACTGATAACACAACAAATTTGTAATATCATTTACTAAGCAAAGATAGTTATGAGACAATGCAAGGTATAGTCCTACATTAGTAGGAAGAAAAAATAAAAAGCGAAAGGAAATTAAAGGATGCTGACATTTCTGTAGTTAAAATAAATATATCGTTGAGTTTTTATATAGTTATAGTTATACATGTACCTATTCTGAGATACGATAATAACACCCCCCCCCCCCCCCACACTATCAAGTTCGCTTGTTTGTAAACATGTTGCCATTTAGTTTTCCTAGTAGATTCCCAAGCATAAAAACATGTCAAACGATTTGGTTGAGAATTAAAAAAAAATGTTGAACCTTTCTTTGGGAGTGACGAAGGTACAATCAGAACCCAATACACTCAATCCTTTCTTAATATAAAATAGGAATGCAAAATTTGCAAACAAAATAAAAAAGAAGAAATCAAATTTATAGGTTAAGTTTCTTGGAATGTATGACTTATTCCCAAACTTACAAGAAAAAAAGTAAAAAATATATCATTCCAAATTTTGTCAACACTTGCAGGTTAAGATTAAAACCAAGTATAATGTTATAGGCATGTCATGAGATACAAATATACACTTCTAGCCTTTCGCACGAACTTGCAAGCAAAAAGAAAAAAACGAATTAGAAGGATCAATTTGCTAAAAAGGTATAAAATAAGATGCATATTTAAATTAAAGAGAGTTGTATCAACAGATTGTTTTCCTTTATTAGTTTTTTCAACACAAACGATAATCTTTTATCACCATTAAGAAGAATAAAAGAAAAACAAACACTAACTGTCAACATAGAATTTTTGGCAAATTTACTTCACGAAGAACGCACATATATTTCATCAACTATATACATCCATCAGCAGTTAATTTTTGAAATGATGAAATCAATATTTCCATCTCTGTAGTTCATTAACTGAAACCCAGAGTTCAAACACAGACTGCATTGTAAATCCAAATGAAAAGAATTATCATGAAAGCTATTAAAGCAACCTATAAAATACATTAACTTAAAACAATTACAGCCTTTTTTTTGTGCATTCCCTCTATGATTTTTACGGTCAATATTCCAAATCAACTAGTCGGATGATCTAAATCCAGTGACAAGCATCTCATCCAGAAAAAATCTACACGATTAGAGCTAAAATAGGAAGTTAAAACTACATGGGAACGACACAAATGAATGAAATAGAATTGAATAGAACAAGTTTCATTCAGAAGAAAAAGACAAAATAGGATCGAAGCCTGGAGGCGTGCCTGCAATGTGAATCAGTACAGCGATTATCAACTCAAGATTACCCAAAACTGCGCCTACGTTAGTGCTCTGAATTAGTGGCGGTCGACAAATGTTCAGAGATGCAGTTGTGTTGAGACACAACAACGTGGAGGTGAGGCTTAGGGGCATTAGAGATGGTGGTTGTTCAAGATCACATGATAACGATTTTTTATTAGGTTTCGATTTAGGAAACTGAAGCTTCAACACACTGATTTTTTTATTACATTTCGATTTAAGGCCAAAAGGAAAAGCGTAGTACTTTTATTACCTAAAGCTCAAGTGAAGTGAGAAATGAAAAAACAACAGGAGAAAAATACGCTGCATATTTAACACGGCTCAAAGCTGTATCAACTAAACCGATCCGAAACTCTGTAGATGTAAGAACCCGTAACTTCCCCGGTAAGGAAAGAGCGGATACTTTGAGAACAACACACAAAAGAACACAGACAGAAGAACATTTCATTGTATATTACAATAATTCCATCAGATTACAAGAATATACAGAGTATTAACAAATAATATACATTCGATAAATATCAGAGATTACAATAAATTACATAGCAGCGGAAAATAATACAAAACACAACTGAAAGTAATACACGGATACAGAGCTTTCCGAGTATCGTTCCAGCTGTAAATCAGGATCCTGTGAATATAAATCTGCAAAACCAAAACTACTAGCTGCCCATGTCAAAATAAGGGCACCCAGAGTTTAGGTTAAAACAATAAACTCTAGGTCAGTCATGTGACTGGTGTGAGAACTAAAACAGTTATTAATCTTTATTTTAAATTTAGGTAAATCAAGGGATCACGCCGTATAACACGGAAAGGGCTTCCTCCTAAGAACACCAGTGCATAAAACAACAACGCAATGCTAAATAAAGAACAATGAAGTTATTATAAGACCCAGGTCCCATCACACAATGCAACGCAAGCCGGAGGATAGGGTTTTTACCTTATAATAACCAAAGAATGCTTGATACGTTTTAAAAACAGATTATTTTGATATTACCATAAGTGTATAGTGTCAAAACAACTTCAAATCATAAGTATCAATCATAGGCTGCATGGGTACCATATATCATGTCGCCAATACTAGGCCCTACAATCAAAACCGCAAAGTAACATATTGGAAGTTGGATTTACATCTGTGAACCGAGGCAAAAGATAGTCCTCTACCGATTTCGAGACTGTCTAGCCCGAGCCTCAGGAACAGCCGCAACTGCCCCTTGGATCGTCAGGGCCGGTCCACCGATGTGCACTAAAATGACTGAACACTGCGTTTCCCTTCCCTTTGGGGCGTAAACGAGCCAACGAATGACTCCATCGGACCCGGATCGTCCGATCAAACCGAGGCGCCTCGCAACAGAAACAACCACACAAGTGAAAATAATATAAATGTCAGCCAGTTTAAGCACTGACACCACCTCTAGCTAGAAAGAAACGCATGACCTCCCTGAGGTCCTCTCCCGTTTCTGGTTCACAACCGGGGTGTGAGGCTCGCGAATCAACGCTACACAAAGCTATGCCACACAGGTCGTGCTTTGATCATCAACCACAAGACTTTGCTTTTCAACAGAAGCCTTGATCAATTGCCACTTAGGCATGCCACATAGGAAATTCACTCCATGCGATTGATATCCATCAATATATAACCCCTGAGCTCGTACGTCTCAGAGAAGGGCGTTAAGTAAGAGAATAAATTCTCCGTCGCCAAACAGATATATATTTAATAGAAATCAATCACACAGAATAAAATCCAATGTCAAACACACAGTCCATTTACAAGTTCGTTCTGGGTCTGAACGAAACCAGAGGCACCTTGTACCTCGCATATCCATCGATCTCCAAGTACGTCTGGACGATCACCAATCGATTCCCTCCTCTTGGGTGTACAGCCCAATCAAGATCATCAGTAATCACCCAAACGACGTGAAGACCTCCGGTCTTCGACCACCGTCTTCATCTTCGACTCATCGTCGAATTAGTTATTCAGAATGGGATAAACCCGGTCTTTCTGAATAACTCGCGTATATAATAAACAAGTGTTACACAAACACAACATACGCCTCATTCCAATTCATCAGTCACTAACCGTAAATTAGTAAGGGAACAATTCCCCAAATAATAACCCCGAAGGCCGAAACCAACATCATATCAATACCTAGGAAACCATTCTTCTTAGCAAACCTACAGTTAGTTTCTAAATTTCACAATCTTAGGGAAATGTTCCCATTAATTTTATCAAAGATAAATTCTTTTAAATTTATTCTTTAATCTTCCTTTGAATATCACTTCAAACTAGTCGGGATTAGCAAACCACACCGAAGTAATCATTTATTTTATTTCCCAATCCCAACCTATTCATCCCATGAAGTAAAACTGGTAATACTTCATATCTAACACCACGGTGTTATCGGTAAATTCAATTACCATTTCACGTTCAAATCTAATTTAAGATTTAACTATCGCCTGGAGCAAAACTGGTGATACTCCATTCTTGATCTTTTCAATCTAATTAAAGATTCATTAAAACTCCACTTAGTTTTAATCTTTAACTGGGTTACAGAATCAATGTCATTTAAAACACGGTTCACGATAAACCCAAAATCACATTCCATTCTATCAGGCTTTAACCGTAAAATAGCAAGTGAGCAATTCCCTAAGTATTAACCCCGAAGGCCGAAACCAACATCAGATCAATACCCAAGAAACCATTCAACTTAACTAATCTCCAGTTAGTTTCTGATTTTCTTAACTCCTTTGGGTCTAAGAACAGTATTATTGAAGATACCTTTCACAACAACCCAAAATCACATTCCATTAATTATCGGGTTAAAGAACCAGTGTTATATAAAACACCGTTCACGATAAACCCAAAAATCAATCCCAATTCAATTCCAATTAAATATTATTTAATTGGTACACTTCATTAAATTTAAATAAAAAGATTTAACGTTTTCCTCAACTGGGTTTAAGAACAGTGTCAATGAAGACACCATTCACGAAAAACCCAAATCACATTTGATATTAAATACAAGGCTCTGAATAGAAAATATATCGGCTTATATTCAATATCAAATTCTACGACCAACAAATATCGTATTGGAAATAACGATATAAATATATCTTTCAAATTTCCATAACAACATCTGTATAATCACGAAATCCAACATCGAAATATTCCAAAGATAATTTCGATTCCAATCCATTCCAATTCAATTATTGGAAATTCTGTTTATTTTCAAACCCATTTCAAATCCACTTTATTTATTTTAAAAATAAATAGAATTATAATTCTAGTTCAAAACTAGTTCATTTCGATAAAAATCTATTTTTATCTTTTCAAATATGGAGTTTTTTATCCGAATTCTTCACAAATCATTTCTTATGATTTTACACAAATTATTACTATTTTTAATAATTTTATCAAGGCCCGTACAGTCGATTTCCATCAACGGCCATCGAACTGCACTTACAACGACCTTTTCCAAATTTGATTTGGACATAATTCCAAATCCAACCGTTAGATTTCAAATCTCTAATATTCATTAGAAAGCCCTTTTCGATACGAACCCAACGGTTCCGGTTTTAGGAGAATCCGACGGTCGGATCTCCTGCAATGTCCACTCGAAGTCAATGGTCGAAATTCACGAACTGCCGCGGCGCGGCGCGTTCTATTCAGGCCATTCTATATATGTAATATATATATTATATATTTCGTCGATTTCCTTTCAAAACGTATTTTATAAATCGTTTAAATTCGTTTTCAAAACGATTTCAACTTCCTTTTCAAATTCAAATCAAGGTTGAATTTTTCAGTATAAATTCGTTTTAATTTCATTTCAAATCGATTTCAATTCAATTTCAATTTAATTTGAATTTCAATTCATTTCAGTTTAATTCGAATTTCAATTCATTTCAATTCATTTCAATTTAATTCGAATTTTGAAATCACTTTCAATATTCATTGAAAAATGAATAAAATCGATATAAATATCGTTCACGTCAAAATGGCGTCAATCTAATCAACACGGCTTTTATTCAACACATGAATATTTATTCTATTCAACACATGAATTTATTTTCTATTCAACACATGAATATATATTTTCAATTCAACACATGAATTTATTTTCTAAATTGGTTAGAGGCCCAATCAATTACCATATGATGTTAATTATATGGATTTTCTACAACACATGTATATAATAGCAATGATAAATAATCAACCATCATCCGGAGTGCACCACACAACTGCATAAGCATTAAATATAAATAATTAACGCTTACACAGTCTGTCAACCCATCGATTGATATATAACTAAACAATCGGGATTAGTGTACGTCAAATATCATCCCAATACCCGTGCGGGGTTTCAAATCAACAAACACATATTTTATTTGTGCAGTTGGGCGATGTGTAAAATTTATCGTCCCAATCAATATCAGTCAAATCAGTGTATATAAACAAATCGTCCGATTTGTTTATTACTATTTATTTTATATATACGTTAAAAATCATATTTTTAACTATAAAATATTTTATTTCATTCACCATCACACAATCAAATTTCACAACACAGCAACCAAACAAACAAGTCATCCATGGTCTGTGGACGACGGGTGTCAGGTGCTGCTAAGCACCGTCTGCAGCCTAGTATATATTTCAACAAGAAATTAAAATAAAAGTGAGGAGTTCTCAGCGACTAGCTAATCCAATACCACGACTCTTCTTATGTAGAAATCTTCGTCGTGTTCGCCTTTTGTCACTTTCGTTGCTCGTATTCACTACATAAAAAATCACATTTTTATATTGTTGTTATGTATATAAAAATCACATTTTTATAACTACGCTATATGGATAAAAATCACATTTTTACACTGCTACTGTATAGATAAAAATTCTATTTTTATTACTCTACATAAATAAAAATCATATTTTTATTCTTTCTATGATATAAAAATCATATTTTTATTGTCTGCACTATATAAAGATTATATTTTTATCACGCTAACTTCATAATAAAAATTATATTTTTATATCGTTCTTCTTCTATTAAAGATTATATTTTTACTTCGCTAAAAATCAAATCTTTACTTCATTAAAAATCCAACCTTTCTTCGCAAATATCATATTTAAAAATCCGACCTTTCTTATTTGATTAACTATATAAAAATCCTAGCTTTTCGAATATAAAAATTCGAGCTTTTCGAATATAAAAATCTCACCTTTTCGAATATAAAAATTTCATCTTTTCGAATATAAAAATTTCAACTTTTCGAATATAAAAATTTCATCTTTTCGAATATAAAATTCTCGCCTTTTACCATGTTATACATATGTAAAAATTTGATTTTTATCCTCATGAAATTTATATAAATTTTTTAGCTTCTACTATATATAAAAAATACCATTTTTACAAACCAAAATCCCTATTTTTTTTATTAAGCTAATCCTATAGAAATTTAAATAAGTTAAATTAAAATGAAAATAAAAACTTACTTTCAGCGAAGGGGGGGGGCTACTAGCTGCGGTGGCGCAGGGGCCAGGCGGAGGTGGCGAGCTCGCGGTTGTGGGGGGTTTAAGGGGGCTAGGGCGCGGCGGATTTGGGTTTGGAGGGGGGGTCGCGGGGTTTGACGAGGTCGAGATGAAGGAGGAAGGAGGCGTCGATGGGGGAGAGGGTGATGGCCGGCGCGCGACGCCTGGAGGCGGGGTTCCGATGGGGGGGCATCAAGGTTATTTTCTTTTTTTTCTTTTGAAGTCAACGGGGGGGGGGTCTGAGGGAAGGAAGAAAAGGGGATAAATAAATATATATATTATTTAATTAAATTCCAAAAAGGTACTTTTTCATTCGAACTCAAAATCGAACCCACCGACTGTCATCCATAGCTAATTACCCCCATTCCGAACACAATGGGATATGTATCGTAAGCTGATTCGATCGTTTCGATCAGTTTTCATCAAAATCAAAATATAACTCTATATATTGAATTTGAACGCACATTTCAATTTACTGGGGCCACATACTGACTCTAAAAATTCCCAAAAAATATTTTCTAGCTTCGTATTGACGATACGGTTCTAACAAAACTAATTTCGTCAAATTCCAAGATCGTTTGAAAAATGGCCATTTTCCAGTCGATTAAAATCAACTTAAACAGGTCAAACACGTTTTTCTTTGCCACGCTCACATATTGATTCGAAAAATTACGAATTTTGAAACCTAGCAATAACTTGACATCCCGGATCCAACAAAAGTGGTTTCGTCGAAAACCGAGGTCGTTTGCAAAATTTCCATTCTTAAGGGCCAGAATTCCATAACGACTATTCTGAATTTTCAACTGGACGTAACTTTTTATCCCCGCTATGAAATTTTGATTCTTCAGATTCGTTGGAAAGATATTCTCAAATAGATTCAAATATTTTTGGTTTCGCTAAAATTTGGTTTATTCTACACCCGGTACATTCATTTGAACTTTGAAATCGAATTATCGAACTACCACGCCATTTTCAATTCCTTTTATAATTATAAATAATTATTTATATTCTAACGACGATCTATATAACTATATACTTCTAATTCTTTTCAAGATAAATTTCTCGTCGATATTATTTAAAATAATTCATTTTAAATATTCAAAATTCGCTAAAATTGCCAAAATAAAAATTTTAAATTGGCTCAGATTTCTGGGTTATTACAATCTCCCCCACTTAAAACTTTTCGTCCCCGAAAAGGAACGAAGCCGAAAGTTGTTCTACAAATCAAATCAACTTCCGGTATTTTCATTACGGCTTAAGTTCTTCAACTTTTCAGTTTCTAAGAACTTTTCAAATTTTTCAAAAATTTGGCTAACACCCTAAATTTTCGAAAAATTTCACCATAACCTCCCCAGTACCGGGGACTTCGGGATATTTCATATTGCCTCCCATGGCCTTCTTCAATCCAAAAGAAAAAGAAAAGGCCAAGCGGCTAGCAAATCGGCTCATAAAATCATCCAAACCCAATAAATTTGTAAACATGTACCTATTTGTCGGGCAAACAATTTTATTCTTCTGCTCTAGCCTACTTGCTATGACATGTTCAATGTAAGTACATGTATATGCATGCAAATGTGACTAATATTCAATACAGTTCAATATTTGATTCCATTAGGCTAAATGGTTAAAATTTCAAATCAATAATCAAACAACACAACTAACAATCAATTAGTGGATTATCGTTTCAAATTCATAATTTGATATATATATATATATATACAGAAAATCATGTTTTTGATGTCAAATCACCACAATAGCCCTATCTAGATTAGGTTCTCACACCAGTCTAATGGAAATATATAGATATCACACCTTCGAAACTCGAATACCAATTCTGATGATGTTCGAACTATAGCGATCATCAGAACCATCTCCGGGCGACTAGCGTGTGATTCTATATCTATCCCGTATATTAAAACTTCGAATACACGCAGATCAGATGTATATGCCAAATCTTTATATACCGGATTGTCCAAATTCAATATAAAATAAATAATCAAATACGAATAGTTGATTTAAATTTTAAAACAAAATTGTTTTCATTTTTATTTTTAAAAACAACACTCTTCACACTCGTTCTAGGATACTACTGATCCCATCTCTAACAAGTCATTCTCATGGATATTACTAATCCAATTTCGGATGAATTCTTTCGTTTGGTTCTAACGTGTCTTGTTCTCCGAGCTCTGTAAACTAAAGCTCTGATACCAACTGTAAGATAGCCGACGAAATCCGGTAGGCTTTGCAACCATCCCTTCATCCCCCAAGCAGCAGGTAATACCCACCGTGGCTCCCACATGGTCCCTCAGTACCCTTGTTTTACGGCGACCCTCTCGAGCCTCCCGGCCACCGCCTAACCAACCCTCAACAGGGACATGTAGGGGTAAGAGTCTCCCGTTCGCCACCAAACCGCGAAGCGAGAACCCCCTATCATGCGTACCCAGCCTACACAGGACCGACAACAAGAACTGGTGATACCCATTCTCGATCTTTTCTATCTAATTAAAGATTCATTAAAACTCCACTTAGTTTTAATCTTTAACTGGGTTAAAGAATCAATGTCATTTAAAACACGGTTCACGATAAACCCAAAATCACATTCCATTCTATCAGGCTTTAACCGTAAAATAGCAAGTGAGCAATTCCCTAAGTATTAACCCCGAAGGACGAAACCAACATCAGATCAATACCCAAGAAACCATTCAATTTAACTAATCTCTAGTTAGTTTCTGATTTTCTTAACTCCTTTGGGTCTAAGAACAGTATTATTGAAGATACCGTTCACGACAACCCAAAATCACATTCCATTAATTATCGGGTTAAAGAACCAGTGTTATTTAAAACACCGTTCACGATAAACCCAAAAATCAATCCCAATTCAATTCCAATTAAATATTATTTAATTGGTACACTTCATTAAATCTAAATAAAAAGATTTAATATTTTCCTCAACTGGGTTTAAGAACAGTGTCAATGAAGACACCATTCACGACAAACCCAAATCACATTTGATATTAAATACAAGGCTCTGAATAGAAAATATATCGGCTTATATTCAATATCAAATTCTACGACCAACAAATATCGTATTGGAAATAACGATATAAATATATCTTTCAAATTTCCATAACAACATCTGTATAATCACGAAATCCAACATCGAAATATTCCAAAGATAATTTCGATTCCAATCCATTCCAATTCAATTATTGGAAATTCTGTTTATTTTCAAACCCATTTCAAATCCACTTTATTTATTTTAAAAAATAAATAGAATTATAATTCTAGTTCAAAACTAGTTCATTTCGATAAAAATCTATTTTTCTCTTTTCAAATATGAAGTTTTTCATCCCAATTCTTCACAAATCATTTCTTATGATTTTACACAAATTATTACTATTTTTAATAATTTTATCAAGGCCCGTACAGTCTATTTCCATCAACGGCCATTGAACTGCACTTACAACGACCTTTTCCAAATTTGATTTGGACATAATTCCAAATCCAACCGTTATATTTCAAATCTCTATTATTCATTAAAAATCCCTTTTCGATACGAACCCAACGGTTCCGGTTTTAGGAGAATCCGACAGTCGGATCTCCCGCAATGTCCACTCGAAGTCAATGGTCGAAATTCACGAACTGCCGCGGCGCGGCGCATTCTATTCAGGCCATTATATATATAATATATATATTATATATATTTCGTCGATTTCCTTTCAAAACGTATTTTATAAATAGTTTAAATTCGTTTTCAAAACGATTTCAACTTCCTTTTCAAATTCAAATCAAGATTGAATTTTTCAATATAAATTCGTTTTAATTTCATTTCAAATCGATTTCAATTTAATTCGAATTTCAATTCATTTCAATTTAATTCGAATTTCAATTCATTTCGAATTTTGAAATCACTTTCAATATTCTTTGAAAAATGAATAAAATTGATATAAATATCGTTCACGTCAAAATGGCGTCAATCTAATCAACACGGCTTTTATTCAACACATGAATATTTATTCTATTCAACACATGAATTTATTTTCTATTCAACGCATGAATATATATTTTCAATTCAACACATGAATTTATTTTCTAAATTGGAATGAGGCCCAATCAATTACCATACAATGTTAATAATATGGATTTTCTACAACACATGTATATAATAGCAACAATAAATAATCAACCATCATTCAGAGTGCACCACACAACTGCATAAGCATTAAATATAAATAATTAACGCTTACACAGTCTATCAACCCATCGATTGACATACAACTAAACAATCGGGATTAGTGTACGTCAAATATCATCCCAGTACCCATGTGGGGTTTCAAATCAACAAACACATATTTTATTTGTGCAGTTGGGCGATGTGTAAAATTTATCGTCCCAATCAATATTAGTCAAATCAGTGTATATAAACAAATCGTCCGATTTGTTTATTAATATTTATGTAACACCCCACATCTGTTAAGGTCACTCACAAAGGGAATGCCTTAACTTCAATGGAGTATTATGGATACTGGAACAGAAATATTACAAGACATACATATATAAAACAGCGGAAAATAAAGTGGAAGTACTTCAAATCATTTATTAAATATAAATGTTTACAAGAAAAGCCCATCAACTTCCAATACCCAATTTCATAGTTAAAATATCTGTCTTTCTCAAAAACAAAGAAGCATAAAAACAAACTGCAGTATTCCCCAATAAAGGAAAGCAAGCCATAGCCAAGAGAAATCCAAGCCATACATGAAAGAGCCTTGGAGCTTGGTAAGATCCGAACTAAGCTGTATTCCCACCCTGTGAACCTGGGGGGGGAACGGAAGAAAAAGAGGCGAAACAAAACGGGTCAGTCATAAAATCTGAGTAAGTCCTAGTGACTTTCAGTATAAAAATAGGTAAAGATAACATGGCATGAATAAACTGAAAGTAAACATAAGCATGATGACAAGGTAGGCAAGATAAACTAAGATAACAAGATAAACTATGATAACAAGATAAACTAAGGTAACAAGATAAACTTCGGGCACGATGAAACAAGTATAACATCCCATAATTCCTATCAAGTATCCCACCGCATGGTTTCTATCAAGAATAACATCGCAAGGTTTCTAAGCTTCATCATTAAAATGATATCTATTTGCTCTGCACCACCTAACTAGCATCCTCATAAGTGTCTTACATGAAATGATCCGTATTCCTACTAGTGTCCTGTGTAACAAGGATCCATACCCCCTACTAGTGTCCCAACTAGTAGCCCGTGTTATATAATAATTACAACGTGATCCCAATCCCCGCAATTATGGTAGCCTTCAGGTGTACATCGATTATGAGGATTCCACCTCGATCACCCCAATGGCCATGTATATATTCGATGCACCCTTACTACCTTATCGATCGGCTCCCTACTTGACCTAGTTCTCGTTTGTGTCACGCGGCCCCCTACTTGTAGATACCTGTGCTGGTCCCACCATGGGGTGTATCAAGTCCCATGGTGGCAACCCTGACACAATCAAGATGCACAGCTTTATACCTACTGATGCCCAGTGGCTAAATTTTCTGCCCCGAAGTGTGTGCACGCCCACACTCCGTTAGAACCTGCACTGCTGCACCAACCGCCGCTAATTTGACCTCTTATAATCAGCCCAGTAATCGTGCCCCACCCTGCCTAGCTCAGGGTTCCGTTGATACCTAATGTGGGTTACTGCTGAAATGGGTCCCCGTTACTAGGTTTTTCTAATGGTTAAGTCTGTGGGCCTATATTCTCTGATATTACCCACAAACCCTGATGTGTACTTAACCCCGCTACTGATTCAAGCATGTGTATTTAATGGTTAAGTGTATGTGAGGCCTATATTTACTAATATTACCCACCAACCCGATATGTACTTAACCCTCCTACCCGTTATGTTACTATGGTCAAGTGTTTACCTCAGTTAACTTAACCTTTCTTGCTTATTATGTTTGATTGGTTAAGTGTGGTTTATTAACTTAACCCCGTTCGTCTATTTGGTTACATTGGTTAAGAATTTTCTTGTTAACTTAACCCCGTGTGTTACTTAACCCTACCACGCATCACATCAGATTGGTTAAGTGCATGTTAACTTAACCCCATCCACTAGTCATATTATAATGGTTAAGTGTTATCAACTTATTCAAGTTAACTTAGCCCACCCGCTTGTCCTGTTATGTTGGTTAAGTGTTACTACTTAACTGCAACCACTTGTCTAATTAACCCATTGTATTAGTTAAGTGTTCTCATTAACTTAACCTCACTCTCTAGTCCAGTTTAATCATGTTATAATGGTTAAACATTTGCTTAACCTTACCTACTCCCGTAGTCAACATATTAAATTGGTTAAGCGTCCAGATTAACCTAACCCTACCCACCAATTTAGTTAACATGTTGAAATTGGTTAAGTGTTCTAGTTAACTTAACCCTACCAACCCTAGCTCAGCTCTAGTTGTCTTATTAGGGCACCAACCTCTCACATTATACAGATATTGTTGTGGCTGCCGGTGTGCCGGTCGGGTCCGGGCAGTCTTACGCCATAACTCAGTCTAACCTCGGGTCTTTATTGGGCCTAATGCTTAGCCTCCCGCATTGGATAGGTATTGCTGTGATTACTGGACAGCTGGGCGGGTCCGGGCAGGTTTACATCACAACTCAATCCAACCTCGTGCTAAGCATATTCGTATTTTCCAATTTACATTAATTATGTAAATTATTCAAATTCATATTACTGCCCAATTTGTTTCCAATCAATCTCATTAAATTAGGTATATAATTAATACCATTTTATGCCATAATTCTAATTTACATTTTGATTATGTAAATTGTTCAAATTCAAATTTAATGCCCAATTTGTTTCCAATCAATCTCATTAAATTAGGTATATAGTTAATACCATTTTATGCCATAAATCACTTATGTGATAAATGAACAATTTATGGCAAGTTTTCCTATAATTAGTCATTTTAACCCACCGTTACCCCGTCTAATATTAGGCTAATTATCTTAGCCTAATTTACGTTCGTATGATTTTTGAGTATAAAGTTTAGGCTAAAAACTTAGCCTAATTTAATGTACACAAATACACAATCATAAACATGACAAAGGTATAATTTTGAAATTGATGGCATAATTAATGTGAACATAATGGGGTGAACTTGCAAAATGACATCATGAACATTACAGGGGTGAACTTGCAAAATGACATCATGAACATTACAGGGGTGAACTTGCAAAATGACATCATTATGAACATTATAGTGTCATAAGTGTGAACTCGCAATTATAAGCTAATTCAATATATATGTGTATTTTTAACATAGGCCATATTAACATACATACATGAGAATTAGCAATATGAACAAATCAATATACATATGTTAATTTGCAACATAGGCAAATCAACATACACATGCGTTACTTGGCAACATAGATTAAATTAACATACTCACAAGCCAATCACAAATATATGATAAGTGTGGCATAGGTTTTTCTTATACATAAACATGTAGATTTGACAATTTGTCGCATGAATCTACAACATAAACTTGCATAATAAACTAATCAATAATTCCCAATTAAACATGATAATAGAATCAAATCACTGGCATATTATACAACATGACAAACATTGTACTTAATAATTCCCAATCCAACATGATAATAGAATCAAATCACTGGCATAATATTATACAGCATAACCAAACATAATAAGCATCGTACTATTTTCATTTGACCGCAAAACATGCTTTTAATCTTAATTCACATTCCGCAAATATAGCTAAACTTACATCAATTTCACTTTATTTCATCGCCATATTATAATTAAATATTTAAATTTGAAAATAACTAGAACTTACAGAGAACGGCTAATGAATTAGGGAGTGAATTTGTCGTAGAAAGTTGCAGCGTCATTGATCTATCCTCTTGAATTTGTTGTAGAAGCATTGATCTTTGATTTTATTTGGCTTTGAACGCTTAAGCTTTAATTTGGAGACGGCGGCCATGGCTCAAGAGAGATTCCAGCAGCATTTAGGAGTCATATGAATTTGTGTGAGTTAGGCTAGGTCTAGTTGTTATTTTATAGGTGTAGCACTTCATTTCAGCCATCGGATTAACCCTAAAACCCATCCGGACCATCAAAACTCATCCCGGGCCTCAAAAATGGGTTCTGGGCCACCCCAGGCCGACCAGGTCGACCTGTACGGGGGGGAGTCGACACAGGGGGGGGGGCAGGTCGACTTGGGTGTCGACACTACAGTCGACACGGGTAGTCTGCCAGAAAGTCTGCTGAAATCTTGTTTTGGCCATATCTTGGTCATACGGACTCCGATTTTCGAAAATTCGGACTCTATTTCGCGTATTTTTCCGAGAGGAACGCAATGGTGATGTCCATTTTACCTAATTCCTGATTCTTGAATTAGTTATCCTTATTTTACTATCTTTTCCGTTACATACGCCGTTATCGAACTAATTTTTCTTCTCTTCCATGTATTAATTAATTCTCCTTATGCATCACTATTATTTACCTATCATAAGCATATTTTCATATATTTTATTTCATTTTTAATTATATTAAAAAAAATACGGGGTGTTACAATTTATTTTATATATACGTTAAAAATCGTATTTTTAACTATAAAATATTTTCCACTATAAAATATTTTATTTCATTCACCATCAACAATCAAATTTCACAACACAGCAACCAAACAAACAAGTCATCCATGGTCTGTGGACGACGGGTGTCAGGTGCTGCTAAGCACCGTCTGCATCCTAGTATATATTTCAACTAGAAATTAAAATAAAAGTGAGGAGTTCTCACCGACTAGCTAATCCAATACCACGACTCTTCTTATGTAGAAATCTTCGTCGTGTTCGCCTTTTGTCACTTTCGTTGCTCGTATTCACTACATATATAAAAATCACATTTTTATATTGTTGCTATGTATATAAAAATCACATTTTTATAACAACGCTATATGGATAAAAATCACATTTTTACACCGCTACTGTATAGATAAAAATTCTATTTTTATTACTCTACATAAATAAAAATCATATTTTTATTCTTTCTATGATATAAAAATCATATTTTTATTGTCTGCACTATATAAAGATTATATTTTTATCATGCTAACTTCATAATAAAAATTATATTTTTATATCGTTCTTCTTCTAATAAAGATTATATTTTTACTTCGCTAAAAATCAAATCTTTACTTCATTAAAAATCCAACTTTTCTTCGCTAATATCATATTTAAAAATCCGACCTTTCTTATTTGATTAACTATATAAAAATCCTAGCTTTTCGAATATAAAAATTCGAGCTTTTCGAATATAAAAATCTCATCTTTTCGAATATAAAAATTTCATCTTTTCGAATATAAAAATTTCATCTTTTCGAATATAAAAATTTCATCTTTTTGAATATAAAAATTTCATCTTTTCGAATATAAAAATCTCGCCTTTTACCATGTTATACATATGTAAAAATTTGATTTTTATCCTCATGAAATTTATATAAAAATCTTAGCTTCTACTATATATAAAATACCATTTTTACAAACCAAAAACCCTATTTTTTATTAAGCTAATCCTATAGAAATTTAAATAAATTAAATTAAAATGAAAATAAAAACTTACTTTCAGCGAAGGGGGGGCTAGTAGCTGCGGTGGCGCAGGGGCCAGGCGGAGGCGGTGAGCTCGCGGTTGTGGGGGGTTTCAAGGGGCTAGGGCGCGGCGGATTTGGGTTTGGAGGGGGGTCGCGGGGTTTGACGAGGTCGAGATGGAGGAGGAAGGAGGCGTCGATGGGGGAGAGGGTGATGGCCGGCGCGCGACGCCTAGAGGAGGGTGGAGGCGGGGTTCCGATTAGGGGGGGAGGGTATCGCAGTTATTTTGTTTTTTTTTCTCTTTTGAAGTCAACAGGGGGGGTGGGGGGTGGGGGGGTCTGAGGGAAGGAAGAAAAGGGGAGGGCCCTTTTATAAATAAATATATATATATTATTTAATTAAATTCCAAAAAGGTACTTTTTCATTCGAACTCGAAATCGAACCCACCGACTGTCGTCCATAGCTAATTACCCCCATTCCGAACACAATGGGATACGTATCGTAAGCTGATTCGATCGTTTCGATCAGTTTTCGTCAAAATCAAAATATAACTCTATATATTGAATTTGAACACACATTTCAATTTTCTGGGGCCACATACTGACTCTAAAAATTCCCGAAAAATATTTTCTAGCTTCGTATTAATGATACGGTTCCAGTCGATTAAAATCAACTGAAACTGGTCAAACACGTTTTTCTTTGCCACACTCACATATTGATTCGAAAAATTACGAATTTTGAACCTAGCAATAACTTGACATCCTGGATCCAACAAAAGTGGTTTCGTCGGAAACCGAGGTCGTTTGCAAAATTTCCATTTTTAAGGGCCAGAATTCCATAGCGACTATTCTGAATTTTCAACTGGACGTAACTTTTTATCCCCGCTATGAAATTTTGATTCTTCGGATTCGTTGGAAAGATATTCTCAAATAGATTCAAATATTTTTTGTTTCGCTAAAATCCGGTTTATTCTACACCCGGTACATTCATTTGAACTTTGAAATCGAATTATCGAACTACCGCGCCATTTTCAATTCCTTTTATAATTATAAATAATAATTTATATTCTAACGACGATCTATATAACTGTATACTTCTAATTCTTTTCAAGATAAATTTCTCGTCGATATTATTTAAAATAATTCATTTTAAATATTCAAAATTCGCTAAAATTTCCAAAATAAAAATTTTTAATTGGCTTAGATTTCTGGGTTATTACAGCAGATGTAGGGTTAGATTTTAGTTGTTGGGGTAGGTGTGGATCGGTTGAGCTGTAGCAAAGAAAATTTGATATGGTTAAAAGACGTATCAAATCTCTGCATCCTAGTGTACCAAATTTCTTTTTTTGGTGTAGTGTTAACAATTTGGGAGGAGAACGAAATGAAAAGGTAGCGCATGAATGAAAATGTAAGCGGGAAATAGAGGAAGTGTAGTAGATAACGGATGGATGGTTAAGATTTGGTTTTAACTACTGGTGCGGTTCGCCATGCAAGACATGGAAAGGTCTGTTATAGTAACACTGTATCAAAATGTTGTTTCGTGGTACACTTGTTTAGCTAGAGCAACACATTTTTATGGCTAAGGTAACATCAAAAATAGAACGTTGTAGTAGGACCAAAATATCATAGCTATTGAGACATTTTAGCTGATAACACCTTGCAAGTTTTTTGCAATAGGTCGTTTATGGCGTAGTGAGACAAACAAATTTTGAATTGTTAGATTTATTTGTCTTTATATGGAAGGTGGAATTCATAGGAAGATCTAATGATTGAGATTGATTATGTCTAAATTTGTGCCACCGTCTCTGTGTAGTTAAAGCGCTTAGCGGTTCTATAGCGGTAGAGGTGTAAAATGCTGTAGCGGGGATAAAGTGGGGGTAGTAGCGGGGATATAGCGGAGGTGCAAAAAAGTTAATTAGATGTAAAACTATGTAACTAAAATTAAATAATTTTCATTCTCGCATCATTTGTGTAAAAGAAAGGAATATTAATTAATATTATATAAAAAAAATCAAAGAGTATAATGGCTATGCACTCTACATGCGAGGATTACTACAGATTTCTATCTTATATAAGTCACTTATGACTTAAAATTAGCTCTTTCAATTAACTTTTTTGATTTATTTTAAAAGAGAACTGGTCAAATCATCCTTTGTATATTAATATTGCTAAAGCGGGGGATAAATAGCGTTGATTTAGCGGGTGCAGCGGAAAATAGTAGAGCTTTAAGCGGAGCTACTGTTCCTCAGCACTAAATTGAAATAGCGTAGCGGCCAGAGAGCGTTACGGGCTATAGTGGGAATTTCATGGGGCTTTAGCGGGGCTTTAACTACATAGCACCATCTTGTGTCTAAGTTGATGTTCCTCTAATTTATATTTTAAAAATACAAATACGTTCACTTTTTATATTTATAGGAACTATTAACCTAATTTCTGATACCAGATGTAGTAACGCACACACTAGTGGCCCGAATTTTTGCAAAAAGCGAAAACCCAAGTCCATTGAAACTTGGATTGTTTGCTTCGTATCTTACAAATAAACAAAGATATTTATTAGATCTTAAGTAAATAACTCATAGTAGAATAATTTAAATCATAGTAATAAATAGGTACTTACTGAAATATTGACACTTCCAAGACATGTGTTTCTAAGAAATCTCAATCCTATCTTTTACATAGCCCGTGTGTTATTTTGAGGAGGGGTCAATGCAATTGATCTGGCTAGTGGTAAATTATACATGTTTATATATAACACTATATATATTGATTGCTTACCATTTTTTATTAAGTTAATTAATATCGTTGAGACATCATCACCATGCACATATTGCACTCGTTTACTCCATAGTAGATCTTACCTAATATATAATAAATACTTATGTATGAAATGTATCTCCTTGGACCATCTCGATCCTAGATACCACCCAAAACATCGTTCATAATCATCTCATTGGGAATCCATCATCTCACCACGTCATGATACCTCCATCATATGACATGATAACATGTAAATTACATCTGCGATGGACCGTCTTATGCTTACACTATGGTCATGCACGTCACCATCCTATCATAAGTCTTTCTGAATCCCGCTAATCGACACCTTATTGCCTACACTGCATGGATACTTGGTTATAAGTTTAATTATATGGTCAGTATAACAGACCGCACCTTTGTTCGTGTTAATATTATCCCCAAATCAGCCCCGTATATGAGTAAGATTCTGTTTTTCAAAGGATCTCAACATTATTGGAAGGTGGAGTTTTACTGTATAAGTTCTCACTTCATACTCCAATTTCGCATTGTGGGACTTCAAATCCTACTCCAAAACTAAGGGGTGTTATAGTTCTTTTTTCGTATCGTGGACTAGTTCCGCGCAACCTTCCCTTTTTAGTTGGAAGGCATCTCTTAATACGGATTAATAGCCTTTCTCATAAGCAAGTAATCTAAATAAACCATGCAATATTGCGTAGCCCATCCAGGCGTCTCGATAATGAAAGACCATTTGGGTCAAGAGACATAACCTATGTTCATTCTCATTCCCGCCACCTGATCAGTGATAATCGGTAATCCTGCGGCTACTATTCTTTTTTGGCTTCCCCTAATAGGCAATGACCTATTTTTTGCATGATTACATAACCACCCTTTGACCTTATAGACTATCTAAGGCAGTTAATGCAATATCCCCTTGATACACTCTTACAGACCTTGCCTTTGGTGAACCGCCAATATTCCTACATATGAGGGACATTTTAGGGTATTCCTATCTTCATGTCGTATGATATCCCAAAGGATTTGTGACGGACCACAACCCAATTACAGACTCCTTTAGGTCGTATTAAACGCATGCTATGAAATAACAATTGTCATTTCACCCTTTATCTGATCCTATATCCGACTTTTTTCCCTTATTCGTTTAGTTCGTCTTTTATTAAATTCATTGTTTTGTCATTGTCTTTTACTTCGACCTTTACCTATTATGGAGATAGTCATTTATTATCTTTAATTTAGGCCTCTATCTACAATAACTATCTACAATAACTATCTACAATAAAGAGAGTCATTGTCTTTTATTTAGGACTTTAGATAGTCGGTGTCTTTTATCTAGGCTTTTCCCTATTATAAAGATAGTCATTCTAATTATCTTTTATTTAATTTTATTTACTATTCTTGTTTCATCGTTATGTTATTTCCTTTTTATAACTTGAGTTATAACTCGAACATCAACCATTTATAATTCATTATTCTTCAATAAATTTTCCTTCTTTGCCTACCTGGTTTCTATCCTAATTGTCATTGTTACGTCAGTCCCATATTTTTATAAAAAATAGATCATTGCACGATTTTTGTAATTACAAGTCATTCTTTTTTTCCTAATAATTACCCTCATCACATTTTCAAAAGACAAATATGAAATTTCTACTTACCTTTTCAAGCAGATTAAAATATAGCTTAGTTCCTAGAAGGGAAATTAAGTTAAATTCTCTTGTAAGTTTTCAAAATTTACTCTTTCAGTAATTTACATTCATCTAAATCAAGCTTTAGTATTTTCTCCATCATTCATTTAAATCCAGACTTACGTATAAGCCTGTTTGTCAGTGTATTCATTTTTTTTATAAGATCAACTGATTTTTAAAGCCCCGTAACACTTTTCTCGTTGCAACAAATAATGAGCACGGTAATATATAAGCAGCTTGCTTATCTACTACAATAAATTTACAATGCTATGCCAAAAAAACACCTAGAACTAACTAGAATTTCCCTACGTAGGTTGCGGCATTGCATGCGAAAAACATTCTCACCAGGCAAACCACGCCATTTTCCCCCAAAGTCGTTTGCTTCAAAACTGTTAACGGGCTTAGAATTGTTATTGGTTGTGCTCTCAAGCACTTCTCTGGTGCCTGGCTCCTCAAAATTTCTAGTTGGTTTTTCAGAACTTATTGTTTGTTCTTCAATATTCTCAGTTGATTTATCATTATTTTTCGATGATTCTTCAACGTTCCCAGTTGGCTCTTCAACTTTTCCACTTGGATTTTTGATGCTTCCAATAGGTTCTTCCATAGCCCCTAGCAGTGAAAACATGCAGTTAGTGGTAATTAAAACATGGCTTTCTATCAGAGTGTGAAAATTTTAAAATGGCTACTATTGGCTACCACTCAAAATTATTTAATTTTCATCATATAACATTTACACTACAATTTTTGTGACTTCCAACCTACTCTGCAACCTTGATTATACCATGCAATCCTTTGTAATCCAAAACAGCTAATGGTCAGAAACAAAACAATCAAGAATATATGCAATATGTGCTTGAAAAAACAAAATAATTTATGAAGACATGTAAAGATTGCACACATATGCATCTAAGAGCTGTATGTATTTACTTTCCATTAAAAAAAAGCAGTAGCCCTACTGAAGAACATCAATGACGACAGTCTTGTTGGAAGAGTCAAACACAAATTCATAATGAAATCTCGTTGATGAGGTCGATAAAGTGGTAATGGTGGCGGTCGCAAACCAGCAATAAATATTCCTTTGACCGGTGGTAATGATGGGATACCATTTAGTGTATTTTCAGAATTTTAAAAGGACATGGTGGAAATCATATTGATTGAATTTTTATTAGGAAGCCTAATTTGTTTTATTCCATGTAGCATCGCCACATCACTTAATTCTACCTTATGTATATAACATAATACATATACGTATAAATGTGTGAATGTATATGTGACGTGCGTGCATGTGTGTCAATATGTTCATGTATTTTTATATGTATGCATACATAATTATCAAGGCAAAAAAGCCCCAAAATCACTAAGCTCTCGCCTACCGCTGTTTTGCACCTAAGGCTTTTTTGGACATCTTGAATGGTATTTTTTCGTTTTTAGGTTTAAAAAACCGCATTTGAAAAATGCAATGTAACACAGTTTTTGCTTTAAAAAAGGCAAATAAAAGCAAACTAGAACAAAACATCATACGATTATTGTAACGACCCGGGTTTTCGCGATCCTGGTTATCGACATAAACTCAATGTCGACTATCCAAGCATCGGAAATACCGGATAGTTAATGAAAGTAAATAGAGGGTGAGAATAGATAAGATAAAAAATTAGAATAGAAGAAAAAGAACATCACAACATCAGAGTAAATAGAATCTCACAGTGGAACGAATAAATATATTTCATAACATAACTTTGAAATAAAATAGTATCTTTATATAATACCATTATTAGAGTATAACACTTACAACATAGCGGGAATAACAATAGCTATATAATCTTGAAGCCTCCTGCTCCAGCTCTTCAAGTTTCTGTAAAATCCCAACTACTTGACTGCCCGTACAAAATTGGGCACCCAAGAGTTTAGGGGAAACAAAATAAAATAAACTTTGGGTCAGTTATGTGACTGGTGTGAGTAAACTCAAATCATTTGATTTAACTTTCAAAAATCTTTTTGAACCAAAGGATAATCGTAAGACCGATCCACACATAAACACGGATGGTTTTTACCTTATGATAACCCAAAATATTTTTCTAAAACGATACTTGTCTGATATTATAATAATGTCTAGATCAAGTAAATAAAAATCTAGCAGAAACACTTTCCTCTCACATTCTACATATATAATATACAATCAAAACCGCGGGCTCTTATTGGGTAATTGATTTCTAACTATGACAAGGTATGAAACCACCTTCCGATCAGTGTACTCTAGAAGCGATACACTGGAGTTCAACAAAAACATCTTGTAACTCGGCCACACATGACCGGCCATTCATTTCGCTTGAATGTTCTGAATATATTATCACCTTTTGGTTGGTACATAACCGTTCCCGGGAGATACAAAAGCGAAAGAAGTAACAAATATGAATATTCTCTAGATGGTGACAATATACCCTACTTGGGTGCGACCCACTTAGTCATGCTGCCTGCCCGATTTCTGTCATTTCCTAGTTGATGAGGCTTGAGGTAATAACGTATCTTTTAACAGATCACTCCTTTATTTACTTTGAATGCCACATCGTCATACCCGACAAATCACAAATTGATTCCCCCAAAAATACCACGAGTATAAGCTAAGAGAAACGAATTCCTCCACCACCAACGTAAATACGTTTGAAATGATCAACTTATGCTATCTACCAGATATACTTTATCAGACATTCGTCCATTCAAGTTGTCCTAGGACTGGACAATCCGAAGGAATTATTCTATAAATCCATATTAGGAAATTTCTACCTAGGATTTACTGAACAACCCTTGCATAACTCCGTCTTCAATTATCTTCATCATATTTGATTTGCAACTCTAATGCCATACGAAGTGGTTTTCAGATAATATATCTGATCCCGGTCTCTCCGTATTGACAACGGAATTGGTCAAAATCTTCGATGGTCGGTGATTTAACTATCAAAGGAAAACATGTGTGCAAACAACGATATTATTTCCAGATGGAAATTCTATCGATCAATCATCAATCAACATTTATTCATTTCCCCATTTCTCGTTTCCATATATTCATCAAATCCTTATTTTTTAATTTTAGAAAATATACGTTATTAACATTGGAAAACATTTCCATTTCTGATTCACGCATCAGTATCTTCCCACCTCTATCAGTCCCTAACTGTAAACTAGTAAGAGAACAACCCCCTACGTATTAACCCCGAAGGACGAAACCAACATCAGATCGATACCCAGAAAGTCATTCAATTCAACTAATTTCCAGTCAGTTCTAATTTCAGTAATTCCATTTAAATTCATAATTCAAACCCCCATATCCTTTATAATACTTTATTTGCAAAATATTTATTTTAAATTAATATCATGTTACACCCGTGTGCGAAGCACGGGTCTAAACCTTCCTAATATAAAATTCTCTTTTTTGTAAAACTCTATTCATTTTCCAAACATTTCCCTTTTATAGCTCTATTTGTTTTCTTAATAAATATTCCTTAATTATATTCCTTTTATAAAATTCTGTTTATTTTATAAATATTTCCTTTTATAAAAATTCTACTTATTTTCCAAATAAATATTTCTTTTTATAAAAATTCTATTTATTTTCTAAATAAATATTTCTTTTTCAATATAACTTTGAAAAATCCTTTTTAACATTCTAGTATTCCTTATGGTATTTAACGTACCATATAACAATGATCAGTACCAATCAAACATACAAAATTAGCAACAGATTTCATATCACATCATATAACACAATATATGAAAAACAGTAAAATAAATGTTGAGGAATCCAGTTGGATTCCTCCGACCTGTTTCCCTGCATCCACAGATGTTACACAATATAATTCACATCAATTTCATTTCACTATGAAATATTCTGAATAACATAATCAATATTTTATAAATGATTTCTATATATAACTATAACTATATTTTCAAACAATTAACTAACAATCAATCAAACAATTATCATACACAGTACTCAATCATTTTTATCAATTCTAAAATACGTTTATGAAAATATAAACTGATCAGAGTTAGTGAGTTTTACTCACATTGGCATTTCATCGTTAAATAACGGTAAACTGTTGTTGATTCAGATCAAACAATTTATTTTGCTATAAATTGTAACGAGCCCCGATTCACACCCAGTCAGTTCCACGATGTAGCCCTCGTCTCTACGATCCCAACGGATCTTGTTTCATCAAATTCTGATATTGTATCACGAAGTTATGGATTTTTCAAGTTATCATACTATTTGAATTAAAATTGAACTAAATTTCTATTTAAAACTTGGGCGTCACCCCATATTTCTTGGCCCATCTAAGTTCTAGAACCCAAACCCGCTCACTACCTTTCTTCCCCAAACTGTCGTAATACTCTTGCTCCTCCCTTTAGCCATTGCGCATCTTTACTCCCCCTCTTATATCCTCAATACTTCACGGACTCGCAATCCGACTTCAACATTGCTCTCCTCCTCCTAATCTCCATCTAACCGTGTATGCCATCCCAACTCGAATGATCATCTCAAGATGCGTTCGCTCCTCCCAACGCACGCCTGTAAGTGAAGGTCGCGACAACTTCTAAATCCAAATAACCCAAAACGATACACACAAGTGCGGTTTCTCCCCCTGAATCCCAATTTGAACTCGAAATCCATCCTTAACGCATCAATTGATCAAAATGATCAACCCTAGCTGACGCCGCATAATTCCAGCAAGCCAAAAATAGTTCGAACACTTCAAAACATATATGAGGTTGGAGAGGACGACTTCAGGAATCGAAATATGTTTATGGTTTGATTTATAGTCTATGATTTTATTTTGGTTTTTGAGTATCGGTTTCTCCTTTGAAATGAAGAAACCAACGGCGGAAAAATATCGTTGACCACTGAGCAAATAAATTTAGGGTTAAGGGAGATAGAGGTGTATTTATAGGAAATTTATATATTTTTATATTCATTATTTTATTTGTTTTTAAGTAACCGCTATTTACATTTATCGTTTTAAAATCTGTATAGTCCCATAATATATCCAAATTCGACGAGAATGGACATACAGCTACAGTTCGACATTACGGACCCAATGAAACTTGTTTCGTCGAATTCCGACTTCGTTTGCTCACACAGCGTATTTTTAACCATCAAAATACTGACTGTATTTCACATTAGAAATCTGTACGGCCACATACTGACTCCATAAATCACAAAAATTGAAATCTAGCAATAATTTAATATTGTGGATCCAACAAAATTAGTTTCATCGAAAATGGAGTTCGTTTGCAAAACTGACTATTTTTAAAGCTCTAAATAACCCATTAAAATATATAAATATATTTAAAAATAATTAAATTAAATATTTATCGATAAATACTATCGTATATATTCACAGTGGAATACCACACAGCTCCAGAAAAATCCTATATGAATTTCTAACTCGATATTTCAAATCCCTTTTAAATCAATATTCGATTTAAAATGAAATTCCTTTTATATATCGCTATAAATTATAAAGGAATTTTATAGCGACTTTTCTAAAATTTTATTTGGACATAACTCAAAATCTACACGACGAGATCCCGATGTTTCTCTTCCACTAGAAACATATACTTCACCAGCTTCATACGTTTCTTGTTTCACAGAAATCCGAATTAAAACGGATTCTGTATATTCAATTGAAGTTCGAATCGCCAAATAACGAACTGCCGCGTCATTTCGAGCTCGATTATAATTATATTATAATTCTACGTTCAAACTTCGCTTAAATAATATATTCGTTATTCAAATCCAATTCCAAACTGAATTATATATTTGGAATTGTCCAGTTCACACAATATTGTCAATTCAACTTAATTCTGATTATTTCAGAATTAAATATATTATTCTATTATTTATATTAATTAAATATTTAAAGTTATTTAACTAAACGACCATTAAATTACTAAACCATTATTTTAAATAATTAAATTAATTAATTATTATACCGTAAAAATACGGGACATTACATTCTTCCCGCCTTAAAATAATTTTGTCCTCGAAATTGCTAAGGTAGAAAACAAACTCTATTAACTGGGTAAAAATTATTTGTTTATTTATTAACTTCAGTTTGAACTGAACCAATCTAATTTCAACTAAAATATTACTTTATTTCAATTAACGAAAATTTTCAAAAATTCTAAAAATATTCCAACACCTTAACTTTTCGAAAAATTTCGCTAGCACCTCCTTTGTTCTGGTTAATAGCTCAAACTCCAACTCGCCTCTCTAGGCCTTCTTCAACCCAAAAGAAAATCAAACAGCCAAGCGGCTTGCCAATTCGGCTCATAAAAACCTCATACCCAATATAAACATAAACTGGTACCTTTTTGTCGGGCATATCAATATATCATTTCCATGTGTTACCAATTCTACATATACCAATGTCATCCCAATCATTCGGTTATACCCAAGCCGAATTATGTTCTTAACTCAGATTCCATTTTCAATTTCAACTCTTAACTTACCAATCAAATTCCGTTTCGGATTATCTCTAATTCAATCCAATTCGATATTTTCTATCTCAATTCAATTTTCCATCTAACTGGCTTTAATTAAAATTTCAATTTATATTGGCTTTCACAAATTCTACCTTAATTTATTTTCAAATCAAACAATCCTTCCTGAGAGTTTTAAACGACTTAGTTTTTTTCTAAATTCAAATACTTCTTTTCGAAATTCAAAACAATTTGCTTTTCTTAAATAATTCAAAAACAAAATCTTTGGTAGTAATCTGTCACTTAGAAACTTGAAAATGAACACTAATGATGCAGCTGTCATCATCAGAATCTAGTTTCCAGCGATCGAAGTGAGTTCAATACTATATCACTTTTAAAACCATTTCTAAACACTTCCATTTGAAATACATTTCAAAATACCATTCACACTGCTTTGTAAACAATAAAAAAAATCTCCCACGATTTTAAAATTCTCATATATTTAATCCAAATCCATTTACAAACACCTTTTCAAATTCCTAGGGTTTTAATTTCAACTTTGATTTTAATTTCAGATTTAATTCACGTCGTAACACTTATATGAATTTTGATTAGTTTTTTACGTACCCGTTTCAATTACAATCTTATCTGATTATAATCACAACCAACACATCCAATACTATAACATTTCAAATATATATATTTTCTTTATATCAAAATATATTTTGGGTAAATTTATTTCATTTACCCTCTTTTCAAAACATACTATGTCGGTCCATCTTATTCAAGTGTTTATAAACTCCTGCCGGTACAGTGGATCAAACTGATCGACCAGAACTCAAAAACAACTCAACCAATAAATCTCCACAATATAAAACCATTTTATAACAAATACGTTCACTCGTATATATACACTCAACTCAATCTGGAGTATTACTAACCCCATCACTACTAAGTAACGCCACAGAGCCAAAGTAATTACTTAACATTCAGCTCTGATACCAACTGTAACGACCAGGTTTTCGCGATCCTGGTTATCGACATAAACTTAATGTCGACTATCCAAGCATCGGAAATACCGAATAGTTAATGAAAGAAAATAGAGGTTGAGAATAGATAAGATAGAAACTTAGAATAGAAGAAGAAGAACATCACAACATCAGAGTAAACACGAATCTCACAGCCGAACGAATAAATATATTTCATAACATAATTTTGAAATAAAACAGTATCTCTATACAATACCATTATTAGAGTATAACACTTACAACACAGCGGAAATAACAATAGCTATATAATCCTGAAGCCTCATGCTCCAGCTCTTCAAGTATCTGTAAAATCCCGACTACTTGACTGCACGTATAAAATTGGGCACCCAAGAGTTTAGGGGAAACAAAACAAAATAAACTCTGGTTCAGTCATGTGACTGGTGTGAGTAAACTCAAATCATTTGATTTAACTTTCAAAAATCTTTTTGAACCAAAGGATAATCGTAAGACCGATCCACACATAAACACGGATGGTTTTTACCTTACGATAACCCAAAATATTTTTCTAAAACGATACTTGTCTAATATTATAATAATGTCTAGATCAAGTAAATAAAAATCTAGCAGAAACGCTTTCCTCTCACGTTCTACATATATAATGTACAATCAAAACCGCATGCTCTTATTGGGTAATTGTTTTCTAACTATGACAAGGTATGGAACCACCTTCCGATCAGTGTACTCTAGAAGCGATACGCTGGAGTTCAACAAGAACATCTTGTAACTTGGCCACACATGACCGGCCATTCATTTCGCTTGAATGTTCCAAAAATATTATCACCTTATGGTTGGTATACCAACATAACCGTTCCCGGGAGATACAGAAGCGAAAGAAGTAACAAATATGAATATTCTCTAGATGGTGACAATAAATCCTACTTGGGTGTGACCCACTTAGCCATGCTGCCTGCCCGATTTCTGTCATTTCCCAGTTGATGAGGCTTGAGATCATAACGTATCTTCTAACAAATCACTCCTTCATTTACTTTGAATGCCACATCGTCATACCCATCAAATCACAAATTGATTCCCCCAAAAATACCACGGGTATAAGCTAAGAGAAACGAATTCCTCCGCCACCAACGTAAATACGTTTGAAATGATCAACTTACGCTATCTACTAGATATACTCTATCAGACATTCGTCAATTCAAGTTGTCCTAGGACTGGACAATCCAAAGGAATTATTCTATAAATATATCTTAGGCAATTTCTACCTAGGATTTACTGAACAGCCCTTGCATAACTCCGTCTTCAATTATCTTCATCATATTTGATTCGCAACGCTAATGCCATACGGAGTGGTTTTCAGATAATATATCTGATCTCGGTCTCTCCGTATTGACAACAGAATTGGTCAAAATCTTCGATAGTCGGTGATTTAACTATCAAAGGAAAACATGTGTGCAAACAACGATATTATTTCTAGATGGAAATTCTATCGATCAATCATCAATCAACATTTATTCATTTCCCCATTTCTCGTTTCCATATATTCATCAAATCCTTATTTTTTAATTTTAGAAAATATACGTTATTAACTTTGGAAAACGTTTCCATTTCTGATTCACGCATCAATATCTTCCCACCTCTATCAGTCTCTAACTGTAAACTAGTAAGAGAACAGCCCCCTACGTATTAACCCCGAAGGACGAAACCAACATCAAATCGATACCCAGAAAGTCATTCAATTCAACTAATTTCCAGTCAGTTCTAATTTCAGTAATTCCATTTAAATTCCTAATTCAAACCCCCATATCCTTTATAATACTTTATTTACAAAATATTTATTTTAAATTAATATCATGTTACACCCGTGTGCGAAGCACGGGTCTAAACCTTCCTAATGTAAAATTCTCTTTTTTATAAAACTCTATTCGTTTCCAAACATTTCCCTTTTATAGTTCTATTTGTTTTCTAAATAAATATTCCTTAATTATATTCCTTTTATAAAATTCTGTTTATTTTATAAATATTTACTTTTATAAAAATTCTATTTATTTTCCAAATAAATATTTCTTTTTATAAAAATTATATTTATTTTCTAAATAAATATTTCCTTTTATAAAAATTCTATTTATTTTCTAAATAAATATTTCTTTTTCAATATAACATTGAAAATTTCCTTTTTAACATTCCAGTATTCCTTATGGTATTTAACGTACCATATAACAATGATCAGTATCATTCAAGCATACAAAATCAGCAATAGATTTCATATCACATCATATAACACAATATATGAAAAACAATAAAATAAATGTTGAGGAATCCAGTTGGATTCCGCCGACTTGTTTCCCTACATCCACAGATGTTATACAATATAATTCACATCAATTTCATTTCACTATGAAATATTCTGAATAATAGAATCAATATTTTATAAATGATTTCTATATATAACTATAACTATATTTTCAAACAATTAACTAACAATCAATCAAACAATTATCATACACGACATTCAATCATTTTTATCAATTCTGAAATACATTTATTAAAATATAAACTAATCAAAGTTTGTGAGTTTTACTCACATTGGTCGTTCATCGTTAAATAACGGTAAACTGTTGTTGATTCGGATCAGACAATTTATTTTGCTATAAATTGTAACGAGCCCCGATTCACTCCCAGTCAGTTCCACGGTGTAGCCCTCATCCCTACGATCCCAACGGATCTTGTTTCATCAAATTCTTATATCGTACCATGAAGTTATGGATTTTTCAAGTTATCATACTATTTGAAGTAAAATTGAACTAAATTTCTATTTAAAACTTGGGCCTCACCCCATATTTCTTGGCCCATCTATGCTATAAAACCCAAACCCGCTCACTACCTTTCTTCCCCAAACTGCCCTAATATTCCTGCTCCTCACTTTAGCCATTACGCATCTTTACTCCCCCTCTTATATCCTCAATACTTCACGGACTCGCAATCCGACTTCACCATTGCTCTCCTCCTCCTAATCTCCATCTAACCGTGTACTCCATCCCAAACTCGAACGATCATCTCGAGATGCGTTCGCTCCTCCCAACGCACGCTTGTAAGTGCAGGTCGCGACAACTTGTAACGACCCGGATTTTCAGCCGTTGAATTCTGAATATTTAAATTTGTTTTAAATATTTTATATGAATTATATATAGGAATTTATAAGAAATTATTTAATAAAATGATATTTAAACGTATAATTTATAATATAATTTAAAACGAGCTCGTAAAGTCGCGGCAGTTCATAATTTAACATTTCAGACTTCAATTAGATATACAGGATTCAAAAGAAGTCGGATTTCTTTGAAACAAGAAACGTTCGGTTCTGTTTAACTATATATTTCTAACGGAAGATAAAATTCGAGATTTCATATTATATATTGGAAGTTATGTTCAAATCAAATTTTCAGAAAGTCGCCGTGGAGTCGTGTATAAGCCATAACGGTTTATTTAATATAATTAAATATTGGTTTCAAATTTGGACAAGATTCATTGGAGGCGTAGTTATAATTTAATTTTTAGAATTTTACTGTAATTTTTAATTAATTAAATACGCAACTTTTTATTCGGAGTATTTTACACCCTATATCAATATTTTGGGGTTTCATAATATAAGTTAAACTACCGATATTATTATATTTTTGGGATCGTGGTACCTCACTGAACAAGACCATACTCTTATTTCTGTCTGTAGCAGTTCGTACATGAATGAAGTTTAAGTAACGACATACCGTTAGATTTCATTAAACATATATTTTAATAAGGCACTTACTCTCCTAAGATCATCGTATCAAAACAAATATATCCCCTGGGGTTCACATTGTGTTAAGCTGTGAAATAATGAAATCGAATGAAAATGCATACATGTACGGACAAATATTTCCAGATAGCAGGTGTGTTAAGAATATAGGTTGTAAAACATTATGAAACACTTAACTTACTACTAACGTGTAATTGGAATCACATTTCCAGCGTAATGTTTTCAAAACAAAGAACTTGCAGGCAAAACTTTTAAGTCCTTATCAAACTCAAAATTAAATAGAAAATAAACAGCGTGCCAACCACATACACGTGAGGACCAAGGAACCGTGCCTAGCAAGGCATTTTAATTCCGTGCATACCAAGGCAAATTCCTTTCCGTGCTCCCCAATCTACTCTTCTTTAAATACTGTTGTTTCCCTTTGTTTTTCTTCTTCGGCTTCAGACAAAAGAAATCGTTCACTTCAAAAGATAAATCGCCACTTCAAAAATACAAGAAAA